>JAWNPG010000020.1:18527500-19727500 GCA_035045145.1 Drosophila meridionalis | reverse complement strand
TAAGTCTAAAATTGCAACTGTTCCTTCCGTCTCATATGTAGTATGGTATATATAGATTTGTGAGGTATATTTATATATATATTTACATATATGCCGGGTATCTCCCAGTCGTGCCCTCCCGACTAGAGCACTCTTGATTGTTGTTGCTTGAACTTGTTGTTGTCTTTGTCGCCGAACCCGTTGCGTTGGTCCCGCAGCGCACTGAATTGATTAGTTGTATCTTATGGAGCGCGTAGACAATTCCGCATTTGTGCGCCCGGTTATTACGCACCGTGGCTGGAAAAAGACTTTCACTCAATTTGACGAAAGGAAAAACTTTACGCAATTTTCATATCTCGAATGCATTTTTGTGGATATTTTCAGGCAATTCGCTGCAGTTGGGCATTTGCTGGCATTCGAGCAATTTTATCTGTGACATATTTTGTTGTTGTTGTCTTTTGGCTGTCACTCTTGAAAATCCAGCTGACAGCAGTGGAGGGGCGTGTCAATTGAAGTTGCAACATATGCCAGAGTCATTTGTAGATAGAGTTTCCCCACAGAGTTTCGAACAAAACATTCTGTTGTATATGATGAACTGTCAATATGCTGAGGCGTGGCAGCTGTCCGCCCAGCCAGCCACGATACGCAAATCTATTATAGTTAAGTATCTCATTTGTTGTCGCTTGGGCACTTGCAATATATGTTTCGTATGGATCGCAAGGGCATATAGACATAAAGCATATGTGATTAAGTAAGAGTGTTCTAGCTGGGAGTGTTCGACTAGAAGTTACCCTGAACTGTGCACTGAGATACTGTATCTATCATTCTATGGTTGCATGTGAGAAAGAGAGGTCCACACAATGCCAAGCAGTTATTCATATGCTATACTTGTTCTTACGACTGTTGCTAGCCACTATAAGAAACAGTTTGATTGAACTTTGTTCTAAATGAAAAAGATCAGAGCAAGGTCTAGTACTCACTCTAGTAATTGAAATGAATCAATAGTGTTTCTTAAGGGAAGTATGCTAATTCGGGTAAATTAATAGTTATTTATTAGAATTACATTATTTATTCCAAGAGTTTGGTATGATTAACTATAGTAGTCATTGCTTAATAAACTAATTTATGAATGCCGATACTTATCGATATACAGTAGACTGACGTAAACATTTAAAATAATCATTTATTCATATTGCTTAGCTGTGCTGATGATGGTCTTTCAGTTATGCCTTCTCTTCTCGCTAATCCGATATCTAATACATACCGTTGCTTATACGGGAATAATCGAACTCGATTCGTTTATACAGACAGACAGACAAGCAGAGAACTCATGGTGTAATATTTATTGATTACAGATAATATCATATTGATCAAGAATCTGTATAAACTTGTCTCATCTTCTGCCAGAAGAAACGAAAACCCCCTTTTCCTATGGGTGGAGAGAGTAGAAAAAGAGGTCATTATGTCTTTAATTAGCTATTTACCACATGTGGCGCAAACTGCCTGGAGTAAGATCGGCCTTTGTTCGCTTGAAGGGGACGTAAATCTCTTTTGCTTGCTGACATAATTACGATGCGTTATGATATTAAATATGACAATCGATGCTCAGAGTAAGATATAGATATAGACATATAAATTAGATATAGACTAACTTTTGGCAATACTGAACTGAACTGAACTGAGTTATAATTATATAAAACTCTCAGTTCTTAGGTTAAAGATAGATTATATAAGATAAACAAATGCAAGGACCCATGTGGGCTGTGGCTGGCCAATGCAGTTGCTGTTTTCTCGAATAAACACAGAGTCGAAAACAAATTTATTTTTGTTTGTTGCGCGAGAATTACTCGAATTGTCTCCGCTGGCAAGTGGGAGGCCATATATACGTACATATATGTATATATCTAAGCCGAGGGTGGTCGGAAAAAAGTTCAAAGTTGCTTTTCGCTAATTTGCGTTCGCTTGGCGCGAATTCAGCCAGCGATGCGAGGTGGGAGGTGAAGCGAATGTCTCATGGATGACTGTGACTGTGTGCAAGCGATGAGTCATGCCTAACAGTTGAGCTGGAGGTAGGAAACAGGTACAGTGGGCGCTCGTTAAAGAGAAATGTTTGATTGAGGTTATAGAAAATAATAAAATAAAGTATGAAAATATTAAGAGTTGCAGAATTTCCCAGTAGTTCTACTCTGTCCATCTCTTTCAATTAAGCACCTAAAAGCATGCTATATTTTTTTATTCCATAAATTTCCCTTTTCAGTACTTTTAGTATTCGTTTAAGAGACATCTCTGGCTGCTGTTTACACAATTGACCAATGATCAAAATGACCTTACTCATCTAGTATACCTCAGCTGTTTGTGAAAAAACACATAAAAAAAACCCATTCGTGCAATGTGCAGAGAACTATGAGATAACTAGAAATATTTGTGAGATAAATTAGAAAAGTTTGTTGTTAACTGTTAGAATTAAATTCGCTGTGAAAGTTCTTAAACTTGTGCTTAAAAGAGTATATTGGTTTTGTGGAGTGTATAAAGTTTGATAGAGAGACTTGGTGTTTTTGGCATATAAACTGTTTTGATAAGCATTTGAGATTTTTTGCTGTAATACGAACACTCGAAACGTGGTCAAACACATAATTATTATATCTTTAGCAACAGAAACGATCTTAGTATTGAATCTACAGACTCGGAATTTGAAGTGTAGACACGTATAGATTAGCATTCCATCAAAATATAATTATGATCTTTGGCGCCGCGGAATACTAACATCTTAATATCTATATCGATATCTATCTTGCTCTATCCATATCTATCGTATCTATATCTATATCTATAACTACATCTAAAACTCGAAAAATGAAATTCTATTGATCTGCTTTATAGATGGTTTTGCAAATTTATATCATTATAGTCTGTTTAGGTATGGCACATCTACAGTTATGAATCTAGTCATATATGATGATTTGGAAAATATGAAATATGTTGGTTTCGAATTTAGCTATTTTCTTTATTTTCACATTATGTCATTCTATTCGAATTTGTAGTTTGGGTTTGCTGTGCGTGGAGGAGATGTTGCACATGTTTATTTATGTATTCTCCCAGATTTCCATGCAGTGCCACAACATTACGCCCTTATTGGATTCTCTTCAAAATTTATGCGCATTTGTAATTGTTTTATTGGAAATAGTTTGTAGTCTTCCTCCGTTGATTGTCATTGTTAATGAGCACTTGCAGCCGCCTCCTGCATTCCGCTTCCCTTGCGAGGGGCGCAGATGCTCATTGCAGTCGAGGCACGCGCACATGCGCACACTCGAGTAACATTATCCTGACCCTCTGTCGGTAGGGAGAGGCTTCGCTTATCGGAGTACTTCATTTGTTTTCATTACACTGAGGATGTTCGCTATCCGCACTTGAGTTCGTTTGGGCAAGGCATTTACTCATAGTCTTATCGTGTGCCCCATTAGACGCCGCATAAATCTCTAACTCTACACAGTTTATATATTAATATATAAACTCTTATTATTATTATATATGCGATATTCTGACTCTTCATTCATTTGGGGTTAATTCGAACGCACATTGTATAATCGTACGACTCTCAGCTCTCAGATGCTTTGTCGCCCGCCTGGCTGCCTGCCTGCCTGACTTGGATTGCGTTTCATGCTCTTTGTGTGCTCGCTTGAGATGTGGATGCGGGTATATTGGTTTCGTGTAACAGAGCATTAGAAATTTAAAGTACACAGAATAATCATCCATTCTTTGATCTGGCATAGTTAGGACCATGGCGTGAAAAATCAGGAAAAATGTGTGTTATTGTAGAGTTTTGGAATTAGGATCACCAAATTTTGTATATGGTTTGACGTTTCTCTGAGCAGATTACCTAGAATTGTACTCATTCTGCACTCATCGGCTGCGAAGAAAGCTCCGCATTATTGACCTGCTCAATGACTAGATATATTGAGGCTTGTCAAATCGAAAAATAGGAATAATTATTTATGTGGTGCAAAATGATACGCTAAATGATGATAGATCGTGTGACATGTCGTTTGCCTTAGATAACGAGCTGTTAAGTAAATGTAATTTAGTTTTTTTTTATAGCCAGAACGCGCATCAGGCAGTCTATAATGCTCGCTTGCAATGTTCTTACTTGTTTCACTTGCACTTGCAAGCACCACACACACACACGCACACACAGGCAATACGACGCACACTGGGAGGCAATGCTAGCAGCCCCCATAAGCACACACACACACACATACACATAGATAGAGCTCGGGAGAGTCGCTGCCACACATCGGCGGCGGTCGTCGCTTTGTAGTCGTCGTCAGCGTCGCTGCCGCTGCTCGTTGTTGCTGTTGTTGTTGTTGCTTGTGGTCGAACGCATTGCTGCGGCGCTCGTGTATTTTCAGTCTCAGTCTCAGTCTCCTTGGGCTTGTGCAACCGTGAAAACGTGCGCCGCGTCGCGTTCGTTGTGAAAAATATATAAAAAGTTTCTTAAATGTATATATGAATATATATATATATATGTGTGATTATATGATGATTATCAATATATATAAATGTTGTCTTAGATAACAAAAGATAATTTCGTTAACAGCTGTTAATAATAATAATAATAAAAAGAAAAGAAAATTGAACACAACATTTCAAGTGTCTGTGTCTGTGTCTCTGTGAGGGCGGGCAGCATGCCAAAGATATTTGTTCAATTTATGAAATATATGTATATACAAAGTATATGTATAAATATGTGTGTGTAACGGTGCTTCAGTGTGCGTCTTTGATTAACGAAAAAAGTGCGAAGCTAACCATGTTATCTGCGTGCTATGCCGGTTGACAAGTGACTGTGTGACTACTGTCTGCACATATATATAATGACTATATACATAATGGTATATAAAAATGTGTATGAAATGAATATGAGTTTTCTGCAATTGAAAATGAGATCATCCGCAGCCATGGCACGAATGCTGAAATGCGTTTTTTTGTTGTTCTCGTTTTAATCTGCGTGTGGCCAACGGAAAGTTTTACTTCGACTTCTTTCCATTCGGCGATGTAATGGCTCGAATTGAAGCATTCGCTTGAACCTGCTTCCGCATTGTTGCCAAATGCAATTGGCTAAAAAATAGAATACCGAAAGGCATTTAGCTGTAGCTGCCGAGAAGACTTTGAGATGTTGCGCAAATTGATGCTGCTTTAATTGGCAATGCAAACTAGAGAAAGGTAGCAGAGTCAGAGAGGTGAATGGGAGAAAGGGGTGGGGAGAAAGAGACCAATGAGGAGGAAGGAGACAGAGAGGGGGATGGAAAGAGTAGTCAATTGAGAATGAGGAGGAAGGTGTGAGAGAAGACAGGAGAGACAAAGGAGAATGAGGAGGGAGCAGAGAGGGAGAGAGAGCAGTCAGAGAAGAATAACGAGGAAGGTGAAAGAGGTGCAGGAGATAAGGATTCAGTAGAATGAGGATACAGGAGAATGAGAAAGAATAGATGAGTTAGAAGAGAATGAGGAGAAAGGTGTTAGAGAAGACAGAGAAGAAAAAGAGGAAGAAGAGAAGAGAGAGAGAGAGAAGAAGGGTCAGAGGATAATGCTAAAAAAGGTATGAGGAAAGAACAAAGTGGAGACATAGAAGAATGAGGAGGAAGGATAGAGTGGAGTTAGAGGAGAATAAGGAGAAAAACGATGAGTCAGAAGATAATGAGAGGAAAACTGTGGGGAAAGAAGAGAGAGAGAAGAAACAGGTGAGAGAGATAAGAGAATGGAAAGTGCGAGAAATATAAAGAGAATGAGGAGGGAGAAACATGAAAATGAGGAGGAAGATAAAAGAGATGAAGAGATAGAGGAAAATATGGGATAGAAGAAAGAGAGGGCGAGAGTCAAAGAAAAAGAGAAAGAGAGGGAGAGAGAGATGAAGATGTGGGATAGAGGAAAGACTAAGCTAGAGACGAGATAAAAGAGAGATGGAGACGAAAGATAAGAGAGACAAGACTGAGACTAGATTGAAGAGATGAACAATGATATGAGAGTAAAGAGATATGAGAGAATGGGCAAAGGAGAAAGGGGGTGGAGGAGGAGATAGTGGAAAAGGTAAACGTAAAGTTAGAACTAGAGGTAGAGTTAGAGCTAGAACTAACGGTTGAGGTAAAAGGAGAGATGGAAATTTGGGAGAGATGGGGAGGATGCAGAATGAAAGGCAGAGCAAGAGGCATAAGCATAGACACACCCAGATGCAATGGAATATATGCATAGCCAAAGGTGGAGCCAGAGGCCAAGCTAAAAGAGTAAAAGTTGTTCATTTTATGCAACTGCAGCTGCAACGGGCCACTGCAACTGCAACTGCAACAGCAACATCAACTGCAATGTAGGCCAACAAGTGCGTTGAACTACAAATTGCTGTTTTCTATTATTCTATAGCGCATAGAATGCGCTCAGTTCTCAGCCAGCTAAAGTTTGGCCAGATGTAACACATAAAAAAAAAACACACACACACTCACACAGAGGGAAAAAATCCCATTTTGTGGCCAAGTCGAAATGTGATTGAACTTAAGGTGCACATGTGCATACCACGCTTTTAATTGCCTCAGGTTAGCTCTGCTCCAAGATCTATTTACAGCTCGTTGAGGCCATGGCTAAGTCCGCTTGTTTATGATTGCCGAAGGAAGAAAGAAGCAAGAGAAGCGCAGCGATTTGTGGCTGGCGAATGTATTTATCGATTGCGTGCGCTAAAATGTTTTTTAACGTGTTTCGCTTTGGACAATCAGCACCCTTAGCTAGCCAGCCGAGCAGCCCGAAATGCTTCCTCGTTCCTGCTCGCTGCGCGCTGCTCGTTTTGGCTGCTTGCCAGCTAATCTAAACTTCTCTGGCGCTGGCAGCCCTTGCACAGTGGGCACAGTGGGGCAAGGCAGGCAAAATTTTAGTTAGATATTTGAGAATGTAAAGTTGGTTAGAAAGTAAATGCAAAATGTTTGTGGGATGTTTGACTAAAGAATGAGTTATGTTTAGTCACAGTTTGCTGGAATTTCTATGAGAGGAAGATGCTCTATATATATTTGTTGTGCTCTTTGATATACTCGTATACATTGAAAATGCCATCATTTGGCGTACTTTTACATTGAGAACTTTTTATAAGAACTGTTTTGCAAAGCTATCTCTCATAACTCTTTATCAGTTACTATGGTTCATATAGAGACAGTTTCCTACTACAACTATCTATCACAGTAGTTGTCTTCTATATCTTCTATATTTAGCTTTGTTATCTACTATAACAAGCTTTCATGTCTGCTACAACAGCACCTTTACTATGGGTATCCACTATTATTATTTACCATGGATCTATATGGATCTAATCTATAAAAACTAAGTCATTTCTACTTACAAAAATTCTTTAATTACTATAACTATTTTGCCTAGCTACGCTCTTTATCTCATGTATCTTTGACTGTTATCTGAAATAACAAACTTGTCTAAATATTTACTATAACCATTTCTTTTATACTATGGTTGATATATAAATATAATTATCTACACGAACTTGCTATTATAGCTATCTACTATAACTGTCTGTCAATTCTCGCTACAGCAACTATCTCTCATTAGACAGATAACTTTATCATAATTACTTAGTTACCATAGCTTGAGTGCTTTTTAATATATTTGCAAATTACCTTTTAATGGTGTTAATCAGATTTTATAGCTCTCTCAAAATCGAATATTAAAATTTGTGGAGATTTCTTAGTAATATGTTTAGTACTTTAGATACTCTCGTGCATCTAGTTCTTTTTGATATTCTAGAAGAATTCAAGTAGGAACAACTAAAGAACGAGTTTTCCTGTTGTAATTAATTCAAAATTCAACTTGAAAAAGTTATAATATATTTAAATGTTCTATCAGTATTCCAATTATATCATAATTTTATGCATCTGCAGTTTTAGTCCTACAAGAAATTTTATTTCTTTTGTATCAAATTTCCCACAAAAGCAAAACAAACATTTTTACCTCATACCAACTTGAGCATAGAAATCGCAGCTCTTTGTCCCACTGTGCAGCGTTTATATAGCTTTGGCAGCCATTTTGCTGCTGCCTCAGTTGCTGCTGCTGCTGCTGCTGCTGCGGGTGCTGCTGCTGCTTCACGTATAATGAGTTGAGTCCTTGTTAAAAGAGAGAGATAGATATATATATAGAGAGAGAGAGTTTTCTTTACTATTCGATATGTTTTTCCTTGTTGTAGTTGGGTTTTTCTTCCATTTTTCTTCTGCTGCATTTAAAATGGGATTTTTACGAGTTAAGTTTCCTGCGTTGTTGTCTGAAATGTTCCTTTGTGGCCAACAGGGCGTGTCTCTGGATATATTGGGACACTCTTTCTCTAAAATTTACTTATGCATATATATCTGTGTATATAAGTAGAGATATATATGTATATCTCTTGCTTATGTCAGTCAACAAAAATGTCAAAACACCTGGTTTGTTGGCACACGATTTAGACGACATTCTCGAAGAAATATATATATATGCATATGTGATGTTTGTATATGGCAACTATATCCGAGTATATATGCTCGCTATATGCCTCTGCGACTGTCGGATTTGAAATAGGTTTCGCTGCAGCGAACGTCGAGTGAAGTCGAATTTCATTTCCGTTCAGCGAGTTGGCAAAGTGGGCTAAATGGCCAAAAGCAAGGACTCGCCTGGCAGTTGGCCTCGATGCAAGTTTGGCCGAAACTCCGTGGGCAGGCAGAGGGGGCACATGGGGTCGGGGGCTCTATTTCTGGGTCGAAATTGTGTACTAAGAACTGAATGCATATTTTGCTGCTGGCAGAAAACTCATAAATATCATTTCTATACGCTCAGCCGAATGAAAACAAAATATAAATAAAAGTCTATGTATATAGACAACTTTGTGACTGTACACACACCAAGCACACACACACACACAGATGCGAGTGTAGCTGGTGCAGGGAAACTTACGCATTGGAAGCAAAACAAAAATATTTAAAAATAGAAAAAAGTACCAAGAAATCAAAATCGAAATCAAAAAGTGCAGTGAGAGCAGCAGAGTCAAAGAAGCGTCATCGTCGTCGATCGTCGGAAAACAAAAACAAATTTTTATAAAGCCAAAGTGTGAATCCGATCAATGGAATGAACCCTTGAAGAGGGAGCGAGACAGCGCGAGACTATATGACTATAAATAAGAACAGCGCCAAGCAAGTTGGCAACAAGTGAAGTAACAATCAGAGAGACATCGATTGGGTCTTTTGTCCCAGAGACCGCTGCGTTGGTCCACAGTAAAAACACCAAAAATAAAATTGAACGCGCGCAACAAAAGCTGCGGGCAACAACAGCCAGCAAAGGCAACATTTCATTAGCCACAAAGTGAGCAGCAGCAACTGTAGCCAACATTTGCTGCAGCAACACTTGCTGAACAGTGTGGCCATAATAACAAAGCGGGCAACTTTTATCGTAGCAACATCAGCCTCATTTGCCAGCAACACCAGTAACAAGCAACATTTGGCAAGGCTGGCAACATTTGATGAAAAGTTGCGAAACGAGCACAGCAGCAGCTGGCAACATTTGTCTCAGCAACATTTGATGAGAACATTTGGCAAGGCTGGCAACATATGCTGAGAAGTTTCGACACGACAACAGCAGCAACTGGCAACATTTGATGACAACTGTCAACACGAGTACAGCAACAGCTAGCAACATTTGTCGAGGCAACATTTGAATAGTAGTTTGGCTACAGCAGCAGGCAACCTTTGCAGCAACATTTGGCAAGGCTAACAACATATGTTGAGAAGCTTCGTCACGGCAACAGCAGCAGCTGGCAATATTTGTCGAAGCAACATTTGATGACAACTGTCAACACGAGTACAGCAACAGCTGGCAACATTTATCTCAGCAACATTTGAATAGCAGCTTTTCAACAGCAGTCGGCAACATTTGCTGCAGCAACATTCGAGTAGCGCTGTTGCAACTCGATGTTGTTGCTTTTGCTTGCCTTCATCATGAGATTCGTAGACATTTCCAAAATGCAACGGCGTCAACGCTGCGCGTCGTGTGCCAGTGCTGGCATTGAATGCCCGCACAACAACAACAACAGCAACAACAACAACAACTCAAATGTTGATGCCAATGGCAACACGCAGTGCTGGCAGCATGTGGCAGGCTCCAGCAATAGCAGCAGCACGAGCAGCGGCTGTGACAGCAGCAGCTCCTCCAAGGAGAACTACTATGCACCGCAACAACAGCAGCAGCAACAACAGCAGCGACAGCAACAACAACAACAACAATATTACAATAAACATGGTCTAACGCCGCAGCAAGTGCAGCAGCTGCGTTACTATCAGTACATGCAGCAGCAACAGTTGCAATTGCTGCAACAGCAACTGTTGCAGCGGCGTCGTTTGCAGCAGCAGCTGCGTGAACAGGGCGTGAATCTAACCAAAGCAACAACAACAACAGCTGGACTCACTTGCAACCAGCAATATCTGATGCAGCAGAGGCAACAGCAGCAGCAATATGTTGCCAACTACAATAACAACAATAACAACAACAACAACATTGAGCAGGACAAAAGCTACAATCTGAATAACATCAACAACAACAACATGAACAACAACAACAACAACAATTGTTTTGGCCCAAATGTGGCCCAAGGTGCGCAGTCTTAGCCCTAAGTCTTTGTCTTTAAGCCAACTTCAATTTAATTGTTTGTTTGCCTTTGAACTTGTTTCTCTTGGCCTCTGCAAATAATTTGCTCAGCCAAAGAGCTCGGCCAATATTATTATTTCTTGCTCAAATTGACTTTACTCCACAAACTCTGGGGCGTCTCTTGAGACTTTCCTCAATTGAAACATAATTGACTTCAATAACAAGCAAACAAGTGGAGTCCATTGTGAACTGTTCCTCAGTTAATTAATCTCGTAAAGTAAACTGCAATTGACTGCAGTTAAAAAGATGCTCTATATGCTCAATGTATATATAATCTATGTATTGTATATATACCCTATATAATCTCATTGAAAATGGAATATCCAGACTATAATACTTTTGTTCGTAAAGTACACATACTAGAGACTTGAAATACGTTTTATATGAGATCATATGCATAACTAGAAGCTGAGTTCAATCAGACTGTTTACCTCTAATGGGTAGCTGTAGGCAGATCAAATACAGGCAAAGCATCAAGTGAGCTGTAATTGAAGAGTGTATGGTCGAATGTTCCTAGCTATGCACATATCTGTTTTTCTTAATCTATCTACATTACATCTAAATTGATTATTACGTATCTTCCACTCAGGAAAACTCAATTAGCTCAACTTTTCTTTTAAAATGGCAGCGAATCCAATTGTCTTATCTGCATAGATCATCAGATGGGATACCCTTTATAAGTTGTGTAATAATGCAGTTGCTCTGACATATTCAGCTCTATTTATCTTTATAAGGCATAAATTATTGAAATTTCGATTGACTTGCTGTCGCTGCCTTCTAGAAATAGAAATCACCTCGTGTCACGCAAGTCTTCTTCTTGCACCTGCCCTGCTCTAATTGACTTCACCTTAAGTTGCATGTGCAACGCTCTGAATGCCACAGCAGTTCCACATTTAATTGAGAGCAGAACTTAGCCAAGTTGGAGTTTCTTAGGCCGGGGTCATATTTGTCGTCGCTGCTGAGTCATAAAAGTTTATTTCCATTAGCTGAAGGAACTTTAATGTCCAAAAAGTCAAATTGATGGAGGGTGCAGAAGCAAAGAACGTGTGGCATGCTAAGTAGATAAAATTTATGATAATTAATTCAGATTTGGGAGTTATAAAATCAATTTTTAATGAGATAGATGAGCCAGATACAGATACAGATACAGATACAGATACAGATACAGATACAGATACAGATACAGATACAGATACAGATACAGATACAGATACAGATACAGATACAGATACAGATACAGATACAGATACAGATACAGATACAGATACAGATACAGATACAGATACAGATACAGATACAGATACAGATACAGATACAGATACAGATACAGATACAGATACAGATACAGATACAGATACAGATACAGATACAGATACAGATACAGATACAGATACAGATACAGATACAGATACAGATACAGATACAGATACAGATACAGATACAGATACAGATACAGATACAGATACAGATACAGATACAGATACAGATACAGATACAGATACAGATACAGATACAGATACAGATACAGATACAGATACAGATACAGATACAGATACAGATACAGATACAGATACAGATACAGATACAGATACAGATACAGATACAGATACAGATACAGATACAGATACAGATACAGATACAGATACAGATACAGATACAGATACAGATACAGATACAGATACAGATACAGATACAGATACAGATACAGATACAGATACAGATACAGATACAGATACAGATACAGATACAGATACAGATACAGATACAGATACAGATACAGATACAGATACAGATACAGATACAGATACAGATACAGATACAGATACAGATACAGATACAGATACAGATACAGATACAGATACAGATACAGATACAGATACAGATACAGATACAGATACAGATACAGATACAGATACAGATACAGATACAGATACAGATACAGATACAGATACAGATACAGATACAGATACAGATACAGATACAGATACAGATACAGATACAGATACAGATACAGATACAGATACAGATACAGATACAGATACAGATACAGATACAGATACAGATACAGATACAGATACAGATACAGATACAGATACAGATACAGATACAGATACAGATACAGATACAGATACAGATACAGATACAGATACAGATACAGATACAGATACAGATACAGATACAGATACAGATACAGATACAGATACAGATACAGATACAGATACAGATACAGATACAGATACAGAGACAGATACAGATACAGATACAGATACAGATACAGATACAGATACAGATACAGATACAGATACAGATACAGATACAGATACAGATACAGATACAGATACAGATACAGATACAGATACAGATACAGATACAGATACAGATACAGATACAGATACAAAAACAGATACAGATACAGATACAGATACAGATACAGATACAGATACAGATACAGATACAGATACAGATACAGATACAGATACAGATACAGATACAGATACAGATACAGATACAGATACAGATACAGATACAGATACAGATACAGATACAGATACAGATACAGATACAGATACAGATACAGATACAGATACAGATACAGATACAGATACAGATACAGATACAGATACAAAAACAGATACAGATACAGATACAGATACAGATACAGATACAGATACAGATACAGATACAGATACAGATACAAAAACAGATACAGATACAGATACAGATACAGATACAGATACAGATACAGATACAGATACAGATACAGATACAGATACAGATACAGATACAGATACAGATACAGATACAGATACAGATACAGATACAGATACAGATACAGATACAGATACAGATACAGATAGAAATAGAGATACAGATACAGATACAGATACAGATACAGATACAGATACAGATACAGATACAGATACAGATACAGATACAGATACAGATACAGATACAGATACAGATACAGATACAGATACAGATACAGATACAGATACAGATACAGATACAGATACAGATACAGATACAGATACAGATACAGATACAGATACAGATACAGATACAGATACAGATACAGATACAGATACAGATACAGATACAGATACAGATACAGATACAGATACAGATACAGATACAGATACAGATACAGATACAGATACAGATACAGATACAGATACAGATACAGATACAGATACAGATACAGATACAGATACAGATACAGATACAGATACAGATACAGATACAGATACAGATACAGATACAGATACAGATACAGATACAGATACAGATACAGATACAGATACAAAAACAGATACAGATACAGATACAGATACAGATACAGATACAGATACAGATACAGATACAGATACAGATACAGATACAGATACAGATACAGATACAGATACAGATACAGATACAGATACAGATACAGATACAGATACAGATACAGATACAGATACAGATACAGATACAAAAACAGATACAGATACAGATACAGATACAGATACAGATACAGATACAGATACAGATACAGATACAGATACAAAAACAGATACAGATACAGATACAGATACAGATACAGATACAGATACAGATACAGATACAGATACAGATACAGATACAGATACAGATACAGATACAGATACAGATACAGATACAGATACAGATACAGATACAGATACAGATACAGATACAGATACAGATACAGATACAGATACAGATACAGATACAGATAGAAATAGAGATAGAGATACAGATACAGATACAGATACAGATACAGATACAGATACAGATACAGATACAGATACAGATACAGATACAGATACAGATACAGATACAGATACAGATACAGATACAGATACAGATACAGATACAGATACAGATACAGATACAGATACAGATACAGATACAGATACAGATACAGATACAGATACAGATACAGATACAGATACAGATACAGATACAGATACAGATACAGATACAGATACAGATACAGATACAGATACAGATACAGATACAGATACAGATACAGATACAGATACAGATACAGATACAGATACAGATACAGATACAGATACAGATACAGATACAGATACAGATACAGATACAGATACAGATGTAGACATAGATAGAGATAGTGAAACTGAAATATATAGATCAATATTATTGACTTGATTCATTAATAATTTTAGATTCATTTGAATGATATTCTAATAATAATAATGTATGATCTCTAATCGGTTATTCGTTTGCTCTCTTGCAGGTACACACTCGCGACGTGGTATGACAGACATCTCAACAATAAACGACATCAACAATATCAGCAACATCAAGCGCCATATCGAACCCCCATTCACCTCGCCACAAAGTTCACCCACAACTCACAAATCATATGCCAAAACTAATACAAACCAAACGCAGCTCAATTTAAATTCACGCTTAGCACAGCAGCAGCAGCAGCAGCAATCGTTAAGAGTCGGGGGTAAGCAATACAACGGCAACACGGCTGCATTCAACACGAGTTTGGCCAACGCCAGCGGCAGAGGCTCCGCCCCGCAGTCCCCGCAGCACTACCGGATCCCGCTGAACAGCCCGAACAACTCGCTGTTCACGCTAGCCCATGCGACGGGGGGCAAGCAGCGGTACAAGCAGCAGCAGCTGAACGACCGCCTGCTGCAGCAGCAGCACCTGCAGCACTGCCAGCAGCAGCAACAGCAGCAGCAGTGCCATGAGGAACTGAGCGACGAGAGCCTCAAGCAGAATGTTGCCATCGTCCTGAGCAACCTGGACCGCTACAACAGCGCCCTGCGCAGCATCATACTGAATGAGCAGCTGAACCTCGGCACCGACAGCAGCGATAGTCTCTTTCTGCTCGACAACATCGCCGAGTCCGACAACAACAACTGTGTCAGAGGCAGCGCCATGGCGGCACCTAACGTGGCGTCCGTCGCGACGCCCGAGTCCGACTACAACAGCAATGCGACGACGCCAGGATCACAGCAGCAGCAACAACAGTTGCAGCAGCAGCAGCAACAACTGGGGGTAGGTGGTATGCTTTGTGGTGGTGGTGGTGGTGGTGTCGGTGGTGGTGGTGGTGCTGGTGGTGGCAACAATCTCAACTGTTCGCTGGCCTCGTCGCAAGACTTTACTCACGACAATTCCGATTATCAGTGGTTCCTCGACTACGGCTACCGGGATGGCTGCAGCGGGATGCAGCGCAGCGTGCTCAGCTCGCTGTCGGCCTCGTACAACGCCATGGGCGACTTCATCTACTACGAGGATCTGAAGAATCTGGATGCCAACCTGGCCGAGGTGGACATGGAGAGCTTTCGGGCCGAGGACATTCACTCGCTGCTCTCCCAGCTGCCCGCCTACTGCAAGAGTTTGGGCGGCGCCAACAGCCGGCTGCAGCAGTCGCTGCTGTTCCAGCAGCAACAGCAGCAGCAGCAGCAACAGTTGCAGCTGCAGCTGCAACACAGCAATGTGATGGGCAACATGCAGCAGATGGCACACAACATGTCGCAGACCTCGACCACGTCCACGAACGAGCTAATTGACAATTCATTCTGCAAGTCGGAGCTGCTCTTCTCGCCCGTCAAAGAGTCGCACATATCGGTGGACTCCCTGGACATGGAAGCCTACCCGGACGAGGGCGACATCATCTTCACCTGCAACAAGGACAACTACACAATCGCATTTGAGGGCAGCGTCCTCTACTCGGACGACAGTTTCTACGGTAAGTATTTGACTGTCCCTCTCTGATTCCCTGGCTTCATTGCATTCTCTGTCTGTTCACAGCGGAGCCCTGCGACATTGCCGCCAGGAACAAACAGAACTGCATCAATCTGCACAGCAATCTGGACGATATTGTGAAGCGCAACAAGGCCCTGGAGGTATCCATGTCACGCTCGGCCCAGTCCTTCCAGCTGCCCAGCAGGTCACCAAAGACACCGACTAAGGCGCAACTACAGCGGTGAGGCGAAGGAAAACACAGTGTTTCAATATACAGTGAGAACTGCTATAAGCGACCAGTCGGAATTATAGTTAAACTGAAGAGGGAAAGATAGATGTAGCTAGGAAGTAGAAAAGACAGGATAGGTGAAGCTAGGGTGTAGAGACTGTAAGAAATATCTAGTTGAGGATAGGACGTCGGATAAAGGATGTCGGTTAAAGAATGTCGGATAAATAATGTTGAATATAGGTTATAGGGTAAATGATGTCGGATATAGGGTAAAGGGTAATTTTAGATACTTCAACTAAGATCTATTAAATTCACAGATCACAGGTATAAGGTATAAGGTACTTTTAGATACTTCAACGCGCTTAAAGCAAACAAGATTCTCCTTTGACGTAGGATTAATCTCAGGAATTTCCCATAAATATAATGGGAATATTTGACTATTTGTAATAAAAATTTATTACATGAATTAGAGTCGGGAAGTTTTATTAGTCTTTTGCAATTGAGATCAGTAATAGAGCTGTTCGTTCATAGCGAGCTCACTGTATGTAGATTGCAACACACACACAGACATTTACCCACTCTCTCACACACTCACCCTCCCTCGGATTGGTTTTTGACTGTCGAGCAACGCATTGCGGATGTCTGAGTAAACCCACTTTGTGTTGTCCCCTTTTTTCCGACCGGGGCTGAGGTCTGTGAGGTCATTTCAATTTATTTCAATTGAGTTTCATATTCGTGCCAAGCAAATTGACGCTCGACAGCGAGAGGCATGCAAAAATGAACAGATCTCGAGTGGGAAAATGCATCGAATGAGGGAAAAAGAGAAAAACACAAAAGTAGATTAGGAAAACCTGAAGACGCAGGCGCCGGCGCCTGCAGGTAGCCGAGAGTCAAAAACCAATTTCCGTAAACTTTCCGGCGAAAACAACAAAATTATAATGCGAACCGTTTGCTGTGTCTGCGCTGTGTAAAGACGCTCGCTTCTTCTTGTCTCGCCCGCTCGCAGGTATCCCTCGGGCAACAACAACAATGCTGGAGGAGGAGGCGGAGAAACCATCATACTCACACGCCATCTGCCGCAGTGCAGCGTGCGGAAGAGCAACAGTCTGCCGAACCTGCAGAGCGAGATGATGCTGAGCGAAGATCTGCCGTTCGACAAGCCGGAGTCGGATCAGTCGGGTCCGTTGAATGTCTCGCAGGCGATAAGTACTTCGACCATGGAGTCCTGCTCGACGCGCTCCAGGAACCTGCTGCCCATGTGCCAGATGCCGATCTCAGTCAGCGGGTCCATGTCGGAGCGCCTGCAGCACAAGGACGGCACGGCCACGCCCACGCCGACGCCCACGACGCAGCAGCAACAGTTGCAGCTGCAGCAGCAACATCATCATCATCACTCGCATCAGCATCGCCACAAGCATCGCTGCAGCTGCGCCTTGTCCTCCACGCAGGGCAGCCAGAACTTTTGCTCGAATGCTTCGCATGGCCACATCTCCGGCTCCGGGTCGGCGTCTGGGTCTGCCTCTTCGGGCAACTCGAATCCGGCCGCCTTCAATCTAGTCAAGCTGTTCATCAAGCAGAAGAGCAACAGCAGCAGCAACCAGGAGGACAACCAGGAGCAGCAGGAGAACCAGGCTTGCGCTCTCACCTGCATGGACGTCTCCTCGGGCTGCTGGCCGTCGAGCGACGCCGCCGGCTCCAGCTGCAGCAGCAGCTCGCTGGAGAAGCGCCTGCGCAAGAAGAGCATGCACGACTCGGGCAAGGGCTCGGCGGTGAGTCGCCACGACGAGGAGGAGAACTACGAGGACGGCGACGCCGCCGCCACGCCCAAGCGGCAGCTGCGCACGCGCTGCGACGCGGTGTTCTACGACGACGGCGCCAGCTCCAGCTCGACTGGCTCCCTCACGGCCACCAATTCGCCGGCTCATCGAAGGCGGAGCATGCCGCTGCGTAATCCGCAGCTCTATCAGCTGGCGGCGCACAGCTCGCAGACCCAGGCGCAGACGCAGACGCAGTGCAGCCAGCAGTCGTCGGAGGCGAGCAACTCTGAGCAGCTGACGGAGGTGCCCATGGCGGGGGCCAAGCCGAGGCGCGCCTCGGGCAACCGGCCGCTGTCGTGCGCCTCCAGCTCGGAGATGATCACGCGCTCAATGCAGACCTCCTGCGGCTCGCTGAGCACCACGCACAGCAGCCTGAGCGAGCGGTACCGCTGCGTGCCGCCCTCGTTCCTGGCCAAGCTGCACAACCTGGGCGAGCAGTGCGAGGCGCCCATCTACGTCATCTACCCGAACTACGCGCTGCCCGACCTCGGCTTCGTCAAGACCAACAGCAGCAGCACCGACGTCATCTTCTCGCCCTTCAACTACAAGATGACGCTGGACAGCGCCGGCGGCAGCTCGACGGGATCCCTGAGGAAGCAGCGCGAGAGCGAACTGTTCAAGACACTGGATTACAAGCACATCTCCGACTGGCAGTCGCTGGTGACGCTGCTGCCCGCGGAGTACCGCCGGCGCCTGCAACACATTCCCGAGGTGCGGCAGATCGCGAGCAAGCTGGAGGCGGAGCTCTCGCAGCGGCCGCTCTTCTGCATGTCGCCGCCGATCCGGCGCAGCCGGCCGAACATCTGCGACTGCGCCAAGAGCCTGCAGCAGACCCAGCTGGACGAGGCCTCCAGCTCGGGTTCCAGTCAGCCGCCCAGCTCCGGCTACCGCGGCTCGTCCACGCTGCTCTACGACTCGGAGGCGGACGCGGATCCCCTCAAGCAGATGTACGTCTACCAGTACGAGCAGCAGCGCATGGATTCGGGTGCAGAGACGAGTCCAGCTAGTCGACCTCAGCCAATGCCGCGCAGCATCCTGCGCAAAGCAAACTCGGCGCAGATGCGCACAAAACGCAATTCCATGATCGAGGCCAAGCAGACGCAGCAGCTCTCGAAGCTGGAGAAGCGGCGCAGCCTGCAGGAGCCGCCGCACAACTACGCGCTGGGCTCCACGGACGAGCTGGCCGAGGTCTTCGAGGAGGAGGAGCAGCAGCAGCAGGCGGAGGCGAACCCAACGCAGCCAACCAAGCAGCGACTGTCGCGCAAGGATCTGGACGCGCGGGCACGAGCCGAGAACTTCCTGGCCTCGCTGCCTCGCTCGGAGCTGAAGTATTACGCGGAGATCGCGGCGATCCTAGAGTCTTCCGGCGAGCAGGTGCAGTACGACGCGGCGGCCCTGAAGAAGGAGGTGAGCCGCGTGCTCAGCCAGCAGAAGAAGGTCTCCTTCAACGACCTGGCCGGCGGCGAGGCCGAGCTGCAGCAGCTCCAGCTGCAGGCCAAGCGCTTCACCACGCCCCCCAACTCGCCCAACATTTCCATCGCCGCGCTGCAGCGGCGCGAGACGCTGGACGTGCAGGAGCAGCGGAAGATCGAGAGCAATCGCTTCAAGCGCCTGCAGATCCAGTGGGAGCTCATGAGCAAGGACTCGAGCATGCTCAAGGAGTTGGCCAGCGAGCAGGCCACCAAGAGCGGCGGCTCCACGCCCACCTCGACCAACTCGGCCAATTCCAATCCCAATTCCAACTCCAACTCGGCCCAAAGGTCACGCATACCCCGGCCAGTCAGCTATCCGGCGGGCAGGTGAGTTCGAAACTCTCTGAATTTCTGAATTCCTGAATTTGTTTTTTTTAAATTATGATTTTTGGATTCCTTGTGCTAAATTTGGTTTCTTCTTCTTTTCATTTGGAACATTTATCGTTTGGCATGATTTATGTTTGTCTTTTGTTGACCTTGACTGACTACTGACGACAGGAGTCCGAAGCCGAGTGGCCCCGCGCCGGCTCCGAGTCAGAGTAAACGAAATTCGCCTGCTAATGTTGTCTCCCCACAAATCTGCAGAGTCAGCGCCCTGCACGACGCGGCCAGCAGCGGCAAGTGCAACACCCGATCTCCCAGCCGCATTGTGCAGCCGAAGCGCTACAGCCTGGCCACCACGCCCACTTCCTCAGCAGCGCCCACGAATGGACGAGCGCGCACACCCACATCGGCACGCGGCGGCGTGGCAGCGGTGACCACGCCAAGCACACCCAAGCGTCAAAGCGCCGCAACATCGTCCAGGTGTGTGAGTGTGAGGTGTTTGAGGATGTTGCATAACGAGGCGGATTGAGAGACGAGAGGGAGAGGAAGCAAATGGAACAAGGATGAAATTATCTGAATTGATTGTAGTAGTATTGATAGAGATGCAGTAAATTGAAGATGAGTTTGTCTGTCTGTTGAGTTCTAGGCATATTCAGCAGTCAAATTCATTAGCTGAATTACAGGCTACTAATTGATTAGTAGTTAGGTCAGTTACCATATTTGAAAGATCTTTTCCTAAGATACTATAAATACGAATTATTGCATTGTAATCCTCATTTAAGTCTATGTTATTGTTTTAGTTAAATATCAAAATATTGTGTATAATGCAGGTGATTGAAGAACAGTTTGTCTGTCAGTTAATTCGTAGACATCTCTTTTTAAACTGAATTATTTCTATAAGGTTTAGAATTGATTAGACGAGAAATTGTCGAAACTAAATGTAAAATTTATTTCTAGTCGTATTTAGCAGTTAAATTCTCAAGTTGAATTATAACTATAAAGTTGATTAGCTATTAGATATCTTCCTTAGAGGAAACGGCATATGCACCAAAAGGAAACAAATTAATTCAATATGATCCTCATTAAAGTCTATGTCAGTAATTGATAGAGTAGCTGAGGAATTGTATAATATTTAGCTTATACAATTCCTCAGCTACAACAACAAAATTTGAGTTGAGGTATATCAAATAAGATAATTAGATGATAAGAGACTTTCAGGTTGATGAATGGTACTTTAGTAAATAGGAGAGTTGCTGAATAACATATAATCAAATCAAAATCTCAGTCAATTGCAATTCTCCACCAATCTCGTTATGCAATAGCCTCAACTCACACAATATTAAAGCTCTGCGAAACTTTACTAATTGCAACTTTCTTACCTTTCAGACCCACATCGCGAGTGCGTTAACAACGGATGCGCTAGACGGAAGCCGAGCGGCCTCAGTGAACAAGGGCGTGGAAGGCGTTTATAATATCCAAAACCAACTCAAACATATTGCAAGAAAAACAAGAAAACAACAATGAAACATTGTGTAAAAATATATATAGATTAAGGCTTTGCGCGGCTCCTTTGCTTAGAGAACTGGCCACAGAAGGGCGCCTGAGTAAGGTGATAAGAGAAAAGAGAAGGAGAGTTAGATCAAAGTGAGATCGCATAGGTCGGCTGATTAGGAAACGGGCGCGCTATGGTCAGTCGCAAGTGCTAAAGTATTTTTGATTGGATTTTAAGTTCAAGTGCAAGCAATAGCGGAGGTAGCTAAATTTCGATTTTATTTCCCTTTTTGACAATTATACAAGACATAATGCCAATATGCAAATATTTTGATGTATATATACACACACAGACTCACACACACACACTCACTCGCACTCACACACACGCGAACTTAAAAGTTATTTCCATTTAGCTAATCGAAGAGAAAAGATAAACATATTTATGACACACAAATTTATACCTATATTATATATATATATAGGGAGGGAGAGGGAGAGGCAGAGATGTACGCAATGCTGATTATACAAGTACATTCTGGGACAGGAGAAGGGAGGAAGAGGACGACGTGTAATGCTCAAATCTATGATTGAGGCAAGAATATTCATTATGCCTAAAAGCAAATACAAATATTATAGAGGCCAACAAATTAAACAAAATTTCATAATCAAGCATCGGACAATACTTTCCAGAAGCTCTTTGACTTGCTGTCGTCGAAATGAGTAGAGCTTATGATATGAGTATATTTAATAATTGAAATGAACCTAAGACTCCTTGACTACAACTCCTTTTATACATTTTTTCATAAGTTGAAAGTGAAATATCATCTTTTGAATTTACTAATCAAATAAAGCCCACAACACCTACTTCCCTAACTCAGGCCTATCAAGTTGATAACTTCTTGTTATAGCAAGACTTATGATTGTATGATAAAGATTTTTGTACCAAGAAAAGAATTCTTCAGTTATCGAAAGGGTCTCAATAAGAAAATATTATCCCAGAACATTACAGTAGTTCAAATCCCAATTTTCTAACTTTGCTTTACAAATATCTCAAGAACTACAAGAGATATATCTTATCCAATTTAAGTTGCACTTACAGCCAGTCAAAAAGTTTTGGAAAGTATAGTATGATTCGTCTATTGAAATATCTAATGCATATTATTTGGCCTTCTACAAAACGGAGTAAATCAATTTCTACATTGCCTTTGATATATTTAGCGAAAGACACTGAAACACAGAGCAAACGCTTAGCAATTTTGTATATTTGACAATGAGTTTGGTAATTTGAGTTATGTTTTACTTTGAGTTTGGTTCGATCAGCTTTTTGCTTTGCCTAAGCCTAAGTTCAAGTGATTTCAAGTCGTACGATCTAATGTTGTACTCTATAAATACGCCTATATTAATTACTCCTACTATGATTTGTACTTCACGCTAACTAAAAAAAAAAAACAAAATGGAGCAAAACTCTTGCTATGCTTAATTACTGGAAGACATAACTTATAGTTTAAGCCTTAACTTTAACCGACTTTTGTATCCTTAATTGTATAGACATTTTTATTGTATATCATATTTACAAGCAAAAGAAAACATAATGTATTCGTGGGTGAACTGTATCATGGAGAAGGATATGCGGGAGAATTAAATATATATATATATAAATAAATATATATTATAAATAATGCAAAAAAGAAAAGAAAAAAGAAAAAAAAATGTATAAAACACAAATTCAATAAAAAATATTAATAAAGAAAAAGTATTATCAAAATCAAGTCAAAATTTTGTTTGTTGTTAAAGGAATTTCAATTTACTGATATGGAAACAGTTCTAAATCGATATGTATACAAGTTATAGCTTATAGTTATGATATGAGGACCATTGCATCCTCAATTCCCATTATTCAGCAAAGTAAAGCGCTATTCTAGCTCCTAAGTATATAGAAAAATTAAAGAATTCTTTTCAATTCAAGTCAATTTCAAAATATATAATCATAATATATGCCTGTTTCTGCTTATCATAACATCTATCAATAACATCTGTGGATAACTCATTCCATTTCCATATTATCATTTATAAGCGACCATCGCCAGTCTGTTTTAAGCGTAGCTAGAATACTACAGAAACTAGAGACTTAAAATTGCGTAGATCTATGTAATGATCTATATACTATATCAAAAACAAACAAATAATAGAAACCTGTGTAAACATATGTCTGCCATAATTGTACTCTGAGATGTTGATTAAGCCAATGCATTTATAAGAGAACCTATGCAAGAGTGCAGCCAAGGTGAGGTAAGCATTAAGAGCGCTTAAGTGTGTGTGCATCTGATTGTGTGTATGTATTGCTAGTCATGTACATACATATCTATTGAAGAAGCTTGGGCTGATGAGATGAGGAGCGCTGCACAAGTCAGGGTATGTGTCAGTCGGTTACTTCCAGTGGGAAGCATTCCTATGTAATGAGATTATTTATATGAAAAAATTATTATTAATATTTATAATTTGTTATCTCTATAAGTTATTAAAATCTATGACATATGCCTAGTTAAATTTTAATAATACTAAAAAAAATCGAAAATCGTCGAGCTCATGGGAAATTCGGAACAATTTCGCATACGCTTAAGCACACTTGTGCCTCAACTTAGGTAGTTAATTTTTCAAAATGAATGCCTTTAAAGTTTTATGGCCAACAATTAAAATACATTGCTACCTTTGCACACACACACGCACAGACACACACACTCACGCACACTCACACACATTGTGCTTAAAGTATATTTACAATTATACGCACTGTAGGCACAGGCAAAGGGAAAAGGCAAAGGCATCTTTATTAAACTTCGTTGTAATTACAACAACATGTGTTGTGCTACTTTTCACTATGTGTGTGTGTGTGAGTGCGTCTGTGTGTGTGTGTGGGTTTGCATACATTTGCCTAATTAAATAAAATAATGTTAACGCAAAAGTTGCAGAGAGCGCGCGAATTTGCCTTGCGCCTTTTTCTCAGCTCACGTTTGACTTCAAAATGCAAAAGAAAGTCGACTCGACGAGCAAATACCCTGTATGTGAATAAATATATATGCTATATGCATAAAGAGAGGGTATGCATAATTACAGCCATTTGCTATTTATATGTGTCTCCATACGTGTGTGTGTGAGTGGGAGTGTGAGCTGCGTGCGTTTGTATGTGTCTCCGATAACACTGTAGAGCAAGGTTTTTGGAACTGCTGTTAAGTGTAATGAGATTTAAAAGAGTTTTTGCTATAGATCTCGAATATGTAAGCCGTGAAGAAGGGTACATGGCTTTACGTTAATGCCTTGGAGTCTACATAAAATATATAGAAGTATATATAAGATGTGTATATACGAGGCCAGTTTAAAAAGTTTGTCATATTATGATTTTTGGTTCATGCAATTGTCCGTTTCTTCCCTTTTTTCTCCGATCACAGTCAATACTAAAGGAATTCATAGTCAATTCAAACAGATTCGAACCTAAACCTTCACATATCCCACATTCCATACTTAGGAACAGCTAAAAATCAATTTAGCCAACTAAATTGATGGCCCGTTGAATAGACCATTGCCTATTCGGGTGTCGCCAGCAGCTCCCACATTCGAGCCGAAAAAAAGTTCACTTGAGTTAGGCAGTGTAATTATCGTTAGGCAGTGCCAACTCTCTCCCACTCCCCCCACACTGTGTGTGTGTGTGTGTGTGTGTGTGTCTCTCTCTCACTCCACTGCAAATATTGTGCGTGGGCTGAGTGGGCTTTTGGCTGAAGAGTTTTTGGCTAACTGCGTTAAGGCCCGCTGCCTGTTGTTAAGCAAATATTTAGCCGAGAAAATTCACTTCGAATTTGTTGGCCATTAAGTTTGCTCATTTTCCGTTGCGACTGTTGCTGTTGCTGTAGCTGTTGCTGTTCCAACATCAATTTGCATACAAAATTGTTGTTTTATTATTGCGGCATTTGGCAAATACAATTTAAAATTTTGATTAATTTGCGGCTGCGACTCCGAAATAAAGGCCAACTCCGCTGGCTGCTTTTGGGCCAAAAACTCGGTCATATATACAAATATTGCTGTCAAACAGAAAGCAAAAGTGCATAAACTATGCAAGGGGTGGGGAAGGGGGAGGGGGCGAGGGTTGGCTTGGAGTTTCTACAATATTTGCATTGAAATATTTTTCGCAAAAATAATTACATGCACATGGCCCAGCTGGCAGGAGGAAGGTAACGGTAACGGAGCGGCAGGACGGAGCACGGACTGTTTATGACTGGAGACAGGAGACAGCAGACAGGAGACATGGCACAGGCGACCGCCGCACGAGCTTTTCTGCGGCTTTGTTGTTGCTTTTTGGCAAATGTCAGAACACGACACGGCTCGACAAAGCCAAATGGCAAAGAAAACTTCTGTTGTCGCTGTCGTGGCTTGTTGTTGTGGCATCTGCTGGTTTCCTCTGCTCTACTCTCTTTTTTTTGGGCCTGCGGGCACGCGATGGAAAACCGAACACAGAACACTGAAAACTGAAAACTGAACACAGAAAACGGCAAACGGCAAAAGCGAAGCAATAAAAGCTCACATAATGAAATGCAATTGATATTCAAAAGGGAAATTGCAGAAAACAATCAAACAACAACAACTGTTCGAGTCGCCCACTGTGCGCAGGGGCTGATAAGGCTACGAATGGGCTCGCGGCGAATTGGCGCGCCTGCGGCGAATTGCGCCAGAGGGGCGACAGCTGCTTTGCGGCGGCAGCAGCGCATGCTCCTCTGCGTCGCCTCAAGCGAGTGCCGTTACACGAGGGGACCAGGCCACTGCCTGCTGCCTGCTACCTGCTGATGCGGCGAATTTCACACGAGTGCCGTTAAAGGCCTGACCTAGTTCAACACACACATGTGTGACTCTGTGACTGTCCCTGTGTGTGTGTGCGTGGATTGGCTTCGCTTGCTATTTGCGCTACGGTTTCTTCTGTCCTTTTGCGCTGCTCGAATGTGCCGTTATTGTTGCATGCAGTTTTTGTTTGTTCGGCGTGTGGTTTGATTTGATATTTGCAGCACCTGCACGCCTGCCTATTGATTGATGGCCCGCTGCTGCGCTCGGCCTAATGGCCGCGCTGCACTTGGCCAACAAATTAGACAACGTCGCTACAAGCCAACTTTAAAAGTTCATTGAGAAGGTGGCCCCGCCTCCCGCAGTTTTCAATTTTGGCCCGCCACGGGGGGCGCCTCGGTCTCGGCCTCGGCCTCGGCTTCGGCCACAAAATATGCAAACAATTTTCAATTAAAAATCAATTTTATGCTTCAACTGCAGCTAAGTGCAAAATGGCCAAAATGAAGGTGGCTCACGAATTGCGCAAATATTAAGCCAAGTTAATGGCCCCAACACATGCTGAACTTTCGTGGCGGCTCTTCGTCTCCTGCTCCTGCTGCTCCTTCTCCATCTTCTACCTCTTCTCGTTCTTCTCCTGCTTTAATCAGCGCCAATATTGTAATAAAAATTGAAGATAACTAAGTTTTTCGGGCCAACAAGAAGTTTTCGCAACTGAACTGACAAAGATGCACGAATTTGCATTTAATTTTCAAGTCTTTTATAAAATATACCCAGTAGTACCTGGGAAAATGGGCATATGCATGGATTGACATTGAGTTTGATGCATCTTTTATAATATATATTTCAGATTGGCAGCATGAGCTGACGAAATTTAGACTTATAAAGGCATTCATTTTGACATTATTCTGTGTGAATGGTTCAATCTCGAGAAATTTAAAAGTTGGCATGCTGAAAGTTTATATATGTATTCCTGAGTACCATATACATCTCGAAATTATTAGTTTTCTTCTATGCCGCCTGCCATATTCTTTATATAGATAAATATCAATACCTTAACTTGATTTTTTGGCTAGAACTGGAAAAGTATTTAAGCTATAGACACCAAAGTTGGTATGTATACTATTGTAATAATTACACAAATTATGTGTATAATTAATTTTCCATATCTATTTTATACTCTTAAAAAATAAAGAAACACCTCTTATAATATTTAATCGAGTCTTGAGCATTGGTATGCATAAACCTTTACAGGTCATATTAGTCCTCACAAAATTTCACTAAGATCGTACATCTAGAACCTGAGTTCAATCAGGCTACTGCAGTGTGCAGTAAACTGTATGTACACATATGTGTGCAAATGTGAGGCATAAATTGCTTGAAACATTACCTCGCCATTCATATAATTGAGATTTATTCCCGGTCAGGGTAACTCCTAGTCAATCACATCCATCACTCGAACCGTTCAACTTGTTTTTACTTTTTTTTTCTTCTTCTTCTTTTTAGAAATACAAAACTTGCGCGAACTGTTGAAAGTTAGAAGTAACAGTAGCTGCAGCTGCAGCTGTTGCATGGCCAAGAAGCGGAAGCCATTTGACCAGCTTGACATGTAACCAAAAGTTGAAGCCAAGCAAAGTGTTGTGCGCGGTCCCGCCCCACGCGCTGAGGGGCTGAGTGGGCGATATTACGGCAATTAGATGCGACAATCAGGAGGGGCCAAAGGACAATAGTTAAAGACAAGACAAGGTGGCAGATAACACTTCAACTTGGCCAGATAAATGCAAACAGTTTAAGATTTTCCCCACGCCGCCGCCTGGCGTCAGTCCAGAATCGCCTGCTTATGGCCACATTACATGCACTCAACTTCGAGTCGAGTAATTGGCAAATTGATGGCCGGGCGAGTTCCGCGTTTAGAAATTTTCATAAAACTTTTTATGGCCGCCATTCTGTCGCTGCGCACATACAATTGTTGCCAATCTCCCACTGAAGGCAGACGAGACGTGTGGCTCGGCTACGCCTTCGCCTTCGGCTCTTGTCATGGGACTCTTCAAAATGCATGGCCAATATTCCTGCGGAGTATTATTACAGCAGATCACGGCTCCAGCCAAAGTCAAGCCACATATCCAATTACGTTTATAGATATTGCTCACATTCACCCGAAAAAAGTACGAAGAAACGAAAAAACTCCCACAATTTAGCCGTAAAAATGTACGGAAAAATTCCTTAAATTAAGCTTAAGCATTCGCTTAAACAGCGGAGCACAGAGCAAGTGCAACATTCTAGCGCCAATTGTCAGGGGGTGTGCCAAAGTTTGGCAATTGCAGCGAATCCTTTTTATACCCTGTACACATGGCAAATGAGGTATATTGGCTTTTTAATTGAGGTAGTCGTGGCTGAAGCTAAAAAGCAATATACATATCTAAGTAATTAGAACGACGAATTCAATATAGTTCAGTTATTTGTCCATTTGACCTTCTATATATTCAATTGAACTCAATGATCTCGAGAACTAAAACAGCTAGAGACTTGAAATTTTAAATATATATACTTGTAGACCTCTACTAGTATAAACTTTTTATTTTTACCAATAACTAATATTATATTCATTATATTGATAAATATAAACATTTTTATTTGATTTGAGAACATAGCTTGAAGACCTTGCAAGCTAAGAAAACTAAATTTAGTATGTAGTTTTCTGTACAGGGTATCTCTCGTTCCATCACTTCCTATCCAGTCAACTCTCCCTTGTTTTTCTAATCATTGTCACTTGTAAGCGACATTTATCGACTGCTGCAGCCATTTCAAACTCTCAGCTTTAACCAATAGAAGTCCAGCTGCGGCCTTTAAAGAATCAGCCAACTCATTAGAATTGCACATGGAACCCTGGATAGATGCCTACGCTAGCCGTATTCGTAGTTACAGCATTATAAATTAATGCCAGGAATTACTAGAAGTCCAGCATATATAAGTAAGCAAACATGGGCGAACAGCCTAAACGCTCTGGCGGTAGAACCTGAACAGACCTGAGCACAGACAACACGAAGCGACAGGCGAATTAGTCAGGCGACTGCTGCAACCCTTTGCCAGGTATTTGTTGGCCAAGGAAGTGTGGCAGGGCGTGGATCGAGTCTTGTGGGTCTTGTAAAAGCTAAATAATTATTGATTTAATCAATCTGGCGAATTTACTTAGCTACACTGTTATTATTTCTTTCACTTGAAGTGGGAATGTATAATTGCATTGCAGAATATTCAATAGTGGTTCATGAAAGGAAACGGGTTATTAGTTATGTGGAGTGGAACGGAGGAATTCTCTGACAGAGTTGAATTCTGGTGCGAGCATGCAGGGGTTATATATGCATATCCCCCAGTGTATATTCTTTTGGAAATATAGTTATAATATAATATAGTGGTTCTGTATGCTTCCATTAAGTGCGGGTATTTGAAGTCGATCATTACTATATGTTTTACGTTCTATTTACAGTGCTAAAGTTTTGAAATGGAGAACTTGTAATCGAGTTTATCATCATTTGATATGCATGAGTGAGAACAGCGACTTCTGGTTCATTTCAATGACTGATCTGCAGCGATCTATACTGAACTGTGAAGTATATGAAGTATATATATGTTAAGCTGATCATCACTGCTAAGAGGTACGTTCTATAATACTATATATCATATATCAAATCATCAATATTACTTTAATTTTTCCAATATCATCAATCGTATTGTGGCTGCGGATGGTCGCAAATTTCACAATGTTCTCCAGCAATCCCTTTAATGATCTCAGGAGGTAGCCATTAATAGCATATTCAGGCTTGAATAGATATGAATATCATCCATGTCATTAACATTTCAAAATCAAAGATAAGTCTGCTGCACTTTAAAATTTGTTAATTTAATAAAATAAAAAATAAAAATTCACTTTATTTTCAGTTCAGATAAAACTGTATCTATATCTATATCTGGATCTGGCATCAACGAGTTTTTCATTACGGTTTCGATTCAGTTGCTCCACAGGCAGTTGACAGGTGGCTTGGGGCATGACAAGTAGCTAACCATCCATTCGACAGTCAATAAGCATTATGTAGTCAGAGTCAACCATCAATTGCTATGAATATTCACTTAAAATGAAAAATTGCATTCGCTGCACATTGATTGGTATGTGAGGCACATAGGAAACATGAGCTGCTGTAGCATTAGAGATATCTTTTATAGGTGTTATTAGTGCTAGCAAGTGAAGGCGGAGTAGACGAGCTTCAATTGGTAACGTTTTTGAATGCAGATGCAGGGAAGACTCAAGAAGATAACTGACTCTTGGAGATGACATAAGTAATAGTATGAAGAAGACAGAGGGAATGAAAATCGATACCATATGGACTCATGGGATAAAAAATGTGGAATTAAAGTATATTTTTTATAACACTAAAGATAATGACTGAAATCATTAAAATCATTCATATAAAGCAAGATAAGGAGAATGCAACCGGGTTCCAAATTAAGTACAGGGAAGCGAAGCGAAATTGAAGTATTTTTCCGAATTCTTTCGAAAGATGAGATAAAAAGTGAAATCCCTGGTATGCACAGTATGACACACATGTCTATAGAAATCATAGAAGACTGAAATCATTGGGAATAATAATGAAAAAATCATGGGGTGTATACAATCAAGCAATGTACATATGTCCATAGAAATCAATATAAAGAGAATGAAGTTTCATTTTATATAAACAGATAAGAGAAGTGGAATTCAACATATAGTTGGAACTGATGTCAGCTGAAAACTGAACTCAATGGAAAATCATGGTCATGATCAAGTCTGCATATCCATAGAAATCAATATAAAGAGAATTTAAGATTCATGCTATATGAACTATAGATAAGAGAAAGTCCAGAGAAAAGAAGTGATATTCTGATAATGAAGGGATAATAAAACAGAACAGTGGGGTATGCACGATCTATGCACAATGAAACTAGGATCCATGAGAGTTTTAGTTAGGAGTATTCGAATTGCACCTCAAATAGATATATGTAACTGAAGTCAACTGAAATCACTAACAAATCAGTGGAGTATGCACGGCCAACCACTCACCCTACCTACAGTCTGTTCTGGCTACCTCAAGAGCATTCGCTCTCAGCGCCCGCACACTTCGGTAGGTGTATGAATAAGACTATTACCAACTTTTTTAAGCAGCCAACTATAATTGCAATTAACTAAAGATAGTGGCGCCGGTGTAAGTAATACGAAAACTTTTCGCTCGCGTGTTTTTTCCCGCTGTGCAGCGCAGACGCGGCTAAGTATCAACGGGCGTATACTTAATATCGCGCGTGTTTATTATCTGACGTCGCGTCGCGGTTACATAAACATCATGGTCGTAAATTAAAATGACACGTTTTGCATATTTACACACACACACACAGACAGAGATACAGACACTCATACAACTATAAAAAAGTTAATTATTCAATTAAATTACACTCGAAGGCGTTGCAGATGTCGCATTCGGCAAATGCCTGACGACCCATAAAACTGACACGGCCAGCGCGCACGTCAGAAGAAGGCAGGACTCCGGCACAGCTGCCGTCCGGCCCACTGTCCGGCGTCCGTCGTCCGTCCGGCCAGACAATGCACCGAAATCATATAAAAATCATGTTTATTTCATTTGCATTATAAAACGAGGCCCATTAAATTCACTTGCCTCAACTCAGCTCAGCTGGCGCCGGCCCTGACTCCGGCTCGGGCTCCGGCTCCGGCTGCGGCTCCGGCTCCGGCTCCGGCGCTGGCCTCGTGCTCGTGCTCGCATTTTAAAAACAATAAAACGCAAAATGATTGACAAATATGCCCCAAAAATAGAAGGTACGTATACCAAGATATGTTGGCCAGCGTTGCCACATAGCAACGAGTACATGGGTCTGATTGACTGCGAAATGCTCGTTCACGTTTTAGGAAAGGACATAGAAATTAAATGAAATGTGAATAATCATCAATATGATGGGGACAATTTGACATTCTGGAACGCTTTCGTCCTGGGTTCCTCTTATATTGCAAAATAGAAAGACTTGGAATTTCAAACTGAAAGTGATTGGTTCTTTATTTTTGCCAGACGAGACGGAATAGTTCCGTCGCAAATTGACATCTTATCTAAAATATAATGATCTGATTGAAGCACTACTACATTTATAGATGTAATTATAAAAGAGATTCAATGCATTTTACTCGAGTTTAGAAGCTATGGATTTGCAGATCTTGATTATAGCTCTACTTATAGAGGATATTTTAAGTGATTTCTTAAAAACATAGATTTTTATATATGCCTATATATGTATACGTCTTTAATAAATCATACAGTATTATATTTATAGCTCCACCTCTAGCAGAGCCTAAAGGACTTTCTCTGGCTTTCTACTTGGATTATAAGATAGTTTCTAACTCTCCAAAATATATATATCAACTCTCTACCTAGACAGATGGGCCTTTACCGAAATGAACATTTATCAAAAAAACCAATATACTCTCTTAAATTTACTTGAGCGAGTATAATTACGCCCTTAGCTGCAAAGCAGCAAAGCAGCACGGCATCACGCAAGCCCCGTTGGGCCCGTTGCTCTAGAAACTGGCGCTGCCAGAAGGGTGTAAGCACGCATTTTAATGAGCTGTGGGAGGGGAGGGCGAAGGGGCCAAACCAGGAGCTGGTAGAGGCTTCACTAGTGCTGAGTGACCCGCTGCCGCTGAAGGCAAAGGGAAAGGCAAAGCCAGAGCCGGAGGCAGAGGTAGAGGCAACTGCTGTCCGTCAGCCCTAGGGGAACGGGGTGCGGGGGCTGGTTAGGGGTGAAGTCAACTCGTGCTCGCACTCGTGCAGTTGGACTAAAGTGAAGTGAAGTAATATAATGTCCAGGCGAACCGTTTTATGCGTGACCGTGTCCTTTCCCCTTCCCAATCCCCTTCCCGTTACCCTTTGTTGTTGCTGTTGTTGCTTTGCTTGTTGTGTGATTAATTCGCGCAAAGAGTTGTGCGCTTCCGTTTCCGGTTGTTGTTGCTGCGGTACACATTTCACAGGAGGCTGCATGTGTGTGTGGTGTGTGTGTGTGGGCGTGGCATAAAATTAATTGTTTTGTACCCAACGAGGCTTAAAAACACATGCTCATGTAAGCAACGTCCGCTGCACGTTGCTCATGTTTGCGCCGAGTCCTCCCGAGTCCCTTCCGCCTGCTAACAACTATTCCGAGTCTAGGAGCACACACACACACACACACACACAGACATCGGTCACCAGGCAACGTTTGACGATTTGCTTAGAGCTCCACACGCAGTTGAGATAAGAGCAGCGCAGCGGGCTTCGCCTTTTGCGGAGCAATTAATATGAAAATCAGGCACACTTATCTTAATTAGTTAGTCGCTTATGAAAGGCAGAACCAAAGCGACGCGACTCTAAAAAACACTCCTGTGTGCGTATGTGTGTGTGCTGTGTGTGTGTGTTAACGTGGCTTATTATGACACTTCACACATATAATGCAGAGTGAATTGTGTAATGCAAGTGCCGCGCTTACTTCGAATGCGAGCAGAGAGCAGAGAGAAGCTCGCAGCTCGCAGCCGTTGCTAAGCCTAGGGGACTCGACTCAGGCCTGCTGCTAATTCGCGCTAAATACTTATTCATACATATATAAACATATATATATGGTATATGTAAATAAATAGATGGATGTGTAATGCCTTCAAAGCGCTTCAGCATTTGAGTGTGTGTGTGTAAATATTGTGGAAATGGAAAATATTTATGACGCTTCGAGGCGGCAGCCGGCGTTTTTTTTTTGCTAGATCCTAGACCCAATTGAAAATGGGCGTGTTGAAAGGGTATTATAATTTGTGTGTGAATATATATGAGGTGTATTCTGAAACGAATTTGGGCTGATTCTTAAAAGTTATTTATTTGTTCATAAATAACTTTTAGTGCTTTTCACAGTAAGCTCCATTCGATAATTTCCGATGTTCGTAACGTATTATTTTATTATTTTGTTGATATATAGATATATCTTGTTCAGTCTCTCCCACGATATCATCATCATCTGCTCTACTATTGGCTATCATTCTCTTGCGATAACTCAACACTTTTCGATAAATGTCAATATTTTAAAATTGTTTTCAGAGCTTAACTTGAGGACTATAAGAGCTAGAGACAACCTCTTTGGTATGCAAGCTTCAACATTAAATACTCGAAATTTAATAATTCCTGTTTCTGAATAACTTTCCTTCTTTACTTGAAAATGTCAAAAGAAAGTCATACTTTACACAGTATTGTCTTCATCTTTGGCAGACACACACATTTGGCCCTCAGAAACCTAATCTAAAAATTGCATTAAGATCGCACAACTAGAACCCAAGTTCAATCAGTCCATTACTCAGAGTGGGTGGCTATAAGGGCAGGTCTAGCAATTTCTCATGTGATAATGTGCGTGTGTCGCTGTGTGTACCTACTACTATAAATAGTACTAGTATAGCAATTGCTTAAAAGTATTTTCCGGGTATCTACCAGTCGGGCATGGCCGGCTCGCGCACTCAAACTTGTTTAGATATTACTTTGTTTCCTTTTCGTTTCTATTTTTGCGTACTATTTGCTGGCTGTTCTTTGTCCTTGCATCCTTTATTCGCTACAAATTTACAAATGCTTTGCAGCGACTACAATAAACAACAGCAGAAATTTGAATGCATAAAAACAAATGCGAACGCCCTTTACACGAATATTTCAAATAAAACGCACACACACTCGCACTATATAGATATAGACACAGATATATGTATATATATATTCCCTGAAATATTCAGCATTGAACAAAAATATTGCACAGCATTTTATACAATTTTGAATTGGTTCAAAGGCAACGGCGAAAATATTCCCAAAGTATTTTCCCATTTTTTTTCAGCTTCTTCTTCTCATTTATGCATTCCATTTGTTGCATGTTTGTTATGTTGTTGCTGTTGTTGTTGTTGTTGTTTATGGGAGCTTATGTATCTTTTATTGTCGAACTGCGTTACTAGCCGATTGCCAGATAGAAGCAATCCTTGGCCACATTCTTTGCACTCTTCTTGGGCATTTTCACACACCGAGTGCAAAAATGGGATTGTTAAAGTTTATTATTAACTTTCAATCACATTTTAAGGAATGGTTAAGGTAACAGAGGAGGTGGCAGGAGGATTGCAGTTAACTGAAAAAAAGACTGAGATCTTAGAGTGTTTAAGAGGAGATGATAAGCAAAAAAATATAAGATAAAGATAAAGAGGCCTGTATATGGATTAATCTCAGGATTAATAGATAAGTTCATCAAATGATTGTTCATTTATCTATATTTACGGGACAGACAACGAACATACAAATATTGTAGATGTCTCCAGTCCCAATGTTGGGGAAGTGAAGGGCAGGCAAATGATCTTCGCATTCGGCTGCTGAGTGCTTTTAGTGTTGGGACAGCGAAGATGTCGTCTCGATTTGCCTTGGCTATAATAAAATTTAAAGCTTGACCTGAGTTGCATCATTCTTCGGCCAGTTTCTTGCGTTTACTTCCATTGAATTGCACAACCAGACGATGGAAAGAAATCATGTAATTGTAATTGAAATGAAGTAAGCGTAAATTGCGATAAAAAATAAAAGTCAGCAGCGAGAGCTTCCAGCGAAAAACTAAAAACTAAAAAAAAAAACACAAAAAATAAATGAGAAATGAGAGAGGCCAGTGGAAAGAAAGAGAAATATCTTGGGCAGTCAGCGAGGTTACCGAAATGTTTGTTTCCTTTCAAATCAGTACACTTCCTTTTTAGCCCGCTTACCTTCGCCTTCGCCTTCGCCTTAGCCTTAGTCGACGTCGGTTCAAGTGGCGCTGAGGCCGGGGCAAAGAAAATAAGTGGAAATCACTTGAAAATACTAACGAGCTGTTACGCTTGGCAAGTAAAATATAATCAGCAGCATCATGTCTGCAGGTGCACTTAAAAGGCGTTCACTTTTTTTATGGCCGCGCCTTATTCCCTCTCTCTCTCGCCCTCTGTCTCTGAACTGAAATGAACAATGGCCAAATGACCAAAAGAAGAAAACAACAAAAAAACATTCGTAAAACAATTAAAATTAACCTTTTTTTTGGACATTTGCACAAAGTAAATGCAAAGCAGTTGCCAGCGAGCTTAGACAATGCAAATTAACATTTTACAATGTTTCAGGCTGAGCTGCAGCTGCAGCAGGCAGCTTTTTGTCAGCTGCAGCAGCCAGCTTTTTGTCAGCCTGAGGCAAATGCACTACGCTTGCATACGCTGACCCAGCAAGAGTGATGCTATTTCAGATAGTAATGCTACAGCAGCTGTTTACATTAGTAATAATATTTTATATTTACAATATGTGTTGAAGCTTGCCATTTGATTAAAAAATATCTATTATGGAAAACATGATAAGAAGATCCTAAAAATTGCTTTGCGCATGATATCGTCAATTGGGTCACGGCTTCTGTGCACAGGCAATTCATTATACAATTGAAAATTTTAGGGTATGAGTGAGCTTTCATGAATTTAGAGTCAATAATTCAGGCTGAGATTGCCACAAATTGAAAAAGATATAAGCGGCGCAGTAGCAGTAATGAGAGAGACGCTGAAAATCGACTCGCGTCGATCAGCTGAGTTTGCCATGGGCAGAGAGTTAATATATTGCACTGATTTATAGTAAATTTGATAGTCATTTGTATATTGTATTACTGGGTGCAAAATGGCATGAATATAGGCTTAAAATAAAATAAAAAGTATTGTAATAACTCAATTGATTTGTATATTTATTGTAATTTTTTTTGCTATTACTCTCAGTTGGTCAACAAGTTTTTGTGGGTGAATGTTTGTAACGAGATTGTGATGTACATATACAATTTATAATATATAAATAAGTATTATAATATGCTAATAAGTCATTATATTTCCTATTTTCTATATTTCCTATTCACTACTAAGCTCTAATAACACTCAATACGGAAGCAAGACTAGTTTACTCAAAGATATTTTCTGTCAAACTGAAGACTTCACTCTCTAACTCTAATCATAAATATATATCTTAATTAGAAGAATGAACTTTACACTCAATATATATTATAGACATTTCGATTAAAAGAATGAACTAAATAGTTCGCAGTCATTCCCATTTCTCCATCTATATATTTGCCTCTATTCCAGCCACGTCTCGCCTATGCATTGCCCAACGGGCAGCTTTTGTCAGTCACAGCAATCAGCCTTTGTCCGCCTGCCTGCGCTGCACTCCAATTGGAATCTTTCTCTCTCTCTGCCGGCCAAACAACTTTTGAGCTCTGCTCAGCTATCGACTGTCCGCCGTCCGCTGTCCGCCGTCCGCTGTCTGCTTGGCGTTTGCATATGACGACGACGACGACGATGATGACGACTTTGAACGAGTGCAAGTTTGTTTTGATTATGAAGGCCACGCTGAGGCAGCCGGAGCAGTCGGGCAAATCGTGATCGTGGCTGGAGTGGAGTGCGCAGAGAGCAGAGCGCAGAGCGCTGCAGCGCTGCAGTGGCTCGCTATTAAAAATTGGCGCGTGCCGCCTGCAGTTTTTCCTGCCGTGGAAAATGGAAAATGACTTTGAACTTTATTGTTTAACTCGAGTGCGATTGTCGTTTGGCTTTAGCTTAGCCGGTTTTTGGCAGCCTCGAATTGATCGCGTAACTTAATTCATAAATGCATAGTATGAGAGAGGGAGAGGGAGATACGGGGGAGAAATGGGCGCGAAATTGGAAATAGCAATATCAAATGCTATGCCATTACATGCTCCCAGTGGGAGCGAGCGAGAGGCGCCATGGAACGGGCAGGTCAGCAAATGAAAGACACTCACTTTGACTCACCTGCACGACGCCTTCTACAAACAACAGCAGCCGTCGCAGCAGCCACTGCAGAGATTGCGGATTGTGTAATAGGAAAAACATTGGACGCCGTCGTCCTAGCGGCGGTATAAAAACGCGGGCCACATTCAAACTGCAGACATTTCAATTGCAGCCGCGCAGCGAACGAGGTCTGCCGTCTAGTAACCCGAGGACTACTTCCAGCCTAAGCCTAAATCCAAGCCAAATGGCCAACAGTATCAAGGTGAGTGAGTGAAGAAGAAGAAGAAGCAGAAGAAGAAGTGGCAAGTGCCGAGTGCTTTTATAGTGAACAATAATTGTTAATCTCTCGGTGCCTATTAAGAATGCATTAGTCAGAGCAGAGCTCTGTTCGCTCTAAGTCAAAGCTTTTTGCTATTTTTGCGCAATTTTCTAGCACTTTGCATCAAAAGAGTTTTGCCTTTTTATATACCCTGTGCGCATTGATAAGGGCAAATAGGGTATATTCAAATCAAACAATAGAAGTGCTTATAGGGTATATACATTCTAGAGCAGTAGAATAAATGCAGTATAGGGTATATACATTCTAGAGCAGTAGAATAAATGCAGTAGATATTTTCGTCCGTACGTCCGCGTCTTTTCATTTGTCCGTCTACATAAATGTATAAATCTCGAGAACTAGAAAAGATAGATAGAAATATATATTCTTATATACTCCAGGACGTTTAAATTTATTAGAGTCCCTTGATAATAGATTCCAATTAATAGTTATCTATTAAAATTTATATTTTTACTTGGTTTTTCAAGCATATTTCGAAGATTATTAAAGGTAGAGGCATCAAATTTGTTATGTAGTGCCTCATAATAAATTCTCAGATTATAAAAATATATAATATTGGATAAACTTATTATTTAAAAATTTAATTTATTTAAAAATTATATTTAAAAATTCCTATATTAAAAGATAGAGTCTTGATATTTAAGACTCATGCACGCTTAAATATCATTATTCTTCTCTGAAAATTACAAAAATATTGTACAGCTAGAACCCTTCAATCAGTCAGTTCTTATAGCTGAGGTCTATACTTACCTATCTGTTTATATCTTATTGCATATATCTATATCCATCCAAACCCTTAGACTGACTCTACACAGTATCTGCCAGTCGGATACATCCGACTGTAACATTTCCACTTGCTAAAATAATTTTCATGGGCTTAAACTAAACGCCCGTTCCGCAGATGCCGCTCATTGTGGCCGTCGCAATTGTGTGGATTGCCGTGCCGCCGACCACAGGGACAGCCTCGACGAAAGCTTCATCAATGCCAGCTGGAGCCCAGACAGCGCTCTACGGCAGTTATGGCGCGAGGCAGTACGATAATCGCTGGCTGCCACTGGGCGAGAAGGGGGCCATGTCCTCCATGTCCTCGATGTCGTCGATGATGCAGCGCTACGGCTTGCGGTACGATGCGGCGGAGGTGGAGCGACGCAGCTATGGAGGCGACTCGTCTAGTTTGGGCGGGCGTGGGCACGGCGGAGGCGGGGCGGGAGCTTTGCTTAATGGGCTCACAAATCTCTCGGGCCTGGGACACATTAGCAACGGCTATGCCTCAGTGGCGCCCACGCACACCGAAGCCTTGGCAGCCGCCTCGTCAAAACAAGAGATACCAATTTATGAGGAGCAGCACGAGGATGCGGCCGTTGCGGCGCTGGCGGCGTCAGCCAGCGATTACGGCGATGCGGAGGCGGGTCGCAGCAGCAGCAGCAGCGGCAGCGGGAGCGGGCAGCACTCGGCGATTTACAATTTTGCAGCTGCTGGTGCGGAGCATGCGGCTGCTGGCTATCTGCCGGCCTTCAGTGGAGCGGAGCATGCGGCGTGGACGCCCTCATCGGCGCCGCACTACCACCAGCAGGAGGCGCAGGAGGCGGGCGGCGGCCATTACGCCTACGACAAAATGTCGGTGGGAAATTTTCTGAATTCTGGCTACGAGGCATTCCAGCAGCACCACGCCGAGGAGCAACAGCACCAGCAGCAGCAGCAGCACCAGCAGCAGCAGCTGCTGGAGCACGCCTCCTACTTCACGCCTCACGAGGCGGAGCACGAGCCGTCCGCCGGAGCGGACTCGTCGGGCAGTGGCCCAGCCGACTACGAGCAGCACTCGGAGGGCGATGACCACGGCGGCAATTTCCTGGCCGACGAGGACAGCCACGGCCAGCACCAGCAGCACCAGCACCACCATCACGTGGACATCATCAACTATGTGCCGGTGAAGCACGTGAAGACGCAGCATGTGCCCGTCGAGAAGCAGGTCAAGATCCCGATCTCCCACGCCGTCATCATTCCAATCAAGAAGCCCGTGCCCATCCACATACCCATCACCAAGCAGGTGCAGGTGGCCGTGGAGAAGGAGCTGAAGGTGCCGGTGGAGCGCCTGGTGCCCGTGCCCGTCGAGAAGCACATACCCGTGCCCGTCGAGAAGCGCGTGCCTTACACCGTCATCAAGTACCTGCCCATCAAGGTGCCCAAGCCCTTTCCGGTGAAGGTGCCCGTGTTCAAGACGGTGCTGCACAAGGTCAAGAGTTGGTGGTAAAGCCTAGCTCCTGTAACTCCTTGAACTACCCTCCCTCTATCCCGCCCTGACATATGTTATAATTGCTCATACGACCCGTGGCGTGTGGAATGCGCTTATCGCCGCGCTGAAATTAATTTTGTTAAGCCCAAATCCCGTGTTGTATACCAATTTTGTGACTCATTTAACATTACAACCATTTGCATTCGTCTGAATACAGAAATAAGTAAAAAACAAAAAAAGAACAGATGAGGAAAACCGCATTAACTCATTTTCATTCGAGGTTTTTTAAGCTGCAATTTAATGCTGCATTTATTATATATACGCAGGCCGTCTCTCTTTCTCTCTCTCTCTCTCTCTCTCTCTCTCTGTCTCTCTCTTTATGTACTCTGTATATATTTATTTAAGTTTTATTTACTTAAATGAAATTGTGTTAAATGAAATGAAATTCATGAAGGCGACGTCGCTGCCTCTTTCCTCTGCCTCTGCCACCTCCACTGCTCTGTTGTTGTTTTGTGAAAACTGGCAAATGCTATTTCCAGACCATTAGATCCGCATCTTGGCTCTGGCAGTGGGACATCCTTATGCCTATGGCGCAATTCAAGTAATTTAAGCTAGCAAAAGCTAACGGCACGCAAACTCTAATTAAATTAAGAGCAGCACACCTTTTGTTTGCCGTTGCTACGGCTTGGAATGCACAGAATTTTCTTCTCCAAGCTTATCTTACTCTCTCCCTCTCTCTCTCACTCTCGCTCTGTCTCTGTTGCTGCCTTGACCTGCTGTCACTTTGTGCTTTGCTTTAGCCAAGTGACAGTTGCTTGGACTTTGCCAGGTATATAAACAGACACACACACATACACACACACACGTCTAGGCATGTGTATGTAGTAGTACTTTCAACTGTAAACTCTGTTTGCCTTGGCTTATTTAAAAGGCACATTAACTGTCATTAAATTATTCTTATTTATTCGCATTTTGTAAGCACACACACACACAGAGACAGACAGACAGAGAGACAGACACACACTTACGTACATCATTCATCATGCTGCTGTCTTCATCTGCCCACATTCGTGACAATATAAAACTCAATTGCTTGCATGCACTGCGCGTCTTTTGCCGCCATTTTGTACAACTCGCACGCACACTTAGGCATTTGCATGGCTTGTTCTGCGTAGTCGCTTTGTTGCAATTTCTATATATACATATGTATGTTTGTGTGTGTATGTGTGTGTGTTGTGTGGTCGTCGTTTGCCTTTGCCTGCCGCTTGTCAGTCATGTGCCTGCCTGTCTGTCTGTCTCGCTGTCTGTCTTGCTTACTCTCTCATACTCTCGCTCCTCTTCGTTCTCTGCTTGCTTGCTCCATTTACTGTATTTTTGATGTCTAAATTGCATTTTATTATGTCGCCAGCAACAACAAAAGCAAGCATAGCAAAATACGAAAAAAGACACGCGCCCTCTCTCGCTCACACCATATGCTGGGCAAGTGTGCAAACACTGCCGTCCCGCTCGCGCCATATGCTGGCCATGCATGCAGCGAAAAACCCACCCCCGTCTCCCATATCATTGTCGCCTCCTCGCATGTCGCTGTCGGCACTGCTGCTCTGCTGCTCTGCTGCTGCGCTGCCAATGTCGCTCTTGTTGTTGCGGTTGTAAATTTTATTTATCATTTAGCATTTTTTACGCTCTTTATGCTGGGCGGCTTCAGCCAGCGCGACACACTTTAACTGACTTTTGAAGCACTTTATTTTGCATACAAAGTATTTGCCCTGCCCTCGCTCTCTCTATGTATGTGTGTGTGTGTGTTTGTGCTGTCTACACTTAATATCAGGCTGATAACTCTGGGCCAGGGCTGCGCGCTTCCGCTCTGCTCCACTGTGAATAGATGCGACTCCCGCTTAATGCATTCGCGCAGCGGCATATTGAAGTCACCTCATCAAATATTAAATATTAAGATTTATATTTCAATTATTTTAAAGCGGAATTCATGGCTCCGCCGCACCATAGTTCACTGTCCCCTTTATAATGCCGTTAGTTGCAGCTGATGAGCAGCGCGGACGCAGTCTAATGATACTTAATTCTACCTGCCTTGTCTCTCATTTGCAGTTAGCTCATGATGCTCGTCCGGGGCGTGGTGAAATGGGCATATTAGTGTTAGACAAGGTTTATATTTTGAGTTGATGATATGATATATATGATATATGTATGATATATATATGAATATTTGTGCTGATATTTATCCTCTACTACGTACCAAGGGGTAACTGTAAGATTGATAGCATTACTGTTGTTTTTGTAGAACTTTTAAGTCTAGAGAGTGTTTATAGTATATTAATTTCTTTATACATAGGCCTTCATCTGTCAAAAATATGTAGATTCTGTAGCTAGTTCTATTGGAGGATGCCTAAAATTGATCCACCTTTCCAAGGTTTTTATTTAGAGTGCAAAACTGTATTGTACAGTTGATTTACAGATATTTAACAGCACTTTTTATTCGATAAATATCGATATTTCCAAGTAATGTTTAGATTGTTCACATCTTGAACAAGTATTATGGAACTGACTATTCCCGTTTGCCACTTTCTCACCTTCCTCTCGCTATCCTAACATGAATTGATGTTAACATATTTATGGACAGTTGCAAAATCTAGTTGGCTTCGCTGCATACGACTAGATAATCTAATAGGCCTCAGGTGCAATTTGTTAACTAAAACAGATTAGAAATAAACTCTATTTATTTGCTGTGCATGGCGGAGAGTGCTCTATTGCGATCCATGCCGCAAGCAAATACGTTTCAGGTTTTGCTAACCTTGTTTACTTTGAAAATTAAACCAGAAACTTTATAATAATAATAATAATAATAAGTTGATATCCATAAACACATTAATACGTTGCTATGAGCCACAAAATTTTAATTCGTTTTTGCATAAACACAAAGGAGCGACAGTGAGAGAGAGATGGAGAGAGAGGGAGAGATATGAAAATAAAATTTATTTCAATTCAAAGTTGACCGAACACAACAAAAATTTCCCACATTCTAAATACAATTATGAAGCACATTCAGTGGGAAACAAAACAGTTGCTTTTAATAATGTCTGTCTATGAGTGTGTGTGCGTGTGTGTGTGTGTGTGCTATATGCAGCCACTATGTTTTGTACTTTTATTAAAAAACTTTTGCGTAATGAAAGTTGCACGCCTGCTTTCCAAATTCTAGACGCTGAGCGAGTTATTTTATGTGGAAATATTTTAAGCGCAACTTTTCAAAATTTGATTTTTTCGCATAATGAAAATGAGTGAAGCACGCACAACACTCTAATGAAACACACACACTCATACACAACACACCCTCTCACACACGCACACATACAGGTCCACTTATGCAAACAGCCACGCATTCAGTTTTTGTTAATATTCCACTCTTGAATTCATATGAAATTGGTGTTTATTCAATTTAATTTGCATTTTATTGATTGTGGAACGCGAACGGCTATTAGACCCTACTCTGCGTCTATCCAAGTGTGTGGCTGTACATTGAACCCACGCGAAATAGGCTCTAGCTGCAAGTGATGCAACTGGAAGATACCCTTCAGTCTAAGCAGAGTTAGCACACATATACAGCAGTTGAGCTTTTGCTTATATGGGAAATAGACTGTTTGAACTTGAGTTCTAGACGCACGATCTTTATGATATTTTCTTAATAAGCACCTATGCGCCAAATGTATGAATATGTCAAAATTCAGGACTCTACTATTTAAAACAAACTATATTTATATATTTAATGGAATATGTATATAGATATCTAAATAAGAATATATTTATACTATTCGTATTTACTATTTGATTCTGGTTACCATATTTCATACCTATAAGAATTATAGTCTTTGAGTTATGCTGCAAAAATCAAGCGAAAATATCGATATTTATCATTATAATGAAAATGGGTTGAGATATAGAACACAACTGAAAGGTGTGTCTACGTATGGGCTTAACAACTATAAATTTAAAATTTGAATCTTGTAGCTTAAGTAGTTTACGAGTTCATTGAGTACATTATGGTGAAAATATATGTAGGCATTGAGATACACATGATTATATCATGTCAGTTTATAGTTCCGAGGCAAGTATATAACATACATACTTATAGTACATATATACTCACTCCTTATCATCGTTACATACACTCCTCCGTAAACATCATACCTCTTCCCACATTTTCCATGGGTGCCACTCAACGAGATGGCGTCTCAAGCTGCTCACATCTTGATGCGCACACAATTTAGGGCCGTCTCTTGTGTGGTTGATCGCTGCATCGCTTCTCGCGATGTGATAGGATTTCTTTTTGGGGTTTTTGGGGCTTTTGGCTATCTTAACTGCGGCACACATGTACAGGCACGTGCTGAGGCAACCTCAAGCTGCCTCGTGTCGACGTGCAGACAGACACCGCCCCGTCCCGCCCTCCACTCCGAGCACGGATGGGAGTTACTTATTTAGGTGAAGTACATATGTGCGGATTATATCTGCTGCTGGATAAAATGATTTATGTATTGCCCGCATACCTGACTAACTCTAAAGCCCATTGCCGAATACAAATGGCCTAAATAAGTTACCAATTACCAGCTGGCTGGCGCGTAAATTTTCATTTGTGTGCGCAATAGAAAAACGAATATAAATGTCTTTGAATCGACTTAGAGAATGGTAAATGGCAGAGACTTTTCATGCTGCTCTGAGAATGGGCAAATGGGGTATATTGGTTTTTTGTGGGTATGTGTGGGCAGGAGGAGGTGGTGTGGTAGAGGCGACAATCTATACACATATATATATATTTATTAAATCTATATTATATATAATAATTAAAATGTATAATGCTTTCAAATTGAAAGTATCCACAGTTCGAACTTTCATCTAGAGTTAACCTATCGTAGAATAGTAAAATCAACAAATAATCATATCTAGTATACAATCTCTATAATGTCATGTTTCTCTCTTTCACAGCCAACATTATGGCACTTGGCCAATGCCATAAGGGATGCTTGCTCTGCTTTTGGCTTCCTTGGCACATGGGGCGTATGCGTGATAAATGAATAGTAAACACAGTCGAACACAGGGCGAGCTCTACTTTAAATACATGAATACACATGTGCGTATTGCATAAGTAGATTCACGCACTTGCCACTCTCCCAGCCAGGATTCGGCACTCGCCACTCGGCATTCGGCATCCAGTGGACAGCAGCAGCTCAGACTGAGCCTCATCAGCAGCGAGGGTGGTTTGTCAATTTGACCGCGTGTGCATGTTCATTGCGATTTGCGGCTTTCGCATTTACGCTCGCTCGCTGGGCCCGGTCCAGCTGTCAAACTAGCCACAGTATTCTTAACGAAGTGGTTTTGCGGCTGCTGCAATTATGAATTTATGGGCCCTGTCCAAATGTATATATATATGTATATGCATATATGTGTGTATATATGTGTGTATATAGTTCATGTGTTTATAGGGCACTCTATACACAGCGGAACTTCCGTGTGTGACACAAACCACACAATTGTTTGTCAGTTTGACTGATTATCGCCGTGAAATTATAATCACTTTAACTCTCTATTTCACTTTTCGGCTATTTATGCTTTAAAATTGGGCTAAATAGCCTATATATGATTTAGCTGGGATAGAGTTGAGCTCGGTAAGTTAAATAGCCGAATATATGTTCAGTCCAGCCATTCATGGGCTTGATCTCGATAGTTAGATTAGACTATAGAACATATGTTTCCTATGACTTACCTTTGTTCAATGTTTTAAGCTCGGATCTCGCAACTGAAAAGAGTTAAGTTCTCAAAAGTTCGAGCGTAAGTCTGTTTAATATCATCGATAATTTTATTCCATTTACGATTTTAGATATATATATTATATAGATTTAGATTGAACTCTTAAGTTATTTGAGCATATCTCACATAATTTTAATTCAAATTTTTTTCCAGTATACTCAAATTACAAGTAACCCGCTTTTTGGTTAATTTATCGCGCATACGCCACATGTGCCAAAGCAGCCCAAAGGAAAACTTCTTTATGGCATTGGCAAAGTGCCATAAAACGAGCTACATTATAGGAAAGCATGTCAAGGCTTGGCATTTCATACAGGGCAAGTGGTTTTTGGGGAAACATCAGTGGGGTTGTGTTAATCTGAAATCATAAAACTAATATACCTCTACTAAATCCAGATTTTGCTTACTTCATCTATTGTTTTGAATAGAAATGGCAGATGTGATACTAAATCTATTGAGGAGCTGTTTTTCAATCCTCAATCAGACAATATTAAGATAAAGAAATCAATTTCAAATCTTATATGCTGACTCAACTCTCATATTCCAATTACTTTTCGAGCTACCCTCGCTGCTTTAGCTAAGTTATTAAGAAAGTGGCCAAAGCTTGATGTGTTCGAACAGGGCGCAGCAGGCCTCCTGGCCGAACCATCAAAATGACATTATAATGTGGCAAATGACTTTGCGAATACCAGCAGGAGGAGCAGCCGCAGCAGGAGGAGCAGGTTGAGCAGCAGCAGGAGAATCACCAGCAACAGCAGCAGCGGTCTGCTAAACATAAACATTAAAAATTAATCAGCACTTCCAACTCAAAACTTTTGATAATTTCTGCGAGCAAGAAAGCAACAACCTGAAAGGGTTAAATGGCCAAAGTCCCCCCAAAACTTTGGGGCGACAAAAGGAAATGTCTTTTTTTTTTTTTGAGAAAAATGACAGTCAGAGAGGGAGAGAGAGAGAGAGCGAGCTAACTCCCTGCTAGACTGGTACCTCCAGAAACTTTTAACCCATTTCGGGGGACCCTTTTAGAGTTTTTTGGTTTTTCAAATTTATGAAGGACATAAAACGTTGACTCAGGTGGCTGTAATTTTACTTTTTTTTTTTTGGTTTTTTGGTTGTTAACAGCGACCGGCTTTACTTAGTGTTTAACGCTCGTTGCTGGGTTTAATTGCTGCGCTTGTGGCGCAACAACTTTTCACACTTTGCGCTGTCGGCGGCGTATGAGTGATATTCCATGTTGGAGCATTTTACGCGCCTCGGCCGGCCCATGCTCGAAGTGCAGCTATTATTATATCTAGCGCTTATCATAAACTATTTACATGGTCCTTGCTCCCTCAGTCGAGCACGAGCAAAAAAGCATAAGCATCAAAGGATTTATGTCAACTAATAAAATCAGGAGTCTTTGCTGTCGTTGCGAGGGGGCGAGTGGGGGAAGTTGGGATGGATGGGATGGAGCGGGGGATAAACATTTTGAAAGCTTTTTAGTTGCGCTTCAAACTTTGAGCATAAACAAACAAACAGTCGAGCGTGTAATTGCAATTAAAGGTTGCAATTAAGATGCTTAAACACGAAATACAGGTGCAACAAGTAAGGGTGATATATATATAGGGCAGGGAATGACTGACTAGGAAATGCCCTGATATTAGTGAGGGAATGACTGACTGGGAAAAGACATATCGAATCATAACTCAGATTCATTCATTTCTTCTACTTTCATCCTTATCTTCCTCTGTTAATCGGACTCTAGCAAGATCAATATACCCTATTTTACAATTTCTCCCGTGTTTAGGGTATCAAATATCAACAGCTCACTTTGAATAGCTTTCAATTAGTGCCGACCTTAGGTATGTAGCCTGTCATTTGACTAGGAGCTGGCCAAGCAAGTTGGAGTTCATGGCGAAATACTTCATCACCCATTAGCATAGATCTCATCCTGATATCACTTGATTGACAATGCTTGCAGTGCCATGCAGTGACCCAAAAGATACTCTGAAACAATGACAGCTGAAACAGCTTGACAAGCTGAGTGCTGTCAAGGCAACAATAACGCACTCATATTTCAAACTTTTGCCATTATTCGAGCTGGCCAAGCACAGGTAAACACACGTAATGAGCGACAACAGCAAAAAAAGAAAAGAAAAACTCAGACAGAGTCTCAAATGCAACAAGCAAACTAACAATTAAAAGAAAAGCAAATGTTTCAAACAGAGCAACGACTGCAGACCTGTTGACATCTCTGACAGCTTATTATTTATCTACATGCATGTTGGAATATATGAACTTTGGGTAATGTGAGCTATGTAGAGGAAGAAAGGAATGGAAGAGTGTGTAATGTGTGTGGGAGAGAGTGGGATATAGTATAGTATTTATAGTATAGTATTTTGTAGTCGATTACTCCCACTGCTATTTTTTTCTGCACTACTATAAATTATATTAGAGAGAGAGAGAGCGAAATAAATAGAGAGAGAGAGAGAGAGATAGATAGATAGAATGTGTCATAGTAGGATAGTATGTAATCGAAGTTCATTGAGTGTTGCTATCTTCTGGTCGATTACTCCCAGTCACAGGACTGTTTCTTGTTTCTGTACAACAATGAATAACATTAAATATTAGCTAAATGTTATCAATTTACTTTTGGAAAAAGTTCTTATCTATATATTCATATTCATATTCATACTCAGTCACAGTCACAGTCACAGTCACAGTCACAGTCACAGTCACAGTCACAGTCACAGTCACAGTCACAGTCACAGTCACAGTCACAGTCACAGTCACAGTCACAGTCACAGTCACAGTCACAGTCACAGTCACAGTCACAGTCACAGTCACAGTCACAGTCACAGTCACAGTCACAGTCACAGTCACAGTCACAGTCACAGTCACAGTCACAGTCACAGTCACAGTCACAGTCACAGTCACAGTCACAGTCACAGTCACAGTCACAGTCACAGTCACAGTCACAGTCACAGTCACAGTCACAGTCACAGTCACAGTCACAGTCACAGTCACAGTCTCAGTCACAGTCACAGTCACAGTCACAGTCACAGTCACGGTCACAGTCACAGTCACAGTCACAGTCACGCCCTCTTTACTAGGAACCCATCATAGAGGCTACAAATTAATAGAAATGTGAGCTTAATTTAATATTCAATTCCCTATCATTTTTCCGTCCTACTGAGTTTTAAATGAATTTATGTTTTCTCGCCAACAGATGGGGCTTAGCTGCCTCTTTGCATTTCTAGGAATTAGGCTACTCAATGGAGAGTTCTGCATCAATTCGACATTTTTGTGGGCGTACTCTAGGGAGACTCGAAGCATTAAACCGAATCAATGTTAAGTCTCAAGTGGGCCAATCCCATTAGAGGTTACCATCTAATGTACTCGGGGAAAGTTGTTTGCCTTTAAAGTCTTCTATTATTTGTTATCTTTCCTATGAGCTTTAAGTTTTATAAGCCATGGCATAGCTTAGTGAATAAATAAATAGATACGAAACAATCTTTCATGCTCAAAAATGCTGCAATGGCAGAGGAACAGCAGCAGGAGCAGCCGGAGCAGCAGGAGGCGGTGCTGGCATTGGACTTCCGAGTCAATTAGTGTTAATTTCATTAGTTGGCAATAACTCGCAGCGAATTTCATCAGGCAGTGCCTCAAACGCTCGCTGACTCGAGACTTTACTTTCTGGCTAATTTCTGTTGCTGTTTCGCTAACGCGCTCAACTCGACTTGAACATTTGTTGCCGTTGCCTTTACCATTGCTGTTGCAGTTGCAGTTGCCGTTGAAGTTACATTTGGCAATTAGCAGCTGCATTCTGCAGCATTTGGACCCTTTTGCATCGCTCTGCCAGCTGTGGCGCACTTCAATACATATTTATTAGCCGCATTTGTTGGATCTTAGCTCAATTAAAAAGTTTTCCTTGGCTACTTTTCTTCATTTTGTAGGTTGCCCTCTGACTCGCAGACTCCAGACTCTGACTCTACCTCCGACTTCAGAGTCCCACTCCCATCTCACTCCCACTCTGCGTGTGACTCCGTCTCTGAATGTCTTGTTTTGGCTACGCTCAGCCAAGTTTGTGAGTTGCTTTTGCAGTTTTACACTTCGCTGTGGCACTAATTGCAATTATTCTGCTCCACACGCCCATCGGCTAAAAGCCTGTGTCTTGGCAACAGCCAGCATACCGAGAGGACAACCTAAAGCCGCACTAAACAAGTGAAGAGTGCTGGAGTCGGGATTGGGTTCGACTAGCTAGATACCCTAGTATGATGCACACACACACCAAGGGACTTATGCAGCTGATGCGCTTGATTTTCCGACAGTTCCTCCAACAGCTAGAAACAGTTTGTTTAAAGTTCGATTCTCGATAGACGATCGAAATAAAATTTCGATAGTTTATTTGTAATATTTTAATTCTATTTGTACTCCTCAGCCCTTGAAATGACTTCAGTCGTTTGTTTATATTTTAATAATATTGTAAAGCTGAATTTTTCTTAAAGGATTTAACTGTTCAAGTTAGTAAGAGTCCATATGAAGATATAGATCGTCGTCCAAATTAAGATGTCAGTTATGGTTATTCTTCTGCCTCCTTCTGCCTCTTTCTTTCTGTTTCACATTTTGACCTCCTCTTCATATCAAATACATTATTAAAGATCAAACATTCACATATATTTATAATAAAAACAAACTCTATCTTCGATAACTTTCTCAAAACTCAGCCCAGGAGATGATTGGGCGAGTGCCAGCCGGCGTAGGAGTTGATTGGCTGGGCGGCAATGGTGTACTGGGGTCGCTGCTTGTGGACCACGGTGCGGATGACGGGCACCTTGACCGGATAGGGGTAGTAGACGGGCGTGGCGATGGGCTTCTCTACCCGGTAGGGCACCTGGCGCTCCACGACGTACGGAATGGGCCGCTCGACCGGCACGGGTCGCACCTTCTCCACGGGAATCTTGACCTCTTGCAGCTGGGGCACGGCCACGGCCTTGGTCACGGGTATGCGGATGGGAATCGGCTTCGGGATGGCCGTGATCACGGGCCGCGGTATGCGCAGCTGCAGCGGCTGCTTGAAGGGCACGTGGATCTGCTGGTAATGCGTGACGGGCACGTGCTTCGTGACCTCGATGTGCTTGGAGAGCGGCAGCCCGGCGATGGCCCTGCTGCTCGAGGGCGTGTGGTGCACGCTCGTCGTGATGGGAGGCAGTGTGTTGTGGCTCGGCAGATCCACAACGTGACGCTCCGCCTGCGAGTAGAGCAGCTGCTGATCCTCCTGCGCGCCGCGCTCCTCCTGCTGCAGTTGCTTGCGCTTGACTGGCAGCTGCCTGCTGGCATAAGCCAAAGCGTTGTCCTCGTTGTGACTTTGTTGTTGCTGCTGCGGCTGCTGCTGCTGCTGCTGCTGCTGCTGCTCCCTGCTGGAGGCAGGATGGCGATAATTGGAAAATTGCTCAATATGATAATCGTTGCTGGGCTGCGATGCCCGCGGCTGATACGCATAGCTCTGATAGTAGATGTCAGGCTGCCTCTGCCGCTGCTGCTGCTGCTCCTGCTGCTGCTGGTGTTGCTCTTCATTGGCAGTCAACTCATAATTTGCCGCATTAATGACAAAATCGATTTTGCCCTGATCCGAGTAGACTCCATTGTTGCTGCTGCTGTAGCTGTAGCTGTGCGGCACAAAGCCATTGGCAAGACCACTGATGGCTTTTCGCTCATAATTTGCATATGGTGTCGCTGCCAAGTCACCTTGGCCGTCGGCAGCTGGCCCGTAATAGTGTCGTGCATTCGCATATCCGGCTAATCCGGGCAGCGCCTCGGCGCCCGGCTCATGGTAATTGCTTTGGCCGCCCAGCGGCAGCTCACTCATTGGCAGCTCCATTATCGTCGTCGCCCTCGCCGTCGCCCCCATTGTTATGGATAACAATAACAGGAGCAGGAGCAGGGCCTGCCAGGGCCTGCCTAATGCATTGATCATTAATGGAATGTTTGCGTTGCTCAGCTTCATGCTCTTCCTCAACACGCCGTAGCAGTCCAAGACGTGGCCGAAGCTCAAATGTGACACTGACTGGACTGGCAGCTGGGCTTATATAGGGGCCTCGGAGTTACGCATGGGTAATATGATATCTGTAGTTGTCTAAGGTTTGGTCATTGCACTCAAAGTCAAGTTCATTGTCTCTCCCTTTCTCTCTCTCGCTCTCACTCTCACTTTCACTCTCCTTGGCCCTGGCCTAATCGATCCGCCGACAACTGCATCGAGTTTCACACTTGTGGTCTGTCGGCTGCTGCTGTTTTGCGGTTTGGGTTTCATGTGACATTGAAGACTTCCGCAACTCTCCGTCTCTTGCATAACTCGCAGTCAGGTAGACCCGTTCAAAAGAAATCAGTTTAATATCTTACTCCGCATTTTGACGGGCGAGAACTCTGCGCTCTTTGGGGCTTTTGGGTATTTGAGTGGGGCGACGACTACCTGCGCAGCTCATTCATCATTCTTGCTTGCATTTTTAAGTTGGCAAAGTTCGCCACCAGCACCACCCGCACCACTCGCACCACTCGCACCAGCAGTCGACTCAACCACTTACCAAACTCCTTCTGTTGGTTCAAAGTATTTGCACAATTGCTGCTTGAGCTGCGCACGAAATGACAGCGCAAAGTGTACGTAAAGTGGATTTTTTTCCATTGAACGAGGTTAAGCTTCGTTAAATTTCGCACAGCGTCGCACTACCCAGGCATACCACCTACCCGAGGAACACTTTAAAGAGAGAGGTATGCTCACTCTGTGGGAATTAGAACTCTGTTTGCAGAGAGAGTCCATTTACAGAGCATCGTCTAGTCGTGCCCTCTGCTGTTTGGTTTGCAGTTCTTCTATTTGTTTCCTCTAATTACTTGAAATGCTTTCAAGTCTTGTGAGGCATATTAAAGCAACGATTCGTAGTAAATGCAGCTGAAGGACGCTTCGCTTGTCCCCGGCAAAATCAACTCACAAAAAAAAAGAGGAGAGAATTATGAAAACTTGTTACTCATAATAGCTTCAACACACAAAGATTATTTAAAAAAGTTCAAAATTACTTTTCGCCTTGCACAATATCCATCATAACATTAACTGAGTGAGGAGTGAGGAGTGGGCAGAGTGGGGAGTAGGCGGAGTGTGGAGCTCGAGGTCTCGACTCCTTTCATTCCCTGTTCGCTGTGACACTGAAAGTTCATTAAGTTTCGTTAAAACGTTAAACTGGGAAAATTGCCAAGAAAAGAAGCCAGAAATTGTGCGCTTTTTTCTCTGCTCCCATTTTTATGCCCCAAATACTCATTGGGAGTGCGTGAATGGGGTATGCGGTTTCGACTTTTAATTGATTATAATTATTTAATTATTTCTTGAGATCAATTAGATTCTTCCTTGATACCCAAGCTTATTTAGATTCTTCCTGAGATCAATAAGATTCTTCCTTAACATCCTGCCTAATTTAGATTATTCCTTAAGAATAATTGACGACATAGAACATTTAGATTATTTCTTGAGATCATTTAGATTCTTCCTAGAGATCAATTGACGACCTAGAACATTTAGATTCTTCTTTGAGATCAATGATCTACTTGATCAAGGTCTGTATGCCTGCTTTATCATTCGTCCATCCTACAGTTTGCCTGTTGGTCTGTCCGTCCGTCCTTCCGACCATCTTTCTGTCAGTTCATCTGTCCATTTGATTGCCTGTCCACCTGTCTTTCCATTCATCTGCCTGTCTCTCTACCTATCCATCCGTCCATTCATCTGTCTGCCTATCTGACTGTCCATCTGTCGAACCATCCGTCATGCCTTCCATCGGAAAGATCTTCGTCTGTCCAACCTTCAGTCATTCCATCCACTCGCCTCTTCATATGTCAGTCCAACCGTCCAACTTTTAATCATTCCATTCAGCTCTTCAGCCGTCCATCCGCCTATCTGACCATTCATCTGTCCGGCCGTGCAACCGGAAACACGCATCGATATCGGTAAGTATAAGAGGTAGAGACAGGTGACAGCTGGTAAAGTGTCCGCAAAAGAAGAGTCCTTCATTCAGTCATTAATAACTTTCAGTTTGATTCCATATACATATATCATAACCTATCATATCAACTGCCGGGTAGCTGCTAGTCGGTCATGCTCGACTGTATCACTCTGTCTTGTTTTGAATTGACTGACCCGGCCTGCTCGGAGCTAGGTCTAGCAGGGTTTGACGTTTGAGGGTTGCATGCGAATTTAATCAAGTCATGCAATAAAATTTACGGTTTTGCCTTCTTGGTCAAGAATGCGCTACAATGCCCGGTCTGTTTTGTGCTGGCCACTGACTGGCTCGAATATATTTGCCCGCAGTTAGGGCATGCGGCGTTCGCAAGGCTGCCGCCTTTTGCAAATACTAATATTTGCTTCGCCTTTACTCCTTTTTCGGTCCTCTCCTTCTTTTTTTTCTCTGTTCGCGAGTATGTACGGCCTTCGGTCTGGTTTAAAACAATTTGCGGTCTTTCACGTTGTTTGGCTGGTAAAAAGTTTTTTAGGTATTTCCCATGCCCGCTCACAAAGTAAAAGGGGTCCGTTGGCTTTGGGCAATGATGGTTGGCTGAAAATATGTAATAGAAGAGGTTTTGGGATGTGTCCACGGGGAGTTGGAAGTCGGACATCGGAAGAAAACTGTTTTACTGACAGTTCTTAATTAGAAACCCAACAGATAAGTGAGTTACCATGGAGCTGATGGATAGATTGAGAAACAGTCTTCTACCCATAAATGAGACAAAGCTATATCTAACGGTCATAGAGCTTGGATAACCAAGTATTGTCAAGATTACCTCCATAGTTTGACATTTAGATCTAACTATATACCGAATCTATTGACGCTTGGTGCGGGTATTAGGCAGTCAGTATAGGCCGCTTGCGATGTCTGTAAAGTTGTTTGCTTTTTTCGATTTGAGGAAGTTTTTAGCATTCTTTGCAGTCTGCCGAAATGAAGGTATTCCGACTTCTAAACTCCTGTAGAGTCTCAATTGAAGGGTGCACTGGAAGTCTGACATTAGACAGACCTGGAAACAGTTTATGTATTATATATTTAGATAGATAAGTGTACGTTCTATGTGCCTCTAATGCTTGACTTATTGTTCGATATGTCTTTGAATGGGGGACTGCTCCGTCGATTCCCCTGGGGTGTGAAAATTCTCAATCAAAATTCCGCGACGTGGCGCCTAATTGTTTTTTCCTTTTGTTTTTATGCGGTTTTTTGTGTTTTGTGTTTTAGGCCAGGCAGTTGGCTCTGGCGAAGTTCGCTTCTGCTTGTCTTAGTTGGGCAAAGTTCAGTGTTTTTTGGGCTCTTTTTTTGGTCGGGCTTTGTTTTTTCGCTTCTCGTATGCAAGGCTCATAGAAATGCAAATTTCAATTACGTATATAGCTGGCGAAATTGAAATGCTTTTTGAAATATTTTCATTTCGCTGCTCATAAGAAATGCAGCCACGGTTCAACTTTGTTCGACTTCAACTTTGGCCCGAACGCTGCTCCGTTCGCTTGTCAACAATCGCGCGCATTTCATTTGCATTTCGAATGCGTGAAAACTTTCGCGTAGTCTGAAATTTATTTGCGAATTTTGTAACATGTGTCCAGTTGGCGCAAGTCGAAAACTTTTCACTTGAAAACTTAGCAGCAGTTGCAGAGGGCAGAGGGGCAGTGGGGGGAGTGGGGCGAGAGGTCGAAAAGGGGGCGGGGCAGTAAACTGCCAAATCACTTTGGTTTCTTTGGTTAATGAAAATTTCATTTGGAATACCGACAAAGTTTTACACTCGGACTGTCTTCTTGACGGCAATAAGCCCGAGCGGTTCGCACCATTTTGTGGCCGGATTGATGTTGACTGCGAATTATTTCATTTAATTGCCGTTGAAATATTTAATATTAATTGATGTCCTTTAATTGCTGCTGTGGTTCGCGACAGGCTCTCTCCCTCATCTCTCTCTCTCTCTCTCTCTCTGTCGGCGCCCAACTCATTAAAATCGCATCAACTGGGCAGCTCGTCAGCTGCCCTGTGGCTAGCCCTTGGCTCATACTATTAATCTTCATAACGGGACCACATATTGCCAACAGGAATTTGGCTAAGACAATGCTCAAAGTTGGCAAGACAAAGCACAAAACTTTCGCCACGCATCGCATTCGGCCACAACAATTTGCGTTCAGCTTCTATGCAATTTATTGTATTGACTTCTCTTGATCCTTTCATTTTCCATCCCATTCCCATTCGCATTCCCCCATTCCCCCTTTCAGCTCTTCGTACATTTCCTCTTTGTCTGCATGTAACGACCTGCCTGGGACTTGACTGGGCCAAGACTCCTTTGCCTACTTGGGCAATTGATTTTTCTCTGGCCACATCAACAATAAGAAGCAGAAATTCCTATTCAATATTGCCCGATTGCTGCGCAGTTGCAATTCATTCAGGTTCTATGGGAGGTTTAAGCTGCGAAATATTAAATATTGTTATGAAACAGAGAAAGGTAAGAGTATTCCTTAAGAAGAGAGTGAAAGAGAGAGATATGGTACATAATACCATAGTGTATAGGAAGACTAAAAAGAGACTACACTACATATTTGGACTTTTACACATGAGTCTCGATATTTATACCCAGAATCAGAAGAATAACATTGAATATCAACTGAAAACCACCGTAGTCAAGTTTGCATATTCACAATGAAAAATTGAATTGAGATGAATGAGATCATTTACCTCATTTCTTGGAATTCAAATATAGATGACATTTTCCACGTCAAAGTTTTCACTTGTGCATATGTTCATATTCATATCCTCCTTAGAATTTTTAAAAGATTTATTTCATTCAATATAAAGAAATATTTTGTTTTCCTTCTTTAACAAGCAAACATTTTATTTTCTATTCATAAAATTCTTTCAAATTCCAATTGTATCCCATGCCCGATAGAGGCAAAAATATGCCGTAATAGGGTCTTATTAATTGTGCTCTTAAGTTCTCTTATTCTTTACAATTCATGAAAGGCTTAAAATAGAATCAATACCAGAAAAGACCACAACAATGAGCACTGGTCGATTGGAAGATGTCCAGGGCAGAAAAAGGTTTCCACAAAGTGAAATACGCATTAGGTGTATATAGTTAAAGTTGAATGACCTATATACATAATATAATGTATATTACCCATTCCACGAATATTCTTGTATTAAGGCAATATGCTTCAGATTATGAGTTTATTGATCACATGGAAACAAATGACGTAAAAACTGATCAGAACCGAAACCTATTTGTATATTGAGGTTAAAAATTAAAAATTATTTGCTTTTTTTTATAGATTTGAAGTTCCACAATTGTAATACTATAGTTTGATTCTTTTTGGTCTGCATGAGTAAGAAACATTAATTAAAAAGTTGTAAGCATTCAAAAACTGATCAGGCTGTCTATGCAGCTTTCGGTTAGAACCGAATATATTAGATATAATGAAGAAAAATTATATAACTAATGTAGTAAAATCTTTAAATATGCGCGATATCGAAATTTATCGATTTTATAGATATATGTAATTAAAAGTTATCAAATACATGAGAACCACTCAGAGAAGTAGATGTTAGTAAAGTATATCTAGTCTAGAGCTGTCTTAGATGTTAAGATAAAATGAATATACGGTCTAGCGAACGGACAGACATGACGACATCCACTCCACAGTTTTTCCTCTTCAAGTACATATATTTATATATTGCTGTCAATCAAACCACATTTTGCCTGTGACATATACACCATCATAAACAGTATACCCCGCTGAGCTGCTGCCGATAGTTGAGGTGACTTTCAAATGGTTTAGCTCACAAGCCACTCACGTACATATGACAATTTTCCCTGACGTAAAGCATTTTCCCTTTTGCTAACCGTTTATCCAATTTGACGTGACGTCCACTGCTGCAGTTGTTGTTGCAGTTGTTGTTGCTGTTGCTGGGGCAGGAGATGGAGCCACGTGGATGACGTCGACTGACAGATCGGACACTTTGCATTTGGAACTGTGACTAAGTAGGGCTTTTAGACGGATGTCAACTGGCAGAGCGAATGCCTTTTTGATGGAGTGCATTTCATTAAATTTCGTTAAATTTATATTTATATACACATGTGCGTATGGCATGGGCTGATAGATACCCATTGGTTGTAGTTAGTTTAGAATTGAGTTGGGAGAGAATTGAAGATTGACTGTTTATGTAAGCAGTATATATAATATGTATATGTTCTTATGAATGACAAACGTAAGGCCTGACTTCATATAACATATAAATAATGGATTATATATTTATGTGAACAACAAAGGAACTAGTCATTGTATTAAGTAGGTCTCTTATTGTAGATGGATGTCAATTGGCAGAGCGAATGCCTTTTTGATGGAGTGCATTTCATTATATTTCGTTAAATTTATATTTATATACACATGTGTGTATGGCATGGGCTGATAGATACCCATTAGTTGCGTGTCAAGCGGTAACTGCGGATCAACGTCGCATTTGTCTGTTTGCCCACTAAATATGAACGCGACCAGAAATTTGTGGCCAGACGCGCGATGTAATTCGCTGTTGAATCGAAAAAGTTTTCGTTTTGTTTGTGTGATTTTTATAGTTTGTGTTTTTCGCGCACATTTAGGATTCACACCCACACACAAACGGACAGATAGACAGACGGACAGACAGACGGACGGACGCAGTCAGCCGCAATTCATTCGCTGCTCGCTGGAAATTCAGAGTAGTTTTATTGAGTTGTTTTGATGGTTATTTAATGAAGTGCAATTCCATTTTTAACACACTCCCGGCCGGCGATTTATTGAAGACACAACCGCGAGTATGCAAATTGCATTGATTGGCCAAATGGGCACCGAGTGGTTGCAGCTGCATATTAAGCATACGCACTGTTATTTAGTTTAGTTTTGCTCGCCAAATCCAATGGAGTTTTGCACGTTCTATTTTTGTGTTTTCCTTTCTTTTTTTCGATTTATATACACACACATTTGCATTGGCTCGCTGACCACGTAAAAAGCTTGGCTAACATCGCTATTGCCATTTTCAATTAGCTGCAAAATATTTCGAACATTCCATTCTGCGGACTATTTTTGATTAGCCGAATCGATATTTGCGTGCATGTGAATGGGGATTCCTTTTTATGTTTGAGCCTAAGAAGTAGGTCAGAAATGTGCTGTCAACGACTGTCTGATGCGCGCTTATTAAATAATTAGAGAGAGAGAGAGACAGAGAGAGAGAGAGAGAGAGAGACAGAGAGAGAGAGACAGACAGAGAGAGAGAGAGAGAGACAGACAGAGAGAGAGAGAGAGAGAGAGAGAGAGAGAGAGAGAGAGAGAGAGAGAGAGAGAGAGAGAGAGAGAGAGTAACTCTGATAGACTTTGATAGACTTATCAAAAAATAAAAAAAAAATTGATAAAATAAACCAAAAATCAATTAAGGATTAAGGAGTGAACCAGTATGAATCGTTTTTTGAACGTTCTACTGTAAAGGCATCAGACTTAAGAATCTAATCCAATTGTGCTGAAACTAAAACATCAAAATTTAACTAAAAATGCTATAGACTCTTATGGCTGTCAATCGTAAGACCTGAATTGGTATTACTAAGCAAATATTAGTGCGATGAGCAAACGAGCTAGTCATAGTTTAAAGCAGGAATCCAGGCAGCTACCTTATGGTCTGCCCTCCTCTATATATGTATAAACACATTCTCAAATTCCCCTCATTTTCCAGTTATGAGCGAGTGTGTGGCAGCTGGTTAAGCTCGAGTGCAACGTGCCTGCAAGTTGCATAATTATACGCAATCAATTTGCTGCCGCATCCGCTGAGCAATTAGCGCGTGGCCTGCAATTAAGTTTTCAGCGAAGTCAAAACATCTTCTTAGGCCAATTAATTTCGCGGCAGCCATAGAAAAATGTTCCTCAAGGCGCTGAGTGTGTCCTTTAATTAGCGTACGGCGGAATGCGCAGCACGGTAGTGCGGCTGCCTTTGTTTTTGCCACTCGAAGTGCATGTGCCACGCCCAATTATGAGCAATTAGCGGGGGGCGAGCGGGAGAGTCGGGCAAAAAGAGTCGAAAATCTAATTGAATACGCAAATATATTTGATTAACTAATTGCCAGCGAACGGCAAGGATGATGGAGTCATTAGCTTGAAGCCAGCTTGAAGCACTTGAAGCGCCGCCATCCGAATGCCATTCATGTCCGCCCATTGTCCGGACGTGGGCGGCGCTCAGCGTGTGTTGGCGGAGACGCAACATGTAAGCAACACCAAAGTGCCCTAAGCGGAAATCAATTTCATAAAAAGAATAAGAGAGGAATGAAGGAAAATGCGAGTCGGACCAGTCGAGGACAGCCATAGACGACTTTGTCGTCCTGCCAGCGTAATGTAAGCCACGAGCCACGAGTCCTTATTGAATTTCAATGTCTAACCAAAGTCGTTCCAGTAAGTATCTATGGCCATGCGGCCATACGCTCTCCTACACTTATTTATACTTATGTGGCGATGACAAAAGCGCACAGAGAGATGCTGCAGCATGAGATGAAAGAGAGAGAGAGAGAGAGACGGAGAGGAGCGCAACCAACAACTTGTTGACCGGATGTGTGCTGGCCATAAGAACTGTAAATGGGATTATTTGTGTATGTCTTTTGCTCGAGTCGAGCAAATTGAATTTATCTTAATTTTTTCGTGGCATTTGCGGTTGCCAAAGGCGAGGCGCACGACTCACGACTCACGACTGCTGGCTCCGAAAAGTATGCTCTACTTTAAGGTCATTTTTGCTGATTCAAGCTTTTCTCTTAACGCGCTGAACATTAGTAAATGGGGTATATTAAGTTTGTGCTTGTGTTTGCAACAGGCAGAGGTGAACATTTCATAAAGAATATTCTTGCTTTAGGTCAGGAATAGAGTAAATAGCTTATGTGTGAAATTGTTCGATCTCGAAAACTATAAGAGCTATTGACTGAAATAATATATATGTAGTAGATATATCTAAAGCAGAACAAGTTTGCCATGTTTTTTGTTTACATATCCTTTTATATGCATATTATCGATAACTTAATTTGGTTTCTGTAGCATACCTCAAGAAGTATTTAAGCTAGAGAAACCAAATTTAGTATATAGGCTTTATTTTGGAGATCACAGATATTAAATGATATTTTTGGTTCTGGATATCTGTTCCTATGCTTTTAAAACTTTGAAGCAGAAGCTTAGTTTTTGGTATGTACACATAATTGGCTGTCATATACACGATCTGAAAATTTCAGTAAGATCCATCAATTAGAACCCGAGTTCAATAAGTCTATAGCTCAAAATTGGCGGGTCTCTCGAAAGAACATGTGCTGATATGTGCATGCACGTTTATATAAGTGCATATGTATCTCTATACACATCATCATAAGAAACTTGAAGTATTTAAAACACATGCCAGGTATTTGCTATTCGGATCCTCCCTCCTACATTACTTACTCGTTTTTAAAGCGCTTACGCTGGTGCCAGGCGAGGCAGTGCCCTATCAGCTCAAGGTACTGCATTGGGCAGGTCTTTGAAAAGTTCGCTTCTCCCTTGATTCGCAGCCGCGCGAACACATGATGTTGAAAAGCGCAGAGGAAGAAGTAAAGAAAAATAAAAAAGAAACAGAAAAAAAATGTGGAAGCTGAAAACATTGTATGAATTTTATTTATTTATATTGAAATTAAGTTGCCCATGGCTGTAGAAATTGTTGCGGTCGCTGCCACGACTGTTACAGTTGGCCATGTTAACCCTTGTAGCAATTTTGTTGCACATACCCTGTACTCGGTCCATGGGCTCTGTCCGTGGGCCAGGCCTTAGCAGCTGTTGCATGGAATATGGTATCTGAAAGGCAAATACTTTCGCCTTTCGCTCCGCTCAAAGTTCTTTGCTTTGGCGCTTTGCAGTGCCAAAGCCATTCAGCGCGGATTTGTGTAGCTTGAAAAATTTGAATGTGGTCAGCCCCGAATTCGGTTCCACAGCCAAAGAGACAGAGAGTGAGAGAGGGGGAGAGACTGAGAGAGAACTTTAATTTATGGCCTTCGCTGCGATTGCATGTAAATTGCTTTTGTCAGTCCTCAAAAGCCTCAATTTTTTTTCACCGGAGTTGACTTAAAACTTCAAATATTTAAGCAGTCCAGAAATTTCCAGATAACTTCTGTGTGCGTGTTAGATAATCCGCAATTTTGTGTGCGCCAGCTGGGCATGGCCAGGCACTGCCCGAAACTCTGGAGACTCGAATTTGTGTGCAGCCCCGGCCCAGGTGACTCCACCTAACGTACGAGACTTAATATGCATAGTACAAGTTTTACGGCTGTGCGGAGCAGACTTTGTTCGTTCCGTATACCTTATTGAAAACCTAGCGACATGGCAGCAGTCTGCGCTGCAGCTCATTCACACCTTTATGGTTATGCGTCATCAAGTCGAAGTTTCTAAAAACTAAATGGCTTCAGTGTTGCTTAAAGATTGAAATGAAATTTTTATTAAATTGAGTGGACAAGAACTCTAGTATATTGCAAACGATCTGGTATAAACAAGAAAGAGATTTTTCTTTGATGGAGCGTTTTTAAGTACTGCAAATCTTAAACTAGAATAATAAGATCGGGTTATGCTGTGATCTTAAGCTTCAAGTTGTAGCATATGATAGACGTTTTTGCTATCCGAAAGTATTAATTGTCATCTGTTAAATTGTCTTTTAAGATTTATAAACATATTTACTTCCCACGAAGATCTTGGCCCTTGCGTAAGAGTTGCCTAAAGACAGACACAGACAAAGCTGATAGGGGAAAAGAAGGATGTAGATCATTTGATCTGTAAAAGTTCTTTAATAAGACTTTAATGTATTTTAAAATATTACTGCATTCATTTAAGATTTGTTTTATATAACTATAATTCTATCACCCCGAAAATAGAAGCACACTTGGAGCAGTTCATAGAGGACACCGAGAAATAGAAGAAATTGGAGAAATCTTCTTCATGAATTCTGATTACTTTTGTTAAAGATTTGAGTACATGTATCTTAGTGTGATATACTAGAACTAGAGAGGAGGGAATAATGGCCTACTCTACTCTGCTGTAGTCAAGTCTAGCCTACTCTAGTCTCGTCTAGTTTGATTCTGGTACTAATTCCCGCTGGCTAGTACTATTTCTTTCCTTTTTTTTGCAAAATCGAAATCGTTTGCATTAAACGCTCGCTAATTGGCATCGTTTTGTGATGGAAATTTGTGCTAAAGAGCTGCTGCGCTAGTTGCTCCCGCCTGGGCGCTCAAACGATTATAATAAAAGCCATTCACATAAAGTGGGAGCTGGAGGTGGAAAAAAGGAAAAGGGGAAAATGTATTGCATACAAATGGGCGTTGGCTGCACTGCATGAATGCAGTTTCTATAAAATGCGTTTAACAGCAGCAGGAGTAGTGGGAGCAGCAGGAGCAGCAGCGGCAGCAGCAGCTCACACAAAGCAACACATTTGCTGCATTTATTGCATTTTTCCGTTAACTGGCTCTGAAACTCCGCACACACACACTCGGCCCGGCTATAATGGCCTTCTATAGGCTGCTGTTGCTTTGTTAGCTGTTGGCCCGCCTGAGCTGAGCTGAGCTGAGCTGTGTGTGAGCTGAGCTCTTGCTGTGATAAATGAATCGGAAAATACGCGCACTTGAGAGCGGATGCCTTGTTTAACACGTTGTACGGCTACGTACGGTTGCCTCGAGGGGTCTACCGGCGCACAGACTTTTGGTTGCACTTGCATAATGCGAAATTAGGAAAACTTCAGCTAGATATCTGGGCTGACACTCCCTTCTTAGGGTTCCATTTGAGACAACTTCCATCCAGTTCCATTCCAGTTCTGCTCTTCATTGTGTAGGGTCTACCGCAGTCAATGCAACTCCTGCGCGCCTCTATTTCATTTATTTGTTTTTGGGTTAACCCGAGCGCCCCACACATGGCTTTGGATGCTTTATGCACTCGTCTGCGTGTCGCCTCATTGGTCGCCGCAGTCGAGCGGCAAATGTTTACACCTCAGCAGTTAGTGGCTGCGCTGGCTCTACCAGCACCGCCTCAAGGCATATACGTGTCAAGGATAATTCATGAAGAATTCCTCTTGTGCGGTGCAGCCAGCGCACGCTAAGTGCATTTAAATTGCCCTCGCATTGTGTGTGAAATCAGCGCTTGTCAAATTACCTAAGTACTCCCACCCCACTCCACTCCACTCCACTGAGCTAAGCAGCTTCACTTCTAACCTTCGCTTTGCTCCATCGAAAATTCCACAACTCATCTAGTTTTTTTCTTCCCGCTCTAAGCTGCAGCGCCAAACAAACCTAAATTGAACAAATAGCTGAGCCAACAGATTTCCCAACGTCATATATGATGTTTACTCTCGTTCACTGACTTCTCAAATGCACTTTCTATACCCGTTCAGAGGAGGAGAGAAGGAGATTAATGTGAGTATATTGGCTTTTGAGTATGTATGGTTGGAACTTACATATATGAGTCCATTTATGGGTTGACATAGATAGACATATACATATAGTATCTACACTATTTATTAATAGATATATATAGTATCTATACTATATATATATGCATATATCTACTATATATTTAAACTTGTAAGCTCGGTTGAGATCTTTGGCTCTTGTTCAGAAATTAGTAGGACTTTTGCAATATCATTTCAATTGTCTGATGATTAGAGCCTAGAGTTTCGTATTTCCTATATTTAGCTAGAGTTGAGTTACGAATTGGCTTTTACATAATTGATTTAAAACATATATGTCTCTTATAGACCAATCTTCTCTTCCACAGTTCTTGACTTAAGATCAACTAAGTTTCTAAATGAATCTTGACTCTCCTAACCCACAAATCGAACGCTCCATAGAGGCATAGCAAATCTTCGAGTTCTTCTATATTTTCTCAACAGTGAACGAGCATCGCGCAGTCCGTTACGCCCCATTGCAACTTTGTTACTTGCCCGCTTTTACCTGTTTGCTATTTTGCATTATGCTATGTGCTACCAGATAGTTGAGCGGCGCGCAGCCAGGAGTTGCATTGCCAAGAGTCTGGCAACTGGCAGCGCATGCATTTCAAGTTTTTTGAGCTCTGCATCATTTGATAAACGATTCAAAATTAACTTGCCTGTGCCTGTGCCTCAGCTGGAGCTGGAGCTGGGCTGGAGCTGGGGCTGGGGCTGGTTGGAGCATGCGGCTGCATGGTTGAGCTCAGCAAAGTTTTGCTACGGCGTGTGGCTTAGGTTAATCAATTGGGTGTGTCAGCTCAATATGTGGAAGCGAGTGTGTGTGTGTGTGTGTGTCTGTTTGGGTAAACTAAGTAGGCGGAGAATATAAAGTATAAAATTGATGGAGCACGTGCCTGTCAGACATTTGTATCCAACTGGAGCAAAAATTATCAAAATTTTCTTCATTTTTTGCAGCTCCTTTTTTTCTTTTTTCTTTTCCTTTTCCTTTTTTTTGATGTGCTGCATCAGAGTTGGCTTAACTTTGCGGAGGGAAAACGTTACAAAAGTATCTGCTGCTCACGGCAAATAGGACAACAGATGTCTGTATAGCATACTATCCTATATATGTATATATAACTGTGGATATACGTATATATATGCGCTTCACGGTAATTTATCTTGCCTTGTGGCTCTGTTTCTTTGCCATTTTTTGTGGCTTGACTCCCACACATCGCCTTATGGAAATAAATAAATTTTTTGGAGAAAACTTTCATATTTTACTTTTCGCAGTTTCATGTGACGGCTGCTGCCAACTTAATGAAATTCTCTTTTCGCTAAATCTGATTTTTTTCGCTCACATTATTTGATTATGTTCCAGAGCTCCCAGTAGTTGATGTAAGTTTGCTTTATGCGTGATTTAGTGAATTTTCTCTTGATATTGATAGAGTTTCATAGACTGAGAGTTTCCCCATCGATAGACTTGCGCTCAAGGTAAATCTCCTCCACATCCACAGACCCAACTGCCTTCGGCATATTCTATTAAAAATTGGTTTTCTCTCTAAACAACTGCTCGTCGATGCGATGCTCATGCATAAACATGGAATTATTTTACAATTCAGCTGCTTGCGGACACAAGTGTATTTAATCTGCTGTCTGTTTGTATGTTTTGATTTCGTGCTGCCTGCGCCCACAGTAGGAAAACACATTGTTCGCTTTCCTTTTATTGTCCGCTCAAAATTGTCATCAATAATAATAAAAGTGAGGCGAGTCGAGTCCGACTCGAGTCAGAGTCGAGTCCGAGTCAACAATGAACGAGGGGCCATCAGTGGTTTTCAGCTGGCCACTTGCGATGATAAAGGAAATAAAAATGTTGCCAAGGCAGCACTGGCCTCTACCTCTCTGCGCCTCTACCAGGCTGCCCCTAAATCTGCTGTACACACACTAATACATACGTATTTATGTCCGTTTGTATGTGTTTTACGTGTGTGTCCACTCAATAGTGGCTATATTAATGTGCGTGCTGTTGTTGTTCTCGAAATACACTTTGCTATTCATTCGACCGCAACTAAAAATGTTGACCATAAACTTTTTCACTGCTCTTTTTCTTTGTGCCCTGTACAAAGTTGACAATGGGTAAGCAGGGTATATTCATTATAATGGTGTGCATGCAACAGGAAATTTGTTTAACAGGAATAAGAGATGGCAGGACGAACGGCAGACTCAGACTTGCTCATGCCTGTCTGTGAGAATACTCGTTCGTCTTTCTGTGTTTTTATCCTAATGTCCGTTTCTCCGATCGATCTTACGGCTATCCGTTCTATTATATACCTTGATGTTTGTCCATCCTTCAATCCTAATGTTAGTACTAACATCCGCCTGTTCGTCCTAACTCCCGACAGTTCAGCTTAACGTCCGACAGTCCGGCAAAACGTCCTACAATCCAGCTTAACGTCCGACAGTCCGGTCTAACGTTCGACAACATAGCCTAACATCCGTCAGTCCGCCCAAATGTCCGACAGTCCAGCCTAATGTACGACAGTCCACCCTACCGTCAATCAACAATCCAGCCTAACGTCCAACAGTCCGTCCTAACATCGGACAGTCCGTCCGTTCGTCTGTCTATTTATCCGCCTACCTATCTGTAATCTCGACATCTACAACATATAAAGATCTTAGTTTTCTCATCTGATATTTCCATTAATAATTTTGAAACTCCTGTTCAGGCAAAGTCTTAGGGTATCTTCTACTCACCCACAAGCCACAAGCACACTCCTACTTGTATTTTTATTTATTTTTCTTGGTCTTATGTCTAAGTTTTGCTTGTGTGCTCGCTTTTAGTAGATGTATGTGCGTATTCCTCTGTTGGTTCTGTCGTTGGTGTAAGGACTCTGGTTTGCTTGTAATCGTGCACTGCGCTGCGACGACTCTAGATTAACACTTGGCCAGCGTTTGTCACGTATACGTCGCGACTGTCAATGATAATCGTCGGCGGTGATTGCCAAGGACGGAACAACAGCAATTCGTACAAATTTCATTTTATTGAAGTTTTATTAGCGTTGAATTAAATTGACCAGAGCATCGAGCGAAAGAAATACAGTCGCTCGCGAGTGGCTCGGCGTCTTACGACATAAGTTTGACTTGGCTTTGTGCTTGATGGAAATTGCTAATGAAATAAGTTTTCAGTTATAAGATTTCGTTATACACTGCGTGGACATAATGTCCAGGCAGAGTGCTCAGCTCGGGATATTGTGACAGCCTAATTCAAAGTAGATGCTCTCTCCCCCCAAAACTTTGGTCCATTAATTATATTTGGTGACCAGAAGTTCTCCTGGGACTACGAATATTAAGTGTGGAGGTCAGCGAACTCAGATTTAAAGAACCATCACCCAAGATATCCCTCAATATGAGGTACGTCTTTCTATACCTCACAAGTTTATGGCCAAAAAATAATGTAAGCCATTCCGTTTCTTTTTACACTCGCTTTAAGCTACGTTCCGGAGCGGATAATGAAAAAATGTTTATTTAAATTTGCTTTGCAATAATATTTATCTACCTTTGCGTACCTCCAACAGCCTTCCGCACGTACGCCAATAGGTTGCCTGGACATGAGTCCCGCACACGGATATCTGCGTGGGCGACGAGGCACTCGGGGGGTCAACTGACAGCCACTTCCGTGTGAACTAATTCCCTTGCACTACTCTTTTTGCTCTCGATACGCGCTCGAGTTGAAGTTGCAGGGGCATATTGGTTGGAACGAAAGCAAACTTGAAACTGAACAGGTGGTAGATGGACTTGGATACTTGAGTGTACTCTTGTCTAGAGACTTGGAAAGGGACTGAGCAATATGTATAGACTTAAATAGATTATCCTTAGTGCGATAGTCTAGAATCTTGGAATTAGACTACGCAATATGTTTGAATTTAAGTGGAATACCCTTTTTGTGATAATGTCAAGGTATTACACCTCTATCTGGGATAAATATGGTGTCCTCTAACATATTGAAATAAAGTGCCAACATCCTCATGGATAACAGCCCCATATCTCTCTACAAATCGACCTTCTCTATAGAGGAATACTAGAACTAGATATCTTAAACTTGAAATAAATAATCCTATCGATCAAAGTTACATTAAAATGTCAATGTTGTATAGCCTTAAGCATTGTAGGTAGCCCAAGTGGGAAAAAATCATTTATAAAGACGACCAAGATCTAACATCAACTCTTACATTAAATCGTCTTCTCTTCAAACATACCCATTGTAGGCAATTCGATGTTTTAGTAATTCAATCTCCTCTTCTACAGCGAACGAGCATGCTGCAGTCGATGCCACCCGACTGATGCCTGCTCTCTCGCTTTTTTTTTTTCGGTTCCTGCAACGCGCTTTCTTGAACTTTAACGACTTAGCCGTTTGCGTCCCAGAGCTCTTCATCGTCCGCATTTTATTGTTATTGTTTGTAATTGAAATGGTGCAAACGTACAAGCGATAAAATGTAAAACCAAACTCTGCGACTTGCGTGGGGCTGTTGGGCAGTGGGCGTGGCGTGGCACGGCTGTCAGAGGCAACGCAATTCATCGATTGCTCCATTTAACAAATTTCGATTTCCGCTACAGATTTTCGCCCCATAGCGATTTCCTGTGCGAAGTTTTCCCAGCGCTTTTATTGCTTATCCCACGCGTTAGCCAACTTGCGGCTGTTTGGCTAAGCGCCTTTTGTGATCATTTTAATTATTCCGATTACCGTTGTTGTTCGCTCCCTTTCAAATGCTAATGGGTGTCACCAGTCACCAGTCCACTCATTGCGGAACTGCCAAAAGCAAAAGGTTCTCATATGCACCTGGCGCTGGTTCTCTATTATTTATTGATTGTGGCGAACGGTTACAGTGCATACAAATTGTATACTTACGCAGAAATATATATGTTTATATCTAAGAAGCTTAAGCATTTCCGGGAAATACTTTACTTTCACTCGAAGGCAACGACAGAGAATTGTAAAATAAGGTGAACTGCAGCTTAAGAGTTAAGAATGATGTTGAAGAGCTCAGAGTGAATTTTCCATTAATAGGAAATACCTATTGCAGAAGTACAAGGCATATTGAGTTATTTCTGCTATCAAAGGAAGTGGCGTGAGCGACTCAAACAGATTTAGCTTAGTTTAGCTCAGGATGAGTTAGGATGAGTCCATATAGACTAGTCTACTCATGCGCTGATATAGGAATTGATTAGATATCTCTTTTCTTTCCCCTATATTATTTACCAACTTTTTTTCTTACCTCTTCTGTCTGCTCTTCCGATCCCTTCGCTCCACTTCACACTGCTCACTCTCCACTTTTCGCTTTCCACTATATTATCCATTATACATTTTCCAATATCCATTCTCCATTATACATTCTCTATTCTCCTCTTTCCATTGTACAATTTCTATTCTCCATTCTGTATTCTCCACCTTCTACTCTCCTCTTTTCACTCTCCACTCTTCCTTCCCATTCCCCATTCTCCACTCTTCACTCTATTATCTTCTTTCCCTTCATTCTCCACTGTCTACTCTCTTCTCTCCACAATATCTCTTCTCTCTTTTCTGCGCTCTTCTCCTTCCTTTCCTTTGAGTTTATTCGTTTGTCTTTATTTTCAAAAATATTGAATATGTATATGCATTTACTCCAATATAAGTTTTAGGGAATCTGATAGTCGACCATTCTTCACTAGTTTCGTCCTACTCTCTGGTTGAATTCTGGTTTTGCGCAGATTTGTTGTTGCTTTGAAAACAGCTGTCAGAGCAGCGGCGCAAACAACGGCGCACGCACATGCCTGCGGGTTCGGGGGTTCGGGGTGTCGGGTGGGTTCTTCAGTTCTTTTATTTCGTGCGCTTCGTTTCTTTTTTGGGTGCGTTTGGGTTTACGGTTCAGGGGGTTGCGTTTTAATTTTTCCTATGATAATATTTGCACACAACTTGCAGCTACAGATGTAATTGAATTAAAATCTGGCTGACAAAGTCGTGTAGAGCCCACGGCATGGGATTTACTTCCACTGCCTCTACCAGTCTCTACCACTACCACCGCCTCGGCCAGTGGCTGTGGGTGTCGGTGCGGCCTCAAGCGATTCAAAAGTCTTGAATTTCAGTTTTGCCCACGACATTCAGCCGAAAAGTGAAAGTTTCACTTCAGTGGCTGTGGGTGGATTACGAGGCGTGTGCGCGCCTCGACTCGACTCGACTTAAACCTAATTTTTGGGCTTAGTGCAAATCGGCAAATTCTTTAAATCGAAACGAAATATTTTTAAAAGCGGCGGCCACACTGCGGCCTGTCAGCTCTGGGGCATCATCCGCAGTGACGCTGTAAAAACTCGTGAATTCAATTTGAATAGTTTTAGATTTTAATTATTTGATTAAGCGTTAAGCACGTGCGCGACGTCGGACATCGCCGGCTTATGGAATGGAATCATCAACAGCTGTATTCGATTGTGCCAAAGGTAACTCAATTCACTTACCAAATTATGCGATAACGGTGCAAAAAAGTGTTGACGTGCGGAAGATTTGCATAAAATGGATAAACAATGCCAGGCGACGGGCTTTACAGCGCGTCATTGTATAGCTTTATCTCCTGTTGCAGACGAGACAGAGCAGACAGAGCAGACAGAGTCAGGGCAGTTTGCGAAGGGATTCGGTCAGCTAATTACACAAACCAACAGGAATTGGTAAATAAGCTGCCCAGATATGCTGACTCAGAGCTGATTCTAACCTTCGCAGGTTCTGTTGACCCATTTCGGCGCATCGTAAGCCCTTTGTCAAGTCTACTCGGCGTTCCGCAAGCCTTGGGTAAAGTCTAGCCTGTAGATGCTTGCGTACTCAACTATGTTTACCAGTGCTTAATATTAAAGTGTAACTTAAAGACGGCAACTGCTCGAGGCATTAAATATTCTCTCCCTCTCTCTCTATTAGCTACATCATATATGCATATATATATGTTAGAACTACCGGCTGAAGGCAGTGGCTAAATCGGATTTGGCACTTTGGTCTAACTGCATTATCTTAAATTATTTGATGCTTGACGGTAAATAAGTTATGATGGAGAACGTTGAGCAGCCTATTTAAATATGCACCTATCTAAGCCATAGCAGCAGTTCGGACTCGAATCTGCCTCACATATTGTGCAAATTTAATGGCTGAGTGTGTGAAATATGCAGTATAGGAAAACACCTGAGCGAGAGTTCGAGTCCGCAGCTGTGAAACGAAACAAAAGCCACAATATTGCAAACTAATGCAAAAAATGTAAAAATGGCATAGGAAATTGACCAGAGTTGACACAGGGACAGACGGACGGACGGACGGACATACAGTTCATGCCATCAATCTGAAATGCTGACAATTGACAGAGCTGTCGACCGAGGACAGCTAACAGAACCAGAACCATCAACAGAACAGAAAAATGGAAAAGTATAACTAAACACATAGAGCCTCGAAAATATGTATATTTAAATGACGTCAGTTTGTTTTGTAACCTGCCGTGTGGCTGGTCCTTCGAGTTACCAGCCTTCGTGTGTGTGTGTGTGGGGGCTGCAGGGTAAAATAATTTCGAGGGATTTACATAAATACATAAGTTAAATGCACATTTAGCATTTTGAATTTGTAATATTTTTGCAGGTTAGTTTGCTGTCGACCATGTGTTGGGAGAGCGGCTCGGAAATGAATTGTCGTGAGTGTCTGACCTGCATACTCATCATGAATCGCACGGAAAACGTTTCCACTGGGTGTTTTGGTATAGATCACATACGAGTAAGTCTTATAGGCATACAGATGTAGAGTCTATGAACTATTTTTTTCCAACTTAGTATAGCTGATGTGTAGGTAATGCACAGAAGATTCTATAAAGTCTGCTCTTTCATTTGGTATTCATTACAAGGTTAATACCCCCCGAAGACTTTGTAAGGTGGTATAAATCTTGTTTCTTAAATTTGCTATAGCTTAAATATAGTTAATAGTAATGCTATATATAGCTCATATGTCGGTAATGAAGGTGAATATGAGTAGGAGACTATATAAAGGTATAGACTGTATGAAGTCCGCTGTTCTATTTCGTATTCCTCTTTAGGAGGTATTTGGCGGACGACTCTATGAGTCTTCGAGAGTCTATGAAATCTTTGAAGTTATATATTTCATGACATCTTATCTCTTATAGTGAAATAAGGAGGCATAAGGCAGAAGACTCTATTAAGTGGTAGATTCTATGAACTCTTCTCTCTCATTTCGTTGGCATAACTAAGATAGGAATCTCTATATATATTGAGGGGGAGCGCATAAAGAGTGATAACTTCTGTCTATTAAAATTATATATATATATATATTTCTGTTGATCAGAAGGAGGCAAAAAGTAAGAGACCCAATACAGGTAAGTGCTGGAGTTTATCAAAAAATCTTCGCATTATTAGCTAGACGAGCTGAGCTGATTGAGAAACAGTCAGAACTACTACTCGCAGGTAGGACTGTCAAAAGAACCAACAGTACCAACATAAAGAGATCAGTTAGCAAAGACCTTCGCTCATCTATATCAAATATAAAGTAACCCTTGTCCAAGGTATCTTCCAATCATGCACACCCCACAATACCTTCTCATTCTTACGTGCTTTTTTTAATGCTTAACGGCTCGTTTCATGGCAACATTGTGGTTGAATGGGGAGTGGGCGTGGCACGAAGTATGTTAGTTTGCCAGCAGGCATTAGGTGACCGGGCCGGGTCCGAGTGGGTTGAGTTGGACTTGAATGATGTGCAAATGCTAAATGCCACATAAATTGTGCAATTGTTTCACTGCAGCTGTATTCGTTCGGTCTTATGTAAAATATGCTACTGCTGCTGCTCTTCCTCCTCCTACTGCTCCTCCTGCTGCTGCTGCTGCTGCTGTTTGCCAGAAACTCAAATCGTCGTAGCTGTCGTTGGCGTTGGCGTTGTCGTGCTCGTTGTTGGCCCTGCTCTGAAAGTGATTTGACCGTACAACGTGGCGTATGAATTTTAATATTCAGTGAAGCCGGACCGTTTAGGCGGTTACTGTGTGGCCTGCATACAGATATAGTTGGCCAGCTACCTAGGGGCGGCTCCCCACCCCCTCCCCCTGCACATAATATAAAGCATTCTCTCTCTCGCCCAGCTCACCTCTCGGCTTAGCCTTGGCCATACTTTATTATGCGCCGGGGCTATTTGGCGCTCACTTTGTTTTGCCTTTCATTGCTTTTCATTCATTGCCGTATTGTCATCAACAACAGAGGCAGTCGACTACGTATATATATATATATATATATCTACCGCACTCTGCTCTTATTATTTAAAAGGCTTTGGCTCAGTCTCTCCCTCTCTCTTTCTCTGTCAGCATCGACCCGGTTTCTGTTTGCACTGCGAACTGAGCTGCATGCAGAAAAGTGCTGTGACTGCAGCTCGTCCAGCTTAGCCTTCACCTCGGCTCCATCTGAGTTATTAATATTTATCTTTCTCTGGCAACGAAATGATTTGCACAAAATATTTCTTTTCTTCAGCTGCTGCAATATTCATTTGAGTCGTCTTCTCGTCTGGCTTTAGTTTTTGGACAAAAATGCCAGCGCTAATTGCTGCTGCTGCATTGTCTGGCTATCTATCAGCATTAGTGCTCACTGTACAGTGAAGCCATGTGTGTGTGTCTCGCTGTCCCTCTGTCCATTCGTGCCTAGTCATAGTATTTGTGAGTGAGGCCTATTAAGCCCCTTTACTTGGCATGCTCCAAACTCCGTTTATCAACAGTTCAAGTCTTCCCCTCTCCCTCACTCTCCCTTTGTGGTGAGCAGCTGCTGCTCCTCTCTAATGAGAGCCAAGACGGCATTCCTGTGGCCTGGTCAGCGTGGCCAGCGTACCTCGTGCCTCGTGCCTGGACAAATATTAGTCGAGTAATTAGTTCTGCCTGCGTTTGAATTGAGGCGATGCCTCGAACAACTATGCAAACTCAATGGATGTTAAAGGCATCCAGCCTAATGTTTCTTTTAACTTTGCATTTGGTTTGCCTTGAGCTGGCTCTGGCTTTGCTCTAATTCCAATTTTTGCCTCTACAAATTGTGCATGAGCCCACAAATTACTTAACTCACAGAGAGAGAGATAGACAGATGGGTTTATTAAATTTTTCGTATCAATTGCCAGACATTTGCGGTTTGCTGCCGAGCATTTGATTAGTTTTTCATAGTCATTTTTAGTTGATTGCAACATGCACTTAGGTTGATTTTAGTTTTCTATTCAATTGACTCGTGCCCGCCTCAAGTTTCAATTGACTTTGCCAATGCTAAACCGAAACCACATGCGTTGCTCTCCCCCTCTCTCTCTATCTCTCTCTCTCTCTCCAGCTGAAACTTGGATCTGCTCAACTTTTTCACAGTTATCCGGCAACAATGCGACATGCGTTTGCCTAAAGTATTACACAAAGTTTCCAAGCAATTATAACTTCACAAATCACATGGGCAGCGTGTCGAGGGGAAGAAAGAGAGAGAGAGAGAGAGGTCATGAATTTGGAATGTTTTGTTGTTGTTTTGTCGTTGTGAAAACATCGAGTGTTTACATAATTAATAATCATTTATCGGCAGTCCTTTGGCAAGTTTACGCTTCAATTTCAACAGTTTAACCATAACGAGTATGTGTGTGTGTGTGTGTTTGCAAATGATTTTGCGGCTCATGCATGTTTGGTTTTGATGCCTTTTATACCTTGACTTCACTGATGGATAGAGAGAATATCAGATTTAGAGTCTAATATGTGTACGAAGAAAAGCGAAGCTGGAGTAAGACTATATTTGAACAGATTCGGTTGTCCATCTCTGAGTTATCTCGAGAACTGAGATAATAAGAGACTTGTAATTTAAACTATAGATTCTTATAGAAATTAAGCAACATATTTTATTTAATTTTTTTTCGATAACTCATTGCATTTCCTTACTATCGATAAAAATCGTTGTTTTAACTTGATTTTTAGAGTCATAATAAAAGACCAATGAATATAATGCGTAATTCAAATAATAGGGACTTGAATTTTGATATGCGCACACATCTGACTCTCATAAGTATGCCCTAAAAATTTAATTAAGATCGTACACCCAGAAGCCGAGTTCCATCAAGATATGCCAATGCATAGGTGAACAACCGCAATTATGTTTACTATAATTCAAAATTGATTCTAGTGCTAGCTCTGGGCTTCTGCATAGTTCAGGGTATTTCCAAGTCCTGCACTCCCTGCGCCGAGCACTCTCACTTCCTGCTGTTTCTCTTTCATTGAATCTCGTTAATTTTTAATTAATATGCAAATTTGGTTAGTGTGTGCCACAACACAAATCAGCAGCGCCGACTGTCAAACAAACAAACAATCAACACGGCAGTGGAGCGTGTTAACACAAATTTACCTGAAAACTCACCTGAAATATTTTCCAGCCAAATGCCGCCTGCAACGCTGACCCAATTGCAGCTGGCCAAAAGGCAGCTCCGACGGCGACAAAGGAGCTCAGGAAAACATGTATGCTTAAGCACATACACGGGACAAAGGATCCATTGACATTTGGGGTTTTCACAGACATACATATATGTAGTACGTAGTCCGGGTTCGGGTCTGGGACAGAGACTGGGACTGCCCTTTGAGCTTCAGCGGAAATACATTCATTAACGAAATATATTTCATATTTATTTGCTTTGCGGCTGCTGGCGTTCGTTGTAATGACCACAAAATTACGTGCCATGTCGTCCACTGCCGGGCAAACATTCTCAATTAAGCGATAAGCGGGCTGGGATGGGTTCGACTGGACTGGCCGGGATTGGGCTGGATGCTCCACGGCTGGGGGCGTGTGTGCGCGCCACAGTAAATTAAATCGGTTAACAGCCAACGCATGCAAACGATGCGAACTTAAGTGAGTAAAATGAAAAACCAAAAGGCAAAAATGAAAAGCTGAATCGAAACCGATTTCAGCTCATAAAATAATAAATAAAAAATTGATTTACGGCATGTCCGGCGCACACACACACACACACACAATATATATAAAGGAGATATGCGTCACTTACCTGCAAGCGAAAATAGGTTCAGCCAGCGTGGGCGTGGCCCTTTAGATAAGTATTGTGCAGGCAGTGCAGCGGCTACAACTATGGCTACAATAAGGTCACGTCAAACACAGAAAATTTGCAATGAAATGATTTTTATTTAACCGGAACGGATTGGGCCCGGCAGAGTCACAACAATGCAGTGGGCAGCAGCAGCAGGAGCCCAGCCCAGCATCGCACACTCCACACTTATATAGATGGCATCAGGTTCGCAGGCGAGAGAGCATGCCTGTGATACGATGCCCTCACTTTTACTCATGTGAAGCTAATGCGAGGAGCTGAGTTCTGCAAGAAAAAGTGCGCAAGTTGAGAGCAACGAAGTGGGGATACCCTGACCCGAAAGGAGTAGAACAAAAGAGCAGTCCTCGTCTGTTGTATATCCTCTAGGGCGATCTACATACAAAATTTGGCAACTCTAGCATTGAAAATATTCCAGATATGGTCATAAATCTAAAGTTTAATATCGATATTTATCGATTTTTACAGAAGAATATATAATTAATGGTATGTGTCTACTTTAGAAGAATCTACCAAATTCGGCAGCTCTAGTTGCTAAAGCAGACGATCTATTGTTATAAATATAAAGTGTAATATCGACATTTATCGATTATTATAGAACTGTAAATACTTATTATTATACTTAGGACAGTCTGTATATTAAATTTGATACTCATAAAGCAAACTACTATACTTAAAAAAGAAATTAATATCGATATTTATCGATTACTACATAAGAATGTGTATTTCTTGCCTGCTATTATACTTTAAGAGAATCTATATACCAAATTTTGTAACTACAGTTTGTAAAATACCATTAATTTATTAAGTGTTATCGATATTAATCGATATTGATCGATTACGTACATATTCAGTATATTATCGAGTATTCCCAATAATTTGTACTGGATAAGATAAAGTCTATACGGACAGACGATAAGTTCTGTTACCACTATACCTTGCAATCGATAGCCCGAATACATTCACATCTTCAGTCACATCCTTCACAGCACAGTCAGAGCAACCCTTTGCCGCGGCATACAACATTGATGCAGTAGCGTGAATTCAGAGACAGAGCAGCGCGCACAGATTGCGAAATATTTGTCATAATACTTTTAAGTTCATGTCAAGCAGAGATTATGTCTCTGTTCTCTGATTGACATGTGCCAGTCAGGCAGCCAGTCAGCCAGTCGTTCGAGCGCAGCCACAAAAAAATGAAAAGCGATGGCAACACGGATACAGTCGCTGGCTTTATTTATTGTATACGTAGTTTGCCTTTCATTTTTCATACGGCCCTGCATGCGAGAGTGCGGGAAAGTGTATTGGATGGGGCCACTCGGGTGCGTCAGTAGATCTCATTTTTATATGCCCTGTACGCAGTGAGAAAAGGGTAGAAAGGGTTGCAATGGGAAAGACAAAATACTTGTGACAGGTAGAAGAGTGTGTGATGGAATTCGTAACTAAGACAGACAGAGCAGAAACAATAAGCTGAGAATACATCAATCCGTCCCAGTACTTCCTGTTGTATGCATGGATCTCGAGAACTATAATAGCTAGAGGCTTGAAATTTAAAATATGTATGCTTATAAGCTTTGTCTGTGTACATGTCTTTATTTTTGTCGATATCTCATCTTACATCGTTAATATCGATCAAAATCGATACTCTGAGTTGGTTTTTAAAGCGTAACTTAAGGACTAGAAATGTTAGAGACATAAAATGAAGGCGTGATGAATGCTTGGAATACATAAGCGACAAATAATAAAAAAATACTGTAAAAAATACTATATACTCATCTCAAACTTGAGATTTGGTTTGCATACAGATCAAGCTGTCATTTTTATACAACGAATATTCAATTAGGAGAATATCATATAACATATCATATATCTATATGATATCTAGTATATTATTACAAATGCAGGATATTTCGTAGTCGCGCACTGCTTCCTAGAGCAGTTTTACCTGTATGTTTTTTTGTTCATTTCGAGGTCAGTCGAATCAGAAGGCAACCATGTGCGACAAGGGGCTGACATAGGTAACACAAAAACATATAAGAGTCAGAGACAGAGAGGGGAAAAAGGGAGACAGTCAGAGTGTGTGAGCGAGAGAGCGAGGCGAACGCCTTCTGCAGTGCATTATCACACATCCGGGGCTTAGCCAACGGGCAAATAAAGCTGGATTCGGATCCATTTCGATTTTGGCACGTGTTTGCGTAGTATTTGATAAATGATAGGCGCAAATAAAACGCGTCGCTTTTAATCGCTTGACACATTTTTACTTTACAGCATTAATCATTCGCTCTGATCTTTGTTAAAGTCGGCAAATTCGTGAAATTTACTTGTTCTCCTCATCCTCATCTCTCAGTCCTAAAATAGAGTTTCCATTTCGGTTCGAGCCCATCAATTATGCATTCGCCAATTGATGCCAGCAAATAGGTTCGTTAATATCGGTTTGTAATTCGCTTGGCTTCATTAAAATTGTATCAAGCGTTGGTTTGTTTGCGGAACGAATTCATTTAATTGCATCAAGTTAAGGTTAATTGGAGCTAAATTTGGAATATCTGGAAACTCTGATTCGAGTCATTGAGAGGGCCTGGAGCACAATTATTGCCGAATATATAAATTTCAACTATCAAATATATTGCATATGATTTTACTGCGGAAATAATATGTTTTCCATTTCATTTGATAAATATGCTCAATTATTTTTCTGGCCACAAATTCATTTCGACTTGCGCCTGAGCGAAAATCTATAATTAACAAGTAAAAGTGCTCTAGTCGAGACTGCTCGACTAGGGGATACCCTGAGCCCTGTTTTTGTATGCATACATACAAACATACATATGCATACATACATATGCACGCACGCATAAGCGCGCGCTCTGCCAACTGCGCAGTTGACGCAGCGACTGCGCTTGGGCTGCAATGTGAGCATTACTATGGAAACTTAAATTCTTAATAACTTTTCTCAGCGATGGACTAACTGCATCAAACTTTCACAACTTATTAATGGCATCCATATGTATGTATGTGCCAAAGCACAAGTCTTTAGTATTTGATTTGCGCTTTTTACAAATAGGGGGCTATTGGGGGCGAATGGGGCGTGACATCCAAAATCTAAAAATAACGTTATCTCCGTATTCATTACACGCAACTACACAGCAAATTTTAAGTCTCCAGCTCAAACGATGTACAAACCACGCCTTACAAACACATTAAAATTATCGATAAATACTCATAAAATCGAAATGGAATGAGTTATCGGAAAAATTTTATAAACTTGTGCAGCGTATGGTATTATCGAGTATTCATGTAAAATTTCAAGTCTCTACGTTGCGTACTTAAAAAAATCTCAGCGTTCACACGGACGGACGGACGGACGGACGGACGGACGGACGGACAGACGGACAGACGGACAGACGGACAGACGGACAGGGCTATATCAACTCGTCTTGTCGCGCTGATCAAGAATATATATACTTTATGGGGTGTGGCACGCCTCCTTCTGCCTGTTACATACATTTTCACAAAACCATTATACCCTGATTTCCCATTTTCAATGGGCTCAGGGTATAAAAATGCATTTTTAATTATTTCGAAAATTGCCAACATGCACAGAAAAATTCTGAAAGCGTTGACAAATATAATTTATATAAGTAAATAAATGCATAAATAATATAAATAAATATATATATATTAATATGTGTATGGATTATACATAAATTTTATTTATTTACTATATACAGGTGTGTCTATGTACTGTAGCTGATATATTATGAATTGATACTGTGCAATTCATAGCTGAGTCTCTTTTTAAAGTTTGCCAATTTATGATTGGCTCCAGCTGTTGCTGTGTAGAGATTAATTGCAGAGTCTGCTCTCGAAGCTTCCTAGTCCATGATTGGCTCGTGCTGTTGCAGTAGTATTAGTGCGACGCTGAGAGCTTGCATAGAATTGCTGTAAAAATGTCAGCCGGGTTAGTTTGCGTCTTAGCTACACGATCTCTCTACCTGCTGAGTGAGAGAGCGAGACATAGATAGCTGTTGCTGAAGACAGTCTCGGTTGTTGCTGAGTGAGAGCGAGATGGCTAATCGGTTAGGTTAGCTATGACTGTCATTGGTTGAGGGCAAGCGACTAGAAATTGTCACTCGGCAAAAGCTCACTATGAAAGGCAGCAGAGCATAGAATGGAAGGCGATCGAACTGACGCTGATCCGTTATACATATGTATATGTATATATGCCTATACATGACCTTCTCTTATAATAAGCAGAGCATATACTTAACATTCATATTCAAATCAATCAACTGCTGCAGTTGTTAAATCAAAAAAAGAAGAAATTTCTTGCCACATTTAAAATCTCTTTTTTTGTTTTACCATTTAGTTCATTAAAGCAGCCTATTTAATAATTTGATTATTTACATTTGATTAATTTACATAATGCAATAAGTAAATTAATTATAAACCGGAATAAATATGCATTTAACATATTTTTTTGCTCATGTTTACTAGACGGCTTATTAAATATGCAGAGAATAAAAAAATTAATACATATAAATATAAATATGCGCAAAAAAAAGAAAATGGAATATTAAAAATACAAATTACACTAGTTAACAAGAACTTCATATCAATTATATACGAATAAGAATCAACTATTCTATTTAGCTTTACGTAGATCCAAGAATATTAACTTCTATTTTAAATTGTAAAAGTTTTTATAGACAAGACCGATTCTGAATCAGTTCATATTATCCTGAGAACAAGTTCAATTTTGTTGTGCAGTGTTATCAATTACACTTTATGGTTACATTATAACGAAATACTTTTCATGTATTTGTACTAAATATTTATTGCTTATAAGAGGGAGAGAGAGAGAGAGAGACAGAGAGAGTCAGACAGAGTGATGCCCTTTCGATTGTTACTTGAAATTTGAGGCACGTTTTATGGAACTCAATAAAAGAGGTCACAGCACATAGATATATTGTATACATATACATATATACTATATACATACATACATTTTCAAGCACGACCAAGTTTAAGCTGGCAATTGAGCTGAGACAAGAGGGGCGTTACTTCCGCCTTTTATTACCTTGTGTTAGGGACAACAAACGGCGAATCAAAGTGAGATTTGTTTGGCTCGAGATTGATAAGCGGGCTTAGGCCCGCCCCACTTGACATTCTTAATTGGGGGCACATGTAATTGGGGCACATTTGTCTCCGGCTCCATCAGGTCTAATCAGGCTCACTTTAAGCGCCTTTTTGCGCCCGTTTAAGCCAAACAGTTGCGCTCTTGCCTGGGCCAACAGCCCCAAAAAATGCTTAAGTGATAAATAAAATTTGCAGGTGTTTAAATCTTGTGCAAACTTCGCTCGGCTAGCACACTTATGTTCACTCACACACACACACGCACACACAGACACGCGATAAGCACCTGCATATTCATAACTCAGATAAGCGCTCCAACAACGACTCCTGCTCCTGCTGCTGCTCCTGCTCCCACTCTGATTCAGGTTCTGGTTCTGGCCAAGTTTCAACCTTGATGCCTGAACATTTTCGGGCAGCCCGAATTCATGTAAATTATGTTTAAGTGCAGACCCACCCAAGTCTCGGCCCTGGGCAGTGGGCGTGGCCGGCGTGGCCGTACAAACTGCGCAAATGCACGAGAATATGCTACGGCATAGACGTGTGAGAAATAATATTTTTCTCTGCCCTCAAAAGCCATAAAATTTCATAATTTATAAAACTTGAATATCCCACACACAAAAATGGCTTAAACAGCCTACGACGTATGTGTACTGCTGCTACTTCTTCTTCCCCTCCCTCTTCCTCTTCCTCTTCCTCTTCTTCTTTTGTGCATAAATTTGCTGCACTTTTCACACTCGAATTGCAGCTTTATAGCTCTGACCGAGCCGAGCCTGGGAAATATGTGAACATTTCACATTCAGGTGAACCGCACGAAGCATCCACAGTTCACGGCCCAAGAGATGATTGATCACGAAATCGTTTTAATTGTAGTCCTTAATGGTTATTTCAATGTTGTTTTTAGAATTTCATGTAAACAAATTGAGTTTACGAGCAGCAGGAGTAGGGATGTTCCAGTTGAGACTGCTCGACTACGAGATACGCTAGACTCTGTGAAGAGCTGGGGAGCAAGTAGAGTTGTCCGAGTTCAGACTGCTTGAATAGGAAATACGAATGATGATGTGATGTTCTAGTCACACACATATGGATATACTCACACATACACACACACATATACATTTGCTCTGAGAATTTAATTGTCATAGGAATCTGAAGAAGACTTTCGCATAGAATTAAACCAAAACCCAAAATAAGCTAAATCTGTGTATTCATTCATATAACATAACGATTTTTATCGATTAACATTAAGTTAATTTATCAATTTTTTTCGATAAATAGAAATAGAATAGAAATGGAAATGAATAGTATTAGGAACTTATGGACTTTTCTTATCTTTATTTTGTTTAATTATTTAATTATTTATTTATTTTCAATAACTCCTTCCATTTCTATGTTATCAGCATTTATCGATAGTTTTAATTCATTTTTAAGGTACATCGTTTGAGCTAGAGGTTTCAAATTTAATCAATAGAGCAGAAAGAAGAAGAGCTAAAAAAGAGTTATAGTTCTGAAGAGGAGATGTTAGTTTGCATATGTATGCAGCAGAGTCAGCAGAAAATACTCTGATTGGTCGCCAACTGATAGAGAGTTTAGCTTACGCCAACTCAGAGAGAGGCCTAACAGTTGAGCTCGACTTCGAGTGGAAGTCTCGCTGCCCTATACAAAGGCAGCTGAAGATCAGAAGAGCTCTTCCTTGCAGCAACAGCAGCAGCAGCAGCAGCAGCAGAAAGTGCTATGATTGGTCGCCTAATGATCGAGTGTGAAGACTGACTGTGACAAAGAGGCTCAAGAGTTGAGCTTGACTTGAGCTTGAGTGGAGCTGTCGCTATATAAAGGCAAGCCTGCTGCAGCGCAGCTTCAGTCGCATTCTTCTTCTTCTGCTGGTCAGTCGCATTCCTCATCTTCTGGTGATCGGTCGTCCGGTGCAGCGCGGTGCTTCTCCTCTTCTTCTGTCTGTTGGTGAGTGTTAATATTGTTAAGTATGTTAAGCGAAAATGTAAAAGTTATACTTTTAATGTTTATTTAATGTAAATATAATAGACTTTAAATTTAAATATTATTAGTTATTATCACTAAGATAACAATAATTTAGCAGATGCAAAGTAAGTCTTTATAAGCACAAATATCAAGGACTTTAGCAGTTCGTTTCTGCGTTAAGGCTATTTTTTCGTCAGGCAAGCCCGACTAGCACCTTGACTTTCCCTCTAACTCTGAGTTGTTTAAATATAGCTGTGTTTTTAGTAATTTATAGTTAGGTATATCATTTTTATACATTAACGAGAAAACATAACAAAACGCTATTTACATAGCGAAGTTTCGTGTAATGCATACGGAGATTACGTAATCTATAGATCTTGGATGCCACGCCCCATTCGCTTCACATGGCTCAGGGTATCTCCTAGTCGAGCAGTCTCGACTTTTAATATTAAAATTATTAAATTGCTATATGCATTACATAAACGGAGCCGCAAGTTCATTGCATTTTTAAATAACATAAACACATATATATCAAGATTAAGATAATACAAAATTAAATGGCAAATATCATTAAATACTTTCACATTTAAATCTTATCAATAACTTGACCTTCCACTGACTTATAGCTATCCCAAATAGTATCACTCTTGTTGTGTCACTCGCTCTGTGAGCTGCCGCTCGTTGCCTGCTTCGATTTGCAAGCATTAAATAAATACGTTTAAGGACTCGAATCATACCCACTCTCACTGCATCAAGAGCCCCATAAATATGCAGAAATTGTCAGCCGTAAATGGGCTTACAATGTTCATAGTCCAGCACAAAGTGCATGTGAAACAGACTATCCCCAAATGCTGCTGTTCGCCTCATTCACTAAATTTATAAATTTCTATTTATTTTATTTATGGGGAAATCCCATTGAACATTGAACAGTTCGTGCACTTTACATGAATGCATATTTTTGGCATTCATTCATTTGGCATAAAAAAACAAAATAGAAGCACAAAAATTCCGGCCAAGAAGAATTTCGGCTTCTAACATTTGTCTTTAAATCCGAAACCGAGACCGAATCCGAGTCCAAAAAATATTTCTTTGCTCATGGTTGGGAGATTCTGTTTATTGCATTGCGCTTTTAATTGATTTTCAATTCGTTGGCTTTTATTTCGTTTTATTTTGTTTTGTGGCTTTTCTCAGGGCGGTTAGAAGTTTCAGTTTGCGAGGAACTCAACTCGAATGGAAGTGAGACAAGTGAGAGAAAAGGCAGAGAGAAGGAGGAGCGGCTCGGCTGGCTCAGATATCCTGAACTATTTAAAGAGTTGAAACTGTTGTCATCCGTTTTGTATAGATATATGTATGCAGGGATGTTTCCCTTGAACTGCACGACTGACAGTTATCCTGAACTCTAGACAGAGTTGAGGCTGTTGACATCCTTAGCTGTTGCATAGATAAATGAACTGTGCTTGATATACTTGCTCTTCCCATAAATAACTCTTAACAATGTAGAGGAAGCCAGTTCTATATATACTATTTTCATGAGACTTTAAAACTATAAATATGACATCATCGACTATCGAGAATACCATGATTTTGTTGGATAAAATGCTAAAAAGTATTCAGAGCTATGATAACACTTTCATACTTGAAAAGCTTCCAGCATTTTGTGTATTTATTAGACTCTTTATTAATTAATAAGAAAGTGGAAAAAGATTCACTTGGGCTGCATTTTCTGTGGATTTTGTAGCTTACAAGATTGATAAGGTCAAACAGACATGATTAACGGATAGACAGAGAGATGGGAATATTTATATCCACTCGAATTCCCGCTGAAAGAAATATACTCTTGCATATGAAGATCGTGTATGCCGTCAATCATCTTCCATTCGAATTACGACTTCGCTCAGCAGCGATTCCCCGCTATGTTTTCCTCTCTCAATTCTTCTTTGCCCCAATTACAGCTTCTAATCACTTCTCTGCGTCCAATGACAGTCATAGCAAACCTATCCGATTATCCATCTCGCTCTCACTCAGCAACAGCAGAGACTGCGTTCAGCAACAGCTATCTTTGTTTCGCTCTCTCACTCAGCAGGTAGAGAGATCGTGTAGCTAAGATGCAAACTCACTCAGCTGACATTTTTACAGCAATTCTATGCAAGCTCTCAGCGTGACACTAATACTACTGCAACAGCACGAGCCAATCATGCACTAGGAAGCTTTGAGAACAGACTCTGCTATTAATCTCTACACAGCCACAGCTGGAGCCAATCATGAACTAGCAAGCTTTGAGAACAGACTCTGCTATTAATCTCTATACTACTCCCACAGCTGGAGCAAATCATGGACTAGCAAGGTTCAAGAACAGACTTTGCTATTGATAATTCACTCTCAATTCATATTCTAAAAGTGATACGAAATGCATATAAAATTTATGTGAAACAAAACACTTTAATCGTTTTTATTTTGTTCATGATAAAGTAAAGCGGATTAAGAATGACCTCTGCATACATAAAGAAATAGATATATAAGATTTATTTATTTTCAATAAGAAACCGCATATGAAAGCTCATTCACTTTTCTCTTCGAATATCCTCAGTTTGTGCGTGTCTTTATTCTATTATAATGCCAAAGTTGTTTATTTAGTCACTTAATCCTCAAATAACTTCTGACTGAATGATAATTGGAAAGAGAGAAAACAAGACAGCAAAAAATCGTTCCCTATATATATTGTTTTGCATATTGTTTTACACACAACACACATATGTACATATGTTTTATTCCAGCTCTGAGACAACTTAAAGTTCAAGGATTTTTTGACAAGTTTACTCCATTTGACAACGCTGAAAGCAAAGCAAATTACATTCTTTGCTGGCTTAAATGTAAATGTGTGTGTGTGTGAGCAGGTGAGCAGGTGAGAGGCGTGTGCTACGTCTCCTGCGTCTCCTGCCATTGTGGTTGGTGGCTTTCAGCTGAGATTTCTTTCAGCTAAAAGCGTTTGTACTCAAAGGAGTTAAGTGAGCAGCTCACAAAAGTGCATCAAATCAGAGAGAAAGACAGAGAGAGACAGAGAAAGAGAGAGAGGGAGGAAGAGAGCGCGCTTTACTTTGTCTGCGGCTGCGTTGGCTTTGAGAGCTTCGAGCGCAAATTGCATTTTGGGCGCCGCAGTTGAAGTTATATCAACGATATTCCTAGGACTGTGAATAGTTGAACAACATTTTCTCGGCGCACCTGAAGATGCCCCGGAACCCCCGCGCCAGCTTGAAGGACACTTCGGTGCAGCGGGAGAGGCGCTGGTGCGCCGTCTGCACGAACTCCGTGTAGCAGAGGAAGCCGGACTGCTCGTCGGCGAAGACCGTGAAGATGATGTCGATGACGTGCGGGGAGAGCGGCACCCGCACGATGACGTCCGAGATGTGCTTGAACGTGCGCCGGGAGACACCTGCTTCGGCGACGTAGTGGTACGTGAGCGCCGTCTGGATGTCCGGCAGCTGCTGAATGAACTGGAAGAAGGCCACGAACTCGTCGAACGTGACCCCCGCCGGGCTATCCCTGTACCTCTCATAGACGCGCCTGAGGATCTTCTTCTTGCGATGCCTCGGAATCCTGGAGTACGTGAGCAGCAGATTGGCGAAGCTCAGCTCGCCGATTGTGCCCGTGGATGGATCATTCCTCTCGCCACTCGCTCTCTTCGGCTTCCTTTTCAGCATGTTGAATTCGATCCGGAGAATGTCCCGGAACAGCTGCCGCTTGAACTTGAGAAAAGTGTCCAGACTCAGCCGCTGATCGAGTCTGGGCCCGAAGAAGTAGGACTTCACCGAGGATGTGATCCTCATGCGGCCGTCCGGGATGCCGAACAGCAGGAGACTCATCTCGTTCTTGTCCAGCGTGTGCTTGCCCTGCTCGTCGAACAGCTCGAAGCACATCTCGAAGTATCGCTCGGGGAGGACCACCAGCCGCAGCAGGTACAGGAAGTCAGAGTACGTGATCATGCCGTCTGGCCGCAGCTTGTAGAAGATGCTGTCCCTGGCCACGCTCCGGATATTAAGCCTCTGAATGGCGTCCCTGTCCATGGCGAAGTAGCTGTTGAGGCCCAGGCCCTCCGGCTGCGTCGAGCCCGGCGAGATCGCGCGCACGAAGTCCTTCGCCGTCATATAGATGATCCACTTGCCCGCGTTGCTCTTGTACTTGATTGTCGCAAAGTAGCAGAATATCTTCCTGTGCGTCGAGTAGGATCTCAGCTGATTCTCGTAGCCCCGTATGGTCTCCGAGCGAAAGGTCGAATGTGCTGAGTGCTGAGCCTGGACTTCCGACAATTGCAAGTTTTTCAAGTTTTTAAAAAATAGCTTTGCCTTTCCCTTCCCCTCCTCATCTCGGTGACCATCAGCCATCGGCCACTGCTGGCAATTGGCAGCAATTAGGATCAGGTAATACTTGAAAAACTGCAGATCCGTCCATTTGAGGTTGCGACTCACATTTCGCAGGAATGATTTGCATGACTCTCTCATAATACCAGCCTCGACTTGTATTTCTTTAATTTTGAATTTGACATCGATTTCATACAATTTTTATATCAATTTTCTAATTTGCTTGTGATTTATATTTCAGTATGTTACCTGAGCTCAATTGAGATGCGAAGGCTTAGTTAAACCATACTCTACAGTGCTATGTGAAAGCTGGCAATAGATATATGGCTTTACTTTAAGCGGCTGTAAGAAATACGTTACCATATAGCATATTTATTATAATTAAGATTGAGATGATATACTTGTGGTACGTCTCTCCATCTATGCGTAAGTCTGGCCATTCATCCATCTGTCTGCCTAACCACCCATACAGTCTCCTGTCTGATCGACTTGTCACCCCGTTCAAGAATTCATTCACTTCTGTTTGTCCATTATTCTGTTCATCTATCGTCCGTCCGCTTGTTCGCTGGATCAAATGTTTGCTTGTGCATCTGTCCATTCCTTTCTATATGAATGTTCATCTACTTATCCCTTCGATCGTATATTTATTTGTCTGTCCGTCTGACATTTTAATTCTTCCTTCTGTTACTCTATCTGTCCGTCTCTCTACCTATACATCCGTTCATCAACTTGTCCGTCTGATCGTAGGTCTGCTTAACAATCCGTCCATTCCTCCATTCGATTCTATATTTACTTATCTATGAATCTATTTATCCGATCGTATAGCAACTTGTCTGCTCGTTAATCCTTCAATCTGTTACTCTGGCTATCCGTCCGTTCCTCAGACTGTTTATCTGAACATGCGTGTTCTCCATTCCTTTCTATATTTCCGTTCATTTATACTTTCTCCCGATCGTTTATGTACCTGTCAATGGATCTATCCTTTCAATTCTTTTCAATTCAATTCCTTTCAACAATTCATTTAGTTCATCCATTTAACTTCGAGTATCCTAAGACATTTCCCCATTTTAGCTCTGTAGATAACACTACAATAGAGTGTTAGCCGCAAAGTTGTTTTCGATTTCAAATAGTCTCATTTGCACCCAAGGCTTTCCTGCATCCGATTCCCTGTCGATTCCAGGCATGCACAACAATGCTGAAAATTAGCGAAGCAGAAAAGAATGAGAAATTGTCAGGCTCACATATGCATATTGTTAATACGTGCCAGAAACATTCGCACTTGTTTGCTTAGCTGATTGCGAAACACATTGTGAACGGCCTGAAATTGTCGGATTTTTTCCCTCTCACATGAGCCCAAATGGACGGATAATGGAGGTGGATTGAATCGTTTGGCACACGTGCAGGTGAAGGGATATTTTGTAGGAAGTTCAAAATTAATGAACTACAAAAGACGCTGATTTGCATATGCAAATCCGGAATCATTTGTGTTGTGTAGTGCGGCTGGCAAACAAGTTTCCAGGAGATGAGCTCGAATCAAACATTTGTCAACTGCAGCACCGTCAAAGAGACAAGCGACAAGTGACAAGTGACAAGTGACAATGTGAATGAGGCTAATTCCATGAATTTGCTGTTTACGGTTATGTCTGGAGCTGAACAGGGTTTGTTTTCGGCGAGTCTCGATTAGAGTGAAAGTTACAAAACTTTGATGAGTGCTAGGCATATGAGAGGTGAATGGATTGTGTCTAGGTGAGAGACTCCGGTATAGGAGTTGTATTACCCATAAAAAATGCATGAACAGGGTATATGAGTTTAGTTATGAAAAGTCAGATGGAGGTAAGACTGATTGTCTGTATTATTGAGCATAGGTATTCCTGATATAAATCTAGTCCATATATCCATTTATCGTTCTAGTATCCACTCTTCCGTCCTTTCGCCCGTCTGTCGTTCCATCTACCTGTCCGTATGTAGGATATTGTAGATTAAGGAATATTTACGAGCCAGAGACTTGTATTTATATGTCCATCTTTCCATCCGTCCCATCTTCTATCTACCCGTCTATTTATCTGTATTTCGCTCCGTCTTTCTTTGCATCCTTCTGTTCGCCTTTCGTCCGTCTATTCCTTCTGTATATCCTTCTATCCTCTTTCCTCCGTCTATTTGTCCTTCCGCGTTTCTGTTCATCCGTACGTCCGTCCTCCTGTCTATCTGTCGATAGGTCCGTCGTTCGTCTGTCTGTCGTTCTGCTTGTCCTTCTTCTATTCTGTCAATTCGTCCATTCAGCTGTCATTCTGTGTGTCCTTCAGTCCTTCTATTTGTCCGTCCATCTATCTGTAGTTCCGTCTGTCCGGGCTTCGTCCTTCGGTCTATCCGTCATTCCGCCTTTCCGTCTTTCCACCGCTCCGTTCATCCGTTCATCATCATACTTCAGATCTCGGTATATATGCAAGACATATACTTAAATGAAGGCTTTGCCATCCGATAGATTAAGCTTCTCTTTTGTAATACAAAATATCGATAAATATCGCAGTTATTTTTGGGTATATATCGAATTTTATAAGAGCTACAGTCACTAAATGAAGTATGTAAACTCTCCCAAAGTAACCCTCCTTCTCCCTTCCTTCATTCTTGCCTTGGCAAACCTGTTTAGAAATAACTCAACTCTTTTGAGTTTGATTTACCGGACTTTTATCTCTTGCACATACGTGCGCTAGCCATGCACAGAGCTGACTGTATATAATCCTCGCCTGGCAAAAAATCATACACAATATAAATATTTCCCTTCTCGCACTTCTCCTCTAGCAAATTTCTTTGCCGCCTCGAATGTGTAAGCGGAGTGTGGAGTGAAGAGTGTGGGGAGTTGGTGTTTGCGTGCTTTGTGTCTGGCATTGTTGACAGCTTAAGATTTTGATAAGTCATTGAAAAGTGTGTCTATAAGCACTCAAACTTTCAAGTGGCATTCACTCGGCTGCTCCGGACCGACAATAGAGGACTTTTTCTGCGACAGTTGATGTCTTTAGCCAATCGACACTCGCTCTACGGCTTCCACTTGCCTCCTCTTGCTGGGCCCTTTATTTCCCTTTTTAATTTGTTTGAATATTAGTTGCAAAGGGAATTATTGAAATTTGAGTGGACTTCAAAGGAGCCAAAGCCGATTGCACAAAATTGAATTAAAAGACAATGTGCACAGCGAACGGCTTCCCCATCGCCTGCATCGGCGAGCACAAAGCGTGATTTATGTGACTTATGTGCTGGCTTAGTCCCAGTCCCAGTCCCTGTTCCAGTCCCAGCATCAGCTTGTTTGCCAAATCCTCCAGAAATTATACATACATATTGAATCGACCCTCGCCGCGAACTTATCTAGAGAGCAACCCCAAAACAGCTTGTGCATATGAAACAAATATCGTTTGTTAAATGCGTTGTAAATATGTTTTTTTTTTTTTTTTTTCAGTTTGTAGATGGAAAGTTATTCGCATAGGGGATCACAGACTCGACAATTGGCGACGATTTCATAAGACTCTATAGACGTAGTTCTCTATTAGAATAATTGTCGAGGATGGGGAAAACTTTATATTTGGGATTGAGAGAAGGGAGACAGGGCTCTCATAGATATTAACAGACTTCTGTGTATAATTAACAATACTTATATTATATGGCTCGGAAAAACTTTCTACTTCAGACTTATTATGGGGTGGGGAAAGTAAAAAATAAATCAAAATCCAAAGAATGCGGAAGCTTGAAAAAACTTTATAGATGTGAGTGATTTTGGTGCAAGATCTACAGGAATCTAAAGAGCTTTTAATGTGAAAGGATATTCCACGCTTTCATAAATGTTACTCTATTGGATAAAGATATTTCGCATATCGTAGGTGAATCTTGATAAATCCGAATAGTATTTTGAGACAGGAGGTAGACAATAGGACTTTTATAAATATTATAGATATTCTATGTGCGGAAGACTAGACATATTTTTAAAATTGCAGCAGCTTTTTGGGGTAAAGAAGAAAGATTACGATAAGAAATGGGAGTTAAAAACGTTCCTCTTATATATAGCAAATAAAGAACATTTTCTAAGAGCTGAGCAGATAATTAGCTTGAAGATAGCAAAGCGGAGCTTTGAATATATCTATATGAGATAGATCGGAAATGTTTTTTAATGTATAGAGCCTAAAGAAATCTATGGAAATCTAAGCAGTCCTTGAGGATAGGAGTAAAAATGAGACTTTGGTTTATGGTAGACTAAGAAGATAGTAGGTAGATCATATTGATTGATATTGAATCAGCTTTAAAAGTGTTCTTTAATATACAGAAACTAGTAAAAATCATTGTAATGGATATATAATATTTATGATAGATCAAATAAATAGTTATGTGTTCAAGACACTACTTGATATAACAGAGGAGTGGGACATACATATTTCGTTATTACTTACTCATTCTTAATACTTTACCCATTTATTACTCCTCAGCTTTTATTGATCATGTTTGATGCAGTGTTTTTGGCAGCGCATCTATGAGTCGTCTATAATTCACATCGGAAAAGCAAACCGACTTTCGGGCATCTTTCATGCGCAAAATTTGTTGCTTCAATGGACATTGGAGGCAAGCGAAGTCTGTTGCTGCGGCACTCGCTGGGGCTCGTGGTAATAATTCTAGATTTATGAAAATTGTTTTCCCGTTAATGTTTACTATGTTTTCGACATTTTTATTGTTGTTGGTTGGGCTGGGTTGGTTGGGTTGGTTCCGTGGCTGGTTGTATGTAGAGGCAGGCCGACAGCATTCGCACGCCGAAAATAAGCAAAGTGAATTGAATTTTGGGCGGCGGCGATAGCTAAAAACAAGTGAGTGCATTACAGACGGGTATAACTGGCTGCACAATACTCTGTCAGTTTAAAAACTAAAAAAAATCTAACAAATAAGGGAGACTTTAAAGATGAGTGCAATGATGACGGGTATTAGACGGGCTTACAAATTGAAGAAAGTCTAATAAATGAGGCAGAGTGTAGAGATGAGTGCATTTTAGACGGATATAACTGACCGCACAATACTCTGTCAGGTTAAAAACTGAAGAAAGTCTAATAAATGAGGCAGAGTCTAGAGATGAGTGCAATGAAGACGGGTATCACTAACTGCACAATACTCTGTCAGCTTAAAAACTCCAAAAAAAGTATAATAAATGAAGCACGAGTCTATACGAGAATGTAACTCTCCGATTGTCTAATTTGACTTAGAAAGCTAATATACCCTCTTTACTATGTGAACGTGCATGAAAGCCGCGTGCAGCAGCCACTCAGCACACCCCAAAGTTTCAAAATCACAAAAAGCTGACCTTAGTACACTCATGTGTGTGTGTGTGTGTGTGAGAGAGAGAGAGAGAGAGAGAGAGTGTGTGTGTGTGTGTGTATGTGTGTGTGTGTGTGCAACTGGGACTTGGAGCAGCCGAAATACTCGAGTGAGTGAAATGTATTTGAAGCACTTTGCTCATTGCTGAGCTGTAATATGAAACTTTTCGGTTTGAGTTTTGTTTTCTGTTTTTTTCTTGAAAGGGTTGCGCACTTTGATTAAATTTCTGCATTGCACGCATAAATCGTGGGCTCCTTATCCCTCCCCCCGTCCAACTGGGGGCTGGTCTGAGTAGGCTAAGTTTTTGAGTTTATGGCGCGTGAGCAGTTAAATCGAGACGAGTTGCCATTGGCATTAATCGACGTGGCTCCGTTTGCCAGCTGCAATCGAACCACTTACTGGAGTTTGTGCCGTGCTGAGCCCAAGACGTCCAAATACCCATTGATGAATGAGCGGGCGGAGCAGGTTCGAGCTGCCATAAATAATCAGTTTTGCCTCGGAATCGGCATTGAATGATGGATGGAGCATATGTGGGGCAGGGGCTATTCGAATTACACAATTGAATATCAGCACGTTTAAGTTCGGTCTGCTTTGAGTTGGGTAATTCTCTAGCCCCTTTTTGTGAGAAATAGTTCAGTAAGCAACAAATTGAGACTAATATCAAAGGCAAGTTTCGAATTGCTGCTTTTCAGACTTTTTTTTTAAGGAAATTGACCTGATTTTAAAATTCTTATTCTCAATGATTACCTGAGCTGGACTTGGTAACTCCTCTTCCGCTTTTAAAATGTTAAAGTACTTATAGAGTGAGATCTTTCCTCTGGATTTCAGTTATTTCAAGCCTGTTATTTTTGTCTTGTGTTAAAATCAGTTTTGATTCGGAAAATTTCCATTATAGAACTTTGACTAACAATAACTGAAATATTATATGATTTTCATACGTTTTTGAATGGAAATAGTCAAATATTGATTAGGAGATTCAATTAGCACTACACAATTTTTTATGTTATCTCCAGTCTTCAGTTTACATGAGTTTAACTCAGCTATTATCTGTTCGATTTCCAAGTAATATTCTGTTTCAATTGCAATTATCAAGATATTCGGGGAATATTCTATTATATTTTACATTTTCGAAAGATTATCTATTACTTGATTCTATTATGTCTAAAAAACCTCTATTATCTGTTCGATTTCCAAGTCATATACCGTTTCAGCTAGTAAGAATCAAGCTATTTAATGGATATTCAAACTTGTTTACATTGAAGACTGATGAAGCTGAAATCGGTTCTAACCTTATAAACCTCTAACAACTTTGTATGATAAATTCAACTAAATCTCATGAAAAACTAGTTTCCTAAAAGCAACTGTAATGCTTTCTCTCTACATTTTCTGCCTTGCTTAAATCTAATTTCAGTCTTCATTTCTTTATTTCTAATCTTGATCGCCTTGAACAGCGTACCTTCAAGTCTATCATTGCCAACTACACAATTCATACGTCTTTTATATTTGAGCTGCGGTTAATACATTCAAATGCCACAGTCTGAGGCGAGTTACGACCGCAATCTGTTTGCAATGTCAATTGGAGAAGTGAATTTAGTTTTGTCGCCGAGCTCCAAGCGCCGAGCTCCAAGCGCCAAGCGCCAGGCGTCAGGCGATTGCAAATGCAAATCAAACTTGAAGCATTTGCATACATCGAACCACTCCAACAGTCATTCTTTCCGTTTGACCATATCGAACGCAGAGTGTAAGGACTCTGTCAGTCAGTCAGTCTGACATTCCCTCTGTCAGTCAGTCTGTCCGTCCGTCCGTCCGTCCGTCCGTCCGTCTGTCGCCCATTTCTATGCTGTTTGCCGAGTTCTGCCTCGGGGGAAAACATCTCATATTGATTTTGTTCTTTCTACTTTTGCACTTCCGCTTCCGTTGTTTGCGCAAATTGTAATATTGTCTTAGCGTGGCATAACTTTATTTTGATATTATTTAATTTTTAATTATTTCAAGCGCATGCCGGAAACACAGTAGCATATGAATGACTCTCGCAGGGGACGCTCCACGCTCTCCACGAGCCAATTGCCCCCAGCCAATGCGTATTGACGGTTACACAGAAATAGATTCAAACCACGGGGGAAAATCAGATGAGAAGAGAAGAAGAAGAAGAAGAGTACAAGTACAAGAAGTGGAAGAGGAGTATATTGATATTGTGTAATTCTGTTATATAATTGAAACTATAAAGTATAACCTAGAACCTTGTAGCCTTGCTTAATATAGATACAACTTTTTGGTTATATCTATTCTTCGAGGGGAGAACTGGGAGTTTGTATTTCTCTGACAACTAGTAATGCTTGAAGTTGAAGAAATCTATATTAGGGTGATGCATATACTTCTTTTATAGACTGACCTTAAAGATCAAATCTACATTTGGATATATCGTTTCTTGAGGCTAAAAGAAACAGATAATTTGACAGCTATAACCTCTTGTTGTTGCTGATCTTACTTAGGTACTGGAGTTATGGGGTTACATGGGGTGTTCCTTTGACTTTCCAAATGTACATTTATGGTGCTAATATAACTAGGTAACTGGGATTTAATATATACACGAAATAAGTTGTATATTCATGTATATATATGAAGATGAATCAATGATAGTCACGGAAATTAAGGCCTATTTGAGTCTAAAGACATATCGTACTATGCAAATATGTACATGATATCATAGGAATAGTGAGGCTTTGTCTTTGCTGTGGGCTTACTCGACCTTTCTCTTATATGTTTTCGTATTCTCTTAATATGCTCGAATCTTTGGGAGTGTTTTCAATTTGTAACTACAATAGACTATTTGATTTTCCGCAGTTTAAGATCATTCTTATTCTTTCTCATTCTCATTCTTAGACCTCCAAATCAAGTCCCATTTGCGATTCTGTCTATATCGATGCTTGATGGAATTTAACTGTTTGATGCCCATGCTGGTCTACTCACCTCCTGGCACCGGCTTTAAGTTGGCCAGGAATAAAGAAATAGGGAAGAGGAAGCAGCTTCCGTTTTGCAGCTCGCACGTTTTCATGTTGCGTTTATATTTATGCAGTTTACGTGTCGCAGTCGTTCGTAGCTCCGGCTATGCTTCCCGGCCAAGTTGTGCCAAAAAAGGCGGGAGTGGAGGGTGTAGCGGGAGGGGTAGAGCCGCCAGGTAAGGAACAACATTTGTCATATTTGGCAAGACGGTAACTACTTCCGTGTGTTGTGCTGCTCGACTGTCTGCCGAGTGCATTTTCTTCGATTGCAGCACGTCGTCGGCGTCGTCGTCCCCTAAAGAAAATGTTGATTTCTGGTGACCTGAAAAACACCTGGAAAGGAAGACCTTTAGATAGGTAAGCACACAACCAGGAGTCAGCCAGGAGTCAGCCATCCCGTACGCACAGCAAATTAAATTTAAACAGCTGAGACGTGCAAAGTCGTTTGACTGCAGCATTTGCCAATGTTGTGAAATTGCCCGGAAAGTTATTCGCTTAAATTTGCCAATAAACAGGCAGCCAAGGAGTGCGCGAGAGAGAGAGAGAGGGAGAGCGAAGGGGAGAGTGAGCGAGATAGGGCGAATGCACATCGTTTTATGCAGCAAATGAAAGTTTCACTCGTATTTAATATGTCTAGTCATCAGGCGCTGCCAACAAAGTTGCCGCAAATGTTTGGTTGCCTGGGCCGTGGCTTGGTTAGAGCATAGATAGATGAACAGATGGATGGATGGATGGATGGGTGGATGGATATAGCGATAGATCTGCTGCCTACTTTAATAAATTTTATACTGAACACACTCTCGCTGACAGATTGTGGATGCGCTAAAGAGTTGGGAAAGTAGGGTAAGGTAAGGTGAGGTGGGGTGAGGTGAGGTAAGAAGTGGTGAGATAAGGGAAGATGAGGAAAAGTGAGATGAGGTGTGGAGAAAGGAGGTGAGGTAAGAGGAGGTAACCTATGGAATGGTGAGGGGATGAGGAGAGGTGATGTAAGAAGAGATGAGGTAGTTTGAATTAAGGTGAGGTGAGATGATATGACGTGAGAGGAGGTACGTGTGGATGGATTAGGGGTGGTGAGGAGAGGTGAGATGAGCTAAGGTGAGTTGAGGTAAGAAGAACTCATGTGCAGCAAGGTGAGGTGAAGTGAGGAGAGATATGATAAGCAGTGGTAAGGCTAGGTGAGCTAAGGCAAGCTGAGGTTAGGTGCAGTAAGGTGAGGTAAAGCATGGTAAGGAGAGCTGAAGTAAAGTGAGATGAGGTGAGGTGAAAGGAGGTAATTTGTGTAATGGTGGGGGAGGTGAGGAGAGGTGAGACATGGTAAGGTGAGGTGAGGTAAAGAAAAGTAATGTATGGTAAGGTGAGGTAAAGAGAGATGAGGTAAGACAAGATGAGGGTAGGTGAAGTAAGCAGAGTTAAGACAAGGTAAGGAGAGCTGAGGTAATGTGTGGGTAGTTGAGTTAAAGTAGGGCAAGGCCTTTTACTTGCAGATAAGGAAAGGTAAGCTAAGGTGCAATCGCCCACCCACAACCTCATAGATAAATTGCCATCGTTGACTTTATTTTGTCATTTATAATTGTCAGGCGGCAGATGAACGTAAATTTGCTACGGCTTCTGGGAGAGCCTAGAAGTGACTTTATACAATGCAGACAGCAATTGAATAACCTATTTGAATGGTCGCAAAAAAGTGGACTATAAAAGCTCCTCAAATTGAATTTGCATTCACTATTAAATCATCAAATCATCATTTTAAGCTTTGACAGAAGTCACGCAACTGTTGCAGGATTTTCTTATTGTAAATTGATTTTGATTTTCATGATAAATATTTTTGGAGGAATGGAAGAAAGTTACAGAAAATAGCATTTTCATGACAGAAATTTTGGAAATGATTGAAAAGGGAGGCCTTGACTTAAGATTTCGTTGTCTGTTCATAATAAGATCTCTAACTAAATGCTTCAGCAATAGAAATAGTTGCCCGAATTTGATAAGTTTATATCTACGTATTTTGTCTTCTCTGAATACGTTCCATTAGGCTGCCTAGACTGAATTCCATTTAGACACATGGCAGGTAGATAAGCACTTAACCTGAGATCAACCCACTTCTCCACTCTCTTTTTCTCCATGTATCCATACATCCAGCTATTCAGTCGTTGCTTTGTTATTCCTCGATGCCAGTTGCAGTTGACTAAAAAAGTATTTTTTGCTCATGGCAATTCCTCTGCAGCCTTTAGTTTGGCCTAAAGGCAGCTTTCGGCTGAAACTCGTTCACAAAGTGATTTTTTGCTCTGTGTGTTTTGCTCTTAGTGCGTAAGTCCATCTGCTAGTCTGTCTGTCTGCAAAAAACTGTTAGTGCAGAGCATATACTGAGTCGTTGTCTGATCTGATGAAATGCTAAGAGATTTTAGATTACATTTATTGGGATGGGTTTGGGTTACCAATAGAGACTTACTTAACTTTTATTCCACTCATTTATACCAAATTGATAAATAATGCATTCTAGCAACTTTAATCATGCTTGACCCCAAACAGAGTATCACACAGCCAGTTACGCCCCAGCGTCAACAACTTCTGACTTCAAGTCAAGTTCCCCTTGCCATTGACACAGAGTGCAGTATCCGGCTGCACTAATTTGCCTCATTGTGTCAATAAATAAGTTTTAATTTAACTTTTAGCAGTAATTAATGAGAAAGAATCAATAACATACAATTTATTATTTATTATAGTCGCCGCTTGATTGTTTTCCGCTTGTCGAAGGCGCCGTGATTGAGCCGCATTTTTATGTTTTTAATTAATTTTGCATTTTTTTTTCTATTTACATGTTCGCAGCCGAATTGTTTGCTCGCGGTTCGTGGCGAAGGTGGTTCGCTCGTCATTTGGCATTTTGCGCGTCAATTCAATTGCATTCGCAACGCAATTGAATTGAATTCACAATTTCATTGTTTATGCATTATTTATTTAGTGGTTTATTTCATTGCGGTCAATTGCAATTGCCATAAAAGCCAGCAGCAGCAGCAGCAGCAGCGCAATGGGAACAGATATGAACTATAATTTCACAGGTCAACAAAGTTGTGATGAAATGGGTATTAGAGTAGAGTTTTGTAGAAAACTTCTATTATCATATTATATTCGAATTTTCAAATGCTCAAATACAGTGAAATTTACAATAGAGGCTGTGCAACATTAAGTATTTTTTATATTCTATCTGCAAGTTTTAGTTCTTGCCTTTAAATCACTTTTTATATTATTTTATTATCTCTATTTATCAACAAGATATCATTTGTTAAAGAAAACGTTATGATTGGCCCCAACTTTACTTCAAAACGAAACTCAATTGGCAGATCCCTTTTCATTGGCTTCATGAACTAAAATATGCACACGTACACATACATATGCACATATGCAAACACTACTCTTACAACAACATATTGCCTATAGGCAGGCCGCATTTAGATTTGTCTTCTTCTTTCAATCGTGAGTATGCATTGCATTGCGCCTGAAGCTCTGTCACTCAATCTGCTCTGCTCACGCAGGTAGCATACTCCACAGTAGCTAGCTGGCTATTTTGATTGGCGCACTCATGCGCCGAAATTCTAGCTCTTCTTCTTTCAATCGTGTAGATTTTGCGCATAGAGCGTCGACTTATATTCGTGTTGCTTTAGTGCTTAGATTCTCCACACATGCTGCGCATTTGATTGGTTGATATAATTAGCACATATTTTACTCACACTCTGATATTTCGAGTGAAAACTCTTCTTCCTTCAATCGTGAGCTTGAAACTCTGTCTCTCAATCGGCGCTGCTCGCGCAGGTAGCTAACTGCAGGCTCACTCAAATTCTAGCTCTTCTTCTTTCAATCGTGTCGATTCGGCGCATCAACTTCGATTTTCGCTCTTCCACACATGCAGCGCATATGATTGGTTGATATAATTAGCACTTTACTCACACTTTGATACCTACATTGACAATTCTTCTTCTTTCAATCGTGAGCTTGAAGTGTTGTCCCTCTACGCCGCTCATATAGGCGGCGTGAGAGCGCGATTTTTATTGGCTTCACTTAAATTGAGGCTGTTCTTTCAATTGTGTCGTATTAGCGCACTATGAACTTAGCTTAGTGTTCGTCTTCGCATTTGATTGGCTGACAAAATTGAGACATATTTTACTCATTCAAATAATTGGAGCGACAATTATTCTCAGTGACGGCGTGCAGTGTCTTGTTGCTTCTGCTGCTAGCTCACCTGTTTGATTGGCTGATCAGATTGGTAATCATACAATCTGACGCCTAATTAGAAAACTCTGTTGGCCTGTGTAAGCGTTATGCCTCAACCGCAATTTCCCATGTCATATAGCAGAGACGAGGTTATATGGTTTTGGTCGATCCATCAAAGCAAAGCGAACGTTTTTTTTTCCAATTTAATTGAAAACCAAAAACCAAAATGAAGTTTTTGGCTAGCTAATCGCATGCTGAATGCATGGCTACTGTTACGGTGTGTGAATGGAAAATTTCAATTAATATTGAGTTAACTGAAGCAGTTGACGCTGTTTGAGCCACAAAATGTTCGCTTCGGGCACCTGAGAAAGTCCCAGTCATCGAGCGAGCGCTATGAACCAAAGTGCTTGGCCTAAGGCTACTTTCCTCTCGCTCTCGCTCTCTCCCTCTTCTCTTCTCTCTGGCTGTCTCTGTCGGTTCATCTGTTAGTTCGCATGGAGCAGCTGCTTTTTGAATTTTGGTGTTTAGCTTTTAGCGCCTAAAACTATGCTTTAGTGGTCAAGTGGAACAAACAATATGAGAAGCAATAGAACGACATAGCCAGCAGATGCCGACAGCAACGACAGTCATAAGAGAAGCAGAAGCACGACTATGAAATACCTAGTACTAGGTTGAAAGAATCATGGATAGAGGGAGGTTGGTAAGGTAATAAAAGGTAATAAGAATGTGAGTTGAAAAAGTAAATGAAATCTAGTGAAGAAATCTGTCTTAAATTTGAAAGATATCCTCCATTTGATATGAGATAGATAAATATTCTATAATTTCATATAAAACTTCCTCCCAAACAGCCTTTAAGTTACATTTCTGCATGAATTCAATTTAACATTTCACATGTGTCCACAGTTTGCCAAGTTCATAACATCCCTTATACCCCTTACAGGGTATAACAATTGGGCTTGCACAGGCATCAAAAATGAGGCAACAAACAAGGCTCGTTGGCCCGCACCGTTGCCGTTTACAGAGTTCTATTAGAGTTGGAGTGGACGCAGGCGGGCGGCTGGGGGCTGATGGGTGTGGCAGGACAACAAGCAGCCAGGCGGGCTGTGCCGGGCTAATGGAGGGCTCACGTCTGGTCATTTGCAACATAGTTCATGTGCTGGACAATGCTTTTTGCACTCAATGAGGAACGCAGTTGTGTGCATGTGTTCTGTTCTTTCTGTTTATCTGCAGAGCAGATAGTGCCAGAGCGAGTGAGAACGAGAGAAAGAGAGAGGGAGAGGGGACACTGTGTGGTTATGTTTATTGTGGATTGGGCCAAAAGAACCAGGCAATACGAGCATGACTTTTGGCAATTCCGCTTTAATATGACATTCAAATTAATAAACTTCAGCATTTGGGCCGACATCTAATGAGTAAATGGTGTTTGAATGACGTTTGAATTGGGTTGAATACGCATAATATACAGGCTGACAAAACAAGAGAGATATGATAATGGATATAAGACAAAAACAATTTAGGATACATTGTGACTGGTTTTATTTTATAGGTAGGTAGATCCATGCTATTGTGTAGGAATCTTATTCAAATGACAGCTTGAGCTGGGTGAATGCGTGAGTCATTACGAAGGCATATGGAACATAATTGTTGTTCCAAGAGTCTTCCACATAATATTAATAGCCTAAACTAAAGACTTATCATAGCTCTTAGAGTGAATAACCCAGAACTATCATAAGTTGATTAAGTCATCAAATTATTCCGTAAAACTTTTAGCGATGCATATGCATCTTCATGTGAATGTTTGAATGTATAAACGTATGATTGTATAAATGTCTTTCTGCATGAATGTGTGAATGTATGAATTTTTGAATGTATAAATGAATTAATATATGAATGTATTAATATATGAATGTATAAATGTGCGAAGGTATGAATGAGTGAATGAATGTATGAAAATATGAATGCATGAGTGTATGAATGTGTGAAAGTATGAATGAATACATGTGTGAATTTATGAATGTATGAATGAATGAATATATGAATGTATGAATGTATGAATGTATGAATGTATGAATGTATGAATGCATGAATGTATGAATGTATGAATGTATGAATGTATGAATGTATGAATGTATGAATGTATGAATTAGTGAATGAATGTATGAAAATATGAATGCATGAGTGTATGAATGTATAAATACATGAATACATGAATATGTGAATTTATGAATGTATGAATGAATGAATTAATGTATGAATGTATGCATGTATGATTGTACATATGTGTGAATGTATGAATGTCTTATCGTATGAATGTATAAATGAATGAATGTATGAATGTACATATGTATGAATGCATAAATGTTTGAATGTACGAATGAATGTATGTATGAATGTGTGAATGGATAAATGTATGAATGTATTTGGCACAGATATAGTCCCAAGAATTCATCAAAACTGATATATCTCTAAAGGAAATATTGTTCATTTTAGGGTAACTCGAAGTCAGGCAACTCCAACAGAAACACTCATGTTCGGCTCATGCCTTTGAAGCGAGTAGTCTTAAAAGTGGAAAGAGCAGAATAAGCCGATACAGGCAAACGTGAAAAAGGAATTCGAGAAGCTGGAAGAAGCGAAAACATGGCCAGCACACGATTGACCAATTGGGCCCACGCCGAATCCCACAAGGATCTTTCGTGGTTTGGGCGACTTCCTTGAGGGGACCCAGGACTTCTGCCGTGTGCAATCCGAATTCAAGTTCACACATGCCTCGGCTTTAATGCTCGCACTGGAAGGGCATTTGCGGCGATTAAGTAATAGAAGTTGGTTACCAAACTGCAATTTGGCCAAATTGAGTCCGAGCACTCATAAAAAGTTAATTTCAAACTAATTGACTTTTTGGGGGTCGTCAGACAGATAATTTGAAAACAGAAAACAGAAAACGAAAGTCAAAAGCCTACGCAAAATGCAGTAAGGCCAATTTGAAATGGCCATGTGAGGCAATGGCTTTGGCCATTGGCCATTGGCATCGGCTTGGCCAGCAGCCGAGTTCCATTTCCGCTCTGTCTGCCGGCGTGTTAATTGCATTTGCGTGTTGCAGACGCAGCTGCCAGGAGAGCAGGAGAGACTTTGTTTTTGTTTTCGTTTCTGTTTTTGCCTTTTTTCATGCTGGGGGTCAGCTGGCAAACAACATAGTAAAAGGCAATTGAGAGAGCAAAACGGAAGTCACTTCAGTACCAGGGACTGGGTTCTCGAGAGGCTTTTCGGGCTGGATTTCGGCAGTCTCTGAGCCCATTGCACTTGGATTCGGATTTGGATTTGTGCATTGCCTGCTTCAGCCCCGGACAGCCGGCTGTCTCTTCCGGCCCGGACTGTGCAGTCTATGTCTCATTCCCGTAATTACCTACCAAACAGCGTCAATCTGCTGGCTAATGAAAGCCTTAAGTGCATGCGTAATGGCGTAATAATACCTCAAGGCGAAGCTGTCTATGTCACCAGCTCTCAGCATTAATGTACAGTGACTCAGTCTGTCTCCCTCTCTTTCTCTCTGTCTCTGTCTCTATCTCTTCATAATTTGAGCTCTGGGCTAAGGCATATCCTTGTCAGCTGCATCGCTCAGAGATGGGCCCGTAATACAATGCAGGCAAAGTTTGCTCGGCTAATTAGTGCAGCAAAAGGTTTAAGTTTCACTTTTTAGGCCAGCCCGCAGCCAGACTGCAATCCAGCAGCCTGCAATCAGGTATTCAGTGTCATAATTCAAATGTCTTGCAAGTCAGCTATTGGCTCGGTCCAGCCGGGGATTATGTTTCGAGAGCTTTTAATTGCTGCTGATTTAAGCATTTGCTGCAAAATGCAGAAACTCAATTCAATTGAATTCGCCTGCGAGCGTTTCAATTGAAATTGCTTCCATAAATAAATCAGCAAATGTTCTTTGATATCTGTCATTGTGTGAGCACATTTATGTGCTCTCTGCTCACTTTCAGCAAATGCCTCGCAAGTGACTTCAATTAGGAATTTATTGCTTTTCAATGTTTAAATCCTACTGTGCTTTCTGAGCTGCCTGCACTTTGTCTCTGGAGCTGCCGACTTTTTGTTGCAATTTGTTTGAGTTTCCGTTTTAGATATACCCTGGAATGATGGGCTGGGATAGGATGGACTAAAATAGATAGGAAGCACAGTTCTCAAGGTATATATACTTTAGATTAGAGCTGTGAGCTGAGCGTATCTAGTTAAAGTTAAAATTGATTCGTTTTTCTCTCTTTCCGTTTTTCCCGAAGTTTGAATGCGGTTAACTCGAAAACTATTTAGCAAATAGAGTTGATATTTGAAATATATATTCTTGTATACATACTGTAACGGAAATATATAATTTTTATTTGATAACTTATAAAATTTCCTTAATATTGATAAATATCGATATATTTACTTGATTTTTCAAGCATAACTTAAAGACTATTAAAGCTAGAGTCATTTTATTTGATATGTGTCTTCATGTAAACATTACTCTATGTAAAAATTATCACTCTTTTGTATGTCTCCTCAATTTACCATTAAAAACTGAAGCAATACCTCATTTTTAGCGTAAGAGTTTTCAGTTTTGGTACTTACCACACATTTATTTGTCAAACTTACTATCTAAAAATTTTATTTATATCGTACATTTAGAACCCGAGTTCACTGAGGCTGTTTTACATAGTTAAGCTTATTTGAAGTCTTACAATGCTGGCCTTTGCTACATACACACATGTAAATGTGTGTGAAAATTTCATAACAATCATACAGCTAGAATCCTAGATCCTTGAAGCTGTTTCTCATACTACGAGTTTGTTGGAATAGCAAGTGCTATTCTAGTTTGCTTATAAGAAGTACATATTTTGATATATTTTGATTGTATTCTTCTCTAGGGCATCTGCTGGTCGAGCACACCCTTCAAAATCGTTTTCTACCTGGCTTCCTTTTGATATCACACACGCCACTTACACATATATCGCCGTTATACGCACACAATATCTCATTGATTGTCTGGCCACGCCACGGTCGCCTTTGTGCCCGGGCAGATAGCAGCGGCTTCACCTGGCCATCGGGCCACCTGGCCAGCTGGCCAGCAGCGACCATTCATTTTGTCATTGCTTTGTCCTCCGCCCTGGTAGGAGGTCGGAAACAATGCGTTGGCTCGCCTTCTCCCATTGCGCCGCTCTGCAATCGGCAGTGCCGCAGGTCTTTAAAAGTTAAATGCCCAAGCCGGGAGCTGAGGTGATTTGGCAAAGAAAAAAGCGCGAGGCAAAGGAGGACACCATCATTTTCATGGGAACTGAGTGCGCGATGATCGAAGACCTTGATGATATTCCGTTCACGTATCGTAAAATATATCTATATCTATGTATTGGTATATATGTGTTTGTGTGTGTAGATAAAATTCGAAATGTTTGTGACGGAAGTCCGTGCGGTTAGGCAACTGCAGAGCTGAAGGCCCGCCATTAGCGCTTGTTTGGATCTGGCTCTCGTTCTCTGGTAATACGCCACCAAATTATGTTAATCAGCCGAAAATCCAAATTCCGATATGCCAGCGCTTTGCGTATCGCAGGTAGCGTCATTTTATGTTAATCATACGCCACGTTGGGCGATAATAACGCGCCAAACAAGTAAACAAAATGAAATACGCGTGTCGCATGCCTAATAAATTTTATCAGCTCCGCTAAATCCCGCTGCTGGCATGGATACCAAACCAGAGGCAGTTCCACTGCCACTGTCATGATGCTGCGTCCTGTTTAGCATTTGAATTGGCTTTCGAGCTGCAATTGGCAGCTGGCATAGATAGGACTGAGGCCTGAACCAGCTGCAGTCTAGGCCCAACTCAGCTGCATTAGGCACTGCGATTTGCCAGTGCAGAGTTACGAGAGGTGCAAAGTCTTCAATTAGCAAATAACACTTTGACACATGATATCGAACATTGATTTGTTGCTTTAGTTGTCTGCGTGAGTTTGAGTCTTTATTGCTCGGCTTTAAGAGATTTCTTATTGATTGTGGCTGCAATTAGTTGAGACAACAAATTGAATTTCATATTATTTTTATACCTATTTCTGAAGGGTAAACCGGGTATGCTGTGCTTATTGTAAGGATTGCCATGGGAGAAGACCATATCTTTGCATACTCTTACATATTTTTGACTTCTTTATCTTATGTTCCTTATTCGTTCCTTCCTCATTCTTTTCCGACTGCCCTCGGCTATCGTGCCACCTTAAGATATAGTTGGCTCTAAGTGTGTGTTCTTCCGACTGAACTTGGGTGAGAGAAAATGTGATTTCAACGTATATATTTATTTATTATTACTGTTCAATAAGTTAAGCTTAAGTGTCAGTCTATCTTTCGTAAGTGCGTCCTTCCGACTGAACTCAAATGTCTCCAACAAAAGTTAGAGAGATATTTGAAATATATATTATCGTTATTGACCAAAGAGATACCAAATTTAGTAGGGTTCTGTTTGAAATGAATACTACGGTTATAGCATTTTCGTCGATTTGGAATAACTCTTCCATTTTCTATTAGATTTTGAATTAAACCTACTGAAACATGAGTTTCAAAATCTAATGTTATGTAATGTAATGTAAGCGGTGCTTATTTGTGGGGTATTCGCATATTTTAGGTTGTCAACCTGCCAGTATTCAATACAACACAGGAAGTCTGTTGGAAGAAAGAGTGCAGTTGCTACATACGATGCTTGTTTGCATGTATTTTTCGAAAACTGCCTCTCCATAGTGTGGTCAGGGTATTTCCTAGTCAAGCACTTGCACTTTAAGTACTTTTACTTGCTATGCTTCATTTTATAGCTAAAGTATTTTAATTGCAAGATATTTGAATAGGCAAGAACACACACACATGCACACACGCACACACACACACACACACACACACACACACACACACACACACACACATATAGATAAATTTAAAATGAACATAAATTCACGTAAACTGAATCGCAGAAGTCGCTTGTCACACATACTTAAACATTATGTTAATTTATATACCCACACACACACACTCACACACACTCGAACACTCACTCGCACACTCACTCGCACACTCACTCGAACACTCACTCCCGCCTTGCAATGCAATGAGTATGAAAATGGAAGCGACAGAGCGTTGCTTAAGCCGGAAGCCGACAGCAGCCGGCAAACACACGCACACACACACACACACACTTGAGATAAAGAGAGAGAGGGAGACAGAGCAGAGAGAGAGAGAGAGAGAGAGAGCTTAAGAAGATGCGGAATGCTCAGTGCTCAGTGACAGTCATGGGAATGTGAAGCACATTTCTGCTAATTCGCAGCCCCCGCAAGCCAAAGCCCAGGCTACAGCTCCATCTCCTGCTCCTGCTCCTTCTCCTTCTCCTGCTCCAGTTGAAGATGCTGCGCATGCTGGCATAGAGGAAATGGGTATGTGTGGCTGACAGGAAGCTGCCACTGGCCCAGCGATCAGTTGTCGCAACACTCGCTGCAGCCGGCGGGAGCATGCGAGGCGCATATAAATATCCACGCGCTGTGACATCTCGGCTGATAAATCTCTTGCCGGATTTAGCGGAAACAATGACAGTGCGCGATGGCGGCTGCAGACTCGCAGTCCTCTGCTCACCTGTTTACGTATTTTAGCAGCTGCTGCTGGAGCTGCGCCCGATTACTAGCCAAGCGTGGCCCGGCCATAGCCAGGCTGCTCCGGCGGAATCCGTTAAGCCTTCCCAATGACTTAGCCAAGACAGAAACAAAAAAATTAAAATGGAAATATCTTCATTAGATTATTTCGAGTGACGGATTTGAACCTAATTAAATATTGGCATACAATCAAATGTAGCTCTGTTTGTATTGCTCTCCAGGCGTGGCCAGGTGAAAGGAATGGAATGTTCAGTCATTCGCCAGCTGTAGCCTGGCAACAAAGAGTTAAAAGCTGTGGGTAGCAAATGTGATTAAGTCTTAAGTCCTCAAAACATAACTAACAAGAGAGAGGGCTCTAATGGTTAAATGACTGACTGGCAAATACCCTGTACATGGATTGATTGTTGAAAAAAGTCAGGGTAACCTAATGCATAGTAAACTGGGAGAGAGCTTTACTCTCAAATATGTTCTTTTATTTGTATTTTAACACAGACCAAGTCCGAGTGCTCTAATCCTAAATGCTTGACATATGCTGAGCCTTGCGGCATGTTCTTTGAAGATGTTTTCTTTTGGATTTTGGGCAAAGGGTTGGGCAAGCCCAATAAACAACTAACAACTCAGAGTGCTACAGACATGAATGCCAGACTGACAGACAAGGACATATACTAAACTTCGAGCTATGACCTTTAAGAATTGTTTTCCTTTGAACTTTGAGACAATTGCGTAGGCAATCCAAATGCTGAAATGCTGCATATCTTTTAGAGCATATAATAAATCTGTTTGCTTTAGCTATTCTGAGTTACGAGATATGCTCAATTAACTCAAATTTCATATAGATTTGATTGTATATTATTTCACTATCAAAGTTATCGAAGTTGATCAGCATAGAAGATATAGAAAATCCCTTAGACTAGTTACACACATCCAGCTCTTATAGTTTTCCAGATAGATAGAAAACGATAGACATATGTAAGTCCTATACAGACTCTACAGTTGAGGGTCATCGATAACATATACATATATTCAATGGATTCCTACAATCCTCCCACTACCTGTTTCCCACTCATCATCAAAACCAATATACCCCATTCGCAAATTTCGTTTTCTTCCCGATAAACTGTAAACTAATTAATTTATTTCATAAACCGCATCAAAGAGCCCGCCCAGCAGCAGTTACGCATGTATTTGAGGCAGTTAAGGCATAGACCAATATCAGATTTTTGCTTCATGGCAATTTCAAAGCAATTCAATTCGCCATAACTACAAACAGATTGGGGCGAAGCTCAATAGGAACTTAAACATTTGACATTTGTGGAATGCCTGGGCAGGAGGTGGGCGGCAGGCGGCAGGCGGCAGGCGTGGCACGCATTTAATAATCATAAGAGACCCTTTTGACCCACAGCTTGTCTTTGACTAGTTGCAGATGTGTAAATACGCCCACACGCATTCCGATTCACATCTGAATCGAGTCCGAGAGTTGCTCAGGTCACAGTGCTGGCTGGTTGTGGTTGAGCCCGAGCTAACCCAGTTCTATGACAGACGGACGGGCGGAAGGGGGGATGGACGGAGGGACTGACGGACGGACAGACAGTGAGTCAGTAGGTCAAGCCTCTATAACGGGCGAGCGCTTGTTGTGGGGCAAATAAAACAGCCCCAAATAATCAAGTGGAACATGTTAATATTTAACTGAGTTGAAGTTGATTTAAAATTGATAACCTCCGGCCCGCCGCATGTCGCACCTGCCATTAACACACACAATTTCCAAATTGCTGCTGTAGGGTGTGCTCGACTAGGAGGTACCCAACAATAGAGGAAGCTTTACGTGAAAATGTATGCAGATACACATAGAAGCATCGCTGACTGCAGCCTTACTGCAGCCACTGTTTTTGTTCTTCCGACAGAGTCCTAAGATGAGCAATAGCTTGATTGAATTTGGGCTCTAGAAGTGCGATAATCATGGGATTTTAAAGACATGCATATTAATGTATCATCATTGTGGGTGCCAAATATCAGGACTATACTATATGAAATTTCATATTTTGACTATTCTACAGAGAAACGGAAGGAATTATCAGCAAAGATACATTTAATCAGAAGCTATAAGGATTAAAAGTATTTATCTTACACTGCGTATAGCACACCCGAATATACATTTTAAATTTCAAGTCTCTAGCTCTTGTAGCTCTCTAGATTGCTGAGCTCAAATGAAAAAACTGATTGAGAAACGGATAGGTTTGTATAGTCTCAGTTGCTTGTTCTCCGAAATACTGAATCTAATAGTTATAGTTAGATCTAATTTCTTCTCAGTATTCTTATGTACCTTTCGTCATAACCAATATACCCCACTGAATCATTTCCAAATGGTTTGAAAACAAATCCAAAACTTCTATTTAACCACCGACACTTAATAATAGTAATAGAAATCAAGGAGAGCCCACCTACTGCTAATGGACGCTTGATTGCATGCCTAGCTGAGCCTTGTCTCTGAATTGATTGGAATTTTAATACGCTTAGTGCGCCGGCTGCGGCCCCAGCTGTCGCATATGCAACATATAAATCATGGGACATAAGCTTGTTAACAACTCGCGGCGGTCATTCCGCATGGGCTCTAATGTGCTCCACTTCTCTCCACTGGCTCTGAATGGGCGCTCTAGGCCTTTGTGTGGCGCGCCGTGCCGTGATGTCTTATCGGAGTGCCGCATCAGTGTACAACACGGCGTATGCGTGCCGCGCAGTCATCTAATTTGCCCCGACATGCCATTAAAACATATTTTAATGCACTTCAAACTGCACCCACGCCCACACCCAGACACTGAGGTACAGTCGCCCGCCGACCTTCGGCATCATGTGCGCTGCATCGGGCTCATTAGTCGATTTGCATTTCAATTAATTTAGCTTAATTGGATTAATGAGATACTTGCGTTTGGTCGCAGATTTACTGCACTCGCCTGTTATTCCAGTTATTTTATTCAAATTTGCATATATCAATTTCATTCGCATGCACTTCCACTTAATTGCACAGCTTTTGCAGATTTCCGATTGACGATTGCCGATAAGAGTGCGTTCTAATTAAACAAACACTCGACGCGAACCTGATGAGTGGGACTTCGACTTGAGGCTGAGCATTTAAATTCAATACAGACACTAGGAATTTTGATTTGAGAGTGAGCTTGGAGGTGATTGAAGATAGATTAGTTGGAGTGATGTGAAGCATAGTGCAATTTAAAGTGAAGTTATGTGAGACACGGTGTGGTAGAGGCAGAAGTTTCGAAATATTGATTGACCAGGTTAGAGTGATACAACTTACATTAAACATAGGACATCCTACTACTTCTCCTCTTACATCTAACTCAAATAATCACACAGATCTTCTCATACGAACTAACAATAATAATCTCAACTCAATTCAATTTAGTTCGCAAAATACACTCTGATAAATGTCACTCCCTGTCAAGTGGCCTAGGGTTCGAATCCGCTCACTCTGCGCACTTTTCAAGAATAATAACATTGCAGCTAGTTGAAGAAAAACACTTTACAATTGCACATTCGAAACACCATTGGGCAACTGCAGTTCGCTCCGCTGGACAAACTCTGCCCTCTCTTCATCAAAAAACTAAGTTCAAACCCATTTTCGCATGTATTTGTGGCCGCACGCACAACTCTATAAAGAGAACTCTGTGCAAACATTTCATATTGAAATTGTTGCTTATGCAAAGCAAAAAAAAAAAAAAAAAAATTATTAAAAAACTCGCCACATTTCGGAGTCGGATTCGATGTCTGGTGCCAAATTGTGCTGTTGCTGGTGCGAAAAGCCTTTAACTGCCCGAAGAGCGCCGCACAGCGGAGCGCAAAGTTCAACTTTTGCGAAAACAAAGCATTTCCGCTGAAAAATGAGCCAAAAGTGGGACAAACAAATGGCTTCTGCTGTTTGGCAGCCAACTTCAATGTTTCTAATGAGCAAGCAAAAGCGTCCACTGGACAACAACAGTTTTTGGCTTTTTTCTGCTTCTTTTTTTTTGGCAACATGAGCGACAGTCGGGCAACAATGAGACGACAATCACAGAGTGGTTTCACATTGCTCTTGTTGATGATGTGCCCACTGGCATTACAAAGAGAGGGAGATAGAGAGGGAGCATATAGCAAAAGCGGCGTTTTGATGGCGGAGATGACAAAGTTTTCATACGCTAAAAATATAGAAAGCGGTTGAATAGGGTATATAGGTCTAGGGTAGAGGCAGAAGAAGGCAAGGTCCATCATTTAAAGTTTTTGTTTCAACAGAGATATTCCTGTATAACATACATCTATAGCTTCTTCCGATATACCATTTCATCTTATCTAAACCTATTGAAAACGGGCGAACATGGGTAGAGGCAGAAGAAGGCAACGTCCACCATTTAAAGTTAATGTTTGATCAAGAGCGCGAGCTGCCGTAATCGAACATGGAGAAGAAGAGAGAGAAGGAGAGAGAGAGAGAGAGAGAGAGAGAGAGAGAGAGAGGAGAGAGAGAGAGAGAGAGAGAGAGAGAGAGAGAGAGAGAGAGAGAGAAAGAGAGAGAGAGAGAGAGAGAAAGAGATAAAGACGTGTCTCAAGACTCCTTACATGAAATGAAGGTTTCTGTATAACGAACTTGATTGCACTTGATTTTTCAGATACTTCCTTCAATAGCTCCCAAAAACTACAGCATGGAAATCATTTCTAGATATACAGTCTTCATCTTTAGAATATACACTCACTTATATGTCATATTCATACCCTGAAAGTTTCAGCGAAATCATGCATGTAGAACCCAAGTTCAATCGAGCTAGTTCTCATAATAGAGATCTGTAGGAAAATCTAGGACAGTTTACAATTTGAGCTTCACATATGCCCATGTATACATGCATATAGATACCGACCACTCAACTCCATGCCGTCTCCAGGGTATCTCTTAGTCGTTCACACGCCACTAGCCCACTTCAAGTTGTTCTTTTTTTTGGAACTCTCGCGATGGTAGACTTTATTTTGGCCATGTTTACGGATATTAAATACTTTTTAATTAGTTTCGCACACACACAAAGTGAAAATATGATATTAGAGTGGCTCGGTCCGACCAGCCCCCTTGGCCTTGTGTGTATGTGTGTGTGTGAGTGTGCGGTTCATATTTATTCGAGAGCCTCGCTGCAGCTAAGGAGCGTATAAATCAGTGCCGCAGCAGCGGGCTCTCCTCAATATGCGTCAATGCGAGCGTAGTCTCTCAATAAATTGCATAGAAACACACACAACATAACTTTTAGCGGGAAAAGCCAAAAACTTTTTCAATTTGAAAGCAAGCAACAGCGTGGCGAAGTCGATCAATGATCGATGGGTAGATACCCTGTAATAAGATGGAACTGTAATTAATCTATTGCTAAGATAACACTTTGAGTAAGGACGAAGACTATAAGACTCGAACTTGAATATAATCTCATGTATAATTTTATGATCAATGTGAAGATACCCTGTACTAAGACTCAATTATGTGAATCTATTGTTAGACTCTATTGTTAAGACTTTAAGACTCGAACTTTAATAAACTTTTATATATAATTTCATGATCAACGGTTAGATACCCTGTACAAAGACTGAACAGCATGAACCTATTGCTAGGATAACACTTTGAGTAAGGACTAAGACTCTAAGACTCGAACTTTAATATAACTTCATATATAATTCCGCGTGATATCCCCCATTTGACATAATTTCACAGGGTATCTGAAAAGGCTAACCATATGGCAGCTAGGTCCACATGTGAGTGGGTGTATGAGTGTGTGTATGAGTGTGTGTGTGTGAGTGTGTGTGTGCTTCAGTGTGTGAAAGTGCGCTTTAATTTGCTGGTAAATTGCGCTCAAAATCCAAATGCTATCCAGACAAATACAGAGCCATAAATTGGCCCAGCCAACGGGGCGTACGGCGCACCCACAGAGCAAACCATCCAAAGTTAGCTAGAAATACATATATATATATATATATTTTTTTTTTTACATACTTGTTTTTTTTTTGGGGCTTTTTGATATAATCAACGTCAGCATTTTGCGGCAAGTGGTCTTCTACTTTCCAGCTCGCCTAACTGCAGTTCTTTTGAAACTTGTTGGCTTACAAACCATATGTGAGTGCATATTCTTAATTGTCCGTTAGCAAATTAGTGAGACTCGACTGCATTGGAAGTTAAAAGTATGGAAGAGGGAAGGGAGAGACCAATTAGAAGTGCACTAATCGGGCAGTGACTGAGAGATGCTGTGAATCATGAGGGGAACTGGCATTGCGTGTGTGCTTCACACAGTTGCGCTTTGTAGGACATAGGCTGATTGAACTCGGCTTATAGATGTTTGATCCGCAGCAGACTTTCAGGTATTGAGAATGTGTATGAAATGTGTATAAAGTGTGTATGAATAGATGGATCGAGCAGGTGACGGACGGACAGACATGCGGACGGACGGACGAACAGACAGATGAATGGCCGAACAGACGGATGGACTGACGGACAGACAGACGGACGGAGAGACGGACAAACATACAGACGGATGGATAGATGGATGGATGGACGGCTAGACTCACAGATATACGAATGTTCGCACGAATATGGACTGGCTGGACATAGGCTGATCAATTTGACTTTTCAATCTGATCAATTGTATATTTAAACTTTACTTACTTCAATCAACTGCCACGCCTTCTTCCAGGCATTGCATACAAACATGCATTCCGTAGTTTACGATATCATTAGAGGGAACTATATTTACCAAGGCAAACGTCTACATAGACGTTTTGAAGAAAAAGCTATGCTAAGCTAAGCTAATCGGACCTCTAGCTTCTCCCTATGTGAGAGCTAAGATCCTTGCCTTAACCGCACATTTTAAGATAAACAGTTATACCAACCGCCGCTTAAGCGCAATAGCTGCAGCTAGTGCCGTTCGCTGCCCGGAAGTAGCTATGTCAGGCTCATTATCACCTTTGAACTGCAGGCATATGGCATTAAAGTGTTCATATATTGCCAAACACAGACTTAACACAATTTAGAGTTGACTGCAGCAGCGGCAGAGCAGCGGCAGAGCAGCAGCAGACGACCAGCAGGGGCAGCTTTTTCTTAAAGCATTACAAAGAGGAAAACTGCGCACGGCTGAGGCGATGGCAAGTGGCGTGAACAACTTTGGCCCGCAGTTATGGCCTTGTCTGCCACGCCCCCTACACAACTATCTGCCTCTCTCTGTCTCTCTTTATATATATTTGCAATTTGCTGTGCATGCGTTTAATGAGCTGCAGTGAGGCAATGAGGCAATGTGGCTGCGGCGCTGCCATTTTGCGGGCAGGTTGGCAGCAGCTACGGCCGGAGGGACACTTGAAGCGGAAGCCGGAGGAAGCAGAGGCAGAACAATGCAGCAGACAACGAAGGAGCCCAAAATGTGTAGCGTGAAAATGCGTGGAAAGTGTGTAAATGACACTGAGCAATTTACAATAATTGCCGGAGCAATGTCAGAGAGCAACGGGCAATGGGCAACGGACAACGGGCAACGGGCAACGGGCAATGCATTCCGGGGTCCGCCTTTAAAGCTCACTTGGCACCAGGCAGAAGTCAGAGCTGGAAATCTTATTAAAACTCACAGCTGTAATAAATAAAATAAATTTATTCCATTATGTTAACCAAACACGATTTACGGATTATAAAGATGATTTATAATCAGAGCCCAAACACCGTAATCCACTTGCATAAACAGCTACAGCCGGAGATGGAGACGGAGACGGAGACGGAGTCAGCGACGACAACAACTAGGCACAAACATGAAGCATACAACAAGGAGATGAAACCACGAAACCCACCCCCGTCCGGGCCCCGTCCGGGCCCTGTCCTGGTCTTGGCCGTAACATCTCGGCAGAGCTCGGCTGCACCTGGAGCTGAGAGAAGAGAAAACTGAATCGATTTCAATATTTACACAGCGCGTGGGGCAAGGAACCGACTTGGCTGCCAAGGCGCTCCCCCGGCAACGGCGCCAATCGAGCGAACACTTGGCGCAAGGAAGCGGAAGTGTATAATTTAAGATTGACCTCAGCAAATACGGGGAATTGGCTCAAAATGTGTAAGATATTAAAAATAGCAGCGTTCATTTAAGCACTCAGCCGACTCGCTCGACTGCCAAGCAAAACAAATTGCACCTGATTTGGCACAGCTTTAAATTCAATCTCCCAGCAGGTGAGCGAGCAGAAAGAGGTGTGCGAGTGGGAGGGCAGAGAGGAGGTTTAGTCATACACAATAATGACTTTGGTTATCTGCAGTGTTACATCGAACCTCAGCTGCTGCTGCTGCTCTGCTGCTGCTGCTGCTGGGCATGAAGTCAATGCGAGTGCGCACATACTTATGTGACACACTGTACGAGCGCTCGTCTGATTGTCGGCATCTGGTTTCATCAGACCTGACTGCGGCACAGCTCAGTGCGAGCTCAGCTGAGATTGAAATGAGGTTTTCTGGGGATTTTGGTGACTGCAAAAACAGAAAGAGACAGAGAGAGAGGGAGAGAGAGGGAAGGAGAGGGAGAGAGACATGTGCGATTGCCACTGAAAAGCGCATGCTATTTGCATATCATTACTCGATGCGGGTCCATTTGTGTGTGTTTTTGGTTATCTGCACCTGTGTGTGTGCGTGTGTGTCTGGCTGAGTGAGGTGTGTGTGTGTGCACAGATTTCCGCGCCATCAAATCGAAACACTCTATAAATCAGTTTGACAAATACACAATCGATCAACTTGAAATCATTTGCAGCCAACTCTAACACAATCATATTAAAGAGGCCCGAGGCAAGACATCGTGTTGTGTGTGTGTGGTAGCCAGCGCTTTAATACTATTGTTCATTATTTATTAGCCATTACTCATTGCTCATTACTTATTACTAATTGTTAACTATGAATTCATAATTAACAACTAGTAATGCAAGAAGGCTGTTAGTTATTAATGAGCAGCTCCTCAGATATTTCACATTCATTATCCACTACATTAGTCATTAATCATCATTCATTAATATTTATTCAATATAAATTATTATTATTTATTCCTTCTGGGTTATTCATTATTAGCTGTTCACTAATCCTTATACATTATAAAATATTCATTATACATTGCTTATTACTCTACTTAATTTCCATTATTTACTCTTCATTAATAATTTCTCATTATTTATCATTCATTATGTATTATCAATTTTTCTTTATTTATCGTGTTCTTTCAAGTACTCATTTCTCATTTCTCATTTCTCATTTCTCATTACTCATTACTCATTACTCATTACTCATTACTCATTACTCATTACTCATTACTCACTATTCATTACTCATTACTCTTTACTCATTACTCATTACTCATTACTCATTACTCATTACTCATTATTCATTACTCATCACTTATAATTTACCACATATTTCTCATTATTCATCACGAATTGTTCACTATTCATCATGCATTATTCATCATTCATTATCTTTCATTAATAATAATTTCAATTATCGTCAAATAACATCCATTTCCTCTCCCCCATTTCGAATAGGCTTCCATTCTATGCGTCTCGCTGTCGGCTGCTGTTTGCTTCTGTGAGTTAATTAACTCATTAACATAATCTTAATATCTCATCAAGTGTTCAACAAGCCAACCTTAGGACACATGTACATGCAGGAATGTGCCTCAGTTATAGTTAACATTCACATGTCGTCGTCGTCGTCGTCGTTGTTGTCGTCGTCTCTCTGTTGTTGTTGTTGTTGCTGCTGGGAAGGCCCAGACATGACATGCCAACATGTTGCATGCAAGACCGAGGGAAGCCGCTGTGAGTAATGCCTCGGAAATGGCGCCTGTATAGCCATGTAATTATTGCATTTCCAGCCAAATTAATAAATTGATTCTGTATCTATGCACATCTATATGCCAGTCAATGAACAGCATGATTGGGGATAACGAGACAAAGAGTTGAGCTAAGATTTGAATGGCTCAACAGAGTCGTATAAAGTAAGACAGCTGAAGGAATTTAATTTGATTTCCTCCCTCTCTCTCTATCTCAGATCTGATCTATGTGCCAAATTATAATGTCACTTTGCTTGGGGCGGGCTGTAAATCATAGGAAAGCAAATTAAAACTCAAGTACATTAAATAAATATCTTAAGCGGGGCCGAAAATGAAGAAAGTCAGCTAATAAATTTTGTAATTTTCATAAGGTATCAGGCGAGAGGGGGTGTAGGTGGGAGCTGGCTTATGTTTACGGGTTTCAAAATGAAAAAATCGTACGCTCGCTAGGTAAAAAGAAGGAAAAGAATCTGAAGCGACGACAGCTTGTTGAATACAATTATGGTAGCTCGAGATTGCAACTTGAGGCGCGGTGTCCGCGATGATGAAGTTCCCACTTAGAGCCGGTAAGGGCAACAGCTAACAGCTAGCAGCTAACTGCTACGGCAACAGCAGCAGCAGAAGCAGCAGCAGCAATAGCAACAGCTAACAGCTACGGCACAGCCAAGTGCCACATTAACAAGCAGCAACAGCGAAAAACTTGGGACTTTTTATTACCCACTCGAGAGAAGGACGCCACGTGCTTATGAGAGGTGAGTAGGCAGTGCCTCTACCCTGCTCTACCTTTCTCTTCTTGCTTCTACTTGCCTCTACACGCCTTTCCCTGCCTCTACTTGCATCTACTCTCCTCTACTCGCCTCTACCCGCCTCTACCTACCTCTACCCGCCTCTTCTCGCCTCTACCTCTCTCATTCTCTCTCTGTCACCCTCTCTGTCTCTTGCGGAGCAACGATTAAATTTAATTTCTGCGTGGGCGCTGAATCTTTGAACGGGTAGCCAATGTCCCGGGCCGCTGCAGCTGTGCCCAAAGGCTGTCACAAAGGATCGCAACGTTTATGAAACCGTACAGCAAGTGGAGGCAGTGCTGTTAAGCAGTCCGAGCTACTCTCTGGTCGGCAGACAATAAGCAACATAAATTACACACGAAACAGAACAGACAGCAATTTACCTATACAAACACACACACGCACACGCAGGTGGGCAGACAGGTGGGCAGCCCGACAGGTCGGTCTTCTTTTTAACAAACGTAATGAAAACGTAAATCCCTGCGTGGCATTTACAACTCAACGCAATTTTTTCCGTGTCCCGCCCACTCGCCCACCAATCGCCTGAGATTACCCCGGACTCACGCTCCATCTCTTGGCACCTTCGCTTATCCTGCGGCTTGTGTCTTACACTCACACACCTGTGTGTATGTAAAGTACACGTGCATACATATACACTCACACTCAGGTAAACATATCTGCATTTGCGGCCTGTTTTTCGCACCTTTCTCCGTGCGCATCGCAATTTTCGCTAAGATCTGTGGGGATATAGCTCACTGAGCTGCCTGAATTTATTATGCGTAGTTTGTGGCTTGAGCTCAAAAAGAGAAGGAGAAGGTGAAGGAGAAGGAGAAGGAGCAGGCAGTTGCCTATGCGAACTGCCGAAATGTGTGCAGTCCAAGTGGGGGAGCGCAATTTCGGCCAAATATTCTGCAAAATGGAGCCCGAGTCATAAAGATACTTGTCGTCAGCATTCGTCATAACGAATATAACAATTTTGTTATATCCCAAAACCCATTGGGAATGGGCGTGCATGCGCAGGGTATAATGTGCTCAGTGGAATGTATGTAACGGTCATTAAGTGGAGTGAGTGAGACCTTGAGGCATTGGATATTAGGAGACGAAGCAATAGTAATAGGAATAGTTCAAACTTGTTCTGTTTATGCAAACGTTCGTTTCTCTGGCAGTTCTCTATCCGTCTGGTTGTCTGTGCATCCTTCCTTACATACGTGCCTCCTCCTACCTTTCCTTCTCTAATATAAGTTATTCCCTTGCAATTTTAAAGATGGTCAAGGTTACGACGTATAATTTTCAGATCTCGAACTATGGAATTTCTGTCTATGTATGTATTTTCGTATACATGGAAATACCTTAGGGTAACTCGTAGTCTATACTCTTTCCATTACATCACTCTTTACATGTTTTATGTAAAATATTCTTTTTTTCTGCTCTTTCGTAAGTAATTCAGCGGCAGGCTGAAATGCGTAAATTGCCTGAACGCGCGTTGGTGGCCACCGAAAATGGTCTGCGAACTTTGTCTAATTAGAAAATCAGAGCTGCCAGCAATGGTTGGCCGTGGCAATAGCCGCAGAGCGAAGATGAGAGAGAGGGAGAGTGGGAGAGAGAGAGAGAGTGGCATTGGTAGTTATGCAGCAAAACCGCATCTATGCTGTTGCAACATAATTCCGTTATGCAACCACCCACTGACACCCACCCACACACGCGCAGAGTCTGCGGCGGCTGGGAAAACAAAGGCAAACCAATTTACTATGCAACGCGCGGTTGCAGCGCGATGTCTGGGTGCCAGAAAAGTGTTTATAATTAGTGATTGCGTTTGTGCCAAATCGTTAGCTATAGTTTGTTATTGTTGTTGTTGTTGTTGTTGTTGTTGTTAGCTGTTGCCTGTTATTTTTCTGCGCGCTGTGCGCCACAGGTTGCAATGCAATTAGCAAGCGAAATGGCCAAAAGCCGCCGTCAACGCATTGGGCCCATCTAACGACTTGTTAATTAAATAACTCCGTAAACATATATTTGCATTTGTTTGGCCATTACAGTGCGCAATGCCTAACGACATACACAGCCAATGTGTGGCAAAAGGTCAGCTCAGATGGCCAGGTTGTTGTTTTTTTTTTTTTTTTTGTCGGGGCCATCAAATTTGGCTGCTGCAAGCGAACAACAACAACAACAACAACAGTGGCAGCAGCAGCAGTCGACGGTCATTTCGTGTTGACATTAACCCGTTAATTGCATTTCCATGTTTGTTGTCTATAATCAGTTGCTTCAGCTCGAACTTGGCTATAAATGATGCCGTTGCTGGCCATATACATAGCGAGACATTATGGCCTAATGAGCGCGGTTCAATTAAGCCCCGAAAAGCCAGCCAAACATATGTGTGACATATATGTATATATGAATGTATATATGTATGTGTGAAGGATGTATGTATATATGTGTGACATGTATGTTTATGTATGTGTACGTGTGTCTGAATGTATGTATCATGGATATATGTGTCATATATATATATGTATGTCTGCTTATATTTACAAACTCTTCTGCAATTATTTTTGCCTTTTTTTATGAATATGTGATTTGAAATAATTTGGGTCTAACATGGAATTTTCATCAACTAAATCAATCATTAAGCATTGAAGAGTCTGTTAAGTTATTAACAATTCAGCCTCGACTAAATGAAATCTGTTTATGGAAGCATAAGGACCATCACCATGGAGTCTAAGGACATATGAGAAACGCTTAGAGAGGAGCTTAGAGGGAAAACATAACAATAGACATAGGCTATCTTGAATGAAACGATGTTCATTTGTTAAAAGAATATTTCTATTAGCATTAGGCTATATAACTATAGTTCACTCATTCTTCTGATAAAGACTTTACTTTCGATCTTCTACCTAAAAAGCTGTATAACTATTTTCAGACAGACCTAATGTTGAGAGTAACTATATCGTCATATAGACTCTCATAGTCTCATACTCTTACAGACTATATAGTTATTCTCGATATTAGGTCAGTATGACTATATGTCTATCCAGTTCTCACAGGCATTTCCAGCGAAAGAAGACTCCAGAATTTTCTTCACTTACATACATTTTTCTCTCCCCCTCTACTCATCTATAGTAACTCTCCATTAACAAACACTCCACTCTACTATCTTCCCAGCATCTTCTTCAATTCATTAAGTGATGCTCTGGTCAGATAACCCATCTCCCAGGCACTAGATTAGTTATATCAACGCAATCGCATCGCATTTTAAATGTGTTTGTTTCACTTTATTTTACTGTGATTTTCGTCACAATTCGAATTCTAGAAATTCCCTAGAGCTAAAATACTTTCAATGCTAATGATGTATATTCCCACAGCTTCGAGCATCGCAGATCTCTCCTTCAGCATTTGCTGCCATCTGTGCCGTTGCCTGCAAATTGGTTTTTACATCATAATGAGCCAGCCGAGAGCATTGACAACTGCGAAGTGGTGAGTTTTTATCTTGTGGTTTACCTAAATAATAGAAAACAGAAATCGATGGGGTGCAACAAATGATAGATAGAATGAAGTGCTTTTTAGAATCTCCATAACAAATGAGTAGTTTGAGGTGTTTAGCACAGAACTGACTTAAATGGTTTGACGAGAGATAGAAAGCATGTATGATATATGATATGATATGTGTTATATATAATATCATAACTGAGATATAATAGATTCCTTCAAATAGATAATGTGTTTTACCTACATACTATATAAACAGTATGTTTATGAATCTGAAAATCTTCTTCAAATCCTCTTTGCCCAACTCCACATAATTAAATAAGTTTTTGATTAGCTGTATAGAGAATTGTTTCCATCATTGCTTCATTTCCTTAGATTTTTACACAAATTGCTATTAGCCGAAGTTCGTTTTGGTTTCTAGCTCTAGGCGTTATAAGCACCCACCGGGACAAAGGGGGGCTCAAGGCGGGAGTCCCCTTGATGTGGTGCTTGGTTCGTCTGTCTGTCTGTCTGCTCACTCGCTCTGAAATCGTTTCAATTCATTTCGCTTAAATTTAAATGAGTCTGTTTGCTCTGCCAGCGCTGCTCTGATGCCAATTGGCTCGCAGGCATGTTTCAAGCTGTGTCGCCCCGCCCACCGCTCCCTTGACCTGTTCCATTGAATACTCATTTTTAAGTTGAGTGTTTTGCTGTGGCTCTGCTGCTTGATTAGCCAACACCCACGCATGCAGTCGTACTTTCTCTCTCTCTCAGTCTATCTCTCTCTGTCTCTGTCTCTCAATCAAAAATACGCAGTTTGAAATTTTAAATTTGTATTTGCATATAATTTGCATCTCAACGCTCGCATATGTCACAAAATAAACAATCAGCAAAACTCCTGATTGTGTTGGCGAGGCTCACAGCCTGTTGGCTTATTCAGAGTGCTGTTGTTATGCACGCGCAGCAGGTGAAGAGAGTATATTGGTTTTGAGTAATGGTCGAGTCTAGCTAGTGAGACTGACATTTTCTATTCATGTAAATGGTTCCATTGAATACTCAAGTTCTCGAGTTATGAGTTATGTTTCATGACATTCTCTGAAGGTGTGGCATGCAGATTTTAACTATATCCTATATCTTATATATATAATACAACTTTAGCCATTGCCATTGCCACTATCATACATACATTGCCACAGAACATACAATCATATATATGTAAATTCCGATATATTTAGTTAAAATAGTTATTGAGCACCGCTTAGCGAGCATTGTCCAGTCAAGTACGCCCCACGGCAACGGCAATAGCCTTTGCTTGTTTCACAAAATTCTTTGTACAAGAATTTTCAATTTGGCCAAACGAAAATGCGCTTAAACGTATTGAACTTTAATAAATTACATACAAATTCACTTGGTACCGTTATCGAGCTGTATTTGTTGACATTTGTTGGAATTTAAATCAATATCATCAGTTCGTTTTCTTTTACGTATGTTTCAGTATATTTTTTTTGGCCAGGTTGAAAGAACAATTTGCAACTGAATGTTGATTCGGATGAATTTGCAGACGCTGTTGGAAGTCGACTCTGACGACTGCAGCATGGTGTTTGCTAAAGAGTGATATATACAATATATATATAACATATATATACAGATATATGTATCCACATTTGATGGAAACATTTGCGCAGACTTTGAATGCTTTGGCTGGAGCCACTGAGCTCATTTCTCCGTCTGCTCCGAGTTGTTACTGCTGCTAATTGAAATTGATGTTGATTGACTTTTATTGCGCTATTATTATTGTCTTTACTAGAAGAAGAAGAAGACAAAATGATGTGAAATGAAATGCTGCGAGTGCAGCGATTTGCTGCACTCCGCAGAAGCGCTTGAAATGTGTGTGTGGCCAGCGAAGCGGCGATATAAAAATAAATATATAAAAAAAACTACAAATTTTGAAGAGCGTGCAAAATCGAAACTGCAAATTGTTAAAAAGGCTGACAAAAGTGCCTTCGGAGTGGCAGCATATGTACTCCATATGCCAGTTAAGACCTCGACAAGGGCTCTCAGTCCTCCGCCTCCTGCGTCTCCTCCTCCACCTCCTGCTCAGCTCTGTTGGCCCGCTACATGAAGCAATAACAATAAAAGTATTGGCTGGATTTTCCAAATGGTTGCATTTCATAAGACTTTTACTATATCCTACAGCCCTGACGCTCGCTCTGTTGTCTGTTGTCTGTTGTCTCTTGTCCGTTGTCTCTCCTCTGTTGTCCGCCACCCCCAACACACAGCACGAACCGTCGCAGGGCTGCCATCGCAGATGATAATGTTGGCGTGGCTGTTACTGTTGTTGTTGCCCATCAAAAGTGAGCTACGATGGGTATATAAATTTTGTGGGTAACTATGTAACGGACAGACGTAGGCGTGGCCAATCCCATAAAGCAATATATACATACATTTGATGAGCTTCAGCGGAAGTTGAGCTCTGCCTCTTTGTCTGTCTATTAATCTGTTCGTATGTAGGAGAACTTTGATGTCGACAGCTACTATAAGAGATGAGACTATTATATAATAGTCACATCACATCATCTCATGCAGTTTCAGTTTATTTTAATCAAATAATCAATAAGCTCTCAATATGCATCAAGGAAATCGATAAATATCGATATTGGTTGAGACTAAAACGTACTAACTTCGTAAATAATTGTTGATATGGATTGAGACTAAAACGTAGTAATTCCTTACCCATATGTTTTTGATTTTTATTTGAATAATCGATAACTTAGGGATAGCTATATACGAAATCGATAAAAATCTATATCTAACTTCAGTATGTGACCAAATTTGCTATTTTGGAAAGCTGAAAACTAATTTTGAATCTATGTCCGACATAGATGGATATATATCTTCTATATTTAATTTCTATATTTCGCCATTCATATAAGTGAAGGTATATACCCGTCGTTGACTCTCGGTTCAAGTGCCCTTAGTTATTTCTTTATCCAACAATTGCAGTGCAGCTCAGCAGTTTAAAGTTATTGAAGTTTTGTGCAGCGTCCGCTGAGGCGTGGCTGAGAGTTCGCATTCAATCTGTAAATTGCTTTAATCACTGCGCTGTTGTGTATTTTTTTATCTCTGCAGAGCATCCCCTCCATCCACCACCCGCCCCATCGCGCACCTCGCAGAGCGCAGCCACCCTCGCCGACAGTCGAGCGATGTTGATAAGCTGTGACAAAGTGCGTTTAGATAAGCTCGTGCACGCTTATGGATTCGAACCCAGTCGCTCGATTTGTAAAAGTCCTTAAAAAAAATGAAAACTCCTTTTCAATTTCTGATCGTTTGCGCGAGATAATATCGAATGTCAATGTCAAAGTGGGTTAGCTACAGCTACCTCACTCGCCCTTACCACCTCCCTCTCCCCCTCTCCCTCTCTCCCTATCGGTTCGTGTTGAAGTTATCCTTTTCGGATGTCCTTCGCGCTGTACTTAACTGATGTCGCTGCTGTCTGGAGAAGTTCTGGAGCAGTTGCACTTAATGCACGACATGCGCGACATTTTATCAGCTTCGATGGCAATTTTCGAGTGATTTGTAAGCAATTGCTTTGAATTTACGAGACACAGACACAAACACTTTGCTGATGATGTAGCCATCGATGTTGTCCCCGAGCGCAGCAGTTCATATGCAGCGGATGAAACGGCTGCATACAACACTGGCTGACAGCCAAGTGGGGGCAAATACGAAGTGGAGGCCTCGTTGGTCAAGTTGAGGCCCATCAAGATTGACAACACCAGCATTGTGTCAAAGAGACCTATTGCAGAGACAAAGAAGAATGTGATTTTGTAAGAGGGAACTGAGTCCTGTGAAGCAATCTCAGAGAGTATGCGAAGCAGACGCAGGTGAGGGTCAACAAAAGAACTCTTGGGTATTGAGAGATTCCTTTAGTATCGGATATGCCTTCGGAGTCGGAGCCTTCATCTGATAGTCAGTCTCAGGAGATCCTATGAAGAAATCCCTTCATCAGATGATTCCTCGATTTGGAGATTAGTACCACGAGATTCCTAAATTAGGACATGCCTTCAGGAAAGTCTTAGATGTTGCGGCACTCTTATGCACTCGCATAATTGGCGGACTAAATGTTACTCTAATCACGGAGAGTAATGGAGCTGTGCGAGCTGAGTGGTCTTACCCGAAACAGACGACTGTTGCTCGCGTGGAGATGGAAAGCAAAACATGCAAGTATCAACAGCAAATGATTGTAGCAGAAGAGGAGACAGAGCTATGGGATGAGGTGTGACGATAGAGCGTAGGTGACCTGTGGGAGGCAGCTTGGTGTCGGGAATGCTGGGATCTGAGCAGACAGAGTCCGTATCATGTTGCAATTTCACAGAAGCAAAGCAGACGACGAGCTGAGTAGGCTTAAGACAGCAAAAAGCGACCCCACACGAGCACTCACACTCATTCACTCACACACACACCCACACACACACATAAAGTGCACATATAAATGTGATTGAGAGACACTCGAAACGCTTTGCTCTGCACGGAGGCAATCAACTTATCTCTATTGAAATTGTAATCCACTTTGATAACCAGTTGGCTTGCCACGCCTCCTCATGTCGTACGCCCCCACGCCGCTGCAAAAAACAATTTAAGTTAATTTTCAGTTGGTTTTTTATAATTCAAGAAGTTTGTGACCCAAACTCTTGGCCCGAGTTGAAAGAGCAAACCAAAAGCCAATCGCTGTTTCAATTTCCATTAACATGCACAGGCGACCCAGGCCAATAAAATAAAGAATATATATGCAGCAGGAGGAGGAGGAGCAGGAGCTGGAGCAGGAGCAGGAGCAGCAGTCATATAAGCAAATATACTAGACTGCCACGCAGGCAGCCTATATCCATATCCATATCTATATCTCTATATGTTTGTGTGTGTGTGTATATGCTGCCGTAGCTAGCCAGAGTTTGTATTGACTGTTATTTGTTTTTCTAAACTGCCGCCGAAGTTGCGTCGAGCAGCGGAAAGGTGTGCGGCGGCGCTACTTCAGAGCTCCAGAGCTCCAATGCTCGAATACTCGAATGCTCCAATGCTCCATTGCTATATCTGCACTTAAGTGTATTGAAAATTATTGCAAAAATATAATTGAATTGCCTCCATGCTGCCAGCTCGATGCTCACCTGCCCCTCACCTGCGCCCGTTCACCCCGTTCATCCCGTTCTGGCACTGCTCCCGAGAGTATGTTGGCTTTCATAGCTGGATTAGTTTATGTGGCTTGGCTTTTTGTTGTTTGTTGCTTGTTTGCCCTGTCGCGTCGGAGTTTGATTTATTTTCAGGGGGGGCGAGAGTAGCTTCAACCCATTTGCTTAGTGCTCTCACAGGCCGCAGATATTTGGCGCAGTGCATTGAATGAACTAACTGCATATCTCTCTCTCTCTCTCGCTCTTAACCTTTTAAGTTAAGTGGAAAAGCTATGCCAATCATCAAATCAAAAACAATCACACGAATCATTATAATGTGTGACTCAATGGAAAAGGGAGGGAGAGAGATGTAGGATAGATAGAAGATGAATGGTAGAAGTGGAGAGATGGAAGATAAAAACTGAAAGATAAAAGATAGAATATAAAGAATGATAAAAGGTGAATGAAATGGAAAGATGGAAAATGGAAGATAAAATATGGAAGATGAATATAGATGAAAGATTGAGAAGGAAGGCGGAAAACAAAGACAGAAGATGGAAGATAGGAGGTGATAAAAGATGATATATGACAGATGACAAACGATAGATGATTAACGATAGATGATAGATGATAGACGATGCCATTCATATACCCATTAGGTAACACCAATTATAATCTCCCTAACCACACACATTGTATTTCAATTTGTTAGCGATTTCATAGTTATCTCGCCCAAGATCATCTAGGACAAGCACGATTCCCAATCAAGCTTAGTTTATAGCCGTGTCTAGACTCTATTTTACAACTTCCATGCTCCAGCTTCCAGTTAGCTTATTTGTGTATCATAATTTATGAGGGTCGAAGGTTAGCACTGAGCAAAAACACGAACAAGAAATCGTTCTCTAAATTACGCCAAACTCGAAAGGGTTGAGCAGGGGCTTAATGGCTTTATGTGCGTCTCGGGGCAATGGCAAATGAGGGGGCCTTACGCTGTTGCTAGAAAGCAGCCACCACATATGATAGAGCGGGAGAGAGGGAGAGAGACTAAGTATATGTGTTATGCATGTGGAGGCAGCGACGATAAATGAACTTGTTAAATGAGATGGATAATTTTTGCTCCTATTAGCGATGCTTTATTAATAACGGCTCCCATGGCAGCCCATCTATACAGTCTGCTGCTTCACATTCCAATTGCAATTTGCAGCCAAAGCTGAGCTTAACATAGGCAAAAAAATGGACTAGGTGTGCGCTGGTAGGGAGTACACAACTATGAGTTACCCGGAAGTCTAGGCCGAGCTGACGTTTTAATCATTCTCGTAATACATATATGTACAGAAATTAATGTAGAAAAGCTACTATTATCAGGTATACTTGTGCTCTATATTATTTATTTTTATGAATTTTTAAATTAACATGTTAATGAATTTTTCAGTGCATCTATATGACATTTTAATGTGTGTATGTATCAAATGTAAAGGGTGTACTTTTGAAATTTTTTTCTTTTTTTATATTTTTGTAGTTTATGGGAGAGGTAGCTGAAATCTGAAAGAATCATTGCCTGCCTGATTATACTTACATTCAACATAGCTCTTTTGAACCTTCCATCTTTTATGACCTTCAAGTTATGCATCAAAAAGTAATTAGAAATATTCATATTTATCGATATTATAGACATGTGTGGTGATATCAAAGAAAACTGATTGTTGTTTACTGCGTATGGTATTTAAGAACTTATATTCCAAATTTCAAGTTTTTAGCTGTTGTATTTCTCGAGCAGCATGGAAAGATGAAGACGGCGGTAAAGATGAAATTCATATATCGACTCAGCTCGTTTTACTGATTATGCCATAACTTCTTTCACCTGCAGCCATCATTTTTAGACATCTTCAAGGGGTAGCTCCTCAGATTCCCTGTAGTTTTTAATGTCGCGTATTTGCTGGTGTTGCCAACCTCTCCCGCTGCTCAGCTGCTTAGCTGCTGCGCCGTCCCGCTGTGAGCTGAAAGAGTGCGCTGCTGGCATTGCGTTATCATGCGGCTGCAATCGACGCCCCTCCCTTTGTGAGTTTTGTAACTTGTACTAATTTGGTAAGTAAGAGTGTGTGAGGGTGAGGGTGAGGGTGAGGGTGGCGGCCTTTATGAGGATGTCGTGTACCGAGCACATTCATTAGGCCAACAAACCGACTCATTATAGCCGCCTGCTCATTGCCATTTGCCATTTGCTATTGGCCGCTTGCCGCTTGCCGCTTGCCGTTCGCTGTTTGTAGTTTAATATTTCAATATTTTGACATACGCAGCAAAAGTCAGAGCGCAATTCCAGTTTAAGAGCCACACCCAATCAACCCCTGACCACTGTGCGTGTGAGTGTGTGGCAACTACCCTAGACAATCCCGTTTCTTTAAACACGCTTCGCGCCGCGGGAGATGCGCTCGGCGTCTGTTGTTCGGCGGCTTGCTGCAAATTAATTTTAAGTAGGTGGACAGCAGCTCGCTGCGAGCGGCTATATTTCTTCATGTAACTGGCAGAGCTCTTATTTTCCTTGCGAAAAATTATTGCGGTTTTTCTTTCGGCATTTTCGACTCTTCCTTTTTTCGCAGTTGTCGTTCTTTTCGTTTTTGCGTAATGAATTTTTATTGTAATGGCGCATTTGGATTCACTTCCCGACTACCGACTGCCATCTACCGACTGCCTTCTGCCGTCTGCCTGCAGTCCAAGTCTGAGCGCTGCACTTTATCTTTAACTCTTGTGCATATTCATGGGCTTCCCGCCTGCCCATTCGAGCATATGAAAATCGCTCATTACTGCATGGAGAGCCGGAAGTATTTCCCTGTTTCCAGAAAGTACTTTACATAAATCTTAAGAACTCACTATTGAATATGGTTTTGGCAGATTCGAGTAGCACAGAAACCTGTTTACAGATAAATGTGTTATAATATATAGGTATATCATATATAGTTGCTTGATGTAAATACTCGATATATACTCCCAGATACAATATTATACCACAGCCTTTTCAGATATTCAGTGAGTCGGAAACTTTGATTTTCAATATGAATCTAAATCAAAGTATATCTTTAAGCGCTAGAAACATTTTGATTCAACTGACAAGCGGCGGCTGCCTCATTGAGAAATTGCAGAGAGCTGCAGAGTCAAGGCCATTGGAGACTGGGAGTGGGGGCTGCTTGGGGTTTGCTTGGGGTCTGGGTCTGCGTCACGTGCCGCTCATTAAACGCATAACTTGATATTTTGCAAAAAGGCAGCTGGCGCACTCCCAGCGCTGATTGCTGGCAGCGGCAACTGTTTGTTACCTTTCGGTTCTCAGAGCTCAGGTTGGAGGCTGGGGGCTTAACCTGGCGAAATCTTTTTGTGGCGCTGCAAATTGTTGCTGCTGCTTTATTATGGCCGTCGCTGCTTTTGTTTTGCGTGTGGCAAATCTGTGGCTTAATGCATATTTCAGAGCAGCCAGCCAGAGGGAGGGCGTGGCAGAGAAAAGGCGTAGACCGCAACCCTTCTCAAAGCAAGACGACGACGACGACGACGACGACGCACGGCTGCTCGAGCCCTGCTGAACACGTTTAGACTTCAAGAGCGTTTGAGCGTAAATTAATTAGGCCAATTAAAACATCTTAATTGAGCTGCTGGCACGACGACACCAAAAGTCACCAGCCCAGGCAGCAGGCCAGACTTTTGCTGTCACTAGGCATCACTCTTGCTGTACCTCTCTCTCTCTCTCTCTCTCTCTCTCTCTCTCTCTCTCTTTGTCCTAACTTCTATTCGTCACTCGCGCTATATACTATATACATATACTTTTTCATGCACTGAAGACAAGCGTATTTGCTCTTTATGCCATTGTCCAGTTAGCTGTGTGTCTAGACACTTGAATACTTGAATGGGAAAGGGAGAGTCCTATGTTTTCTCGTTTGAAATAGATAGCACTTAGGTTGCCTGGAGTAAGTTCTATACAGACGGTTTTTATTAATCTCTTCTGTAAACTGATCATTAAAACGATGAGGGATAGTTTTTATTTGAAATTCTTATTTAATAGGAACATTCTTTACGCTAAAAAATATTTGATTTCCTTAAAGTCAGTCTATTTTTTGGTCTCCCGCTGCATGTATTTGGGGGTATGTCCCTTTTCTACCTTAAACGAGTATTAGACAGTCAGTCAGTTTCCGGTTGCCTGCTCTTAACTGCTCTTCACTTATCAACAGCTGGCAGTTGGCATCTTAGCATTGTTGCTCTCGCTCTCTCTCTCTGCCTCTTTCTCTTTCTATCTCTAGTTCCGTCTCTGTCACCGTTTATCTTAATACTTTCGGCCTGGCCAAGACTGAATTTGCCTTTGTGCCATTGTCCACGCCACAATTGTGGCAACATTTTGCGTTTTCTAGCGTTTGAGCTAATTGCATTAATTGGCGCTGCGATTTCATCGTCTGTTTGTGGCGTTGGCCAGCTTTAATTTGAATTCCTGCCTCTCGGGCAAGTGAACGAATGGCAAATTGAAACGTCTTGATTTAAATACAGCTAGGCCCAATGACATCTGCAGTTGCTGTGGTTACATTCCGCAACATTAGCCACCGAAACTTGAGCAAGTTTTCACTATCAATAGCTAAGGGGCTGTCGCATAACTCCTAAGCGCCAGCATCACCAACAACAATTGGAGAAAAGAGTTGCAAACAAAGTTTTCCGAGAGCCAATGGAGGAGGTCTGAGGCAGAGGATGCTAAGGGGCAGCTGACGATTCCCCAAAGTCACATAACTTCAACGTCAAAGGCAGTCGAGACTGCAGCGAAAGGAGTAAATTCTTGGAAAAAAACGATCCAAGTCGAGTGTCTTCCTTTGTTTTTTTCGTGAACTGTGCACTGAGGGAGAGAGGGAGGTAGGAAAAATGGTTAAAGGCAACTTTTCACATTATTTTTTGAGCCATTTCGACCTCATTGAAGCGCAACACAAAACAGCAGAAAGTGCCACCGCCGCCTCCCACATAAACTAGAGACGAGGCGAACAAGGGCAGAGAAATCTATTTGTGATTTATACAAGGGCTGCCGGTTGCTGCTGCCGTTTGCTGCTGCCGGTTGCTGCTGCCGTTGCCGTTGCCGGTTGCTGCAGGAGAGACCCAAAAATTTGCGGCTAGAGACTGAATGTCTGGACGGGTCCGTGGCTGGGGGCGAGTGCGCCCGGAGAGCGCCCACATCGACCGTAAAGTGCAGGGACTGCCGGCAGCCTCTCGATGACGCCTAACGACTTGTGAAGCAATTGAGTTGAAAGCTGAGCTCACTTCGGTAAATTCCTTTAACAACAGCCCGGGCAGAGGTAGCGCGCCAAGGCGTTCACTTTACGCCGGTTGCGACATGATTGCGTTGCCATTTCTGTTTATGCAACTCAATAAATCAAGTGAAACCCTCGGCCCCCGCCCACACAGCGCCATCTACAGCTGCGCCCTTGCAACTGGGGCGCCGCGCTGTCCAGCCCGGGGAGAAAAGAATAACAGGGAAGCGGAGAAAACGCAACAAAGACGCGCCGTAAAAATAGTTAAAGGCCGAACGGGAAACCGAATGGCGAATGGGCAAACGAAATGGAAACTGAAACTGAAACTGATTTCACGCCGTGCGAATATCAATTTCAAATTTGCCAAAGCAAAACCAAGAACCAGGAATTGCCCCAGTGCCCAGAACGACCGCAAGGTGGACGGACTTTCGCGCAGTGTGTGCCACACTTCAGCGCACAGCTTGAACCGCATCGACTAAGAGAGTGGCGAAGTGGAGAGGGCACGACTACAGAATACCCTAAACAAACTCTTGTTTGTGAAGTTTCAACTATCGCTGAGAAATAGTTTGATTGAACTGAGCTTCTAGATGTTCGATCTTCATTTAGTTGTTAGTGTTGGCATATCACATACAGGTCCGAGAGCTGACAACTCTACCATATGAATGGAGGTAAGAGGGGAAGGGTGAAAGAAAGTAAAAATAATGAATGGAGTCATCACATAAACTTGACTACCAAATATGGTTCTCAAGTTATTCTCAAAAAACCAATAAGAAATATCAATTTTGATCGATATAATAAAATTGGTTTGAGTTATGCAGTGAAAATATTTAAATGTTATGGCCTATGCTACTCCAGAATATATATTTTAACTTTCCAGTAGCTAACCATTACAGTTTCCGAGTTATCTGCATACAAAAGGACGGACGGAAGGAGTATTGGCACACGCACATGGTTAGATTGATGCAGCACTTCAGCCTTATACACTTTTTTATGGCTTTCTTCACGCCTCCTTCCGCCCATTACATCAATTGGCACGAAAACAATATACCCTAGACTCCCATTTTAAATGGGTGCAGAGGGCACGAGATGAGGGCGAGGGTAAGGGTTAGAGTACTCGACGTACTTAGTTCTAGTTGCTGCTTGTTGTTATTTGTCTGCCCTGGCGCGTTCTGGCTTTTTATTGCGCGGCTGGCCACGCGTCTAATGAAGTGCTGATTGTACGAAGCGACCCATGCAGCGAGCTGAGGACCCTTGCGGACTCGCCCACTTCAAAATCAACAACAGCAAACGGCAACAACGGCAACACTGGCCGCAGGAGGCGGGCGACAGATGGCGCTGCCACACTTTCGGTTGACCTTTCAATAAGATTCAAATAAGTGTTGAGCCGCTGCCTGTGGCTTCCTCCGGCGTTTGTTGTCCAAAGCGATGCATGACGCCAGTCACGTGGCCATGGGTCTGTCTATCTCTGCCCGGCTAACAGCATAATCCAATTCACGGCTCACACATGTCTAGTCCTCTCTAACGGCTTTGGCACGCGGCCTGCACTCGCACGCAAATATATCTTCGGACTGTCTCATTGTCTGCGTCGCTCGCCTTCCGATTCTATATTATTTCTATCCGAGCTGCCCGCCGAACTGTAATCTGTTTCTCATAAATTCAAATCTGCAAATGCTACATAGATACACCAGTATCCTCATTGTCTATGAGATTTATGTGTCTGTAGCGGCCATAGACAAAAATATGAACATTTCATTTCGATTTCTTTTTATGTTGGCCAAGGAAAGTGCAAAAGGAGTTGGTTGGATTTTGGGTTAGACTTTAGAAAGTTGTAATATAGCGGAGTATTGAATTTCCAGATAGAAAATAGAGGTTTATAGAGCACCAGGAGACTGTAGACGGACTTGGACATATGTATTCGACTTTCTGGGAGCCTAAGGAATTAAAATACAATTTACAAGAAAAAGAGTTCTTGAGAGTGTGAAGAATCAAAATCTTCTGAAACTCTTGACTTACCCATAATATATTTTGTATATCATCTATTGATAAAAATCTATTATTAACCATTTGATTAACCTCCTCATGAGCTGTTGATCCTCTTGGCTCTTTTTATCGGATTTTCCAAATCAGAATCTTCTAAATCGTTTGCTAGCTTTACATGCTGATCCATTCTTTGTATATATCTTTCTTTTATCTTTGTATATCTCTTCTTAAACTTTAATTTGAGCCTTAGACGAGTATTACGCAGTCAGTCTCTCATCCAACTTATTTCTATTGCGTCTTTTGCGTAGCCAGCACAATCCGTGCAGGAAGTTGAACCAAAAACTTTGTCTGCGCCAAGACAATGGACCCAAACACGCATTTGCAGTGGCTGTAAGAGCGGACGCGCTGCTTGCCAACAATTTCTGCCATCCATGTGCTCGAATGTGCATCATCATAATCATCGCGAGTGCTGAATACTCATCATTGTGCGTTGATTTATGCTGCTGGCAACTAGCCAAACTTAATTACAAACAGCACAAAAAGAAAGAATGAAAGGAAAATAAACTGAATCGACGCTTTAAGGTGCTCAAAATAGCAGAAAATTGATAAACAATGAAAATTGAATTGTGAGTCTCGCGTTTCACAAGGGGTTGAAATCTAGCCAGGGGTAGCGAAACTTCCTAAGAGTTTTTAATCCATGACAAGGGAGTGTGGCTGTTGTTGTGTCTGTGTGTGCGTGTGTGTGTGTGAGCACGCCCAACTCCCCCTGGCCATACTAAAAAACTTGTTAATAATGTAAACAAACTTTGTACGCACAACCCCAATAGCTACACGCATATCTCTGTATACCTATCCCACTCCCTGTAGTTATATGAATTGGAGTAGCAGCACCCCCATTGAGAGCGGGAGTTTCGTATTGCAAATACGTTTGACATAATACACAAATCATATAATCGGCGCCGTCATCACACTCTTTGCGATAATCAAATTTAAGCAAGTTAGAGTGCTTTGTGGCGGGAGTGAACGACGTGCAGATACCGGAAACAGAATGTGCAGAAACTGAATTTATAATAATTTTTCTGCTTGTCACATGCATACAGTAAAGAAGAAGTATATACACATACGCACGCCAACAGAGGGGCATGTCTCTCAAAATTTTGGCAATTGATTTGATTGAATGTGAGTTCTAGTAGCAAAATCTTAATGAAATCTTTAGTGCATGATTTTGTCATCGAAATGTTCTTACATGTGAAAGGATATGGTTCTACTACTTGAAATAAACTTGTTGTATCAGGATTTGTATACTTGGAGGTAGATTAATAATTTAGCGGTTTAGTCGCCTCAGAAACGAACATATTAAATTTTGTGTCTCTAGCTTTTATAATATTTAAGTTATACTTCAAAAACCATTTTCTTTTATCAATATTTATCGATATAATAGCAATACAGTTGAATTATTAAAGTAACTTTTAAGTATTTTCTGTGTATGGCTTACAAGGATGCATATTTAAAATTTCAAGTCTATAGCTCTTGTAGTTACTGAGTTATAGAGGCTCAACCGAACAAGACTAGCTCGATTGAGATTCAGATCTAGTATATATACCTCACAAGTACGTCCACTACAGCGACTGCCTGTTATATACAGTATACCCTATCAATTCATTTTCACTAGGCTAGGGGCAGACAAATACTCTCCTTCTCTGTCTTTCACTCTCTCCCTTTCTTGCTCACTCTCTGCCTCTATTTATTTTCCGTTTTTGCTTTAGGACACCCAACAGTTGTTTGTTTAGCTTGGTTCTTGCTGTCGCGCGAACTTTATTGAGATTTATTACAGTTCATTGGCAGACACTGTTGGCATTTTGTGGGGAAACCCCATAGTGTCTGGTATCGGTAGAGGGATATCACAGATGCCCACTGCGCCTTGACTTACACATATGCCCCGACGAAGGACGTCTGTTGTTTTCAAGCATTTCATTAGGTTAAACGAAAATATATTTCATATATGTCCAGCTCAACTCGTAGGGCCTGTCCCGCTCAGACAATATTGAATTCCAGTCACAACTTCATTTGACTCCCTAACTGCTCTGTCATTAGGCCAATGGGCGATGGTCATTAATAGCTAAACGCAGCTCGTTTCATTAATTTTTCGGCTGTCTGGTTCCCCCTTTTGTTAGATGTCAACTTAAAGTCATGCAAAGGATTCGTTGCATTTGAGGACGAGCGGACGAACGGACGAACGGGCAGCATATTGCATATCCGCCCGTGGCTAAAGCTAGGCCTCTACACGCCCTTTTCCTTCTGGCCTTCTCGCATGCAATCGTAATTTGTTTTCATTTAGTTCAACGCTTTTATTTGGCATTTAGACATGCACACGTTGCAGTCGTCATTAGGCCAGGCCAAGGGTTGTTAATCCCTTTCCTTTCCAGCCCTTGTTAGTCTTGCGTAACGTGTTTCCATTTGTGTTCTCCTCTTCCCTTCTTCTTTTTTTTTTGGGTGTGCTATGCCAGGTTTCTTTTTGGATGTCATACAACTTGCACGGTTCAATTAATTATATATATAATATACAGACACACATGTATTTATATGTTTGTATGTGAGTTTTGGTAAATGCGTGCAAGTCACTTTCCTGGAAATTTCGTGTTATACAACTTCTTTTTTAAACGACAGACAATTGCTGTACATCAGTTTCAATGACGTGTACCCTATGAAAATGTTTGAGCAGGCTAGTTTGGTTTAAGGTAAAATTATGGAAATTAGAGACAAACTTATATATTATAAATTATACATATCAGACTGCTGTCTTTATCTAGCATTGTCTGTCCTCCCGGACATTCTCCCTATCAATACATCCATCCATCCACTAGTCTGTCTCTGTATCATGACAAACTACCAGACATTTCATCCTTGGACTGATACATCATAGATAGATGAAAGGAGAAAGGAAGTTTTTTTTAACTTCACGAAATAATGTATGATTAAAACCGCTGCTCAAAACAGTGTTCGAGTATTTCTCAGTCGAGCACTCTCACATGCTTATCTGTTAGGTTCTTCCCATGCCGAATTACTCGAACATCCATTAATACTCATCTGCAATGAGCAGATTGTTGCTTAGACCTGCCTCGATTTCATATTGTTTTTATCAGTGTCTCTGATTACCTAAGCAAATATTATTCAACTTGCATTCATTTATAGCGAGATGTGCATGAAGAGCAGCTCTGCGGCATTCATAGTGAAAAACACAACTCGAGGCCTCTTCTGGTGTTAGAACTTTCTTTGCACTTGCTCAAAACAGTTGAACCTTTGCTGAAAAGTGAAAACAAGGCGAGGAAAACAACGACAACAACAACAACAATAACAACTATCATATATATATACTCGAAGCAGTTACGAGACAAGTTTTAGTTTATTTTGAACGGAAGCCGGAAGTTGCTGTTGTAAAATGCAAAGAGGAAGAAAAAAACGGAGCAAAATATGTGCAGGATATGCAAAAGTTTGCAAAGAAGTTTTGCCCTGCCTCTCTCTCTCTCTATTCTCCTCTCTCTCACACTACAGCAAGTTGACAACAATGATAACCTAAACTTTTTGGTTAGGCGCCCCCGACGTACAGCCAGTGGGGATTTTTATTATGTCCGTGAATTTCATTGAGACAGCGTCTAAGGTCTCCTCCTAAATCTCAATGTCACAAAATCAGGTGCGAACAACAAGCACTGAAAGTATATTGGTTTGCCTAGTAAAAAAACTATAAAACTCTTTCTCTCCTTCCAGATATTGGCTCGATGTGTGAGCAGTCGAAAGTTCTTGAAGTTTAGTGCACATTTGACACGCAGCCAATCCTCGTGTTGTGCTGTGGGCTTAGCTAATCGCAGGCCCAAGTGGAGTGAAACCTTGTGTGGAGTTGGGCGTAACTGACTGCTTGATACTCGTTTGAAGTTGAGCAAGTATAGAATTTTATAGAGTCTTTTATTGCGTCATCAATTAATGTAGAGTAGATCAGCTGCATATTTAAAATCAGTTTCTAAAACTAGAGAGTCTTTAGTATCTTTTGATTTCCGACTATGTACTTGTACCGTACAAAAACATCCTATAGTATATTACATTACCCCAAACCAAGCGACTCTTTTTTATTACAGTGCAGAGGAGTATTAAAACGAAACCTGCCGAATCATTGGGAGCCATTCGACGTGACCATTTCGTATTTCGTATTCGTATTCGGATTCGCATTCGCATTTCGTAATTCGCATTTCGCATTTGGTAATTCGCATTTTGCTTCTGGTATATTTGCTATCTTAGTTATATCGCCGCCCTCTGCTTTTACGCCTCCTCTCTGCACTCAACTGCAATCAGAGTGTGGCACACATTTGGCTGCTCTCCGCTCGTTTCGTTCCGTCCGCCCACTGAAATCCCAGGCGGCGTATTACCTTTTTATGTTTATGCCCAAAAGTGAGTCGTGCGGGCGGAATCCACCACGGCGAGGCGGCTGCTCGGCCCGGCGTAGGCGGGAATTTAAAATGTTCACATATCTGACAAATATCCATTATCACGCCACGTACTCACAGCTCCTGTTGTTGTTGTTGTTGTTGTTGTGCCTCAATATTCGTAATTTATAGTTGATGATATTGCAGAAAAACGCCGAACCCAGCCGCACACACCATTTTTTCATGCCAATTTCTGTCTCGGGCCGGACTCACTTTGCCGATTCAGCTTTCGATGCGTGATTGCTTCTTAACAGCGGCTCTGAGGCGGTTGCGAACGTGTGTCCTCCGTCCTCCGTCCTCTCATCTCTCGGCCGCCATTGTGCGGCATGACTGTAAAATTGTTGGTCGATTGACACAGTCCACGCACATCGAGCGTCCACTTGACTTCGACTCTTGGCCATGAGTTGCAGCTTTTCGCATCTGCCCGGGCTGAAATCTCAGTCGAGGAGCTTTAACTTTCGCAGGCACGGCGTAATGCTTGTAATCTCTGTGCGTGCTGAAAAATGGCCAGAGTCGAGGAGTGATGGTCTGTTGTATATGAGTGGAATTATGGAAGAGACGGAGAGGGAGAGAAAGAGAGAGAGCGAGAGCGAGAGAGAGAGAGAGAGAGAGAGAGAGAGAGATGTAGAGAGAGACGGATACAGGGAGAAGAAAAGGAAGCGTGTATGAGAAAAATGAACAGATAGAAGTTAAAGAGAGAGAGAGAGAGAGAGAGAGAGAGGCAGAGAAACAGAAAAAGAGAAGTATAGAGAGAGAGGTAGAGAGACAGGTAGAGGGACAGGTATAAAGATAGGGATAGGAGTAAAAGAAGCGAGTGTGGGAGACGTGAACAGATAGAAGTGTAAGAGAGAAAGAATGAGAGAGAGGAAGAGAAGGAGAGAAAGAGGGAAAGAGGGTGATTTAAAGACAGAGAGAGACAGACAGACAGAAAGAGGCAGTGAGTCTGGAAACATAAGCGACAGAGCGACAGAGAAAGAAAGAAATGAAAGAGAGCAGGAGAAAGGGGGTAGGATGGGAAGAATGAGAGAGAGAGAGCGAGAGAGACAGGAAGAGGGGTGAAAGAAAGAGAAACAGAGAGAAAGAATGGATATTGGAGACTAATATAGGAAAACACGCAAAGAAACAGGAATAATGAAATATTGAAGGTGATATAGAGATCGACAGAGAGTAAAAGAAATAGAGTGGAGAAAGTGAGAGAGACTGAAGTTAATGAGATACAAAAACAGGATTATGTAAAGTAAATGAGATATAAAACTATAGCATATAGATTTTCTTCTGGATTCTATAGACCCTCATTTCCGTAACTTTCCTTTATAGTACATCCAGACAATCTCACTTCAGTCTTAGCCCATTCTCAAGTCCCAAATTGTGTTTCACTGCGCAAACAACTTGTGATTAATGCCGAATGACTTCCTGAATCAGTTCGACGCTGGCAAAGCGCAATTCATTTTGTCTGCCCGGAGACACCAGGGATTATCTATGTAACTAGGTGGCATAACTGGAAAATATTACAAATTCAGCATTTGCACTGCAGCCACAAAGCTAATTAGAGTTGAGCAAGCAAATTTGCGCACGTTTTGCTGGCTGCAAAAGTGCCTTGGAGATTTGATCTGGGAAAAACTCAAATGATATTCATGCATAACCGAAGCCTGCCTAAAAACCGTTCAATGATGGAGCGAGACGGACGGAGGGACGAACGGACAGACGGACGGACTGGCAAAGGCGAAGGCAAAGGTAGAGAGAGCGAGCGAATCATAGAGTTCGATTTAATTTAGCACGGCAAGAACTTTTGGCAGCTCCCACATGGATTTGGGTTTGAACCGGGGCCTGAGTAGGGTTGGGTTGGGCTCTGGTTTCCATCTGCGTATACGTAATATTTATGTTTCATTTTGCCAGCTGCAAGCAGCAAAAACGGAGCAACAAAACAAGTAATCAAGGGAATCAATGTGCGGGAATCTCAATCGGAATCATGGCGAAGTTTCTGCGTAAGTTTTGTTAGCTATTACAAATGTTCGCTCGTCTAATCTATGATTATCGAATAACCGCAATTTCCCCGGAGCTCTGCAGAGCAATTAAATGTATATGTACGATGTGGCTCCAAACGGAACGAAAACAAATCAAACTATAATGAAAATTCGAATCAAATAACAGAATTAAATTGCATTTCAATTGAATGTGTGCATATAGATAAACAATTTAAGCATATCAATGCACAGAGCTTCAAGTTTCTCTCTGCTGGCAGTTGAATGTGTGTGTAAGTGTGCATATAAATAAATATTTATCGTAATATATGGTAAACAGAAATGGAAGTTACAGAAGACTCAATCAAAGCTATCAGAAATGTTAAAAGAAAGAGAAGAGAGAAGTGTTGATAAGCAAATCATGTACTGTGTTTCTCTCTCATAAATGCCAAATATTTCTATATAAATATTATTAAGGACAAGTATATAATATACAGAAATTCCTATTTAATAAAACTCTTAGATAAAAATTTTGAAAGAAAGAGCAACATTCACAGTCAAACCTTATACTCTGTTCAAGTTTCTCTCTCCTATCAGCTAAATACTTCTCTAAATATAATACACAAACCCCGAATACTCGTAGAACAAGAGTGAATCAGAGAGAAACAGTTATATACAAAGCCTTTACTCAGCTCAAGATTCTCTCATCATAAAATGGTTCAGAGATAAGCCTTCACAAGCAAACCCTATACTCCTCTCAAGATTCTCTCTGGTATCCATTTACATAAATTTATAAAATAATGACAATTGTAGTCACCAGCAAAACATTTACTCAGTTCAAGTTTCTCTCTGCTAACAGAAGCATTCACAAGCAAAGCCTATACTTCTCTCAAGGTTCTCTCTGGTAGCAATTTACATGTATTTATAATATAAAACATTTACTCAGTTCAAGTTTCTCTCTGCTAACAGAAGCATTCACAAGCAAAGCCTATACTTCTCTCAAGGTTCTCTCTGGTAGCAATTTACATGTATTTATAATATAATGTATCACAGGCATAACATTTACTCTGCTCAAGTTTCTCTCTGCTAGCAGCTAAAGACTTACCTCAAATTGATTATATTTCTCATTTGATATATACATAACATATATATTATATAGTACATTGATGTAAAACAAAACTCTGAGTCAAAGTTGTTCAGATACAAATTTCGAAAGAAAGGGCCACAGTGAGGCATTCACAATGGCTAAATGGTAAAGCGTAATCGCGTCAAACTTTTCTCTTTTACTCTCTCACTCGTGATAAATGATTGTCATAAATAAATGCGCACGGTTTTCGTTTCGGCAAAGGCCCAAGCCCATGGAAATTGATGTTTAAGACTTTTTATCGCACGATTTTGTAAACGGCGCGACATTGGGCCCATTACCGAGCGGGTGGAGCGACCCAGCTCCACCCCCTCGCCAAACTGGCCAAAAACACATTAATCACAAATCGACAAAGCAAAAATTCAAAACCAAGGCCATTTGTAGTGCGCACTTGCTTGGACTACAGCTGCCAATATCAACTGCTCCGGCAATAAGGAACCTCAATTAAAACACGAAATGAAACAAGTGAGATTTTTGAGCGGGGCTGTGCTCGACTAAGAGAGGGTCTGAGTACGTGGTATACAGAAATTTTACATGAATACTTGTTAGTGGCATACGCTGCACAAGTTTATCAATAGAGCAGAAAGAAGAAGAGCTGAAAAAGAGTTTGGGTTCTGAAGAGGAGATGTTAGTTTGCATATGTATGCAGCAGAGACAGTAGAAAATACTCTGATTGGTCGCTAACTGATAGAGAGTTTAGCTTACATTAACTCAGAGACAGACTTAACAGTTGAGCTCGACTTCGAGTGGAAGTCTCGCTGCCCTATATAAAGGCAGCTGAAGATCAGAGATCAGCAGCAGTAGCAGCAGCAGCAGCAGAGAGTGCTCTGATTGGTCGCCTAATGATCGAGTGTGAAAAGTGACTCAGAAAGGGACTCAAGAGTTGAGCTTGTCTTGAGCATGAGTGGAGCTGTCGCTCCCCAATATAAAGGCAGCTGAAGATCAGAATAGCTTCTCCTTGCAGCAGCAGCAGCAGAGAGTGCTCTGATTGGTCGCCTAATGTGTGTGAAGACTTCACTTGAGTGGAGCTGTCGCTGCCCTATATCAAGTCTGCTGCAGCGCAGCCTCAGTCGTATTCCTCATCTTCTGATTGGTCGCCTAATGATCGAGTGTGAAGACTGACTGTGAGCAAGAGGCTCAAGAGTTGAGCTTGACTTGAGCATGAGTGGAGCTGTCGCTGCCCTATATAAAGACAAGCCTGCTGCAGCGCAGCTTCAGTCTTATTCTTCATCTTCTGGTGGTCAGTCGCATTCCTCATCTTCTGGAGGTCAGTCGTCCAGCGCAGCGCGGGGCTTCTCCTCTTCTTCTGTCTGTTGGTGAGTGTTAAAATAGTTAAGTATGTTAAGCGAAAATGTAAAATTTATACTTTTAATGTTTATTTAATGTAAATATAATGTATTTTACATTTAAATATTATTAATTATTATAACGATCAATAAGATGACGATCATTTAGCAAATGCAAAGCAAGTCTTCATAAGTACAAATATCAAGGACTTTAGCAGTCCGTTTCTGCGTTAATGCTATTTTTCAGTCAGGCAAGCCCGACTAGCACTTCGACTTCCTCTTCTAACTCTGACTTGTTTAAATATAGCTTTGTTTTTAGTAATTTATGGTTAGGTATATAATTTGTATAAATTAACTAGAAAGGGTATCTCCTAGTCGCGCAGTTTCGACTAGAGCACTCTTACTTGTTTAATATGTATATTTCTAACTCATAAATCTACCTATAACTAATATGAGCTGAATTTTCATTTCCAATAAAAAAAAGTTTATTAAAATCCCAAAATGAATTCCAAAATCCATTCGAAAAAGCCGTCGAATTCATATTGCTGATAATAATTTACGATCTCAGCCTACATAGAAATATGCATATAAATGTCAGCATGTGGCAAATACATTTATTTATAGATGAGAACCAGAAGAGCAATAGACTCTACATACACACACATGCGGAGATAGATGTAGATGTGTGTGCGTATACGTAAGTATTCGCACACGTGTTTTGTTGTTGGGCTGCTGTGCAGTCTGGGAAAACAGGAAAATCATCTTCTTAATCTTAATTGCGGCACATTAGCACAATAAACCAAACGAATGGCCAGACATTATCATAAATAAAAGAGCAGGAGCCGACCGAGAGCAGGCAGCCGGGACAGGGACTCGAATACACCCCCAGGATGTCCGGCCATATGTGTTGTTGTTCCGCCGCCGCCTCCTCCGCCTCCTGCGCCCTCTAGGCTTTTATTTTCGCATCAAGTTTTTGCCTAGCTAAGTGCTAAAATATTATTATTATTAATAGAATGTCACAGCGGCCAGTCCAGGCCTGGGCGTGGCAGAGCAAATATACCAACAAAAAAAGAGAAAGAAGATGGAAATAATATTAATGCATTGTTGCATGTCCCATAAAACCCCTGGTAACGTCCCCCCCCAAACACACCTATTCGCAATTAGTTTTGTGCATAATTGTGAAGACAAATGCATAAAGTTTATTTATAGCAGGAATTTCCTATATCTGAATTCTCCATAATTGTGCGAGGGCGGAGGGTGAGTGGAACGTGCAAATGTTGCCTTGTGGCTGCTATTGATTTGATGTTCGAATCCTCAGGGTGGCAAAAAACCAACAATTACACTGAACAGCAAAGAAGCCGAAGTGAAATGAGTCGGAAAAGAATTTTATGTATTCCAAAATGTTATTGAAAACCTCATGAAATTCATAAGTTCTTTATTACACTCTGCTGCAAAATGCAACTTTTTTCGTGCCACTCGCGTGAAATGATTTTTAAATAACTCTTTTTTTGCACTTGTCGCAGTTGAATCAAATTTTCAATCAATCAAAATGAGGTAAAAAATCAACTGTGAATTTCCACCGAATTTCTCTCCCTGACATATCACTTTCCTGTCGCGCCACCCAAAGGAAAAAATAAAGCGAAGAGAAATCGTGCAATTTGTTGCACAGTGTTTGTTGGCAAACAGCAAATAGCCAAAGGATTTTGCTTTAACATACGTGCTTAAATTATGAAAAACGAGCTTTAAGAATATTTTATTAAAATCGTTTACTTTGCGCTGCGGTCAAATTGATATGAAATACGAGAAAAATCATCAATGGAAGTAGAGCTAGACGGACGTGCCTGACTATGGAATGCTCTGAAATTGAAATGGTTTATTAGAGTGATACTATTCTAGCATTTGGGAGAAAGAGAATGAGAGAGAGAAGGAGAGAGAGATAGAGTTTTAGAATCATATACTACATACAGAGAGAGAAGAAAGAACGAAGAAGACAGATAGGTGGAGAGGTAGAAGCTGTAAAGAGGTAGAGAGGTGGAAAAAGTTATCGATGATCTGAGGCTTGATCTGAGCATGATATGAAAATAGGCAACAATCAAGTCAGTATATTCTTTCTAGAAGGACGAGATGAGGAGGACGGAAAAGGCTTTCAATGAATCGGAATATGGCCTCAGGTTGGCTTCAAAAGACTAGACTGATAGCCTGAAGAACTAAAGGTGAATGGGAGAAGATATGAATTGAAGCTTGAGTACAGCATGTTATCGAAAAACCTAGCAATATAGTCAATTCTGAAAATCTTATAAACGGACAGAGGAATGGTCAAAGGCCAAACCGACAGCCGGACGGACATACAGTCACATATAAAAGCAGACTAATCGATCACACTAAGCGAATGAAAACCAATCAAGAATATAATGTATTGACTCAGCCACGCCCTCATCTGCCCATCACACACACAAACAATCTACCCTCTGTCATGACTCGAGGGTAGCTGACATAAACAAAAATAGTTACGCAATTATTACAAAGCATATATGTTGTGATTAGATGATTGGAGATGAGAGAGGCACATACAGAGCCTTAAATGAAAATGCTAAGCGCATAAGTTATTGGCTTTTAACACCTTTTATTTGGGGTAAAAAAAGAGAGAGAAGAAGAAGAAGAGGGAGCTGGGAGCTGGGAGATGGGAGATGGGAGAGCGGGCAGCCATAGTGGATGGTTTTGGTCAACCTCGAAGTCACGGGGATGTAACATGAAAAACTATTAGCATTTTCAAATTTTAAGCGGATTAAGTTCCGGAACGGACGAGTTCAAGGCGAGACCAGCAGGAATAAGGGTGAACTGTGCAGGCCTACATGTCCCAGCTGGTTCGGGCCAAACTCAAACAAAAAAGTGTAGATGAGCCTTGTCGGCTTTTGCTGAAATTCAACTAATTTGCGGGCATCCGAACAACTACCGAAGGGTGGGAGCGGGTAGGGGAGGGGAGGGGGTGCGGGGGAAATTAACCACACAAAAGCAAATAAACAAAAATATATCAAAATAAAAAAAAAACGGAAAAAAGTGAGAATATATCTGTGAGTGGATGATAGAGTGTGGAGGGGTGGAGAGATGGAGTGTAGGGGTAGAGGGTGTTTCGCAGAGACTGTTTACATTGCAAAAAGCATTCGAGTGCAGCGCAAACAACATCAGACAACAACAGCAACAACAATGGGCAACAGACAGCAGACAACGCACAGATTGGTCATGCAACGCTGGTGGCTAGGACTTTCGGTTGCACGCATTTACCAGGCGACCTCATAGAGGTATGTTTATGCACGCCCACAGAGCGTGAGACGAGTATATTCGCTGAGTGTGTAATGAGTGTGTATCTGGCTGTAGATCTATCTGTGTGAAGGCAGGCTCTATTATTGTATATAAGTGCTCAAATTTCTCTGGCTGATCATGTAGAAATATCTTAATACACGCTCATAGAGAGTGAGGCGAGTATATTGGTTTTCTGTTATATGTCTGTGTTTCTATGGATATGTCTATGTGTCTCTCTGCTTGCAATTATAAATATTTTCTAGTTCATTAAGTTATATGTACACGCTCACATCAAGTGAGGCGAGTATATTCGCTGAGTATGTAATAAGTGTCTGGTTATGGATCTGTCTATGTGATCGATCTCGTGGAAGTATGCTTATACACGCTCACAGCAAGTGAAGCGAGTATATTGGTTTTCTGTTATATGTCTCCCTGGCTATAGATATGTATATGTATCTCTCTGCTTGCAATTGTAAATATTTTCTATCTCATTAAGTTATATATACACGCTCACAGCAAGTGAGGCGAGTATATTGGTTTTCTCTGATATCACTGGATATGTGTGAGAGTGAGCTGTAGATTTACAGTCGCTCACACCAAGTATGGAGAGTATATCGGTTTTCTGTGTCAAGATTGTTGATGATGATGATGATGATGACTTATTCTTCTGAATAAGTCTCTCTGAGAAGACAGTCCAAAACACAATTTCCAAATTAAGAATTAAATATATGTAGATTAGTCTTAATATCAACAATCTCGGATCTTCATACACGCTCAGTCGAAGTGAAGGGAGTATTTTTTTATAGATCTAGATCTGTCTTTCATAATATGTTATACCCACTCTAACTGCGGGAATGTCAAATCGGAATGCATTACTATATATCACAATTATGAAGTTTTACAGCAGAATCTCTACTGATCTATATAATTTATATCTATAAGGATTATGAGTATTCCATGCCTGAGCGCGCATCAGGCAGTCAGTGACACCCGCCTCGCACGCTTTTCTACTTGTTTTAATGCTATCAGCAGCGTTGTCGACCAGTTCTCTTAAGCCCATGGCCACTCACATTCTCTCCCCTCTCTCTCTCTCTCGCTCTCTCCCCTCTCTCCCTCTCGCTCTCGCTCAGGGCTGTTGTTGTCAATTGAATTGAATTGTTTTGCCTTTTTGCGCAAATGTGCGGCAATCAGAGCGCGGAGCGTGAAGGCATGTTTGTTTGCCGCTTGTTTATTTGTTTGCCTGTTTGTAGTTCTTCTCGCTGTTTGCCCTCAGCCAGCACCCACCCCCACCCTCACTTCAACCCCCACCCACTCTGACTTCCGGCATGCCCAGCGGCCTACCCGTCCGGCAGGCATCCCATATGCACCTAGTGCCAAGTAAATTGAAATCGACACATAATCCGGCATTGGCCTCCTGTGAGTGCAGCTGAGTGCAACAATAACTCCAACTCATGGGCAAGATAAGCCCTCTCTCTCTCTCTCTCCCTCTCTCCCTCTCTGCCTCTCTCTCTCGCTTGTCCAGTTATGCATCCTTAAACTGCCCAACATTAAACACTTTATAGTGTCCAACGAGTCTTGAGGCAGAGGCCGAAGCTCGACTGATTCTGAGAGCACTTTATAGCATTAAAGTAAAAGTTCAGAGAGTTTTCTTTTGAATGGTAATTAAAAGTTCATAATATTCTATAAATTAAACACTTTCCCCAACATTACACTCTGCTGCAAAGTGTAACTTTTGCATGGGAAAGTGCCGATGAGTTGATAGTGAAAGTAGTTTGGAAAGTGAGCAATGAGAGAAAACGAAGAGAGGGGAATGGAAGAAAATGGAGAATAAGATAAATCTGAGTGGGACACAATCACCTTCTACGTACCCTTATGAATACCCTGTAATCCAGCAGGTAACTTGGCAAAGCGGCAAATCACTGAAGAACTTTTCGGATTAGTTCTAGACAAAAAGGATGACCTCAATGATTGTAGAGAGTGTTTTGTTTTAGAAGTACTCTAAGCTTTTTGATGGAACTGAGCTGACCTCGAGTACGCTTCCTGGTTGAAATTTAATTTAAGATCATAATATATTAATGGTGATTATTTATTATTTATTAACACAAACTTCCTTGAGATATTTTTCAGTGTTCGGAAGAGCCTCTTCTCCTTAGATAGTTCGCCTAATTCTTCGTCTTTGTCTTCGCCTACTTCTTCTCCTCTTCTTCTTATTCATCTTATCCGTCTCCTTTTCTTCTTCTCTTGACAGCTCAATCTTCAGTTGTCGCAGTCGAAAGCCAAAACACTCGTCTTACTCCTCGTGAGCGTGTATTGTAAGCAGCTCAGTATTCGCCTTTGCTATGCGAAGAGTTTTTCTATAATGAAACTGTCAAGTTTTGCTTGTTAATCCCCCTTTTTTTTAGAGCAGAACTGAAATGACATTAACTAAGCTGGCGAATCCGCTTTGCGGCAAAAATTTAAGAATTTTCTCGTTTTTATTGCATTTATAATAATAATAATAATTATAATAATACATAATATACATACATACAATATAAACACTTTCCTACAGTCCACAATAGACAAAAACCAAAAGGCTTGAATTCCACACTTAATTATTATAATAAAAAATTAAAAACAAATTAAAAATTTCTCTTGAATCCATCTCAGCTAAAGAAATCCTATCCAAGGCAACAGCAAAAGATTGAAAATAATATTTAAATTACTTTCCGGCTTCGCCTCCGCCGTAAACACATATTCCCTATAATTTCATTACGTATTTTGCCTATTTTCGCTGCTTTTGCAGAGGCAGCAAAAATGTTCGTTCACTTTTTTCATTCGCGACCTTTGAACGCTGCGGCATAATAAAGCGCAGAATGTGAACGTTTCGCTTTTGTTACTCCAGCAACAACAACATCAAAAACAACAACAGAAACAACAACAAAATGCTGACAAACCGTGCGCTGTCTTCGTGGCAACAGTTGCCTTATCAGGTTGACCCACGGCAGGGCGCGTGGGTTGAGGCGAGCGCGAATCTGTTTGGTTTTAATTACACGCAACTCTGATCCACAGCGCCCCCTGTATTTTGATACTTCGCCGTGCTGGCACAAGTCGAGCTTCGAGCATGTTGCGAGCGAACATGTTGCAAGCGACAGCTACCCCTGCGAAGAGACTGGGGAAATGAAAGACAAACAAAGCCTCAAGCTGCTGCCTGAGCAGCGCCAGAAGCAATCTCCTTTACAACTTAATCAACAATTTATTTTTGCTTGAAATGTAATGCAAATATATATATAAAAGTGAAGTTAAGTTATTCCATTTACATATAAACCAATTGCGATCGCTCTGTGTTAAGCCAGGCATTGCCCCTCCGTGAACAAACTTCTTACGACCCGAATTCGCCGCACACTTGATTTGCCTCAACACGAACCTTGGCCGCATGACAGTTGAGAGCGCAACCGATGCGTCGCCTTCTCGCTCAGCGACGAAGCGCACATTGGCACGACGACCGACAGCGGCTCGGCCGCACACGAAGCTTTGCCGAAAGGCAAACCGAAGGAATAACGGTAATCGGCAGCACGCGCGCAACACTAAAGTGTTTAGTAGAAAGTGAACTCTTACACAAGGCGGACACAGCGAAACGTGACGCGCGCGTCGTATTCATTGTATTAACGGTGCATGCTCAAAAGCAAGCTACACTTAAAGATACCGCTACGTTTGTGCCCGTGTGCGCGTGTGTGTGTCGGTGTCTGTGCTTACAGCTGCTAAGATGTTGACTGGCAGAAGCCAAGCACTGTGGACATAAGTGAACGAACGAATAACTGTGAACTGATAACGAACGGATAACTGAAAGTGTTTAGAGAGTGCAAGTGCACAGCGAAGCAGCGCCTACAGCGAGAAGGTAATAAATATTTATACGAGAGTGCAAACACTCATAATATAAATGTATGTATGTATGTATGTATATTTGTCGATTATTGAAAGTCCTCTTGATTTTTGGCCTGTCTCTTGACACCGAATATCGCATTAAGGAATATAAACGTGTACGTGCTAAAGAGACAGAACCAGCCAACTAGGCTGCCTGACTGTCTCCCTGACTGTCTCTCTGTCTCTCTGTCTGACAGCCTACCAGTGTTTACATTTTATATTTTATGAGATAATATCCCCCAACACCATGAACATGAACAGAGGCAGAAATGTGCATTCCTCGGCCACATTTACTGCTGCCAAATAAATACAGCAACAATAACAGAGGCAATAAAAAGACGCGAACGTCTTTTGCACTGAGGCTCAGACGCCAGCCGCCAGCCGCCAGCCGCAAACTTGGCCAACAGACGTTGTAACAAAACCAATTTTCATTGTTTTGCGTTGGCTTAAGGCGGCGAATTGTGTTCCTTGAACGAGAATTTCCATTCAAGACGCAGAAATTGTTGTGCAAATGCCAAAACAGGAAAACAGAAAAGAAAAAAAAAAAAAACAATATGAAAAGAAAGGCCAAAAAGGAAGCTAAACTGTGCGAAGTGCGAATAAACACATGCGTCGACGTGTGAAAAAGAAAATCAAGTCAGACGGAGTCAAGTCGAGTTGCAAGTGAACGACTTGGAGTTATCCTCTAAAAGAAAAGGAAAACAGAAATGAGTTTGATTCAGTGAAAGACTTGACGTTCCCTTCTATGAGAAACTTAAGTCAGATAGTGCTGAAGTAAGGAGTGAACGACTTGGTATTAGCCTCTCCAAATAATTTATGCCAGAAATTGTGCTATATTGAGGAGTGAACGAATTCAAATTACCCTGTACTTTCTAAACTCTTTCTCATATGTATATATCATAGATCTTTACTTTATATTTACCATTCGACTAATTTTGAGATATTCACAACTTTTCCCTTAAATAGAAACTACATTAATACTTCATATAGATGTACAATTTTTAGAGAGCGTTTCAACATTATATGGATTTGATTTATTAGAATAGCGAGAGAATTGTATATGGGCTTTGAATATTTAGAAAACTGTCAAATTTTTTTAAATCTCTGAAATATGCCTAAATAACGCAATTCACGTAACGATTTTTATCGATTTCAAGTAATTAAAATAGTTATCGATGATTTGAAACACATCTCAGATAAGACCTAGGTGCAAATTGAAAGCTTCCATCTTACTTAGGCGCTGCCAGATCCACGTGTTCGTACACAAAGGTACACGGGCGGACAGCAGGACGTAGGACATACTGATTGACGGATGGACAGGGGTAAATTGACCCCAATCAAGCATCTACGGGTACGGCCTAAGCTCCTTTGGCCTACATACATACATTACCGCAAACATTATACCCTTTTCAATGAGGGTGGAGGGTATAAGGAGAAGCGCAAGTAATAGGCGACTATGTCTCAACTTGGATGTTTCATGTAGTACGGCGACTTTTATTCAATTCCAAGACGACGAAGGAGACCTCAGGCAAAGGATGTTTGGTCGGAAAAATGGCCAAAGGAAATATTTCTGGTTGCTGCCTCTAATAACGCCAACACACGCAGAGAACGAACGAAAGAGAGAGCGAGAGGGAGAGGGAGACACACACAGGGACAATTGCCAGAGATAGATATTTCCATTATGTTCTGTGCGGAATTTCGGGAATTCGAGCAAAATGCTTTGAGGAAGCGCACAAAATAATCCTTAATTATTATGAGGAGCAGCAAAAATTTCGCAATGCATTGCATAAATAAGTCGCTGCCAGCTGTTGGCATTAGCATTAATTTGAGCACCCGATTAGGCGACTCAATTTCGTTTACGGGCCTAAACCACATTAACGGACTATCGAGCATCGTCCGCAAGGACGCACGTTCCGGCGAGCTGTCTGTTTAATGCAATTGATTTGTGTTGACACGTTTTTATTGTTTTACTGCCGGCTAAGACTCGACTTCGACTGTCTCCTGCCCAGTTTTAATTCCATTAGCCCAATCTTATATATGGCATAGAGCAGTCTCACAATACCATGTCTCTTCAACTAGCCTTTGTTGCGTAGTACTTCGGGGCGGAGGATGCTACACTGCCACAGAAATTGATTGATAATCAATTGAGAGGATTTTCTTATGCCTACAACAGGCGCACGCCAGCTCCTTTGCTCTAGCTGAAGTCCCAGTTATACTCGCTCAAGGGGGCAGTAGAACAGAGTCTATTGGTTTGCTGGGCAATGATTGACCTAAAGAGACTCCGACTTCTCCGACGTAGTGTTGCGCTTTAGGAATATTACATTTCGATAGGAAGTCCTTGTGAGACCTTCTATAGATAGACCTAACATACATTTCTCTTGGGAGCATGGTAAAGTTCGGAATACTATATCTGTCAGCTTCTCACATTTAAAGATTGAAATTTCTTGAACTTCCCAATCCAACTTGAGTACTCAACGGGTGTAGGGCAGTCGGTTGCGCCCGACTGAACTGTTCTTACTTCAACTGCCTGCGGTTTGGACTTGCTGCTAACATGATACGCTTTAATCTGGCCAAGACAGCAGAAGAAAAAAAAGAGACAGAAAGAGGGAGAAAGAGTGGGAGAGAGAGGAGAAAGAAAGCATATTGCAATGGTGCGTATGGGTTGGTCATGCCACAAGTTGTTTTCTGTTCTGGTTGTTGGTTCTTGGGTTTCGGGCTTCGGGCTCCGGGTTGGGGCTGGGTGTGGGGCTGGGATGTTCCTTCCTGTTGCTCTGCCAGTTTTCTTTCGTGCCGCATTAAGTGCTTTAAGTAATTTATAAACGCCTTTTGCGAGGCACAACACAAAGGCAATAACAACTATATTGGATTGGTTTTTTGTTCTCTCGCCTTATGCGTTTTTTTTTTCTTGCTTCGCTTTTTCTTCATCGCCTGCTTAAGCTGCCCTCTACTATCTGCCTTGTAATTGTTGTGGCTTTGTTGTCGGCCGTCAAGAGTTTTATTTGTATATGTGTTAATCTAATGCGATTAGTCAGTTAACTAGCAGCATATGTTCAGCCACTAAACATCGACAATTTCGGAAGTAGCACAACGATTCGGATTCATTGAAACATGTAGAGGGTTGGGCTCACTGCAATTTAAGAAACACTTCACAGCCCATTATGGGATAGAAACAGAGTTCATCTTTAATTGAAGTGTAATGATGTCTATTCACTTACCATACTAGAACACATAAAGCTCATTGGGGATGGGTAACTGACTCCATTTGCCTATGTTGGTCTCTCCCTCTTTGTCCTGACTGTGCGTTCGATGCACCAATCTCTGGAATTATAAAAGCTAGAAAGTTGAGGTTTAAAAACATTTATTCTTGCTTACCTTACGCCGGGAAATTTTATGATTTGTATCCAATTTCACATCTCTTTTCTCTAATATCAATAAATATTGATTCATCAAATTGGTTTAATAGGCATAACTTTACGACCGTTCCAGTAAGAAATATACAATTTAGTATGTAGCTTTCACATATGAAAATACAAAAAATTTTATTTTAATATTTTAGATATGTCATATTTTACTTACAGAATGAATCAAAACAAAGTAATAACAAATAGAACAATTTTGATATTTGATATAGACACACATTTGGCTGTCACATTTATGCGTTGAACGTTTCATTTAAATCTGACATGCAGATCCCGAGTTCATTCAGACTAGGCAGAAAAGGGTACAGTTAGCGCAGCAGCTGTTGGCAATGCACTTGCTTTGCCTTTCGTATCACTCTGACTTGTCTCAGAAGCAATATAAATAGTCAGACTTGGTTTTTGGATACTTCAACTCAACTGTAGTTGTAATAACATTTTTAATTAAATTTCATGCCGACTTTCGAACGTCTTCGAAATGTTTGTGTGCACGGGCCTGATGGGCATTTATCTCCTAGCGAAGGCAGCCGCAGGAAGTCGGGAAGTTGGGCAAATGTCTGCTGCCAGTGGCAGAAGTACAGCTACAGACTTGCCTGTCATTATTTGTGATATTTGTTAAAGCTGAACGGAATATTTAGAGGATGTGCCCGAAAAATAAAAGGAACAAAAAATAGGAGAAGAAAAAAATAATTTGCCTACAAAGCAGAAATGCCTGGCAACTGAGAAAGGCATTCGGTGCCTGCCGGTAGGTCGGCAGCTGTTGGCGTCTTCTTCTTTTAGGTCTTCTATTTTTGGAAATGCTTAAGAAGGTAACAGCCGCTGAAGCGTTCTCATTTTGAACTTCTTGGCCGGGTCGAAACAAGTTATTTACTTGCAAATTGTTGGCTATGAACATTTATAGCCTGTTGCCTAATTTGCTGGCTTATAAAACTGGATATGGCCGGACTTTAATAACCCCGCCCCGGCCTCAGCTCGCACTTTAGTCTCCACTTTCATACGCTCACACAGTTTTGGGCAATTTTTCAGCATTTTTTTTTTATTTTTTGTTTTTGTCTCACTAATTATGCGTCTTTGCTCTGCTGACAGCTTCTATGCCAAGAATTTTCTATGCTGCCAAACTTTTCGCCTACAGCAAATCTTTGTCGAGGGGCGGTGTCAGCTACCAACACCAGCTGACGGATTGGCAGACAACTTTTCTGTTTCCATATATATATATACGGACATATACACACCCACACACACACACACACAAATGTATGTAAATCTTTTTCGTATATAAATATTTCATTGTAGAAATGTGTTTTTGCACTCTCTTTTGTTGCATACTTTTCGGGTCCATTCAAAAGCTAGCTTTAATTTATGAAATTTATGTTTTACTCCCGCTTTTGTTGCGGAACGTTCTATTGTTGCAGCAAATCGTCTCGGAATAGTTCTGTTTGCATTTAGATTATTTTCCCAGAGTCTTTCAATAGCCCCGAAATAAGCCTCAACGAATGCTGTTTAACCTTTTTTTCCTGTTGCTCTACAAAATTGCTGCCATTGTGAAGCTGAAAAGGTTTGAACGGCAAACCAAAACATAAACGCAAATGTGCACCTTCATTTCCTCCTAGAGTGTTCTTTCAGCTTTCACATATTGGATTTTGCTAAGATTTTGGTCTGTTCCAGCAGTTGTTGGCAGAGGTTGAAAGGCAGCTAATAAAACCGATTTTTCCTTAAGTGCGAATTACTTTAATGTTTATTTAGTTATTCGATGCTGAAATGTGGAGTATGAAATATACGAAAATAATAAGCTTGAGTAAAGTGCTTTAGGTTTATAAGTTTCATAACTTTTTAGTAGTCAGAACTTATTGAAAATATGTAAATGGAAAATTATAATATAAGTATTTGTAAGAATTGAATGTTATAAAAAGAAGATATGATCTACAGCACAGCATACATATACTCTTAATTGGGCTCAATCAACTCAAATCAATTTAACTTCATCTGCTTTTACCTCAAACTTAAGAATTGTCACTTCATCCGTGGACATAAATGTGTAGATCTTAGACACTATAAGAGCAACCACAGTATTTCTTGAAATCTTCAAATTTTTTATTTTCATTTATCAGGAAAATATGGCTGGATAGAATTGACTCGTCGTACAAATCAAGAATATATATACTCTATGGGCTCTGCCATGTCTCCTTCTGCGTGTTTCCCACTTTCCTGCTTTCTTCTGGCTGAGTTCCATATTTTAATGAGTTTAGGGTATAGTTCAGTTTAGACAATATGAGATATATTCATGCGTTGCAAAGACAACAATGTGTAATGAATGAAGCATGAGATTAGGAAGCTAGAAGTCGAAAGAAGTTATTTCCTATGTAGCCAGAGGAACGTATGTATGAACTAGGCATACCTACATTTAAATAGTATTGGATTTAGAAGAGCAGGAGCACAGTATATATAGCCTTAGCCTTATATAGGATATCTGCTAGTCAAAACTCAAAACAAAGCAATTCTTAAAGTCATAAACCAAAAACAGTAGGCAAATTGTGGGCAGCTGAAGCTAGAGACGTAAAATCAAAAATAATTTGGTAAAATTAAGTGAAATTTGTTCGCAGATAAGAGCTCTTCAGAGAGAGAGAGAGAAAGATAGAGAAAGAGAGATAGAGACACTGAAAGAGACTGTATATATGTAATAAATATTCTTATTGTTATCTCTTGGCTGGCAGCCTTGAGCTGAGCTCGAGCTGAAGCCATTTCGTGTGCATTGAGTTGAAATGAAATGAAATTCGACTTTAATTCGAGGCGTGCTAGAAAATTTGTGTACCGCGCGTATTATTTATTGGCTTCGTGCGCGTGTCGCAGGTGCTGGGAAACCACCTTCAGGGCCCCGACTCTGCGCCGTAGTTATTAATATGCAAAATTAGGACTCGATTCGCTGCTGGCAACAGCTTTAAGAGTCTTCATTAGTTTGGGCAAGTGCGTGTAAGTCAACCCGAATTGAATTTGCTATGACAATTTGCCAAGATACTTATAACAACTCTGTGTGTGGGGGGCACAAACTTGTAATTTCATTAGACCTATCTTTCGCAGTCTCCCTCGCAGCCTCCTCTCAGCCCCCTCTCCCTCTCTCAATCTCAATCTATTTGGCAACGTAACGAAAATCAGCCATCGATGTCGAAACTTTCAACTTGTGGCCATTAGCCGTGCCGGAAGGGCCACACATACAATTTATTTTATCGATGCGGCAATAAAACAAATGGCGCACATACAGCTGCCCGAGTCGGGCGTTCAATAGATAGAGTACAAAGAGTCGGCCGACTTCGAGCAGCCTTTGCTTTGGCACAAAATCAAAAGCAATAGAAGCATTAAGATTTACTGATATAATTTGTACGCACTCAAGCGTCATTAAGGCGGCTAGCAGAGTACACAAAGACAGCGTGTAGCGAGAGAGGGTATGTGGAGTGTGCACGACTAGCAGTTACCCTGTAAAATACACTCATCTGATATAACTATGTAAATAGTGTCATTAGACTTTGAGAGAGTAAGACTATATGCCTTATAGAGAGATCATATCTCTTAAAGTCTTCAAGATATGCTCAAATAGCTAACGTTTGTTATCGATTTTTATCGATTTATTGATAAAATTAAACGAATTTGAGGTGAGGGTGACATAGGAATAACTTTTATGATCAAATAGCTAAAGTTTATTATCGATTTTTATCTATTATATCGATAAGTTTAGCTGAATTTGAACTGTGAATGATATAAGAATAACTATGTCTAGTCAGATAGGAATGGACGAATGGAAGAACAGAGCATCAAACCTAGTTAAGCTGAATAGATTTCAGTCAGGTATCCTTTACCAAAGCTGACCCCATAACCAATCTACCCCCTGCTTACCCAGTGCTAATACAGGCATATAAAAAGTCAGCCGAAATGTATATTAGTAAAAGTTTCCCACACAGCGCGGCAAATAGCACAATGTATTCGACGAAAAAAGAAACTTATAATTGAATATTAAGACACTTTGGCGTTTAATGCGGTAATTATAGTTAATAGCAGCAAGGAAGTCAACGTTGTTTGAAAAGAGGAAGAAACGGAAAAAACCCAGCGACAAGCAACATGGCCGCCAAGCGCCAAGAGCCAACGTCTTTGGCCTGGCCAAGAGCCGGCCATGCATTGTGAGCGGCGCAAGGGTCCTACGACGTGTCTGCTGCCTGACCCCAGCGGGCAAAGCATTTAGCTAACGCCTAAGTAGCAAAGCAAGCAACAGCTATTGTGCCACACACACACACACACACACACAGGGAAAGTTTATGAAAACTACCAGAACAAAAGAGGAAGAGAGAGAGAGAGGGAGAGGCAAAGCGAAAGGCGAACAGGAAAAGCGTTTAACAAGTGCTGCTGACAACCAGTACAAAGTCTTGCAGAAAGTTTCCACGTTTTGGCCGGGCCAAGTGAATTCATCACGTTGCATGCGAGTTGCGAGTTGTTTGCTTAAGCGAGATAGCCGCAAGGCTGCTCCGGGGCGAGTGCTTAACACACGGCCCATTCAGAGCAACTGCGATTGAAATTTCAATTAATTAACTAGCAGCGAGCGAATGAATTCATAAGAGACGCATTAAATTAGTTCCTTTCTTCGATATTGTCTGACCGTTGCGGGGGAGGTTACACGATAAATGCGATAAATAAAGTTGTGAGCGCCCTCTTTGGGACAATAGAGTAACTGCTGATTAGGTGTTACACATTGAAATATGTGAACACTGGAGTTGGGGTAGCTAATGATGGTATATATATAAGAAATATATCTATTTCTTTAAAATATCTGAGAAATCTTCATTTCTGAACGAGATGTTGAGGAAATGGGAACCAGTTCTGTCAGTGAATGGATATAATTAGAATCAAAATACCTAAAAAGTCTTTTCTTAGATATCATCATACACTTTCAGCGCTTTGAAAATCTTTTACATATTTAAAGAAATGTGATGAAAGAGTTAAAAACTTTTTAATATACAAAAATTCAATGAAACTTGTTGACATTTTAACGATTCTCAATTAATTTGTATAAAAATTTCAAGAAAATAATATATATCAAATATATATATTACATATATTCGAACTGCAATTGCTCTGAGTTGAATTCCTATTTAAATTTAAGAGAGCAAATACAATTTAAATATAAATGTTCGATTGTTCGATTGCAGTTTCTAAATTGCTTTAGCCATTTGACCAATGTGTTGTTTGACAACCTGCTGACCTCCGCAGTTGGAAAAAAAAGTCATTGAATGACATTTGTAACAAAACAACAAATGCAAGCGAAATCCATAAATCAAATAAAAAGCAAAAAACAAAAATCTAAAAAAAATAGAATAAATTCATAACATAAAAAACCGCAATCGAAACAATTAATTTAAATTTATGCCAGAGCATAAAAATTCTTTTGAAAATATTTTCAATAAGAATCAATATTCGGTATTTAAAGTAAATTTAACAATAGAAATAATCAAAATATGGAATGTAGGATAGAGAAAGGGATATATGATATAAATATATAAAATATATATAATATATCTTATTTCCTATAGAAGTAAGTCTTTAATTCTTAAAGCTGTCGAGGCAGACAGGCTTATTTTAAGCTTTATAAACTCAACTCGTCAACGTGATACATTTCTACACACTCCAACGATTCCGCCACGCCTCCTTCAGCCTGTTCTATTTGAATGAAATAATTAAACCCGAAATTTCCATATTCAGGATAAAAATACAAAAGCCGAGAGTTCATTTAATTAATTGTTTATCAAAAGCCTTGACCTCTGCCACAACTGTTGACTAGCTAGCTAATAGTGTATATATGGCCCCATCAGATGGAAAAGTCAGGTCGGGCCAGACAATGTAATTATTCCATTCAACTCATTAATTTCGAGTGACAGACAGACAGTCGCTGTCCTCGGGTAGTGTGTGAAGAGGTTCCTCGGCGATTCCTACCAAATAGCCAATGGCAAGAAATGCCCCGAGGACTGTAATTTACATGGGCTGCACAATAACCGCGCACCTGTCACACCTGACAGCGCAAATTGTACGAGGGAGTGGGGGTGGTAGTGGGAGGTAACAGGTATGGGACTGGCAAGTGTCACGCCCCGACAGTTAGACAATGCTCACCTTTTGTTTACAGCCGCAGCGACAGCTCGAGCTCAGAGTGCACGACACACAATGACACTTGACAAATTGTGTTGGCAAAGAAACTGTTTAGCTTGACGAACAACTTGTAGATCAGCTTGTCAGATTGGCTTTACATATCAATAGGCAGTGTGGGGCTGGTAGAGTGGGAAAGAGAGCAGGGGACTGAGACTGAGAGGGAGAGAGAAAGAGAAAGTAAGAGATTCGTGTAAAACTTGAAATCACGCTCAATGACTTTTACAACAATTAAGACTTGGTGTCTTCTGGCTTAAAGCACTAAAAGATTCCGTTCTTTTTTCTCGATTTGAGATTTTTGAGATTCATCATCAACAGGATTCGATGGGTTAGGCGACTATCACTGACAATTTCTATCTATAATCTGTCTACTCTTTATTTCAGTTCTTTAATATTTCGTTAGCATTTTTTCTGGTTAAATACATTTGTCTGTTATGAATTTTGAATTTACACAGAAATATCTCATCATAGAACTTCTTGATTTTGTGAATAACTTAAACATCTGACCCGATGAGTCTAATCTGCTTCCAGATTAAACATCAGTACATCGTAATCCTTTAGAGACGTAAAATATTTACCTTGCATATTTTTTTCCAACTGCAAGTAAGAAAAGTGCAGTCGAGTATAACCGACTACAAAACACTCTATCACTGCTTAAATATAGATGAATTATTTTTGAGAAGTCTAAAGAGAAACTGCAGACTTGGTTAGTGATGACCTACGCTACAATTTGAATGGCCATTTTTCATGCGGATAAATGTTCGGCTTGCTGAAGGAACATTGCTTGAAACTAATATACTCCTATTACCCCTTGAAATACACGTAACTTTATGAAAAGTTTCTTTTTCTGCTGTTTGGCCGAGTCAAAAGTTTTCCAGTGAAAAGTTTACGATAAACCTGCTTTTATGACATTATTAAAAAACTCTATCACATGTTGACATCATATCTGCATACACATAATCATACCCAGGCATAATAAGGCAGCAAAGGCAATGCAAGCTGGAAATTGCATGGGCATAAATCATAATTGTTTTGTGGTAAAAGATAAAGCAAAGATCTCAGGTAACTACGATACTAGCTCACATTATAAATCAGTTATATAAAGTCAAAGGCTGGGCCAGCTAACTGTATCAAGTTATTATTTGGCCATGTCAGAGAAGGATCTCTAGCTCAAGCTTAAACTGAGTCATTCTCTTTATAGAAATCTTTAATAAATATGCAGCATGTCGCATAGCTCAGCAAATTTCATGTGTGTGCGTCGCTTGGCTAAAAAACTTTGCAGACTCGGTACTCAGAGCTGAAGTATGTGAAAGGCATCCCTCTCCCTCCCTCCCCCTCTCACTCCCACTCATCCACTCTCTGTAAGCCAGCTCGATGGCATCTCTCTATGGCATTTGGCGACGGCGACAGATAACCTTTTGAGCCAGCCAAATACTTGAGAAACTGTTGCACTGCAACTTGTGCACATTCGTTTGGAAAATTTTAATAATCTTCCATCGGCTCTTTTATATTAGAAAGTTCTGAGACTCGCCCAGAGATATTAGGCCCGTCAGAGAGCCGCACGCATTGTCGCCGATGTGTGTCCCAGCGCTGCTTGACTTGCTGAACTTGTGGTTCGCGAACTTTGAACTTTTAACCTCGGCCAGCGGCAGATGAACGGCACTTGGAATCGTTCCGATATCACATGCTCCCCCCACCACATTCTCCCCCCTCGATGTCCTTCACTCGCCAGGAGCTCCGAGTTCGAATTAGTTGCGCCGCTAATGCATTCATAGGCTGCTGCACAGCTCAGCACAAACCTGCTCCGACGTGATTGCAGCCGAGCATGAAATGAGCTCCGCTTTGCTTATTTATTATCTTTAGCAGACGGAGCCAACGAGGTTCTGCTAATTACACTCGCTCATGCAGGGAACAAGAGAGTATATTGGTTGTGGTGTGATTCGTGAGTGTGGCTGAGAGAAGGGATATTAGAGACTTGAAACTTGGAATGTATATATGAAGCCCTCTTTGATAAGGGAGTGGAATTACTGTGTAACTATAGTCTAACTATAAATAGTCCAATATCTTTAACATTACATTGAAGGTAGAAACTTGCAATTTTGATGTAGGCAAACGAAAAGCATGAAATTTGAAATGTCTATAAAGTATGTATATAGATATATATCTACACCAAGTCATTATATCTTTAAAAGTTTCATTATCAGGAGCTCAAGTAAAAAAAAGTACCATTGACTTCTTCCCTAGATTAATCTAGAAATATATTTGAGCACTTGTTAGCTGCATTTCGAAATGAAGCGAGTATACAGCAGTCTCTATCCCAGAAGAGTACAAGAGACAGATTAAAACTCGACTGCTTAAATCGAATCTGAGTGGGGCTCTGGCGAATATAGCGAATGGCTGTTCCAATTTGCTCAGTGACTTTTTTCAGTTTTGTGTGTGTTGTGTGGGGTAATAGGGGAATGGTGGAATGCGACGGGGGAATGTTGGTATGAGGAGTGGTGGGAACGGAGGGGTGCTTGAACTTGTTTGCCATTTGTTTGTCTAGTTTACAATGCAATTAACCCATTTTAAAGTTTCGGTTGTCGGCCACAGCAAACTGACTGACAAAAGACTTGGCTTTTGCCTTCCGCCTGTTTCTGTTTCGCCTTTATTCACGTCCCACTGGGGCTCATCCGGTGTCCTGTCCTGAGCCAGCGTCTGCTGGCAGAAAATCAGTTTAACCAGCAAAAAACTAATTGCGCAGGCAACTTGTAGCTCGCAATTATACCGCAAAGTGCAATTTATATGCTGGCCAAAAGGACCGAACGGAACTTGGCCAAAAGCGAAAGTCACCAGAAAGTTAACGTTAGCCAGCAAATGACTTGAACGAAATTTCTAAAACCAACTGCAATCGCACGTAAAATGTTAATGCGCAGCACTTAAAGATGATGCGACGAGCAGATGGCAGTGTTCCACTCTAGGACAGCCAGTGGACATAAATCAGTGGATCTCGGCAACGGCGACAGAGGCGACAATTGTTCTATGCCAAACCATTTCAACTCATTTTGTTAAGGCAGAAAATCAAAGTCAAGATCTGGGCCCGAGCAATAAGTCCAGCGAGTGCCCCGTGCGGCTGTGCCATAAATTAAATCTAAAGGAAAATTACGCGCGCAGCATGTGGCCATAGATGTGTGTAGTATATAACGGGCACAGTGCTGTCCGGTTGGGAGTACTCGACTGGGGGATACCTGCAAGTCAGCAAAGAGCAATGCTTTTAGGTGTTGTGTGTTTTGAGTATGGAGACTGATTCCGAAATATGCACTAAACATCGCCAGCTGCTAAAATGGTCTTTGAGCAGCCACCCATTATAAGAAATGTACTGAAGGATCTCTGGTTCTATGTGTGTGATTTCGATGAAATTTTTAGGAAGTGAATATGACATTGTTGCTTATAGATAATGAAAATGGCAAGAGATATCGAAATAAAATAAATGATCTTTAAAGCGTAGAGTGCACAAGAATTTATGTATGAAAGTTGAAGTGGGTGGCCCTTGTAGTTCTCGAGATATATTGATTCAAAGACACACATGGAAGTCCAGTTTTGGCAGTTCGACTCAGCTGCCCATTCTTATATACTCTATATTTGGCTGGCTTCAGTCACGCTTTCCAGACTCCAGCACAAAACCAGTGCATCCCATTGCAACCATACACATAGGTGTATTGCAGGGTATATAAATCTGTAGGCCATGCAACCATAAAACTGATAACCTTGGCCAACAGCAACGTGGCCTAATGCTGAACCGTCTAAGATGACAATGGCCAATGGCCAATGGACAATGGACGCTGGCTATTTGTAGAGCTCCCGCTGCGTTGCCTCTTTATATGGCAGACTGGACGGATTTGTTTATGACTCTTTAGCACCACGTGATAAAAGCTTTTTCGGCCGGCAGAAGACCAAGGCCCGACATATAAAAGCTTCCAACTTCCTGCTGACCTCCATTCCCATAAAATACCTTACATCATTTTGAGTAATTACAGGGCCAGCACAGATACAAATATATATATAGGACTCTGGGTGTCTGTGTGTGTGTGTGTGTGTGTGTGTGTGTGTGTGTGTGGGGCAGCACCTTGCTTCAGAGCTGTGCAGCGTACGAAATAGATACAAATATTTTATTGCTCCTCGAGGACACGGAGCGAGGAGGCAACGAGAGAGAACGAGAACCTTGTGACGCCCCTGGCTATCCATGGCAATAATGAATACGATAGATAATTATATACATGACGTACTCTTAAACACAAGCGCAGTGACTTTAATGGGTTTGCCAACTGCAAGAGGGGCCCGGCCCTTCATAGACTGTTGACTGTGGACTCTAGACTGTTTTGGTCCTTCTTCGGTTCTATCGGCTCTGCGCGGCACGGACTAATCTAAATTTATAACTTTATTTTTTATGAGCAGTCGCGTCTCGCCCGCAGCTCTTAACTTCAAGCTGCCCAAAAAACGAAGCGAATTTTATGGCTTTAAAGCAATTGTTATACCCTGCTCTCATAGAAAATGCATAAACGGGGTATAATGAGTAGAGCGAGACAAACATTTATTATATATATACGAGATAGACTGATATACCTATGTTAGTATGTCGTTTCAGTTGTATGTCTCCGCATGAACTTATCGATCTCGAGAACTACAAAAGCAAAAGACTTAAGATTTTAGATAAATATGCTTGTATATCATAGGCATCATAATATGTTAAATGTTCTTTAAGTTATATTCTATAAATATCTAAATATAATATATCTTTTATATATAGACTTTGTTTATTAATTCTAGCTTGACAGCTATAGTTAGTAAAACGTTCGTCTTTGGTATACAATCACCTTTTCATGTTATAACTGTGCTCTGAAAATTTCATTAAGATTGTACAGCTAGAACCAGAGTTCAATCAGTCCAAGTGTAATAGCTCCCTTAGGTATACCATTGGTACTCCTTGTATAAGTGTGTATGTGCATATATATCAGTACGCTTCACCATACAGCTAGACTATGCGGTTAGGGTATGTGCTAGTCAGGCACATCCCAACGGCGCACTCTTGCATTTTTTACCGTTTATTTTTTTCGAGTCTCTGTGTTGTTTTTTGCCCTGCTCGAAAGTGATAATGAAATAATTTGAACTTTTTTGTTTGCTTATTTTTCTTGGGCTTACCCACAGCCAAGGGTCACACATGCAGTGGCCGGCTTTTGGTCCTGCTGCTTGCCCATTACAAAAGGCAAACTCATTAAATTATGTAAAACTTTGTCTTTAAATATGACAGCAGAGCAGAGTAGAGCTGAGCTGGTCCTGGTTAGGGCCGTGTGTGCATACATGAGTATGTCCTTAAGAGCAATTCGTTATTTGACTATGAGCTTTACTGTTAAAGTTTCGTTTACTTTGGCCCCCATCTCCGTTAGGCCTTTTGCCTCCCCCGAATATGAGATTCACATGCTTCTTAAGTTCTCTTTAAGTGTGCTCTCTAGGGATTATTAAAAAACAAGCCTTTGCTGCGTAAATAAGCTCGTTTGATAAACGTGATGAAATTTTTGGAGTGTCAATAAAGCTGGAAGTTCTTTGAAATGAATATATTGATAACATACAACTTTTAAAGCTGCTGCGAACATAAACCTGAGTACTTTTTAAACTGATCTGAATTTTTTAATATTTTCATTTTGCAATTTCACATATATATATTTGATTATATTGAAAATTTTTTTAATACTACTGATATAATACTGAACATTTTTAAAAAATTGAAATATCTTTTAATAATTAATATATTACATTTATTCTCGTCTATTTTCAGATAATCGCAATACTTTTTAATAATTGAACCATAAATCAAAGGGAATACTTGATGTATGCAATTGTGAATTACTACGGAGTATAAAAGAACATTTTCCCATACGCAAATAAATTAAATTTAAATTCAAAGCTGAGTGCAAAAAAGATGTGGGGACATTAAAAACAAAAGAAGACAGAGAACAGAGAACAGCGCAGGAGTATTTTATAAACCATATCAATTACGGGCGACACAGCGCGAGACCACTTCAAGCAATTACAGGCAAAGGCTGTGACTGCGACTGTGACTGCGACTGCGACTGCGACTGTGACTGCGACTACGTCTGTGTCTGCGTATGCGTTTAGCGCTGGCGAACGCTAAACAATGAGAATCATTTTACGTAGCATACGTCACGGGAATTTAGCGACTTCCTCAACGAGCCGACGCCCCCGCAAAATGAATTGTTCCATTTTGATTGTAATTAGCCTGGGATGGCTGCTACACGCGCATTGCTCTGCCGATGCTGCCATTTCGAATCGAGGTAAGTAGACACAAGCGTGCTATCTCTGTTACTCGCTCTCGCTCCCCCTTCTCTTTCTGCCTTTGCGGTGCCCGAACAAAAGCTGCTCCATGCCACTAAAAGCATGAGTGGCCGCTGGCATTTTAGGTGAAGTTAGGGAACTGGAAGTGATGCCAGCTCTGTGCCAGAGCTTATGCATTTAACGTGTACAAGTTGAAATATATATATAGAAATATGTATATTTATTTTTATTTTTTTTCATATTCATGTTTCAAGAACACTTTGCTCTGACTATACCCTGTAAGGTGAAGTAATGAAAACGAAGAAATAATTAAATCTGTAAAATGAGACGGAATCTTTTAGATATATATCCCATGTCGCTTATCAATTAAGGCTTTGTAAATAGACTTTACATAATATTTCTGTTTTCAAATATCTTTAAGCATTTGATTCATTCAAATTTACTTTCTTTTAGCAAATGCTTTCATATATGCCTATATACTTTTAATCACACACATCAATTGTCTCTTCTATAACTTCAATAAATTTAGATATATTTTTTTTAATTTCATATTAGCAATGCATATATAAAGAATGTTCTATTTTTTATAATTCTAATTTTAACATTTTAATTTCCTGATTTAAACGTCCAATTTCCCTTCGTGGAAGCTTTCGCCTTTAGCAATTCAATTCTATTGTATATATGTTAAGGAATATGCTGAAAATCTGTTCCCATCTTGAATGCTCTTTGAAATACATAAACACATTTGCATTTGTTTAATAAATAAGTAAATTATGTCTGCATTATATTATTTTCCTTAACAATTTATAAATATATGTTCATATTCTTCTAAACCTTTGTTAAGTTGTCAGTTGATCATTGTTCTAAGCATCTATAACTTGATCTGATCGCGTGTATTTAAACAACTTTCACAACTCTTCCTCTCGTATTCGTGTTGCCATACTGTTAAGATTGTGTAACCAGAAGGCCACACCACTAGACAAAACTTCTGATGCAACTTTATTATAAATAATAATATTTCAATTTAATTTAGAATATGCTCTATACAAAAGTCTCATTCATAGAGGCATACCGGGTATCTCATAGTGCATCATATTTTGAAGAAAAATATAATGTAATCTGTAGAGAACCGTATGTTCATTTATAATTACTTAACAAACATACAGGGTTTCTCAGAGTGCAGCATATTTTGAAAGAATTTCCAATTTTGTATAATATATAAGTGAACAACTCATGTATAATTGCTTAACCTCCATACCGGGTATCTCTCAGTCCATCATCCCCTGTGGGCATTTTGCACTCTGTACCTCCTTTGATCCGCCCGAACCGCATTCAACCAACGTTAGTTGCATTTATGTTTCCGCATAATAGAAAATACGCGAGCACGCATTTCGCGGAGCTATCGCGAGCATATTTAAATGCTAACTAAATCCGTGTGGCGGGGCTCTTGAGCACGTTGCCCTAATCGCTCTGAACCGCACCGCAGTGCTCGAGCTGAGTAAGCGTGAAAAAAACATTAAAACTTCGCCTAGGCACACACAATGCCAATGCGGAGCTCTGGCCGAAAAAACGCGTTAAAGAAATGGAAGCAAAAATTTAAAAATCTCTGATGAAACCTAACAAATGTTTCAGCAAATTTGCCTGCCAGCTGCGAACCGGAACAGCTGCCAAAATGCGATGAACTTTCAATTTGAAAGTTTATAACAGGACCAGAACCTGTGGACGTGGACCAGACGCAGCATCCGGTCCGGTCCAGTGTGGTGCGGTGTGGTGCGGTGTGGTGCGGCCTGGCAGTCGCAAAATTGCAAATTCTTGAAACTATGCCGGGCGAATGCTGGTTACATTGCGCAAATAGTTTGGCTTATCTTGGCCGCAAGTTTATCTTGGGCGACGACTTTGCTTTTCTTCTATTAGGCAATGGAAAACACAAAATAAATTGAAAGTTCAGGTGTGCGACTTTAAGCATTAAATCTGGACACCGGCAGGCCCACCGTCCACTTGCCCACCTGTCCGACTGCCCACCTGGCCGGGCTATAAAAACAAATTCACATGCCAGGGCCATATTTTTTGCCTTAGCAACTTCTACAAAACCCGACCGACCAATCGATAAATTTAAGAGCCCAACATTTGTCTCCATTATCGCTGAAATCCAAGGCAAACGCGCGTAAAGCAAAACAAGTAAAGGCCAAGGCAGACGGGGCCTAACTGATTGCGTAATACGCGTTAGCAAATGTTGTGTGGAGAGAACTTTGATAGTGCAGCTCTAAGACTATGCCACGCCCATAGCAAAACTCTGTTATCCACAAAGAAAGTCAAGATTGACGGACTTTTCATACTCTAGATTCATAAATTTCCTTCTAGAACTTTGAACATACCATATAAACTCTGCATCTCTCACTTTCCTTTTATAATATTGTATATGTTTCGAGTTCCGAATCTTTGGCTTCCATACTTCCTAAGTTATCGAACATTCGTCACCTTTTCAATAAGCATATCCGCTAATTCATAATCAAATCTGAAGATAGAAGACAAATGCTTCCAAGATTCATTCCATTATGTCAAGTCTTTGCCCCAAAACCTATATACCCCTCTACACTCATCAAGCGCGTATCACACCCAAAAAAAAAAGAAGAGAAATATGTGAAAACTGCGAAGCGCATAAAAGGACCATCGATGCGTGGCGCAGCATGGAATTGCCAACGTTTTTTTTGTATTTTCGTCAACCTGTAGGCGGGAGGCGTGTCCGTAACAATGGCACTGAAAAGGCGTGTACGCTGCGACGAAAAAAAAAAAACAAAAACACAACAATAATAGGTGAACACAGAGAAAGAAATGGAGATAGGGCTAGGGAGAGAGAGGAAGGTAAAACAAGTGAACAGCGGCAGCAGCAACAGCAGTAAAGGTATATCACAGGTGGAAATGTGCTTTTGTCACTGATCATAAATTTTTGAACTAGCTGCGTGAGCGTGAGTGTCATGCCCATTGCGAAAGTTCTCTATTGTTCTTGAGTGCAAAGGACACGGCAATAAAACGTAGCTATTGACAACAGCATACTGTATATGGAGGGAAGGGAGGAGGGAGCTTCCGCTGCAAATTGGCGGCAGCGCCTTCAGCTGGATGGGATGGCTTATCGAGCAGCCAAATAGCATTAGCTGAAAAGTCCTTAACGGCCGTGAGATTTGCGCCACATCCACATCCATGTGGCCTGACCCATTTTCCGAGTCATATCTCGCAGCATTTGCAGCAAAGAAGCACTTAGCACACATCAAGTGACAATAGTTTATGCCGTTGTATTACAGTAAATAATAGTGAACTGCATCTCACGTAGCCTGAGCCTCGCCTGAAGACTGCAGTCCCGCCCCCTGCTCTGCCCGCCTATTTGGTAGTTTTGTTTGGCATTTTAAGTGATTTCACTTAAATTTTCATAACAAAACATGAAGAGTGCGTGCTCGGGCGCTCGTGTATGCTGAGCACGATGTAGAGCAACACTGGCTGAGATTGGATGAGAGTCGAGGTGAGAGGATGAACCTCGACATGCATGTTCCAGCTGTCATACACACATGTATATATACATCTATTTCGGATACCCTTTGAAAGTTGAATATAGAGTGGGTATGCTGTATTTGCATGTAAGGGGTTTGAATGACGGACAGCAGCGCGAAGGTATATGCGTTATTATGCTAAAATGATGCATATACAATAATCTTTAAAAATTAAAGACTTGAAATTTCTAATATTTTTGCACACATCTCGAAAACTATAAATGCTAGACACTTATAATTTCAAATATTTCTTCTTTTATACTAATCTCATTTATATAACACTTACAATAACTCAAACCACTTTTATTATATCGATATATAATTGAGAGTTTGAGTTGATTTTTCGTCCAAAATTTAAATTTACGTAAGATTAGACATTTCTACTTGGGTGTATACATTTCTGTGATTTGCACACAGTCTTAGGTACCTCTCCCGTATCATGACATTTTGAGTAATATTTAGAGGACAGACTTCTACCTTGGTATACACACACATTTGTCTGTTCTATTAATGTCCTGAAAATTTCATTAAGCTCGCTCATCTAAAAGCTGAGTTCAATCAGCCTATTATTCATAGTGAATTGATCTCTGCATAACTAGAGCAGCTCTAGTCAATATTTCACGTATTTATGTGTGTATGTACAAATTTGTGTTCATATATCTTTAGAAAAGATAGTAATATATAATTCTATAACTATAGAGAGTATGTATTGGTCAGTCACTTTCATCTCAGATATCCCTTGTTTGTACAGCATTTTTTTATACAGATTTCTTGTGCTGCGAAACCGCATTTTATATGTTTTGCTTTTGTAAAATTTTTTTCATAGATTTAGTTTTTTGCCATACGCACGCCCCTGCAACACACATTCCAGGCGCACACACAACACATCTACACACACACGCTAACATTCATGAGAAGCATGTTAGCATAGCAACGAGCGCATAGACCATATATATAGGGATTCAGATCCAGCGAACGGGGAATAGGCAACTGCATGACATGTTGTACGTGTTTATATGCAGTTGCCTAGCCTTCTGTCGCTGTCGCTGTCGCTGCCGACGTCAGCGTCGACGTCGACGTCGACGCCTGCTTGCCATCTGTTCGCGCGCTCATCCGTCCAAATGCTGGGCTACGCCCCGCTGTGGTTGTAGTATTATATTTGCGAATCCCTTTGGGTATGTTGGCAGCAATAAATTTTCATCAGTCCTACAACTCCTGCTCTTCCTCTTCCTGCTGCTGCTGCTGTTGCTGCTGCAGCTATTTTTCCTACTTCACGCCAACCGCGCCTCCATCACCATTAACTAACAAACAACAACAACAACAACAACAGTAACAAGCAACGCCCAGCACTTGGGTTGTTGACTAGGCTGGTTCCAGCTCTATAGCTGTAGCTGTAGCTGTAGCTGCTGCTGGGCAACAAATCTCTGGCTCAGCTGGCATGTTTTGTTGCGGCTTTTTACGAATGCGATTTGATTGTTTGTCATATTTTTACGAAATCGTTTCTATTACTGCCCTCGCGTTTTGCGCCAGGCAGGGATTTGGCTTCTTGTGTCCTGCGCGATAGCGAAATAAACCTGATTGATTTCGAATTAATAGTAGGCCATATCAGCATCAAATGGTATCAGCTGTGTGGGCGTCTCTTTGTAGGACTGGAAATGCGTTCTGTGGAAACAGACATACTTGGGCATAGATATGGGTAAACAGATTTGTGAAAGGTGTCTCATAAAGCAAGCTAAATTAATTGGAATTTATTTCAAATTGAATTTTAGCTCAAGCTTATCTCTTGTTGCTTAACGATTAGTTGAGTTGATGCTCATCTCATGACAGTCTGTGGACATACTTATTCGAAGTGACTGAGCACGTGCAGACAGTAGAGGCAATGAATACCCTGTAGGTAATTAATGTATATTATGTAACAGATAGAAGATAGATATGACTGAAAAAAGTTTTCTCCAAATTCATTCCTCGACTTATCTCTCTGTCCTATCTATCTACATCCATCTCGAAGCTTAACTAACTTTAGCTGTCTGCCTATCCGTTTATAATAATATGATATGAATACGTTTCTATAAATAGGTCTGTAAGAATACTCCAAAATTTGACGTTTCATAGAAACTCTGAATATATTATAGTCCAGCATACCCAATCAGTCTTATACTTTACCTTAAAAGTGGCCCTTTAAAGCACGTTCATGACTCATTTCCTTTCCATTCAATGAGCTAAGCTGTCTCAGGGCCGTGATCCTTTGTAGCAGCGAGCACAAAGAGAAGAAATGTTTCGGCATTGAATGCTCTGTATGCCTCGTTAGTTTGTACCTAAAAATATGCTACGAAAAAGTACGAGTTTGTTTTTATCAAATTCCGTTCGAGGCAAAAATCAATGGCAATTGCCAATTGCCGAAAGCACATTGAAAATCTCAGCCATTTTCAAGCATTTAACTTCGCCTTGGCGCAACTGAACTCATTATCACGGCAATAATTACCAACAGCTGTACGGTAACATTACGTTTACGTTTACGTTTACATTCTTGCAATGCAAATGGCTGTGTAATGACGACAGCAGGAAAACGTTTTTATTGCCTTTCGGCGATAGTCGCAACTGTTGCAGCAACTGTTAAGGCCGTTAAGAGAGAGAAGTCGTTGGCACTTGTCTTGCAGGCGGACTGCAGCGGGTGCTAATTAACACGCTCATTGAAAGTAATATGCTGATAGCCGTAGAATTCTTTAAAGCGAAATGGATACAGGTGAGCAGATTGAGCTGGAAACGACCTACAGGAAGATGAAGAGCTTCAGATGGATGTGAGATGTAAGCTGGTGGAGAGATTGAGCTGGAAATATTAACAGTTGAAGTTTGTGACAAGAAACACAATATAAATAGAGAATAACGAATAACGAATATGCAGTAGAGAAGAGTGAATAGCGAATAGAGAATGAAGAATAGAGAATGGAGAATAAAACATAGAGAGTAGAATAGACAATTTAATGTAACTTTCGGCACAGGATTATAATGAATTTTTGAGATTTAATAAAAATGCCATCACATTTACATGACAATATTTAAAACTGACCTTTAAATAAATAAATAAAAATCAAAATTGTATTTAATTTACATCTATATGCGAATTATTGAAACAAACTTGATCAGTGGGTGCTATACAGGGACCTACAATACAAAATTCAAGTCTTTAGCTCTTATAGTTCCTGAGATCGACGCGTTAGCAGATACGGACAAACGAACTGTCGGACAGACAGGGCTAAATCGTTTCAACACAATACAATTCCTGATCAAGAATCTACATATACATACATACGTTTTGGCGTCTGCCACGCCCCCTGTCAACTTTCTAACTTCAATATCAACTCGACGAAGCTCGTTTATAAGCGCTGTCCAACGAGCGCAGTCAAAGTCAAACAAACTCGCAACCAAGTCGAGAGGTAGCCAATTAAACAGCCAGACGTGCATTACTTAATACTCATATGTTCTTTTCCAGAACTTGTACAAAAATTAAATATTTGAAATGCCACCAAAGAGGCATCCACACACACACACACACACACATACACACACACACACACATAGCGAGGCGACGCCATAGAATCACAGAGAGAATTGCTCTGTGGCACGAAATGTTTGCGGCACGTCACAAAAGTTTCCTGTTGAATTTCCCTTCATTTCCTGCCCAAAGAGAGATTATTATTATTTTCATTCACTGAGCCATGATTACAGATAGTCGGACAGAGACAGAGAGAGAGGATGAGTCTGAGAGAGAGAGAGAGAATAAGACAGTTGACTGTGTGTGTTTCTCTGTGTGTCACGTTCATTAACGCATCATTTATGGAGCGAAGCAGCTCAAGGTGGCTTGACCAAAGACTTGAATATCCTTGAAGCAGTTCATGGCCTTGGCCAGGCTGACATCGCCATCGACAGCGCCATCGACATGGCCATCATCAGCGCAGTCGTCTCGTATATTTGCATACTTCCGGCGAACGGCGAAATGATTACCATTATTATTTCTGTTGTTTGCCGTGGCCATAAACGTTCGCATTATGGTTATTACACTGCCAGCCAGCGGCACACTTTGCATTGCCAACAAGCCACGTCCAAGGCGAATGGCGAACGGCGAACGGCGAACGGCCAACAGTCATGCGGTTATGGCTTATTTGTGCAAATGAGCTGCTGCAGCTCGTTTATTGTCATATTCCGCTCGGCGGCTGCCAGCTAAATGCAAATGTTTCCCTTGGCCCAGCCAGGTGCTAGGCATAACAAACAACAACAACAACAACAGCAACAAGGTCAGGCAATACGCTAAGGTCGACTTCATATATGGGTGTGTAATCTATCTAGATTGATCCATGCTCAGCTGCGCTTAATTGACCTTTGATATGTGGAGTCTGTCCTGGGCAGCTGATGCCTGTAATACTCGCTCACGGTTCAAATGGCTAACAAATTCATTAAGCAATCAAAGTTTATCGATTTGACAGGCCTCAATGAGCGAATCCCGCAATTTATATCGGATATTTGATGAGCGTGTTTCATGAGAAGGTCAGCTGAGATTCAAATGTTGCTGGCTGTGGGCAGTGCTAACAGAAGTGTGCACAGATTCGATGGCTAGTAATATGATAATCCAGTTCTTGCAATTCCAATATATTATTATTATATTATTAATGATTCCAATATATTAGAGGACCGTCGTAAACAATAAGAAGTTTTTTGATAAGTTATTGATATATTTGCTGAAATATGGTTGTTCCCGTATATATCAGCACTCTATCTGGGTCAAGAAATGGCCTTCTGCTGATATAATTTGATTTAGAACTCTTAAAGAGATCTTCACTTACATTACAACAGTCAGATACAAAAGTACAAAAACCAATATACTCTCTTGCTTAACCTCTTAGGCGGCAACTAATCGCAACTTGTTTTCGTAGTTTCGCTGAAATAAATGATATATTGATAAGAACTGTCGCTTTGTATCGAGAGCGTCACAATTCTGTCGTCACAGTTGTCATTAGCGCTTCGGTTCCCGCCGGGGCAATGGCCAAGCGCTAAAATTCCACTGCGGCAACATTTAGCTTCGGGGTCAATCGGGCGACGGTAAAGCTTCTCATTTAGCGGTCATTACCATACGCAGCTTTGCTGCGCGGGCAGCTGAGCACGTGGGGCCGGCAGCGGCGCTTGGCCACAGAAGAACATCGACTCTCGAGCAGTGCGAACCGCCGAGGAGTTCCGAGTTGAGACCAAGTGAACCAGAGCAGAAGCAGAGAGTCCTGCGATCCGATGGCGCCCAACGTTGTTGCCTACCTGTACTACGCGGTGCGGGACCTGTACGATCAGCACAAGGATCCGCGCATCGCACACCTGCCCATGACGGGCGACCTATGGAGCGTGGCGCTGGTCATCGTCGCGTATCTGGCCTTCGTGCTGCACTTCGGGCCCAAGTGGATGGCCAAGCGGGAGCCGTTCGAGCTGAAGTTCGTCATGCAGCTCTACAACGTCGTCCAGGTGGTGGCCAACTCCATCCTCTTCGTCTACGGCGTCTACTACTCGCTGCTCCAGCCCGGCTACAGCATGAGCTGCCAGCCCGTGGAGCACCACAATACGACGCCGCAGATGATGCGGCTGATCTACGCCTCCTACGGCTACTACATGCTTAAGTACCTCGACCTCTTCGACACGGTCAGTGGCTGCAGCCGCTCGAATCGGAGCTTCAGCTGATCCTAATCCGTTTGCTCATCCGCAGGTGTTCATCGTGCTGCGCAAGAAGAACTCGCAGGTGAGCTTCCTGCACGTGTACCACCACGCCGGCATGATCTTCGGCGTCTCCATCTACATGACCTTCCTGGCGGGCTCCCACTGCACCCTGCTGGGCGTGATCAACCTCCTGGTGCACTCGGTCATGTACGCCTACTACTTCGCCAGCTCGCTGGGCGCCGTCAAGCACCTGCTCTGGTGGAAGCGGCACATCACCCAGCTGCAGCTGCTCCAGTTCGGCTACCTGACGCTGCACTTCCTGCTCGTCATCGTGCGCAATCCCTGCCAGTTCCCGGTGCTCATCGCCTTCATCGGCTTCATCCAGAACATCTTCATGTTCGCCATGTTCTTTGACTTCTACTACAAGACGTACATACGCAAGGCCAAGCCGGCCAAGACAGAGACTGAGCCGGAGACTAAGCCGGAGACTGAGACTACGGCCAAGGCGAAACTCAGCTGAGTCAGATTCAGCGTCGACAAAGTTAAATTCTAAGTTTTAAGTTTCCCATGTCTATGCAGATATTCAAATACGACGCGATATATTTACCTACACACATATAGAGTCGGCTTAGCACACCCGATATGAATAAACATCATTTTGACTGCCCTTGAATCGAGCGGGTTCAGCAATTCCATTCCATTCCATTACATGGGGGCAGCCGCTACCTTGATTGAATTAGGTTCTTCCGGGCAGCCAATCGATAACCATTGGATTCCCCACTTCGAATACGGATGCCTACTGAGATGCGGAACATGTTTTTCCTGTTTTCTGTTGGGGTTTTTCGGGTTTTTCGCTTTTCGTGCCTTGTTTCCTTCTGCTGCTGCCAAATACATTAAAACTTTTCTAATAATAAAGTTCGGCAGCCGAAACCAAGCGTAAATATTGAGAACGGAAACTCAAAAGACATGTTCAGGGTTAGAGAGAGACAGACAGAGGCAGAGAGAGTGAGAGAGAGAGGGCTAACGGCATTGCTCTCAGCAACTGTAACAAGCATCGACTGCAACTGCGAATGCAAATTTTGTATTGTAAATTATTTAATATCAATTTGATAGTTCGCAGTTTTTCATGCCCTGATTCCGACTCGGCTTTAAAGCGATTAACAATTTTTATCGTTTTCATCAATGCAAATTTGTTGTCGCCATTATCTCGGCTATAATTTCATTTAATTGAGATTATATCGGTCTTAAATACTTTTTACATTTATATATATATATACCTTCGTATGAATACACTCGTTTATGTAAATGGTATATTATATTTATGGCATTTCAAGTGGGGAAATGAAGAGAGCTTGTATACCCTGTACTCGATGAAAGGGTATGAGGTATTTGTAAATGTGTACACATATTGCATGGCAAGTTAAAGTCTTCCACTTTAGAATGCACATATATTTGACTATCATATACGTATACTGAAAGTTTCATTTAAATTGTACAGTGAGAAGCAGAGTTAAATCAAGCTATTCCTTTCAGTAGGGGATGCAAGAGGCACAAGAGTAGACTGAACTAACGGTTCTTTTATGTACATATGTATGCCAGCAACTGCATTCGTCTACATATAAGAAACCTTGGCTAATATAAGCACTTTTAAGCCTACCCCAGGATATTTCCTAGTCGTGCATGCCCACCTACAGCACACACAACTTTTTTGTCATAACAAATACTTTGAAATATGCGCTCATTGCTCGTCGAGCATTTGCAGTTGGCCCGCAACACCTGCGCGCACTCACTCCCTAAGCAATTTTGTTAATTTGTAAGTACATGGAATCGTAATTAAGTGCAATTTGAGATCTGTGACAGGCAAACACGCATACAACAACGGCAACTAAATAATTAACGAATAAATCAAAGTAATTAACTTTGGGTCATCATGCAACAGGTTCAAGGGGTCAGGAATGGGAGTCGGAGTTGGAGTTGGAGTTGGACTCGGACTCAGACACGCAGACACACACGCACACACTGAAACTTATCTGTGTCCAGTAATTGGCCATGGAAACACTGTGGCACATAGTCCAACCCAATTAGTATTGAGGTTGGACTCGGCTAATCGAAGAAGCATGCGAGGGCATTAATAATGCAGCAAGCAGCTAATGCACTGCTAATGCTGGACAAGTTGACGCCCTCACAGATACCCTGAGTATGTGTGTGTGTGTGCTCGGGCGACTTTGTGTTTGACTTTGACAAAGTTTCCAATCTGCCAATGGGCGACGCAACTTTGATCAATTTCTTCGCCCTCAGCTTGTGGTTCGAGTCTCGAGACTCGAGTCTTGAGTAGTTCCATACTCCATTGAACTTTGAACAAGCCAACGCAATCGCCTTCGCTCTGTATTGCAGGACAAACTTTTTAGTGCTCACACACACACACGCACACACACTCGCACACCTTCATCATAAATCAATACAGTTGAATTTTTCGTGCATCGTTCGAGTCCATTTGGCCATCCGCAGTCGATTCGAGTGGCGCTCCGAGAGGCGATTTCAATTGCCTCCGCTTGAAGTTTCCTAGACTTTGCTCACAGCCCAAACGAGTCGAAATATTAGAAATTCTGCTTAGTGCGTTAAAAGTCTGTGCTCAGCTGCAGTTAGCAAGCTTTTGACAATACATATACACATATATTCATACATATATATATATACACAAAAACTGAGCAATAGTACGTCCTCTACTTTAACTAAGTCCTTGGAAGTATGCGCCACTTACAGAAACTGCTACTGTAATGTTTTTCATGGTCGGAATAAAGGAAAGACCTTGGGGCTGCCAAATGGCTGTTGGGAAAATGCAAAGAAAACTACAATAACTGAAATAGAAATACGTTTTATTTAGTTTCGTTTGGGCCAGAAACCGCTGGAAAAGCAATAGAGTAAATGTTCTCATTGAATTGTATGTAATGAGCAGAAGAAGGCGTGGTCCAATCCATTAAATGAAATCTGAATCAGCAACTGAGCTGATCTAGTTCTGAATATCATTGTGTCGGTGCTTCAGTTAGATTCACTGGGATATAATGAAGATGAAGATGAGTAAAAGTTTTCTGTTACAGTGTATATAACTGACATTACCATACATATATAGTATTAAACTGAATCAACAGCTGAATTGATCTAGTTCTGTTAAATAACGTATCTGATCTTTGTTTATTCGTCCTTCCGTACATCCAAGCATGATAGATTAAATAAACTTTCTAATCATCAATTGATTTAAATATTATCTAAATATTGTATATTGTTGCTTCTATTCGTATTAATCTATTTTAGATTGCTTTCTTTATTATTCACTCTCTCTTTCTCGCTCTCTCTCTCTCTCCTATATTATATTATATTATATTATATTATATTATATTATATTATATTATATTATATTATATTATATTATATTATATTATATTATATTATATTATATTATATTATATTATATTATATTATATTATATTATACTTCCCAAAGCTGCTGTCAATACCAGTCCAGGTTCACTCCCAGCTATTTCTACTTTTGAATGCTAGCTAACTAAATACCGATTGAACTCTCCCATGCCATACATGGAGACAATTATCAGCTAGTGTTTGGTACTATAAGTGCTAGAGTTTAGTATTCGCAACTAATAAGACTCGCAGGACTGCCAAATTGTATGATAAATCATGGCCCAGCTCGTAAATAAACAAAGTATTTAATGCGAAAAAAGTAAAATGTAAATTGTGAACACCGCAAATATTTTACTGGTGGCAAGTAGAAGTGCAATAAATTTGCTACACGGGCGGATGCTGCAGCTGCCGCTGCAGCTGGAACTGGAGCTGAAACAGAAACTGAAACTGAATCAGGCAAAGAGCGCTTTGGTCGTCGCGGTATGCGCCATGCTTCATACGTCGCCGTTGCTTGGATGCAGTGGGGCCAGGGCTGGGACCGGGGCCAAGCGACTTCCTGCAAATGTCAATGTGTTGCGCTCCATTGTTGCTGTTGCTGCTGTTGCCGCACGTTTGCACCCAAAATGCACTAAACATAAACTAAAAGCAATAACAACAACAACAACAACTACTACAACAACAACAACGACAAGTAGCAGACCGCACACCCACAGCAACCGAACTGTGGTGGCAACCCTCGCACAGCGCACAGCGCAGCTTGTGCTTAATAACTTAGTTTTTTGCAAGCCACGCAACTGTGGCCAAGTCCAAAACTTTGCAGCTCTGTTTCGACCTGGACCGAGGCTTCATGCAATTTCCATCGAACCGACAAATATAAATTTACAAAAACTGTGAGAGCTTCTGTCTATAAAATACTCTGTTTTAGTTAGGATTGGGTGAGAGTGGGACTAATGGACATACAAAACATGTGTCGATTTTTTAATATAGAAATTAAAATATAGACGAATGGGTTACTAGATGAGGTTGTCTGATTAGAAGTTAGTCTGGAATTCATACACACTTATATTCTAACTACAGATATATCTGAGTATGAGAAAGAAGCGCCTAGGCGGGGCTGTCTTAAAAGGCATCACTCTGCTCCGTAGTAAGCTCTACTCTATACACAGATATAGGTGAGAATCTAATACAAGCCCAGTTATACTACAGCCCAGTATAACTTACTCTGAGGCCCCCAAGTTTAAGTCGATCAAAGACAAGTGTATAAGTTATAAGTATCTAACTCTAAGGTTCTCTTAGGTGAGAACGATTGCTTACACAAGGACGGAGACAGACGGATATACAGATAAACAGAAAAACAGACGGACGGTCACACAAATATCCAGACGAACCGGCAAAAAGGTAGACAGAGAGACATGTAATCGGAAGGTTAGACGAATAAACTCGATAACACTCTAAATCGATGAAAGACTAGTGTATACAAATTTAAATTCTTAGCTTCTGAGAACGAATGCTTACAGACGGACGGAGAGATGAGTTAACGGACTGGTAAACAAACAGACGGACAGACAGATAAAAACGCGGACAGACAGATAGGCCAGCAAACAGAAGGACATGCAAAAAGATGGACGAACAGCCGATTACACGGACGGACAGATGAATAGACGGCCGGATAGCCGACGGACTGTCAGACAGTAAAGAAATTTGGAGCTAATGCAAGTTAATTAACCAGTAAGAAATGTAGCTGCGTACAACCGAGACATTTACCTTTGTCCACAATCACTCATCTTGAGTGACCGCCGTAATGGAGGGCAAGTGTTACGCTTTCGTTTCGTATGTTAAGTGAAAAGGTTTCGCAATATTTTGACCCGTCAGTTTTGTGCTCCTTTAATTTGCTCCTTTTCACATAATTTGCTGTTCTTTTATTTTGTGTTTTAATAATTCACACGGTCGCGCGTAAATTTTGACAAAAAAAAGAACGCAAAAAACATGGCAGAGAAATTAAAAATACGGCGCAGTGCTATGAATTTGTTTCTGGGACAGAAGGGAAATGTAAAAGGATTGCTCTGACAGCCTTTCTAATTGCTTTGTTTTACTCGTGACTCTAATTAAAAAATGTACTTTACGACTTTGCCACGCCGCTGCGAGAGTCGCGTCTGTAATGACAGCCAAACGGGCGGACACCCGGACACCCGGAACCCGGACTCCGGACCGAACAACAACGGCAACGGAATCTGTATAGTGGGCAAAAAGTTGATGTTGTCTATAGTATTAAATAAAATTGGCAATCCAAATATGAAAAACCTTTAGAATAACACCAAAAATGACCAGGAACATGGCTAAATCGTTCTTTTTCTTCTCTCTCGGCCCTCGCTGGGAACTTGGCCTTTGCGCTCATTTATAAGCCGCAATATGCTGAATCTGGCCTAAGCCTAATGTCCTGATAAAAAAGGCGGCTGCCTGCATATTTTTCATAATATTTAAATGACGTTGATTTAAGTTCAGGGTTCAAGAAAATAAATATAATATACGTCGGGCTTAAGCGATTGCACAATACTCGCTTACGCTTATGTTAATTCCAAAGAGAGGTATAGAAATCATTTCTAGGAAATCTATGGAGAAGGTTTTTTTTATCTGTAGAGCTGTGAACTGCAAGAAATTTCGTGATATTTGATATATAACCATATATATATGATTATATGGACTTCATGTATCCATATTTTATTTTGTTTAATTAAAAGTTTCTATTGAGTTTCAATTAAGCCAAAAACAAGAAAGTTTTTCTAGACGAGAGATTTGATACTTTACCATTTTCATGCGTTTGCAGTGGGCAACTCCACAAAATTTGAAACACATCATGAAACGAAACTAATATATTATTGTATAAAGTATTTTTTACATATTTCAAATCTTCATTTATAGACAAAGTAACGAAACCAATATACTCCTTGCGTTGCCCGAACAAGTATAAGAAATATAACACGAAGTGTAAGCAAAATGCAAATGATGCAAGAATCAGATTTTTACAATTTAATTAGCGCGCAAACTTGGATGGAAAATGTAAGGGAAACCCTTTTCGGTCTGAGCAGAGGTAATCTATACCTATGACAGTCTGAGTCGCAGCTCAGACTTTGCCTCAGCTAATTACACGTTTTGCCTAAGTGGCAGAAAGATAATCTACAAAAAGAACTGATGGCCGGGAGAGCAATTGGAGAGATTCGAACATTTTTTGTTTGGCTTTGCAATAGTTTATTCTGCTTTGTCGAATTGTGGGATTTGTGTCGAACAGCAGCAGCAGCAGCAGCTCAGCTCAGCCCCGGGCACTCTCGAGAAATCAGGCATTCGTTACGAGCATTTTACTTCGATTAGTTTTTGCTCGATTTTAGGCCAAGCCATGTTCAGCAGGCCAGCAGCATTCGTTTGATTGCCAACGGAAAGTTTCCTTAAATATATATATATATATTGTTATATACATATATATCAATGTATATATGTATATATACATGTTTGTGTGCTCGTCTGGCTACAGGTGCATTTCGTGTGTTTGGTCTATGTCTGTGTATTTCTGTATTTACTCAATGCTTAGTTGCTCTATGTCCGCAAATTGGAAAAGTTTCCTGCTGCGGCCACATTCACTATTTGTATTTAGTTTTTTCCTCAAGAGATTTAGTTTCAAGGCAACTTTAATATGCATCACACGAGCAATTTTGAAAAAACTATAGAGAAGAGGGCGGTGGAGAAACGGATGGGGATAAACAGAAAATGGAGCAGAGAAAAGAGAGGAGAAAAAAATTAAAAGGGGAGAAGGGAGAAAAGAATGAAGAGAAATGAGAAAAATAGTGAAGCGAGCAGAGAATAGAGGACAGAGAGGAGAAATAGTGAAAGAGTTCAGACAGAATATAAGAAAGAGCAGAGAAACATTGCAGAACTGAGAAAGAAAGAAAGAAGAGGTAAAAGAAGAGAATTAAGAGAGTTGAAAAGAGGAGAGTCAAGTAAAAAGAGATGAGATGTAAGCAAACAGAGGCGACAGAAAACAGAAAACGGGAAATACAGAAGAAAAGAGGGAAAAGAAGCCAGATAAAGAAATGGATAAAGATAGATGATAAAATAAGAAACAGAGCAAAAGAAGTGATAGAAGTAAAGCGAAATAAGAGAATGAGAAAAGGGAATAAGAAATATAATGAGAAAGCGAAAGAGAGAGAGATGGAAATCAAAAAAAGGAAGAGAAAAAGAAAGATTAAGAGAAGAACGCAGACAAAAAGGATTAGGAGATTAGGATTAGGAGAGGGACAGAAAATAAACATAATTGTCAGAAGAGAACAGTAGACAAAAGAACAAATGGAGAAATAGAGATGTCTAACAGTAAAGAGAGAGGGAGACAGAGAGATCCACTTACTTACTGAGATTTACTTTCCCATTGGCATTAAGCATTCAAAGCTGTATTAAGCATTTAGCTAAACTGAATTTACTTATTGAGATTTTCACGCGAGTTTACGATGCCCACGCAAACACTCCATAGACGCGAGCTCAAATTTAGAATCGAGTCTCTAATGCGGTCTGAGGTGTCTTTAGCTGAGCCGGAGAAATCAGAGTCGGAGTGTGCCAAGGCGTTAAACTGAGGCACACCCCTGGGACTGGAGTCGGGGGGCGACGTCTGTCGAGTGTCTCTTTATCGCACTGAGCGCTACGCAGTTGTCAATGCTTGCAGATAGCTAGCAACCCATAACAAATTGAGATGCTAAGCAGCAGCAGCAGCAGCGTGGTGTCTTTACCTTTGGCGTGGACCACAATCGCAAGGAGATGGCAACGCGTGCGTATTCGTGACAAAGGCGCTATATAAATTACGTAGGCTACAATCAAAAGCCGCCCCGTCGCAGGCGAAATACGCCGTGATTTAACGTTTGACAGAAATTATAAAAACAGCCGTCGAGGGAGATGCCGGTAAAGAGGTGTAACTGCTGCGGGGAATATTCACGGAGATAACCCGCAAAATTTCGCCGTCCGGGCACATTTTCAAAACTCCGATAATTATGTTAGACGCGCCAGCAAAACATTTCCTTTGACATTGAGCCAAAAAAAAAAAAAAAACAACAAAAACAAAGAGAAAAACAAAGCGAAAAACATTTAAAACAAACTTGACGGAGCAGAAGTTAAGGAAAGTAAACTGGGCCAAAAAGCTATAACAATGCTTTTGAGTCGAATCTGTCGAAAGTGAGTCGCTGAAATTACACAGGCCAACAGGATTTTAATAGCCCAAAAGCGGAAGATTTACTGAATGTGCTGAATATGAAAATGAAATGGGGTTGGAGTTGGAGCTATCGCTCATCGAGCTGACATAGGCCTATCTCTTCTGGTTGAACTTTGAAAGACAGTTAAAACCGTTCTTTAGTATGACTTCTAACTTATTTTTTTCTAGAAAACTCTTGAATGTAATGAAAAGTACTGCCCGAGGTTACCAAAAGCCATTTCATAGCTTTTTACAAATCTTTATTAGCTAAAGAGATATCGTTTGCTGCAGAAGAGTAAGTCAAGCAAGTACTCTAAAGAGGTTTGAGCATAGGCCAGGTTCGAACTATTCAAATAATATTTTTGTTTAAATTGAAAAGTTATTATTACAGTATTACTAGTAATTACAGAAATCGAATAAGATTTTTGGAAAAATATAATATTTAATCCTAGTAAAAGATTTCAAAAATACCCAGACATATATACAATATGTCACAATATGTATAAAACAAACTTTTTTTTTAAAACTTTTTTAGTACAAAAACATTTCTATGTTAGATATCTCATCATTCTTTTTGGGAAAAAAAAAAACGATTAGATAGAACCTTAAAAATACCAATATGATGTTAATTTTTATATTTTGGAGTGAGAAAATAAACTCTATTTTCCTTTTCAACCAAATTTTAATCTATTTTTGTTGACACTTCTTACCTTTTCATTGAATTGAAAGTGTTCAGCTCTGGTTCACCGAATCGATTTAGCCAGAGAAGAACAAATTTGGCCGTTTAATTGCCGTCAGCTGTTAAATTTGTGTCGCATCAACTTAAAAATGCAGACGAAATCGTCAGGTTTTAGGCAGCAGACGTGCCTTTTAATATGCAGAGCACAAATTTGAATAATTTGTCTCCGAATGCTGGCAAAATTATAGCGGCTTATGTTTCAATTAAGCAATTTTTGCACATCAGGTGCGTTTTATGGGCGCCAGACGCACCAAGGCGGAGCAGGAGCAGCAGCAGGAGCAGGAGGAGAGCAAACAGCCAAAGGCGGACAGCAATGACAACTAAGCTCTTTAATGCCGCCAGACGACAGCTGTACACAGCATTATAATAAGACGACAACAGCAAGAAGAAGAAGAAGAAGAAGCAGCTGAGGAGGACGAAATCAGTTGGCAGGAATATTTCAAATGAAAAGTGACAAAACGAATGAATGGAGAAATGAAATTAGAAATTAAGTTTGGAGACTCGAGCAGGACCCTTCAGTGCCTGGAGAGGAGGCCTCGAGTGCTCCAGCTCCACATGAGCCGAAAGACTACTTAATGAATAGCCCCGAGTTAATATTTGCCTTGCATTCTTTTCTTTGCCTTTGCCTTTGCCTTTGCCTTTGCCTTTGCCTTTGCTTTCGCTGCCAATTCTCCACATTCTCCTTTGCTGTTTATTGTTGGGGCGCAAAAGGAAAAATATTGAAGTTTCCTGTTAGACAAAGTACACAGGCCCAGCTGAATAAGCCAGGCCAACCAGTCAGGCAGTCAACCAACCAGTCAGCCAGTCAATCGACCGAGATTGTCAAACAAAATGGCTTTTTGGCTTTTTTTTTTATACCCACACACACACTCACTCACGTATCTTTTCTTGTTCGAGTGTGGGCCGCTGTAAAACATAAGCAAACAATTTGGAGGCATTTGTTAGCAGGCTGCAGCTAATAAAAAAGCGCCTCAGGCCCCACTTCAAAGTGCAGCTGTTGCTCGGGCTAGGCAAAGCAGCTAAAAATATATTGAGTACTTTTCGGTCATTTTGAGCTACATTTCTACGGCTTAAAGTGTTCATAAAGTGGAGGGAATACGGAATGTAGAAAACTGTTATATAGAAGAAGAAGAAACTTATGTTGCACAGTATAATGAAGGCAGTCTTAGGTAAGTTACAGCAAATCAATCAAATATTTGTCTCAAGCAAATGAGCAGTAGAGCAAGTCATGGGTTATTTCTTGCAGTGTAAAATATCTATGAATCTTCTAAAAAGAGCGCAGGTCTTCCAAAGTATTGTTAATTCCGCAGCAATCCGATTCTCCATGTACAAAACTGTTATACAGTTGTTATACATGTGAATCAGAAGAAGGAAAGAAGCCTATGTTAAACAGTGTAATAAGGGCACTCTTAGACAAGTTATAGCAAATCAATGAAATATGTTTCTTATCACAGTTTTATTTATAATAATGAATATTAGAGGAACTCAAAGGCAATTTCTTTCAGTGTAATTTACTTAAGCAATGTAAATTTCGTAAACAATTTTTTAGTTCTACATGTACAAAACTGTTATACAGTTGTTATACATCACATGTTACATGTATAACAGTATTTATATGGAAACTTAACTTATGTACAACAATGTAATACAACAACTTACAGTAAATTATCAAATTTATAATAAGTCAATAGAACATTTGCCTTAAGCAATTATCACAACTCTCTTTCAGTGGACTCAATGCCAGTCATAGGCAATTTCTTCCAGTGTAAGCTACCTAACTAACTTATGTTCACAGCGTGGGCCCTACAAAGTGGTTTGTAACGTGCTTGTAATATGCCTTACAACAATGCTTGCAATTTGACATGAGCTTTCAGTGTTTGCCTGAGTCCATTTGCAGGCAAGTCGGGTATAGCCGACTGCCTTATGCGTGTTCTTAGTTGAAGAAGACTCATCAAAACTTGTTGCAAAGATGACATTTTCGATTTACAATGACCTAATATTAATCATATCATATAAGATTATCTACAGGAGTGATCAACTAGAACTGAGAAAGTCCTTTACTCTACAGGTTGATTAGCTCATTTTCATTTTCCACGCTGTAACCGTGTATTTCTTTTTCTCTGGTCTATCTTTTGCATAGGCCAATAGACAGTTTCAAACAATGGAACGAAGATTTCTATATAGGAGGCTATATAGTTTGTGGAGTCTATGTAATTATATTCGAGTGGTAATACCCCCAATGAACAATGCTGATCCCTTTATCAGACAAGCACAAACATGAGCGCACATACATATATATTATATGTATGAATATAGAGTATACAAATATCAAATTTCCAGTCTTTAGACGAACATTCCATGCACCCAATATGCTCTGCCTCACTTGATGAACGAGCACAAAAGTTGAGTTCGAGTCGAAAGCCCTTATTTTGCTGTAGTATTAATCGACGCATGTCACTGATTAGCCGCAGGATTATTGTTCATATGCAAAGCGTACACAAGCACCTGTTTTATACACATATATAAATATATATATTTTTTTTATATATATACCTCATATATACATATAAGCTGTAGTATAGGGGTAGCTAGATTTAACCCTTTGATGTGCCAAACAAAAGGCACCATTTGAGCTTTGATAAATGGCAGTCACACACTAAACTGCCCTCGGTGGGACGTAGTTCACAGTACAGGAAAAACGAAAAAATGGCTGGCAATCGCACAGTGGAATCAGCCTACGGCGCACGTTAATGAGCGAGCTAAAAAGAGAGAGAGGGAGGAGAGAGAGAAGGAGAGAAAAACAATACATTATGAATTTTTTGCGTTTACAAATTAAGCGTGCATGTTAGGAGCGAATATTTTATAGAAATGTGAAACGACAGAAGCGACAGGCAGCACAGTAAAGTACAATTATGATGGATAAGCCAAAAATAGCTGGAAAAACAAGTAACAATGCACTGGTGGATAGTGCTCGACTAGAAGATACTCTATAACCAGCGAGGAGCTGTTAGTTTCAGTTATTCTACGTCACTTCTTGATACAAAACATATCAACAAGTATATACGCACACATACATGTGAATACACACATGCAATCACGCATGTACACACACATTCACACACACACACAAGCACAAGCTTATAGGCTTCTCTCCAGCAATTTAATTGTTCATTAAATTCTGTTCTGGTTTCAATTTCTACATGCAATTTTCAGAGCGTAATAATTAGATACAGATGTGTGTATTTGGTTAGGCGCAAGGCTCTATTATTAGGGGGAGGTGCCAGAATCCTAAACATTCCAAATTAATTAAATTAATGCAGTCATTAATGTGAACCACAGAGTAAATTAGAAAATTGTACGTATAGGTAGAATCACTAAATCAAAACATTGATTTCTATCGATAAGTTATACCCGTATACCATAAAGCGGGACGAACAGATGGAAGAACAGGCAGATGTCCCGAACTCCACGGACTTAGCTCGTCGTGTTGGTCAAGAATATAGATATTGTGGTATCTGCCACGCCTTCTTCTGTCTGCTATACACAATTACACAAAACCAATATACCCCGAATTCCCATTTTTGTAACAGGCACAAAAAATCCTCAATATGAAGCAATTGCTAGTGAAATTCTTAATGGAATTTGTAATGAAATCATTTATATTTAAATCATTTACAATTATAAAACAGATTTTAAACTTTCTCAATTTCAATTTCAATTCACAACTCAAACTCAAACAAAAATTTGATGTCATTTGCGAATACTTTCAAAAACTTGCAATTAGCCGGGAGCAATTTGTGCATTGATAACGCACATTTGAATGCTCAGCATGAGACTTTTGCACACTCGTGCAATTTATTATTTAATAATGTTTAAATAAGCACTTAATTAAATTTACGAAAATAAAAATAAAAACAATGGAAAAACCAAGAAAAACAACAACAGAAAAAAATAAATAAATTTCATGCGCTGACATTATTAATTATTTATTTAAAGGCAATTTGTTGACCTTTTTTGTTTATTGCATCAATGCAATGCAAAATACTATATACATATATATATAACATAAAACACACACAAACACAGGCTGACTGCAACTGCCACGCCCACAAGTCAATGAAACAACAATTCGCTAATTAAAAGTGTAATTAATTTTGCACAGTTTGCATTTTGCTTTAGCTTCTGTCAATGACAGAGCTTTGCAGTTACATATACAAATATATACATATATATTTGTAGAAATACATACATACATACACATACCTATATATTTATAAATATATATTCACACAGGTTTATGCATGTGTAAAATGAAATTTAGGGCAACATTCATAGCAAATCTATTCTTCAAAATCAATCATATTATGATGCTCGCTAATGTATATGAATATGAAGAGTATATTCGTTATCTATATTGAATTTATGATATCTGTTCATCTCTCTCTAATATACATACCCTTTGAAAATGAGAAATCATGGTATACTAGTTTTATGATTATGTAAGAGGACGAGGATGACAGATGGTATACACTATATATTCACGTGAATGGGAAGAAGAGCTGAGGCTACTTTTACCTGCCCTCCACTCTGACCATGCTTATGCCTGTCCGTCCGTCTATTCTTCTGAGCCTTCATCCGTTTGTCAGAATGTATGAATATCTCTGTCGCAAGATCTACTCATAGATCCGCTCGCATAGATCATGTTGCTTTTAAATAGCCGATAACTATTCCCGTTATCAATCAAGTTTCTGTCATTAGTAGTCTATAGCTCTTCACGAATAAATGTTATCGATAAATATTCTTAATAGTCTATAACTTTTGTCTTATTAAAGTTATCGATCAATACTCTTATAAAGCATCCGTCATCAATAATCCATAACTCTTCATGATTTAATGTTATCCATAAATAATCTTATCAAACTTCCGTCATCACTAATCGATAGCTTTGCTCGCTTTAATGTAATCGATCAATACTCTTATCATATTTCCGTCAACAATAATCGATATCTCCTCACATTTTTATGCTATCGATCAATCACATTATCAAATTTCTTCTACTCTTCTACTTTTTTCACCGTGAGCGCGTATCCCACAGTCGGCACTCCACCTTGCCCATATTTATATAATCAAATCAAGCAGCTAACTGCGTGCATTGCGAGTGGTCGAAATTGATATTTATGTTTGCTCAAACATTTGGCACTGTTTTGAGTTTCATTTGATATGTTGTGCTGAGACACGAAGGGAATATCGACGAAGCAGCTTACACATACATATATACGTAATATATATCTGTATATAAATATATATGTGTATCTGTAAGTAGTTGTAAGCAGCTTGTCAAGAAATCTGTTTGGTTTCTTGCGGAATGGCCCGAAAGTCTTTGCGAATGGTGCGCTCGCTTCCTTCCTGCCTCGCAACTTATGTGCAGCATTTCGTTTCCGTTTCCGCTTCCCGTGCAGACAGAACTTGGCCAGTCGCCATTGAATGCGTAGCACACATTCCGCTCACAGACTACATGCATACGGCGCTATGTATTCGTGAGTGTGTGTGTGTGTGTGTGTGTGTGTGTGTGTGTGTGAATGAATGCCTGACTATGAATATGTGACCCAGTTTCGCTGTTATTGCCAAATATCAATTTGAATTGCCACAACTTTGGCTTGAGCCAACAAATAATTTTGTAATAAGGATCAGAATTAAGAGCAATTAGCAACTGCTTGCGGCATTTAAAGTAACCTTTAATGGACTCGTAGAGCTAAGAAGGAGTTGCAGATGTAGTTAAGCAAGAGTTGACAGGGTTCAATGGGCATAGTATTTGGGTATATGAGAGGGGTCATACATATAAGCTGTATCCACACAAAAGACAAAGTAAAAATTTGATTACAACTCGGTAGGCCAGCGTCGAATTACACTTTTGTAAGGGAAGAAGAAGATCTTTCAGTTAGAGAGCTCTAAAAGAACAAGAGTCTTCTTCTATTCTTCTCCTAGTCTTTTTCTAGTATTCTTCCAGTCTTCTCCTAGTTTTCTTCTTACCCTCACTTTGTCTTCTCCCAGTCTCTCCAAGTCTTCTTCCCATTGTCGTTTCCTAATATTTTTCTCCTAGTATCGGTGCAAGGGCTAACAGAACTCTTATCTGCAGTAATCTCTTTGCCTATCGAGGCCATTTATGTCTTTCATATAGTCTTTAAGTTATTTACCCCATATATTTATATAGAATCCCAGTTTATTTACTTCCCTAACAGCTCAAGTTCATCAGTTCCGCACTCATTCTACTATGCCTGGACGTCAAATCAGTTCGTCAAATATTATATTATTCAATTGACATTTGTGTTTATTGACAAACTGAAAATTTCCATGGAGTGCAGTTCTCATTTAAATTTATCGCTAAATAATGAACAAACACACGAATGGCTACAATTAATTTGTTTATTCGCGTCATTAAGGCAAACAAGTTGGCGTCATCAAATGCAATTCAAACAAACAAACCGCAAATTATCCACATTAAAATTTGCGCTGCCTTCAAAGCAGCTCACGATAATCAAACAGAGCAGAGACCGAGTCGGAACCGAACCCGAAACCGAAGCCAAAGCCGAGTGACCAGCAGCAAGACGAGCAAACAGCATTTAATCAAAAGCTAAAGCAAATAGTGAGGGAAAAAACTTAATTATCAAGAATATTTACTCAAGGCACCTCAGTGACCAAATGCAATTAGATATGCGAGCAGTAGCCCAGTTATAAGTGTGAAGCACTTGAAATACGTTTCGTTTTCGGATTCGAGTCCTCATATATCCAGCTAACTAAGTGGGTAAGCGACTCACTTCAGAGAGAGAGAGAGAGAAAGAGAGAGAAAATGATATTAATTAGCTTTGAATGGCGCATGAAACAGATAAAAGAGAATTGAATTTTTACGCGCCATAGACAGCAGCACACAACAGGAAACAAAGCCGAATAGAGAAAGAGAGAGAGAGAGAGGAAGAGAGTAAGACAGAAAGAGATGGAGCTGAAATGGACAGAGAAATTGCAAATAAACAGAACCAAATGCAAAACAAGTAAGAATGCGCCTGCCGAGTCTCATTGACTGCACAATACGCGCTCAAGGGTAATGAAAGTGATGGGTGTATGCGAAAAATACTATGATGGATATATACATATATTAAAATATATCTAGACAGGCGATCAATAGTGTGAAGTTCTTTGTGATCGTAGCTCTAAGATTGTCAAAACTATAGAAGTGGATAAATAGCGAACTGTAGAAGTCTATTCAAAAAATTAAGACAGACTCTTACAGTTCCTTTCTCAAGTCATAGGTCATACCTCGAGAACACGTATCATTCGCCTGATACAAACGAATTCAACAGTAGTTCAAACTTCAATCTTTTAGATTCTAGTTATACTAGAAACAGAAGGGAGTATATAGAATTATGGAACTCTACATGAAAACCCAAAAATACCTTTGAGAGCCATATGTATAAAATTTTTTATAGGTCTAGGTATGAAACGACTTGTCCATGCTCAACTGAAGAAATATTGTCTACTTCAGCAGACAAAACAACAGAAATCTCATGCATATCAAATTTGACTAATATACTCCACTTGCTGAATGCTGAGCGGGTATAATCGTTGAGAGTAAGTTTTCGGACCAGGAACTGAAAATGCGGCACGGAAACGTCTTGTATAAAGTGTGGAACAAATGTTTCACGACAGCCCAAGACGAGGAAATGTGAAAAGTTCAAAGACGATGACAGGGAAAAATAAAAGCGGAAAATTGAATGCCCACTGAGCGAGAGAGAAAGAGAAAGAGAAAGAGAGAGGGAGGCAGGATGCTGGCTGGCCATTATACTTTATGCAAATGCTGTGGCAGCTTTAACAACCCAAAGGCAAATGCGCCCAGCTCGTGGCATAAGCAGACCCCAACCATGTGGCCAATCGGCTGACGTTCAGATGGAGAACGAGAGAAAGAAAGTAACAACAACCACAACAACAACAACAACAACAGCTACGATGGCAACAGTGTAACCACATATACCATGCATTTTAATTTAATTAATTTAAATTCTTAATGCGATATTTTGCCGCCTTCGCATTGCGTGAAAGCCAGAGCCTAATGCTCGACTCCTGCAGCGGACGCAAAGTCTGTTCGCCTCTCCTCGGCTCTCCTCTCCTCCTCTCTCTCCTCTCTTTCTGCTGTCGCTGCATTTGTTTAATGTTGCGTAAACAATTTTTAGGCGTGGCAAATTAATAGCCAACGGCGTGCGGCATGCGGCATGCGGCGGCCGACAGCCAAAGCGCCAAATTTACAGCCGAACCCATTAAATGTCATTTTCCAGCCAATTAAAGAAGTTTCGCTGCGGCGAACAGCTTTAAACAGAGTTTTTAAATTCAAGTTGCCAATTGAAAGTGTGGCCAGGTTCAGTTCGAGAAGTTGTGGAAAAAACTCTCAATGAAACTTTTTTGAAAGAGCTATTAAATGATGATTAAATTTAAATGTTCTTCAGATAATCATTAGATAGAGATGTGAATATATCATTGAAAATTTGAAGCAAAAAACATAATTCTTAAAAGTATATTTGCGCTTAGCTATATTTCGATATAATATGCATGCTCTTCAAATTTCATTGAGGAATCATATCTAGAACTGAAGATCAGTGAGGCTATTTCCAGTTGTAGGAACAACTAGAGCAATCTCAGTGTGTAATACACATTGTGAATGCATGTATGTGTCTTGAAATATGCATTAGTATAAGGAAAGTGCTTAAGACAGCATTGTGTAGGAGATATTCCCAGTCAAACTCTTAGGTTTAATGTCTTAGTGATATAGATTACTGACAGCAGAGATTATTTCATTTACTCTCGTGTCCACTGGTCCATAAGTAAATGCTGCTAAAAGCTTAGCTAATCTTATCAACATTTCGATTAGTCGCTGGCGATGAGAGCACTACACCCACTCGAGATGCAGCAATCTATTTCCATTAAGCGCATTCAGCAATTGGCCTAGTTGCAGCCCAAGCACAACAACAACAACAACAACAACAAGAATGCAACAACAGGCATAAATCAAAGCAGCATCAACTTGCGATGCAAATGAAGAAACTGTCAGAGTCAGAGTCAGAGTCAGAACTCACCTGGAATCGGAATCAAGCGGAGTTGAGTTGGATTCGAGAAGCGACAAGCGGATGCAGAGCAACTTGGCAAAGTGCATCGCGCTGTCAGGAAGCCAGAGTTAACCGGGAGAAAAAAAATAGATGTGGGCGAGGATGAAAATGGCGTGAGAAGCATTTCACTTGCGGACTTAGCTGAGGAATCTGAAAATTTAATGCGCTGGGCGGATAGATAAATAATGTTATGCAAATGATATGTGCATAAAAGTCAACAGATTCAGCAAACATCGAATACCACCCAACCGCCCAACCACCCAACCACCCATCGATCCCGATCCACTGCTGACACAAGCATCGAGTACACTGCACCAAATGACTGGCAGCTTTCAAATGTGAAACCAGTTAGAAAGATGAATAGATTGACTATCAACATGCGAAAACGCTTCACAGGTTCACGGTCTGCGCGCGGCTCCGCACTCTGATGCGGAAGCAAAGCACAAGCTGGCAACATTTGCATATTTCCACACTCGTTCAGCTCGAGTGAAAGGAGTATATTTGCTTTAGTGTGTGGGTCTAAGTGAAGCCAAAGTTGCTATTGTAAGTGAAGTCGTGACTTTAGATTTGTTGTATATGTGACATGAGTGACTTGTAGTGAAGTTCGAGTCTTGATATGCGAGATCTAGAGTGACCCGCTCAGAGCATGTGCAAAAGGAATTGTAATGGAATGGAAAGTATTGAAGATATTAGTTTGTGGGTAGTTTTATATTGGAGCTACATATATGCCACTCAGTGTAAATTATCACATCAGTAAAATTTATATTGGACTTTTAAGCATTTACTTTAATCTGTTGACTATCTGTCTCTCTATATATCTCTGTGTCTATATCTCTCTATCTATCTTATCGCTCTATAAACTGCAATCAAATCATTCGAACTTCCTGCCAAGAACGAGTATTGCAACGTCGTCAACGCCCCAACAGCAACGTTCTTGGGTCTTTGGGTGTCAACTGGTCTTGCCCTTACCCATTAGACACGCCCACATATGTAGATGAATGTGTGTGGCATTCGACGCTGGGATGACATTGCACTAGTGTTGCCGAAATTGCAGCGAAATTGTGTGCCAGGATTCGCTTGGCAGTCGGCGCTTGAAAGCCGACTTTGGCACCTGACGTTGGCATTTAGTTTTTTTTCTACCTATTTTTCGTTTTTACCTCAGCGAGTGCACAGGTGAAAGCGGATTTTGATAAATGCTTCGATGGAGAAGTCAAGTGAGTCAGCCAAAACGGCATCATCTTATGGCAACTGACAGCCAGCCGGCGCCTTTGTCATGTCATCAGCTACTCTGCTAAATTACGACCAATAAAGCTCGACAAAAAATATGCATGGAGTGAGCACCAGGTAGAGCTCTGCATATTCTTCTTCTTGTTCTGCTCTGCTGATGAACAGCTCGAAGTGGCTTGCTATGCGTTAATAATTTGCATGCATTTAATATGCATTTGAAAATATGTGAAAAAACATAGAGGATGAAGCAGAAGAAGAAGAAGAAGAAGAAGAAGACGGAGCCAGGGTAAAGGCAATTTAGCCCGCGGCCCTTGTGCATGGAAATCTCAGCTAACAAGCAGACCATTCCGCTTCTAGACAAAATGAAAAAACTGTTGTTTTTGTTTTTCTCGCACCTTGAAACGGGACACGTTGAAGGTATTCAAGCTACAGCAGGCAGCAGGTAACTTGCAGGTGATAGGGTGCAAGGTGAGATATGTGTAGAGCTTGAATGTATGAGAGATCAGTAAAGGCATATGGATAAAGATGGGATATACATAGATAGAGAGAGCATAGTTCTATATCTATCTCTATTTATGCTATGTTGATAGAGAGATTATAGCTTTATACTCTATTTATACTATGTAGATACTATCTATATGTATACTCGACATCAACTTTGACATGAATTGAAAGCTTCTCGGGAAAACTAAATCAGAGCTTTGAGCAGACTGTAAAGCTGCTAACTGACTAAGATCTCCATATATGTACATATATATATGCAAGCTGAATGAATAGTGACAGATAAAGATATATGTTGGCATAAATATATCGATAACATATTGATATGCGTCAGTTCAATGTAGAATGAAGGATGAAGTATCTTAGAATAGAAATTTCTGCACTGCTTAAACAGTTGTCATATAAAATATAACTTTGATTTAGCTGACAGATCTCTCAGATCATTCAGATCTAGATAGAATGAAAATATGTATGCATAGCTAAATAATATATAAAATATCGAAAAAAAAAGTTTATGAGACAGATGTAAAATATCAAATGAATATCAAAAAACTTCAGAATCACTTTCCTTTCAAATATTTCATTAAATTTTTACTTCAAATACTCTCTAAATTGCTTCCATAAGAGTATTCACTCTTCGTCGAATCAAATATAAATTCCCAACATATATTTGTTATTTTGCTCGCTGCTCGTCGTTTTTTCTGTGCATAATTTAAAATGCTGTGAATTGCAGATAGAGTAGCGCCGTCAGGTGGATGCTAAAGAGAAGTAAACACAAAACTAATAGCAAAACATGCAAAGATGCTGATCGCAAACAAACACACACACACACATCCTCTCATACACACACACACACACAGACCCCACACAGAGCATATCTGGCCAAAGTTTTAATGAAACAAAATGTGGCGCTTACGTGTGCTGGGTAAACGTATAACCTGTGTACAGGTGAACGAGTTCAACACCTAGCGTTTGCCCAGAGCATCGCCAACGTTCGGTTCGAAAGGTGTCGTCGCGTCCAACTTTACCGCAAAAACCAAAACAAAGTTTGTTAGAGTCCCACCCCACCCCAGCCCAGTCCAGCCCCGCCACAGGAAATGAGAAAAGATACCAATACAAGGGAATGCTGGGCTGCAATATGCATATGACTCACCCGCACAGCGAGCGAACCGCCACCTCCTCCAGAGGTGAGCGCGTGCTAGTTAAATGATGAAGCGAATTCGCCATTTTACAGCTGGACAACGTGTCCTTTGTATGTTATGCAAAATGAATCATTTTAGGAAATAACACTCACTGCGCGAATTGTATTCGTACGGATATGACAGCTCAGAGCAGGAGAGAATGTTATTCGGGGAATGTACTCGACGAAGGAATAGCCGGAAAATAGAGTGGAATTGTTTGAAACTAGTTCGTATACTTGCATATAAAAGTAAGTTAGGTATAAGAGTTACACTTAAATTTAAGAACTCACAACAAGCAGCGGTGTTACAGTGGATATTGCTTGACGAGGGAATACCCCGAACGTTAAGTAAAGCTTGTATTTGAATGATTTGAGATTTCTTGTATATATACTTACATGCATACATGCATTTAGGCAAGAAATACGTTAACTAAGGATCAGCCTATGCTTTCTAGAACAATCCATTATCAGTAGTAGAATGATTGAACTTGGATTCTAGAGGTACGATCTTGATGAAATTTGAAGAGCATGAGTACGACATTTAAATGTGCGCATATACCAAAGACGGAGGCTTTACTATGTGTAAAAAAGATGAACTCTCGCAGAGTTGCGGGAGTAGTACAATATCGAAACATTTTATAGTTATTGTATTGATAACAACAATACACACTCTAGATTTGCCAACTCTAGCAATACAAGTTTCTTAGTATTTCTCAAAAAACCACGTAAAAATCAATATTTATGGATATTATGAAATCGGAATAATGAATCGAAGAAAAATGTTATAGTTTATTTGTGTTTGTTATAGCAGAATAAACATTTTCAATTTCTACTCTCTACCCATTGAAGTGTCCAAGATCTTTGCATTCGCAAGTCATGGAATGACGAATATAAATATTGTTTCTGCTTAAGAATACATCGACTCAGTCAGCTCTCCTTCAGCCTGTTACATGCATTTGCATAACAACTTTACGCCCTTCTTTAAGCCCCTTACGGAGCATAATAATTGCAAATTCAATTTCGACAAAACTCAAAGCTAGCGCCGAGGTTAAGCGCGCACAAGCATATCAACTGTTTGAGCAGCTGTTTTTCAGCGCTAGTTACGAAATATTCAACTCACAAAAAAGCGGCTACAAGCCACAGAGATACAGTGGAAACTACATGGAATTGGAGCTGCGTGAACACTCGATATGAATGACATTCGCATTGAAATGTCTGCCTGCTGCTGCTGCTGCTGTGGCAAGGTGCGTGCTGCTAACAAAGCCCTTTGGCAAAAGGATGGCGCTGCGTTTTATGAACAAAAGCAAAGCGCTAATACCACATTCTCACATTGGCACACACATAGATAGACACATAGAGCCGCAGAGCCGCAACGCCACATTACCTTGTCGAGTGAAAGCTGCGGAGCTGTGCAGTGTTTGTGTTGCCAGCTCACCTGCCTGCCTACCTGAACACTTCAAAATGTGTGTGTGTGTGTTTTTTAGATAAATTATTCAAGCAACAACTGCGCTTTTTAAAATCGAGTTTGTTGTGTGACGACGCAGACGACAGGCATTTGTGGTAAGCACTCGAGCACAAATCTAAAGTATATACCTGCACACACACACTCACACACACACTGAGCAGGTGTGCATTTGTTTTCGTTAACTGTCTGCGCTCTGTGTGTGACCCAATTCTAGCCATGCAACAAAAAATATAAGGGATAGAGCGACGTTGCAGCTCATTTTTCAGCGCTGAGCAGATACTCAGTGCAGAAGCGTGCAAAGTTAACAGAAAGTGAAGAAAGTGGAACTGAACGAAGTTGCAATACTCTAACTGCAGGTGAAACAGGCTGAAGAAACACATTGCCAACACTCTTAAATGAAGTTTGCAGCTGGGTGTTTCCATTTTGTAGATTTTGTATCTGTAAGTCCCCCATATCACTTATAGTTGCGAAAGCCAGCTAAGGTTAAGCAATGAAATTTAGATAAAAGCTCAGCAAATCCAAGTTGTCTGACTGAGAGATGCGGCAAACTGATTTACAGACGAACACACTTAGACTGATGAAAGTTGTTTCTCCTTAAGTGAGTGTGCAAGGTGCGCACTCCTCGAAAGTGCGAGTGCATTGCAGTTACAAGACATTATGCACGGAATACCATTCAATGTTGGTAAATGGGGTATGCTGTTGAGGGGTCAACGTATGTACAAAAATTAAAAATGCAAAGATATATACTCGGGTATTCCTAGTTACAGTTTCCTCAACTAAATCTCTTTCTAATAGGAAATTTAAACTTATATAGTCGGGCATACCCGACCAGACCACATTTTCTGAGATACCTTAACTGAAACTATTTCAAACTGAAGAAACAAAATTGTACTAGTCAGGTATGCCCGGCTAGGGCACTCTTTATTTCAATTACACTAGCTTAATCTCTTTCAAAACTATTTTAGTCGAACATACCCGACGAGAACTCTTCTAGTTATAGGTTTCTCAACTAAATCTCTGTCAAATTGAAAAAGTCTTCTCGCCCAAGCAGAGTAATTTTCGTGTCAAATACTTTACCTCGATCTCTTTCAAATCGAAAAGATAAACTTATTTAGTCGGGCATACCCGACCAGAGCATGCTTAGTTATTCCAGCACTCGAAGCTTTCTCGACTCAAATTGCTTAAATTTGTTATGCATTTCATGCATGCGATTTAAGGCCAGCTGCATGCGGCATGCAGGGCTTCTGTCCAAGACTCTGACATATTTCGGCGCGGCTCAGCTGACACGAATGATTCTGCTGAGAGGAGGATGCAGGCTTTCTTCTAGCTGCTGAATTACACGTGTATTAAAAATCCAGTGCTGAAGGAGTAGAAGTGAAGCAAAAGTTTACTTCATATTCTTAAAAGAAAATGTTAATCTATTTGCCAATATTCATATTGTTCGCCTCAAAGTAGTCCTCCTCTTTTATGACGCACTGCAGCTTCCACTTTTTCGACATTGAAAGAGATATTGATGCTGCGCCACCCGCCGTGACGTTGAGCGCAGTTTGACATCGACTTCAAAAGCAGCGAAGTCTTGGCTCTTTGATTAAGACAGAGTAGCTCGGGGTAGCTTCGTGTATCGGGTAACTCAACAAAATAAACTTCATTCAAAGTTCTCCCGCCTCAGCTTTAAATTCTCCACAAATTTAATGTGCATCCCACACGAGCTCCCAAGTTATTTGCTTCGTGCTGCGGTCATAAAGCGACGAATGTGCAGCCACAGCAAACTAGGCGAAGAGAGGTTAAGTACGGAGCAGATTCACCTGCTAAGTGCCAGGACAGCAACTAAGATGTTGCCTGTGTGTTGAATGTTGCCAATGTCCAGACCATGTGTCTCTGGGCGTCATAAAAATGCAAAAGTGCAGTCGGTGCGTATACGCGTTCTGACTCTAGAGAGTGAGAGAGGGACGAAATAATTCAGAGAGGAAGAGCTGGAGAGCATCAGGGAAAAACTGTAAGACAAATTTGCTGATGTAGCTAGTTTGATACCCTGTACTCAGTGAGAAAGGGTAGAAAGTTATTGCAGATGAGGAGGATTCCATAAGTATGTAGAAAAAGACACTGACTTAACCGAGAGACTTCAGGCAGACGGAATATAGGCAATAATATGCCGTCCATCTGTAAACTAGGAGTATACCCATATAAAAATCGAATATCTTTAGAATTTTTATTTATTTCATAGCTCATATGAAAAAGTACTTATTTGAATGTCATACTCAACTCCTGAAAATATTATTAAAATTGCACTGCTAGAACCCAAGTTCAATCGGTCTACAGCTAGTAGCTCCCATGATATGAAGCTGTACCTTACCTTTCACATAAACACCCCAATCAACGTCGCCTATGAGTCTTCATACATGTGTCTGTCGTGCAGCAGCTCTATGCAATGTTCAGGGTATCTGCTAGTCGTGCACTCCCAACTAAAATTCACTCCCGAGCTGTTTTTTATAGTACCTGCCTGCTTAATGCCAACAGTCTTACTTGGTCCTCGGGGCGCTTTTTTGATGGCAAACTTTTATTTTCTGCCTCGAATCCTGTTGTTGTTGCAGCTATTGTAATCAAATTTGTCACGCTGCGTTGGTGTTTGAGCTAAGAACTTGAGCAACTACTGAAAGTTCGCTTAGGGTCTTGAGGGCAGACTTTAGTTGCCTCGTCGCGCACATTTGTCGCCAATGCGAAAAGGCGAACATGTCTCGGCCAGCTAGCTAACTGGCTAACTGGCTAACTGGCTGGCTGGCTGGCTGGGTGTCGGACTGTCTGGCCTAAGTCAAACGAGCTTAAGACGTCGTTGAAAGTGGCTTAAGGCGTTTTCGCCACACCGAACGATGCCCCAAGGAAACCAAATGGTTCAATATGCTGCCGCAGCAGAGTGCGGCGTGGGGTATATCAGGTGGCATCGATGCGCGCCTCGGCAAATGCTTATGAGCAGCCGGGGAGCTATGCTCCGAGAGTATGGTAATATATTTTTATGCTAATTGAAAGACATTTCGATGGAATATAAATTTATAACCGATAAGAGTTTCCATTCTGTATGCTTATATGTCTTCTGCTTTCTCTGCTTTCAGGTAACAACGGCGCCCAGCCTCTCGCGGCCTCCTCCACCTCGCTGACTGCGGCGCAGCCGCGCTTCCTCTCGCGCGGACACACCTACCGCGCCGTCGTGGGCGACACTCTGGTGCTGCCCTGTCAGGTCGAAAATCTGGGTAAGACTACGGGAATATATATCGAAACTCGCATAATTAATAGATCATTATTATTGGCATTAAATATCGTAAATTCGAATCGCATTTCGTTCGATTACCGTAAGCCGCAAAGCCAAATAACAAATATGCAAATATGTTGCTAGCCAAAATGTCGCTCTGCATAAATTTTACAAAAACATCCATAAACAATGGAGACAGAGAGAGAGAGAGAGAGAGAGAGGGACAGCGATAGCAACATCAACTAAGCAACAATGCAAAACCAACAGCTGTCAACAGCCTGTCGCTCGTCGTTTCCCTGCACAGGCGAACGAGCAGCATATTTATCAAATGACAGCTATAAATTTATAAACACAAATCGAATTCGATAATTAAACTCATTCGTGGGCAGAAGGGACTACGAAATGGGCGTGGCAAAGCACACAACATTTGCTTTAACACTAAACAGAATCTAAAATTTAAGTGATGTCAGCCTGTGATGTGAATGGTTTGCAGGCTTTGTTTAGTTTCAGTTTGTACAAAAGTGAATACGACTTTGAAGACCTAACAAAAGCTGATAAGGATAAAATGTTCACTATTTAAATAATGTAGAATATATATTTTTAAGTCTGACTTGTCAATATGTCAGATTTTCATACCTTAAACATAAATGTCTGTCGAGGTTAATTAAAAAAATAAAAATAAATAAAAAAATATTTTGAAAATTAAAATTTTAGAAAATATTACAGACTTAAATTTTCTTTTTGTACTAGGACAATAACTTTAGTTACTGTTGTCTAATGCGTTTTAGCTAAAGAATAGAGAAATATTTATCTTGATTTTGTACTTAAATCATAATCATCCTTAATTCATACAAATCTTCGTTGACAAGTAGATACCAAAATTTAGTGAGTAGTTGTATAGATGTATTTGCTTAAGAAAGTTTCTCGCACTTTCAGCCAAGATCTTAAAACACATCAGATATCCATCAGCCTATCGATTTCGATTCTTTTTCAGATTCGCTTTTCATGATATTGATAAAACCAGAATTAACTCAATATATTTGAATTGTTTATAGGCATCTTTACTGATTTTATTGACTGTAAGAGTCGAAAGAGGCAATTTCTGATAAATTCTGTTAGAATAGAATGCTTGACATCTCACCAGCGACTGTCTCTTTCGGCTCTCTACAGATGCTGACCCCTTGCTCTAGCTAAGCAGTACTAGAAATTAAGTTAAAACGGATTGCCAAACCTTTCTCCATAATCTTCCCAATAACTCTTGCCATATGTAAGAATATGACTCCTTCTTATACACATGTGTGCTTTGTATCGTTCTCCTGCGTAGGTTTCAATGCGCTCAGCAAGCTTAACATAGCTAATTTCAAGCTGATGCCAGCAGAAGAAGCCCAGCATTTGATTTGGCCATTGAAGTTGATGGTTGACTGCGTATTAGCTACGATTTGCTGCGCTTTAAGATTGTTCTAGTAAAACCAATTTTCGTTTCCCATTACGATTCAATACTGGAAATACTTTCAAGGTTGTGAACTTGTCATAACTTTATTAGAAACTCGATTTCTTTAGCTTGCTGTGAGTTTGAGAAGGTTTCCAATTGTGAGTGAGTGCTATATTAGCCTATAGTAACTATTTCCATTCAGTTTGTCTCAGCTACTCTATAAACTCTGCTATATATTTTTGCATTTAAAGAATAACTATAACCATAACCATAACTACACACATGCCTGTGACATGCTTAAGAGCAGCTTTAAAGAGAGTTCCGCATATTCTCTGGCCTTAGAGCACTCTTCTGTCATAACGGAATTATGAGAGTTGATTAAAATTCGCACATTTCAACAGTTTCAGCATTATTGTTTAAAGTATCTGCATAAGTAGCAACTGTGTTTGATTAAACAAACATATATGGAGCGGCAATATTTCAGCTGCTGATAGAATGTGTAGCATTTATCTGCTGCTGATGCTGGCTTCCATATGGCCCAATGATAACTGACAGCCTGAACAGATTTCGGTCGCATTGTCGTCGACGCCGTCAATGTTCAATTTATTTTCATTTCGCTGAACGAACGGTCGAACGGTCGAGCGAACGAGCGAGCGAGCGGTTGGTTAATTGCATTTTATTTATTGGCTTGTCAACGGCAGCTGCAATTAAAACTCTTTGCAACAGTTTCGCCCTTTAAACTGGGTCATGTTCGAGTGTGTGTGTGTGTGTGTGTGTGTGTGTGTGTGTGTGCGGCCCTATGATAAATGATTTCTGTGCATTTTTTATTTATTTATCAATGCTTAAAATGCTTTTGCCTTCACAGGTGTTTAAGCGTCCGCTCCGTGCATTAACAAAAATTACTTTTGAAGTATTTGCAAATTAGTTTATTCAACAGCGACACACTTAAGTTCATGTATGAAGGTTAAAAACTGTTTAAGTACTAATTGGATCACATTCTAACAATTTGGCAAAGTAGATTTATGGAAAGTTTCTAGGTCTCTCTTATAACATTATAAAGTACCATTTGTCTTACAAGAATGCAATGAATTTCGTAAGGAATGTAAGGATAAAACAAGTAAGAGTGCTCTAGTCGAGAATATATATACTTTATGGGGTGTGGCACGCCTCTTCTGCCTGTTACAGACATTTTCACAAACCCTGATTTCCTATATTCAATGGGTTCACGGTAAAGTAATAGCTATTACTTCATCTAGCATATATTAAATATACCCAATATACCCGGAGTGAATAACTAAACAGATTCTATAAGCCTTTGCAAGACTGTCGAATGTTGACTTGCCGTCTTCAGTGAGTGTTAAAATAGGCAAGTCTCGTGACATATGTTTGTGTTAAGTCAACAAACTAATGGCAAAACAAACACCGATGTGTAGAAGACAAACATTATTTCAACTCGGACTATTATCATTGCTTTATTGCATTTAATCCCCAATTAGTCTTTAAAGCGAGCGAATGCAACGGGACGGTTTAATTGCGCTATTAAATTACCTGCCAAGTGCGGTAGATGGAGGGCGAAGAGAGGAGGGGGAGGGGCGAAAAAACATGGATTAATTGACACAATTGAGAAAGAAAGACAAGGCGGCCCAGGGCAAAATAGTATTTAATCCAATAAAAGAAATTAAGTATCAAATGGTCGGCGAAGCCCTGCGTCATGCAAATGTTTAAAGAGAAAAGAACATGAGTGGATCGATGGGGCAGAAGACTGCCCCGACTAGTGCAGTTCTATAAGAAATGCAATTAAACAATTGAAAAGGTGAATTCGATCAAGGAAACTGACTAGGCAATGCCCTGTAACTTATCAGTCGTAATATGGTATACTCTGAGTAATATAATACACTTTGATCAAAGATTTACTAATAACATGTATTCAGACTCACTCCGGGTATCTACATGTCGTGCACTCCCGAAGACTCACTCTAAATAGAAGTTTGTCAAACCTAAGCCCAAGTGTTACAGACACTTGCAAACAGCTTCAGCTTCAGGTCTTACACACGGGCATCCAATTTGCTAACAACTTTGGCACAAATTCATGTTTTGCAAGTAAAAAAGTTATAAAATATAAATAAAACTCCAAATGTGCGCTGAGCTCAATAATATGAATACACTTCGCAAGGGGACGGACGCAGCTGACGAGTCGGGTGAAACAAACCTTTTGCCCTTTCGCCAACCCTCAAAGGCTCAAATGCAGAACAATTACGAGCGAGCAATACGAAATTTCAATCCGATTCAATAATAATCAAAGTCATAAAAAGATGATTGTGTGCGTTTAAGTCGATTTTATAGGCGGCCCTCCGATGGGGTAGGGGCACAAATAAAAGCTCATAAGAGACAGTTGTCTTTCGCCCTTTCTGACGGTCCCTTATCCCTGCTCTCACGTAAATATTTATGTGCCGTCCCTAACATTCATATATGTTTGCCTGCTTGTTAGTATTTTAACAGGTTTACGTCAAGCTGCCCGGCGGAGTCGGAGTCGGAGCCGGACCCGGCGTAAGCCAAACACAAACTTTGTGGCCAATTCAAGTTGTTGTTAGCATTTACAATGCCTAATACAGTTAGCATTACAAATTGTCTGACGCAGTGGGGGCAGCCGTTGACAACTTTTGCCTTAAATGCATTTCCATCAAATTTTCCCAGTCAATTATTATTTTATTTATAAATAATCGGATTACAGCAACAATTTGCATGGCAACCAACAGAGAAACAGAAGACATTTCATGCTGCAGACAAACTTTGATAATATTGCAATTTCACATTACATTTTACTAAGTGAGCAATTGCTAGACTTAGTCTTTTGAAAGGGGTTTTTTTTATATTTTGCATATGAATTTTATACCAAAAATGTTGAAAATATGAAAGTGAAGCAGGAAGTGCTTCAGTTCGTTAGTTCTTTGCGGTCAGAATGTCAGAAAGTATTATGCTCTAATACCAAAATTCTTTTGAAATCGAAAAAAGTCTTTGTTTATAACAAAGATATTGCTTGATTTGATGCAATCGAAGCATTTGAACAAGAGGGAGAGGAAGGCCGGGTATAGGGCAGTAGTTCAGAATATTCAAAAGACGATTTGTACAGCCTCTAGAGTAGCCCAAAATGATATTAACTTACTTTTATTGCATCTTTGATAAATTCATATATTCGCTTACCTTCTAATCAACCCAAATAGAAGGGAACTTTTAACATTTAATGAAGCTAGTCCGACTAGAGCAATGCTATTTCATTCAATAAGAGAAAGTAGAATGATGGGAATAATACCTCCGACAGGTATATTCCAGTCGGATACTCTCACTTACCAAAGCACTCTTCAATTATATAAAATTTAGCTTTGATTTATTCTTAGAGACAGATTTGCAGACATTTATATATCTATATAACATAATTGTTGAAAGATAAACAAGAATTAAATATGCCTTAAAGCCGAGACCGAATCATACGTAAATTGTTCAATGCTCCAGAATGTTTTGTTAATGCAGATTGCCAAGTTGAGCGTCGCAGACAATAATAAATAAATAAATTATGCGTCCGGCAAACGCGTTTAACAAATTTATGCTTTGCCCGCCATAAAGAAACGTAAGTTATATAAAATATGCAAAAAGAAATGGGAAAGAAAAAGGAAGGCACAAAAAATCTGTTGGCAACATCTGTGAAATTATGTCATTTATATGAGCAAACACACTAAAAAATAGATGAAAACACCAGAAGACGGAGCAGACAACAGACAACGGACAACGGACAACAGACAGCGGACAACAGACAACGGACAGCATCCAATTGGATAGCCAAACAAGAGACTGTACACAGCTTAGCAGACAGACCCAAAAGCGGATAGCATATTAGATAGATGGCTTTATATTATATCTATATATATATGCCTCTCTCTCTCTCTCTCTCTCTCTCTCTCTCTCTCTCTCTCTCTCTCTTGTCTTGTTTGTTTGTCTATGTGGCTAGTCTACAAACACAACTACAATTTGAACTCTGCTGTCCACTTGAATGTCATTTATTTAGCTTTTTTCAAAGTGCGAGGGCTGTCTGAAAAGTATTCCGTCTGACATAATCCGAGTTGATTGTCAGCTCAAGCTTTTGCTATTGTGCAAATTCTAAGCTTTAAGCTTATAGCTTAAAATTCTTATTATATTCATTCAATGCATAAGTAAAGTGAATTCTCCTTGTGAATTTTCAAGAATTTTGCAAATTTAAGCAAAGGTTTTGCAATACCCATTCTTCTCGTACCACCCTCGCCTTGTGTAGTCCTCTTAATATTTGTATTGCGGTATTTAACAATAAATTTTCCAACAAGCAACAACAGCAACAACATCAACAACATCATGAAGAAGAAGAGCAGCAGATACGCTGACATTTTTGTTAACGCCTTTTCATATATTTTGTGTGTGTTTCTCTCCCTCTCTCGCTTGACGCTCCTCTGCAGGCAACTTCGTGTTATTGTGGCGCCGCGGCACAAATGTGCTCACCGCCTCGAACATTATGGTGACACGGGACGAGCGCGTGAGACTGATAGATGGCTATAATCTGGAGATATCCGACTTGGAGCCACAAGACGCTGGCGACTACGTCTGCCAAATCAGTGACAAAATCAATCGGGATCAAGTGCACACGGTGGAGATATTGGGTGAGTGTGTCTCAAAGTAAACTCAACTTGAAATGAATATTCATGAAATTATGTAAAACTAAACCAATATTCCCACTCTGTAAACAGTGCCTCCCAGCGTTCGCGCCATACCCACATCCGGTCAACTTCAAGCTCGCAAGGGCGGACCCATCACGCTGGAGTGCAAGGGCTCGGGCAATCCGGTGCCATCCATTTACTGGACCAAAAAGGTTAGTATGGGATTATTAATTGATGGTTCTTTTTAATATGGAATAGATGATGCAAGATGTAAGCAATTCAATGAAATTCCAGATTCATAGCCAGCAGCTTGACTCAGCTCTAATCAATGAACTAAAAGGTCGCTGTAAGGGTAAATTAAGCCTTTATATGGCCAATATGCCAATCAGTGTCATATGTAAAGCAAATTGCGGAGTATGCAAAACAATTGCAGTTATTAAGTTACTTCTGACATTATTTGCACTAACTAACTTTGCCCTTTCATTGAAATATAACATCAAAGATGTAGTTACAGACGTAATACCAGAAACAAGTAATATCAATAACAATTCTTTTCAATAGCCGCCTTAGCTCCACTGTCATACTGAAAGCTTTAGAACTCAATTCCAATATGTGCAGTGTAACAATGGCACCTCGTATGTTGGCCTCGAGCTTTGCCCAAGTGTTAAGCTAAGAGCTCGTTGCTATCATAGCCATAGAGAAAGGAAGTGAAAATGCTCCAATGGGATATGCCCAACTATGAAGTACCCTATATACTGCACCGATCTGTTATTGCAATCACTCTAGGCTTCTTTTGAATTCTCATTTCAATGAGTTTCATCTGTAATAATCGAGTGTTATCGATTCGATTGATCATCAGTGAGCTCTGCAGATGATGGGCTACATCATCAGCTGAGCAGCATCATCAAATATATCTTTAACATCTTCCAGCGTTATAGTCCGCACGATTCTACGTCATCCAAGACAATTCATAACTAATATACTCCGCCTTAACTCATTGCCGAGCCTTAAATGTCATTTGAAGTGGACTTTGCACCAAGTTTCAGGCCCTCGACTACTGCTAAACCCAAATACAGCCAAAGAATATTTCGGCAACATCAATTGAAACAGAGAAAAGATATTTGGCAACTTTTCAATGAAACAAGTGACAAAATGTGCTCAGAGAGGGAGAGAGACAGGATATATTTGTGTCTAGGAAGTTGACTGACTATCAAACTGCCACCTGGTAGCCTCCACCTTCGGAGCAGAGACAACGTTTGGCTTGCTGCACTTTTAGACATTTCCGTTCGATTTGTTTGCTTGCATGCTTTGCTCTTGACATGGGCAAAGCTCAATCACTCGACTGCAAGTGTGTGGGTGTGTGTGTGTGTGTGTGGATGTATTCCTAGAAAGAAGAAGAAGTACTACCAGCAGTAGAAGAAGTTGTATGTCATTTAATTTCGCTTCAATCTAGTGCCATTTCCGGCAACCTTAACACGACCCACAGCATGTGAGTTCGATTTTCTATTTGCTTTCGGAGCTGATATCGACACGTGTTCCCCGTTGGCCCATGGCGCAACTGTCTCAGCCAAAAGACAGACATGGCCTCTAGTGACACTCGCCCTCTCCCTCACTCTCCCTCTCTCCTTCACTCTGCTCGTTCTCGATTTGGTTGCTTAGAGTTAGCTGTAGGAACAACGGGTTAACTCCTCTGTTACACAACTTGAAGTCGTTTTCATTCCCTTTTTTTCGCTCTCTGTTGACAACTGTAGTTGACTTTTTGACATCTCGTACTCTCGCCCTCAATGACTTTACATTTATTGCCAAGCAATTCACTTCATCTTCTTCTACTCTTCTGTGTTTCTTTCAGAGCGGCACGGGTAAGTCGCCAGCCCGGATCGGCGATGGACCTATTCTCACGCTGGACAAACTGGAGCGCCAGCAGGCGGGCGTCTATCAATGCACCGCCGACAACGGAGTCGGCGACCCAGTTACAGTCGACATGCGCCTGGATGTTTTGTGTGAGTTTGGCATAAATAATATATATGCAAATATATGTGGTATATATTTAATATTATAATATGCAACTTGCAAATTCTTTTTACACTGTGCAACCAAATTTTAGTTTAACTCTGCCAGATTCGTTCATTGAGAATTTTTAATGCAGTTATATTAATATATATATATGTATATGTTTACAAATTCATTAAACTATAAAAAGTTTAAATTAAGTTTACACTATGCAACCAAAAGTTTGCCATTCCTTTGCCATTTGAATTGAGTGAGAACTTTCAAAAATGTTTCAATTTAGTTTTCAAAAGTGAAAACCATTTCGAGTAAAATTGAGTTTTTTGTATAAAAAATGTGACTATAAAAAAAATTAAAATTTTTTTAAAAACTGCAACTCTGTTGCACAGTGTAACTCACTGAACTCATTGAACAAAGCAGGTCAAACATTAAAATATTAATTTCAATTTGGGCCAAGCAAATTTGCTTTAAATGTATGTATATATTTCTTTTTTAGCTAGAAACAAAGACAATCTCTAATATGAATTAAATATCATTTAAAATTTTGTTATTCTTTTAGAACTGTTTTTCCATATAATTAGAAATCCGTTCGCATTTAGATTAGTTGATTGTTTTCTCTTTAATAAAGAAATAAATTTAATATATTTTTAATTAGAAGTGCAAACATTTAGTTGTAATTAAATTAAATTTGATTATATACTATATTAAATTCACTAAAATTCTATTTATTCTTTCCAGACCCACCCGATATTCAGGTGGAGAAGTCCTGGATACACTCCGGCGAGGGATTCGAGGCGAAGCTCGTTTGCATTGTTTACGCAGATCCAGTGGCAACGGTGCGTTAAACTCTTCATAATATCCCACAATATCTCTCACTCATAATCAGCAACATAAACATGTTCATCAATCATAATTAATATGTTCGCCGCAGGTGTCCTGGTATCAGAACTCGTTTCCCATACAGACAACCGATCGACGGATTATGAACACGAGGGCCAATCGGCACACGCTGACCATACGGCACATCCAGCAGGAGGACTTTGGCAACTACAGGTGAGAGTCGGAGAGCAGTGAAACTTCCATCTGAATCAATGAAGTTGAGGGACAGTTACACCAGATAGATGCTCAGTCGAGCGCCTCTTGACCATTTATAGAAACAAACAAGTTTGCAGCCCATCAATGTCAGTCTGTCCGAAACTTTGGCCACGTTGACAAAACATTTCACATATAGCCAAGAAAGTTTCTGTTTTTGCCAATAGACAACTTGGTGCAGAGTTGAGTTGAGTCCCACTCCACTCCCATCCGTCCCGTCGTCGAGTAGCCGGGCTGGCAAGTGGCTGACTGACAGTTTTAGCCAGTTTCAGTCACTGCAAGTTGGCTGAGTGCTGTTTGCGCACCAATGGACTCCTTTACATACTGGACGAGCATAGTTATTAATAGGGAACAGCAAAAGTTGGGCTTGAGCAACAATTTCTTAACTCAACTTTCATCCAAACAGCTGCGTTGCTGACAACTCCCTGGGACGTTCGCGCAAATACATGGAGCTGTCGGGGCGGCCAGGCCCCGCCGAGTTCTACTCGCCCAAGTGGGGTCGCTCCTCGGACAGCTACAACCTGACTTGGAAGATAGACAGCTACCCGCCGCTCGAGGAGGTGCGTTTGCTCTACCGACGTGTGCTGGTAAGTCAAAGGATCAATCCATAATGAAATTTATTCGATTGCTAACTTCACTTTGATATCTCTGTCGACTCGCAGATGAATGATACGTTCCAGCAGCCAGGCAGATGGCACGACTTTATTCTAACGCCCGAACACCGTCCCGCCTCTGAGCCGCTCACCCACATCATGTCGTACACCATCAAGCACTTGCATCCAGGCGCCTATTACGAAGCGATTGTTCAGGCTAAGAATCGATATGGTTGGAATGAGGTGAGTCGGGTTACTATATTTATATATATATATATAATATATAACTATATTAGATTAGAATCATATAATCTCTATTACTTTTCCTTTCTTATATATATTGTAGTTCCTTTATTTATACTAAACATTCTCTCTATCTCTCTCCCTCTTCTCTCTCTACTCCCCTTTTACCTCTCTTAGGTTAGCGATATCTTCCAGTTCATTGTCGCCAGCAATAGCATGGACATTGCGCCCGAGGATGCGGAGGTTGTGGCCAGTTCGAAGTCGAGAAGCAACAGTGGCGGGTTGAGCAGTCTACATAATGCTTTGCCCCACTGTCTGCTGCAGCTTGGAGCCCTGTTAATTGTCTTCGGCCTACGGAATAGTCAGTTCGATAGCCTGCGACTGGGCTTGGGGTAAGCATGGACATGCCTGAGATAATGCATTGGCTAAAGCTTGCCTACTTATTACTGTTAAATTGTATTTATTTGCTAACTACGATCGGGTAGCATATGAAGGCTAACACTACACAGTCCAACACAGTTGCAGTCAACAAGCATCAGAACTTACTTTGCGTTCCTCATCTGATAGCAGAATAGTCCATTAGAAATTGAGATGTTTTTCTAGATTTAGTCGAGGCATATAAATCGGAAATAGAAAAAACTCTCAGAATCAATAGAGCCAAAGCAATACAAAAGTTACTGAGATACAATTGGCAGAAGCAGAGCAATAATAGAATTGACAAAGAGAAATAGATCCATAAAACCACTTATCTTAACTTTACAGATTCTGAAATGGGTATTAAACTTGTATATCCCAACGTATTGAACCTAATCACTTGTCAAACACGACTGCAATAGCTCACTCTGATTCTTGTTGTCCTCAATTTTGTTGGCCTGTGTAAGACGCTTCGCAGTTGCTACAATAGTTTCTCAGCTTAAGTAAAGCACTTTTAATTAAATTTTGTCAATGAATATTTAATTGTTTATTTTTTTCGCATGGAAAACAAACCAAAGAGATAGCCATATTAGTTTTTGTGAAAATATATGTAAAAATTATGCAAAAAACGAAAACAAAAACAAAAACAACTAAACAACATCCAATGTAAATAATTTATCAAGCATTTTGTCAGCGATTTAATTAGCAAAAAAACAAAAACAAAAAAAAAAAAAAAACAAACCAAAAACCAACGAGAAATATAAAATCGGAAACATAAAATGCGAAATGCAATATACGAATATAGAATACATATATTCATATATGTATGTACGTGTGTGTTTATGTGTAAGAGCAGTAATCCATAGTTGGATAATCCAGTCGAAGTAGGTCATGTAAATATGCATTAGATATTTGAATGTGAATTACATTTTATGTATTTCATTAAAGCAAACCGAAAAAAAAAGAAAACAGAAGAAAAAACCAAAAGCTACACTGCGTAAATAATATGAATGTAAATTAAGCCAGCATTTTATAGTGATATTATTTAGTTTAAAATAAAATCATGAATACCAAATTGAAACACCAGTGTAAAACGTTAGCCCTAAGGTATTTTTTTAAAACAAAATTATTTCTGTTTGTATTTCTCTCTTCTTCCTGGTTTTCTTTTATTTCGCTCAACTTAGTTTTAAGCGCACTCAAAGATCATTAATTTATTAATAGCGTCAAGTCTTTCGATTGACATTCTCTAGCATTTAAGAAACCATGTTGTACCACCAAAATATCAAGAATACCATAAATAAACCCAAGAATATTGAATACAAAATGATGCATTTTACAAAATTACAATTACTGTGTAGAGTAAAGCCGTTAAGGGTGCTGTATTTGTGCAGCTTTATCACCTAACGATATAAGATATTCGTCGTACGATATTCGTTGTACGATATTCGTTATACGATACTCGTTAAACGATATTCGTGTCACAACATTCATTGCACAACATCCGCTATATACAATATCCACTATACGATATTCGGCATACGATATTTGTTGCACGATATTCGTTACACGATATTCGCAGTTCGACCTACGCCACACATTGCTCGTCACTTAACATGCGTTATACGATATTCGTTATACCATATTCGGCATACGAAAATCGATATACGATATTCGTTTGTACTTGTATATTATCCATTCGTCATAAAGCCACTAAAACAAATAGGCCAAGCTAACATGTAAGCACATCCAATTGCGATTTCTGTGTAGTAGTACTTGATGTAAAAACAGTACATTATAAAGCACATAATCCCAATAGGTTCCGGGGTTATCCTCTTCAAACACAGCTTTCCCATAGTTTTATGTTTAACAACATCTTTAAATGATATCTTTAACTGCTTCAATATCTTATGATTTTCTGAGTTTTTTGAAACTTTTTATTTCTTTGCAAACCCCATTTTTTTCAATAGTATTCCATCCACATAATAACAATTTGAAATCCAGTCAATATCTATGAAGCCCTGGGACTCATTGAGCAATGTGTTGCGTATATTAAATACATATATGTGTTCAAAAACCTACTTGAAATCATGGTTAGGCATATATATTAGCTGTAAGGCATTCGAGGATCGATCGACAACTTTCAGAGAAGTAATATAATATTAACACTAGACTGTATTTACTGCATATAAAATGAATAATTAACCACGAAAGCAAAACGCAAATGGAAAATGCATCAAATCGAGTTTTCTCAGTGCTATTTGCGAAACCAGAAAACGTATCTATAAAATTCACTAATTATTAACTAGAACTATGCTAAATTAACTGTGCATAAGAAACATTATAAGAAAGAATCTTTAAATTATTCAAATACAAAATAAAGCATTAGATGTAAAATAAATACAAAGTTCGAAAGTAGTTTTACTGGGTGATGTAAGGAGTCGTGTGGAAATTTCAGATTTTCGCTTTACATCTAGATATTGGTAAATTCTTTTTTGATACTGCCACTTCTTGTCCTTTCTTTAAGTCCAATTTCGAAAAATATATCTACAAATACTAAATAAGTATTTTGTGAACACGTAAGTATTAAAATTTTATCTTCTAAAAATTGTTTTTAAAATATAAAAATCTAAACAAAATTGAATAACATATATAAATATGTATCTCTAAATATGTCTATAATTGATGTCAATAATAGACCCAAAAAAATAATTATAGTAATTTTAAGAATATATAATAGAATACAATGAAGTTAATAATACGATATTCGTTCATACTTTCACGTTCTTTATTCACCATAGAACCATTAAAGAAAATATATATAAAACGACATACGATATTTCCTAAACAATACTCGTTAAACGATATTCAATATATTATATTCGTTATATGACTTATGTACGATATTCTAAATATATTATTCAATATACGATATTCACTCTAGCCTCTACTTGTATAAGCTTATATGTTCATGATAATGACGATTTATATGTAGTTGAACTTTGTAGTATACGGTATTACGGTTTTATCTCTTATATAAATTATGAATAATTCGATTTCTATAAAAAAAAGAAACGCCTACACAGTGTCTTGGTCCAATCCCCTACCCACTCGCACTTGACCAATGCACAGTTCGGTAGTTCAATTCAAATTTACGGCGTTGCCATATATGGCCACTTAAAGCCCATTAACAAGTCTCATTGAAGTTTTCTGATAATTGAGAATGATATTTTAAGTATTAGCAATAGCTCTTAGCTACTATCTATATATCTATATATACATGTATACCACCTCGAGCAGTTGCTAAGCTTCTCCGCACAGTGGACAACGCATACGTGCTGGGCTTAAATTATAAAAACTTTAGCATTTTGCTAAAGTTTATGCATGAAATTTTATAGAGCGCAAAACTACTTGAGCTTCGTTTTTAGAGAAATGCATTAAAAACGCAAAAAGGCAAAGCTGAAAGGATGGCAAACGGAAGGCGAAGGTGGGCTGGAGCTACCCGGAAATTTCTGTTCTACTGCTGCTGTGTGTGTGTGCGTGTGTGTGTGTGTGTGTGTGCCTTGACGTTGCCTATTTGCATATTTGAGCACAGGCATGCCACTGGTATGTATGTAGGTATGTGGGTCTGTGGGTGCGGGTGGGCGTGGCACACTTGACACAAGTTTTGTGCACATTTCAAACTTTAGTGACCATTATGCATGCAAGTCTCAATATATTTCACATGAATTTTAATGCAATTTTTGCGTATGCAGCTGCCGAACCGAACCGAACCGAACCCAACAACAGCTTGGAGTTAAAATGTCGTTGACCGACCCAAAGCAACTCCGGCCGGGAATCCGTCCGCCTTGCATATCACAATGCATAATTGGAGCGCCACAAGCGTTAATTTGCAGTCAGTGCGAAAAGTTTTTAGCGCATATTAATTAGCTCGTTTATCATTTGAACACTTTTCTGACAGCCAGCGCGCAGAATTTCAAAGCAATGTAAAATTAATTAAGTTACGCCACAAGCAAAACTCTCTCAGGACATTCGCATTCAGATTCACATTCACATTCACACTCACATTCACACTCGCATTCGCACTCACATTCACATTAACGGCAAGTGCATCAAGAAGCAAACTTTCAACACTCAATTGTTAAGTACCCCCGGAGTCGACGCTGCTCTGAAATGAAATCATAATTAATATTGGTAAAATTGGCAAGGCTAGGCGAGGCAGGCCAAGGGCAGCAGCAGCAGCGCCAGCATCAGCATCAGCGTCAGCGTCAGCGATTCGCTGCGTTATAGAAGTGGCAACAATTTCAAATGGTTTCAGCATTGCATTGTTTCTTTGGCTCTGACAGATGGACTGTTGCACTGACTGGCGGCGAGGCGACAAGGCGAGCTGCGATTCAAACTTTTATAATTAAAAATTTTGCATCTTGGTTATTTCATTCGGTGCTCGATACGGAAGTGCACGACCACCAGATACCCGGCAGGCTGCTCAGAGCTGTTTGCTTCATTACGTGCTTCACACACACACACATCCTTGTATACATTATGGTAAGTGCGTAAGTAACTGCTTTCAGTCTGACTTGGATCTTCTTACAACTTTCTTTTATGGGGATATAGTCTAATAGAACTTGGGGTGTACATATTTAGAGCATGATAATGATCATCTTTGGTATGTGCATACAAAATATCAAGACTCCACTGCTTGAAATAGGATATTTTTTGAAGATAACCTGAAATAGGTATCTGAAAATAGATAAATTCATAAGCATTACAAAAGCCTATATATCAAATTTGATATTTCTTGCTGTAAGAGTCTTCAAGTAATACTACAAAAACCAAATTAAAGTAACGATATTTATCGATTACAAGAAAAAAAAATGACATATCGAAGTAAAATAAAATTCATATTCTGCAGACGATATGCTTTAATCTATATATCGAATCTCATGTCGGTAGTTTAAGTAGTTCTCGAGATCGACGCATCTTTAAGCAAAAGAAGTTAAAATTTTAACTAAATATAAATTCGAGTCTATTTGACTCACACTAATATACCCCATTTACATAATTTAATTTCATTTAAAAAAAAAAAAAGTATATTCCGGGAAATCATAAAGCTACATGAAAGAGAAACTTTTTTAAACGAAACTGCGAATTAAATTAATTTTCGACTGATTTAAGCAGATGGAAAAGTTTTCGCTATCAAATGTAGTGCATGAACAAGTAGTAAGATGGAAATGAGAGAGAAACGAGAAAACGAGCAAAACGAGAAGCCGGAAAATGGGAAATGCGCGTTGGCTAAATATCGAAGTGGGAACACGTGACACATAGAAGAGCAGCAAACAAAGTTAACTAGCCCGATGTCTACGCCTAGCCATAATTCAGCAAAAATTTACAAGTTTCGTTGGCCCGGCGAGCTCTAAACTAAAGGCAACAGCAAAAGGGCAATGCTATGGCCAAATAAATTTACATAATTTTACAGTCAAAAGCAAAAGCCGTAAAGGAAGAGCAACAGCAGCAGGAGCAGCAGGAGGAGCAGCAGGAGCAGCAGCAAAAGACGCCCTGATATTTATGGGCGCAGCTTAATGACGGTTTAAAATGTTGTACGTCGAAGCGGAGGCAAAGACACTCGAGGAAAAAACCACATAAACACACACCCGGCCACGCCCACCCACTCAGACAAGCGTTATGGTAAAACAAATCTACATAATTTAGGAGCCGGCTGCCAATGAAGAAGTCAGGCACAAATCAAAAGGCCGCCTTCGCCCCGGCTCCGGCTCCGGCAAATTGTTTGCGGATGTTAAGAGAAATTTGTACATCAATCGATTTTGTTTGATTTTTTCTGCTCTTTTTTCTCGGCTTCTCCGCTCGACAGGCTTTCAGGGCTGTAACACGTTAGCCGCTTGAGATTTTTGCATAATTCATTGCTTTGGTGTTTGGCGGCGTTCGAGCGCCTTTTCGAGTCTCGCCTTTCCCATCTCTCGCCTGATTGCCAGCGAGTAACACCATTGCCATTGCCAAATTGAATAATAAACAATTTAGACATACTCTCACTTATAACTTACGATATTCAATGAACATGAAAACTTACTTCAATGCATCAATAAATCAACGTGGCTTAAAGGTAACAAGAAGAGCAAAACACTGTAGAGGGTGACCAAACAAGAGTGATACTATTTTTGGGTAATTATATTTCAGCAAATGTTTGAGTTAATGTTAAGATTTTAGTACTGCAGTATACATTCAAGTATGCCATTTTGTTATAAATTAAAGATATGAGAAAATCTCTTAAAAGTCTAAGAAAATTCATTATCATCTTGAACTCTAATGTTCTCATCAACAGATGATCATTCAACATTCTACTATAATTCATATAATCTATTAATCAAACTTCAAAATAAAGCTAAAGACAATGTCCTATCTCAAACACTGTTTATCTTATTACAACTTCTTGTCCTACTCCTCTTATTGGGTCACCCAATATAAAAACTTGACTACAATTCTCTTCGCACTCACTCAGCTGTCTGCGCTGCCACGAATTATGCTTAACTCGGTTTTTAAAAATGTGAACAAAACAAAACAAACAAGCTTTGTGTAGCTAAATATATACAGAAATGGCAAAGCAACGGCAAAAGTTCACGCAGAACAAAAGTTTATCTCTTACTTTTGTTTGGGCCAGCACAATGGCAGCGCGCGAGCCGCGGCTTCGGTCTGCTTGGTATACCCCATTTCGTTGCATAAAATTCAGCGCAGGATCAGGCGACGGAAAACGTTTCGGCTTCTGCCCATTTCAAATAAAACAATGAAGCTTATGTTGAACAGCCCAGGTGCTGAGCGCGCGTTAAGCGTTTTCTTTTCATTAACATAAATGCCTCAAAGTTGGCCCAGTTGCGAAAAGGGTTTGGCGGTGCGCGAGTTTAATAAAAACAAGCGGGAAACAGCCTGAAAAATTCTGTCAAAGATGCTTTCAAGGAAAATGGCTAATCCTTTTTAGCCTCAACTTCAATGCACAGATGTTTTTCCTTTTTTTTTGTTCGACTATATAACCCTTCACCTTGCATTAAATCATAATATATATGCGAGTATGTCCGACTGGAGTTGTGTGCCTTTGTGGTTAGCATACTCTATAAAAGTGCTTAAAGAGGGTTTATTGTTTTTGTGTATATACTTACACAATGGAAGGCAGAGGAGGGTAAGTTTAAGTCTTTAAAGTATATATGTATATATCTAGGCGAAACGAGAAGAATCCTTATTGCCATGTCTGACTGTCCATACATATGTTTCCAAGTCAATCTCGAAAACTATATGAGCTAGAGACATGAGATTTTATATACATATTCTTGTTTAGCATATTTAGTATAAATTAAATAATTATACTAGAAAACTCCTCAAATTTATCTAAAATCGATAAATATAGATATTTTGAATTAGTTTTTTTGACATATTTTCAAGATTTTTAGAGCTAGAGGCACTAAATTTGGTATTTAGACTTCTGTTTCGAGTGCCCAAATTAAAAAAAGGTCTTATTTATTGATATCTCTTACCAAATATCTAAGAATTGACAAAAAAAACTTTCCTTTAGTATAGTAGAATATTGAAATTAGGTATACACACATAAATTACTATCTTAGTTATCCCGTATAAATTTCATTAGCATGGTACGACTAAAACTCAAGTTCAATCAGGCTCTTCCACAAAGTAGAGAGATATTTAAAAACCAAGAAGAATAATAGCTGCGTGATACATGTGGTTATATGTGTATATGCTATAAGCTAAAGTATGGCTATGACCTGCTCCCCATGAGGGTATCTCCTAGTCGCTCACTCTCCACTCTCTCTCTCTCTCTCTCTCTCTCTCTTTCTCTCTCTGCTTGCTGTTTATATTTTATGTGACTTTAGCCATGATACTCGCTCAACAGAAGTCACGCTCGCTTCCGCGCCTTCGCCTGCGTGGTGCACATTTGGCGGAGCATTGCATGCCACTTGCTTTATCCTGCAGCCCGTTGACCAATGGTCACTTATCAGGCGAGAACATGTTTCTGCGGAATTTCATTAGACTCGGCCACCCACCGCAGCCCACTTACAGCTTAATGTCCGGCTTGTTGGCGGTTTCTAGCTCTTTTTAGTTTCCACTGTGTTTTCACTGTGCTATTATTTGTCGTTGCGCCCCGAGCAAATGGCTAATGGCGTTACTTCGTTAGTCAAGCGATAAGATTTGGCCCGACTCGAGCTAGCTGTGTGGAGACATGTGATTAGATCGAATGTGTGTAAACTAGGCTAGAACTTAAGTAACTGTTTGATATTGTGATATTCCATATACCATACCAAGTAACTGTTTGATATTATGATATTCCATATACAATACCAGGAAGTCATAGTGTTTGCTTTTGATGCTGCATCGGCACTCACTTCAGCTATCTGGTTATGGCTATAAATTATGTTTTTGCTGCTCATGGCTGCTTGTCACGAGAGAATCTAATTCAAATTGAAGTTCAGCCAAGCGCCGTATACAATCCAATCGCATTACCGCAGTCAGTGGTATTCTTTGACTACATTCCCCTCTGGACACCTCCTCTCGTCCAACACACGCAACTGTCACAGCACGAAGGGCGACTCGACTCGGCGAGGCAATTTTATAGGCAATGGAAACCATCATTCACGTTTAAATCAACATTTCCCCTGCTCCCGACGCTTATCCTAATTGGGCAGGTGACTCTGGCCAACTGATTTACATGAGTTGGTTAGCCGACAGAGGAAAGAAATGTTAGGAAATTCGAATTAGATGCCTCACATTTGTTGAAACATATTCGTGTAGTTAGCATTTTTGAGGGCGCACGCGAATAGCTGCGAATTAATTTGCCTGCCCGGGCCAGGCATTGCCGCACAACGGAGATTAATCAAATTAGCATATTATACAGAAAGAGAATACATTACTCGGCCTCATGGCCATCATTTGTTAAGCGCGCTCAGTCGAGCCCGAAGCGCCCGCATAATATGTGAATATTCAAAACTCAGCCATGATTGAATAGTTGTGCCAAAGGAAGCGAATTTTTGCTGCTCGGCTGGAAGAAACTCTTGACTCTCTTCTCCTTAATGGCTGCCCGTAATTTATGATAAAATAAAAAAAAACGAAATATAATAAAAATCTCGACTCACTGTCATTCTCCAAGCTACAAGCTACAAGCTGCAGGCAATAAAAATTATTTATGCCTGGCCAAATTGTTCACTATCTGATTTATTCGGATATTCCCCCAAAGGTCAGCGGTGGGCGCTAAACAAACAACAAACACTGAGTCCAGCATTTATTCTATGCTCGCATTTAAATAAGTTCCTACATTATGCACACTCTTCTATCTGTTATTCACTTATATACATATATATATACAAATTAAATTACTTTCATATATACAAATTACGCATACGCAGTGTGAAACCATATGCTTCTGTCTTCGAATCGTATGTTAAAGTTCATTTCTGTTGACGATACAAAGGTGATAGGTGCGGGGATTTCGAGCTCTCTTTGCTTGAGACGAGCCTTACCTAACTGGGAATGTGATAGTCGGGCATATGTGACTGCATGATACTCGTTTGGCATCTTGAAATAATTCCTTATTTCACTAATAAGTCAATTAACCCTAGCTTTCATTACAAATTTTAAAAAAGTTTTATATTTTTCTTATTTACTCTGACTCAATAGACTTCTAATGTTACTTTTGGATCTCTCTGTGCATCTGTACATAATTTGTAACCCCTTTCAAGTGCTTGTAAAAGGATGAGTGTTAGATGTGCTTAAATTTTGTAGTCTAAAAGTTTCTAGCCAAATTCCAATATGCCCGTTCACATTTCATGAGCGCGTATCATAGCCAATGTACGACATATTTACAAATGTGTGTAAACCAGACGTCTGGCCCAATGGCTTCAATCAAATGTTGACCCTTATTGTGAACTGATTGCGTTTGATTTGAACTCTGATTTTTATTTTGATTTTCATTTTGATTTTGATTTTGATTTTGATTAATAAAAAAGACAAAGTCTTCTTCACTGTTGACTGAAGTAAACACCCCAGCGAAAGGTGACAACAGGGCAGGCAAACACATGCGCCTGACACACGCCGTTCGGCTTTTATAGCTCGGCTTTTGCCTCAATTTAATGTGGGCCTCCATATTGTATGGCATGCTCTGTAAAATGTGCAAATAGAGGTATATTAGTTGCGAGTAAGTATTGTAAGATTGGATTGGATCATATGTCAAGAAAACCACACCTATTCTGAAGCTTCACTGTACACTTTCTCAATAGTTCCCTCAAAAGCTCTTTTTGGCAGAGGATCAAGTCGGAAAACACCATATCTTTCACAGTTCTAGAGCTAGGATCACATAGTTATATAACACCCTGTTCTAGAGAATGACCTTAAAGTTGGTAGAGGCATGGCAACCTCAAAACACCAAACACTACCTATCTGTGAGTATCAAGCAGTCGTTAACACCCGACTGGAACAGTCTCTTCTCCTGCGAATGGGTTTGAGTCGTCGTTGTCACGTGCTTAAAGCTTATTGAGGCGCCGCCTTCGGTTCCGTATGATGAGGTTCGATATATGTAGGTAAATATGTGAAAGGCTGTTAATGCTTAAAGTCTTTAAGACTCGACCTTAGCTGCAGCCACTCGAGCATTCACCATATTAATAAATTTAGAGTTATAAGAATTCCGATGCCAATTTATAGCTTCATCTGAGTTGACTTCGCCGAACAGAAAGCTAATTACGCCAATAACTTAATTGTGGACGGATAAAATATATCTATTTAGCTAGAGAGGAGCAAGTCCTAAAATGTTTACACACCATTTAAATCAAAACTTGTGCTCGGGCCTGAGCGAGTCTCTCGTGCTCGTGCTGTTGGCCAAGTTGAAATCATTCCGTTTTAATGACCCAGACCCGGGCCATGCTGCGCGTAAACTTTTTAATTACAAACTTCAATTACAATTAATGAGCAGGAGAAGAAACAAAACAAAGGCGTCCACAGTCCTCAGTCCACAGTCCACAGTCCTAGGTCCAACATCAAGGGTTCCGCCGCGAATAAATATGTAATTCACACAAAACTTGACTTCGATCTTTGTTTTTCTTGCCTAGCTAAAAGAGGAGGAAAACGAGTCAAGATACAAAATAAAAAAATAAAAAACAGCAAGCTGGCAATTAATCGGAAGTGAAGTAAACCAGAAAACAACTTTCTTATACAGCCATTGCCGTGACAGTCAAGTTTCATAGATGATTAAATATTACTAATTATAGTTGAGTTAGTGTTTGTTAACTAGAGATAATGGCGAAGGGAATGAGAATAGTAATGATAAAAGAGGAAATTATAAATAGCAAAATAAATAAAATAATGTAAAGGCATATACGAATTATAGATTATATAAATATAATTCTGAGTAGCAGTCTGTGGGTAAGGCTGTACATAGATCGCATTCAGAATTCATGTAGAAGCTATCTCTATAGATGACCAGGCTTGGTTAACCTCGACCTTTTGCCATGTATATTTGAAAACTTAGCGAGCTCAACGAAAATATTCAACTTAAGTCCGGAAGGCAATTTCATCTCTTAATACAAATTTCAGTCGAAATCCCTAAGGCCTTCTGCTCAATTTCTAAGAAGTTAATCTATATTATGTTAACAACTTTGTCCATGTATTGTATTTAATGATATAAATAAACAGCCAAAATGTGGGCAACTTTTCGCTACAGATAACTCAGATATCTGCCAATCGAAATACAGCTCCCCATTCCATAATACCGAGTATCTCGAGGTCGCGCACTCCCAACTGAAGCCCTTCCACTTGCTCCCATTTGAAGTAATAAAGCAGAAATATCCATTTACCATAAATATGCAGACATTTATCCCTCCCCAAACAATAGCTTATGCTCTATAAGACTTTAGAAACCTCTTTAGTGCTCGAAGCATATGCAATTTCATTTGCAAATCACTTTGCCAGCCGCAATACAAATCAATTTGATCAAACACCCGGCAATAAATTGTCAAAGGCCGGCTATATAGACAGCTGTACATACATATATATGCTCCAAATTTAAAGCAACTATCAGGCGGAGATTGCAAAAAGAGTGTGGAGGAGAGCAGACAAATGGCAGCCACTGTCGCCTGATCAAACAAATCGTGATATGTGACAAGAACTTTGCGTGTCAGAGTCGCATTTGACTTTTGTCGTTTCGTGTTTCGTGCCAGCTACATTCCTGGTCTTTTCATACGTTTTATGAAATATTTCTATTTGCTCTGGCAATGCATGCGCATCTGAGTCCACACACCTGTCTGAGCGACAGCCACAATAAAAGCGAAATTGAATCGCAAGCAAAAACTGCAATGTCTTTGTCAGGCATTGCTGAAAAAGAGAAAAGCGAAACGCGCGACTCGACTGAATCCGAGAATGGGTTTGAGATGCAGATGCTCTGAGTGGCACCCTCTTGCTCTTGATTCTGCAGTGTGTGAAAATCAGCTTTTAATTCCATTATATTTACAAATGGCTAACAAAAAATTACACGGGATTGAGCTCGACGAAACTCGACTGGCGATTCGCACGCAAATAGGCAACACGCAGCTCTAATAACACTGGCCAACAGGATTTGGTACTCTTTGAGTGTGAAACTACAATAGAATGCAATTATTGGTTATATGAATACAGATGACTGTCAACATGTCAGTCTTTAAACATTGTCATGAATGTGGCTTATATAATATATATATACGCAGATACGGACTGCTAAAGTCCTTGATATTTGTACATATGAAGACTTACTTTGCATTTGCTAAATGATCGTTATCTTAATGCTCGTTATAATAACTAATAATATTTAAATTTAAAATATTTTATACTTACATTAAATAAACATTAAAAGTATAACTTTTACATTTTCGCTTAACATACTTAACTATTTTAACACTCACCAACAGACAGAAGAAGAGGAGAAGCCCCGCGCTGCGCTGGACGACTGACCTCCAGAAGATGAGGAATGCGACTGACCACCAGAAGATGAGGAATACGACTGAGGCTGCGCTGCAGCAGGCTTGCCTTTATATAGGGCAGCGACAGCTCCACGCAAGTGAAGTCTTCACACTCGATCATTAGGCGACCAATCAGAAGATGAGGAATACGACTGAGGCTGCGCTGCAGCAGGCTTGCCTTTATATAGGGCAGCGACAGCTCCACTCAAGTGAAGTCTTCACACTCGATCATTAGGCGACCAATCAGAAGATGAGGAATACGACTGAGGCTGCGCTGCAGCAGGCTTGCCTTTATATAGGGCAGCGACAGCTCCACTCAAGTGAAGTCTTCACACTCGATCGTTAGGCGACCAATCAGAAGATGAGGAATACGACTGAAGCTGCGCTGCAGCAGGCTTGATATAGAGCAGCGACAGCTCCACTCAAGTGAAGTCGTCACACTCGATCATTAGGCCACCAATCAGAGCACTTTCTGCTGCTGGTGCTGCTGCAAGGAGCAGCTCTTCTGATCTTCAGCTGCCTTTATAGAGGGCAGCAAGAGTTCCACTCGAAGTCGAGCTCAACTGTTAGGCCTTTCTCTGAGTTAGCGTAAGCTAAACTCTCTATCAGTTAACGACCAATCAGAGAATTTTCTGCTGCCTCTGCTGCATACATATGCAAACTAACATCTCCTCTTCAGAACCTTAACTCTTTTTCAGCACTTCTTCTTTCTGCTCTTGATTAATTTTGAAGACTCTAGTTATCGAACAAATTTAATAAAAGTTCAAGTCTCTACATCCGTCCGTCCGTATCTCAACGTTCACATGGACGGACGAATGGACGAAAGGACAGACGGACAGGCGGACAGACGGACAGGGTTAAATCGACTCGTCTTGTCGCGCTGATCAAGAATATATATACTTTATGGGGTGTGGCACGCCTCCTTCTGCCTGTTACATACGATTTCAAAAAACCATTTTACTCTGATTTCCCATTTTCAATGGGCTCAGGGTATAAAAAGTAACTTTCTTTTAAAAGGAACGCCCATCCAAAAAGTTTAAATCAATAAAAAACAGGTTTGATAATTTAATTAATCTATTTATTCTTGCAAAATTGCATTGCTGTGTGTAATTAAAAATAAGAGAGAACATAATACTTAAAACCATTTTGGCAGTTGTAATAACTGTCTTAGCTATTGCTCTATTTTGGTCGAGCTCAACCAATTTGTATTAAAGATTTTTACTATTATTTATTACTTATTATTATTATACAAATATACAATACAATATACAAATACCCAAATTGTGCCAAAGAAACAACTAGGTGTTCCATTCACTATTCACCTTCAACTGCAGCACATCACATAAAATCATATTCAAATGTATTCAGGGAATATCCCTGACATTTCGCTACATTCTACTGCAGCACATCAAACTTCACATTCAGATGTATTCAGACATATATTCGCAGGAATTTTGTTGTGCTGTGTAATTGGCAGCAATGCAGCTGCTGCTGCTGCTGCTGCTGCTGCTAGACATTGTTGCTGGCTGCGGCTGCATGTTCAGTAAATTGTTTTTCACTGCCAATAGGCGAGCGACATTTACAACAATGGCCTTAAACAAATACTCGAACAACAGACGGCAGCAGCCATTGTTGTGCCTGTGCCTGTGTGTGTGTGGGTGAACTGGCAAATGGACCGCTGTGACGTATACGTAATATTTCATTTCATTTGCACAACACAGCTGGATACACTCATATGTGCGCTGGATACCGAGAGGTAGTGCGTGTGTTTACCTGCCCGTTTGCTATTGGCATAACAAAGGTAAAGGTTGCAACGATACGACGCCTACGAGCGTTTGCGTTGGCGTTTGCGTTTGCGTTTGCGTTTACGTAAAGCTTCAACACCGTTATTTATTTAATTGCATTCAATTTGGGGTTAATTGTTAAACAATGGCCAGCAACGAAAGCTCTGCAGCCGCCCACTCCGGCCCACTACGGGCAACTCCGGGCCAGTCTGGGGCGAAAAAGTTGTTGTCCTATGGCCATACGCTCAGCTGGTCAAGTGTGTTTGTTGTGCAAACAAACACGAGTGCGGTTTTAATTGAACTCAAGTGGCATTCGCTTCACTCGTTCACTCGTTCAGTCCAGAGTCCGTAGTCCGGAGTCCGGAGTCTTTCACACACACGTGCTTAATCACGTGTGAAGCTCAAGCCTTAAGCCCCGCGACCCCATTCAAATGCCGCCTCAATTCAAAAGGAATTACCTTTCACTTTAAGCTCCATTATATCCATTATATATGTATACTAAATGATACTAACTATGCGGAATGAAGTCTATTTAGCTGGAATTCTCGAATGATCGGGCAAAGGCGTCTCAAACGAGATATCGATTTAAAGTAATTGAAGTTTAATTAGATTCGTGTTAGGCTTAACTTAGGCTGAAGTAAAGCAAAGTGTTTCCAAAATTGTATATTTGTTAGTGTATAATGCGAAATAAACAGCTTCCCATAAGCCTTAAATATCTTATTAAAGTTTTCCGAACGTTCAAGTTTATAGAAACATATTACATTTTGGAATGACAAATTGACGAATTAACTTTAACTCCGCTTAGGAGTTATGCATATGCTAACTAAAGTATTTTTCATTCGAATTTTGGTTAGTTATATCTTTTTAGATAGGCGTTGATTAAGAGACTTAGAAACTATCCTGAGATCTTGAACTTATGGTAGACTTTACTGAATGAACCGAAAGTTTGCTGAGTCTCTAAATCAACGCCCATCTATAAAGATATTACTATCAAAATTCCAATGTAAAGCACCTGAGTTATCATATATATAACTCCTATGCGGATCGATTGCCGAAACAATTTTATCAAAAGTATCAAAATATCGGCATTATATTTTAGATTACCCAGCGAAAGTTGTGAATTGTAAGAGTCAAAATTATATTTTAATTTGTATATAAATTATATATATATTATATATTGAATTTGGCAATGAAATGAACATTTACCGAGCACACTGGAAGTGCAACGAGGCAGATTTCCGACAGCATGGAGTATTGTTGGCATACATGTATATGCCGTAAATCAAAGCGAATAAAACATATTTGAAATCAAATTAAAATTACATTTTCGAGTGCAAACAAAGCCCGAAACCGAAACAGTGGGCAAACAACAAACAGCAGCAGCCGAAGCCGGCGAAGGTCTGCGCTCTGTTATCGCCGAGCTGACTTTCCAAATGTTCATTTATGCTTAAAATAATGTGGACCCGAAATTAATTGGACGCTAATCGGCTAAATTGCGTTTCGCCTGTTTGTATGCAATTAAATTGTTGGCTAAAGTGAATCAAGATAATTCGTGCTGCAGGTAAATCGAGTCCGCATTCCACAGCTCAAACAAGGCAAACGTGGAGCACGTTACACACTCTCGGCACGGCGGCCGTAATCCATTGAACACGTTCCGGAGCCCACTCGAGGCGGCCTTTCAAATGGAAATTGCCAATCGGTGGAGCCGATCGATAAATTATTAATAATAATATTTTACCGAAATGCATTTCTATCGAGATAGTTCTGTAATTTATTCCAACAATTAGTTTCGCCATTCACTAAATGCGAGAATACAAATTATATATAATCAGCTGCAGCGGAAAATTTATATTTTCCATTCATATTTATTTTCATTTTTTACTTTTTCAATAAATGCAAACATGAATAGATATTAAAATGCGGACTTCATTAATTGCGGCTTAAGTTCGAACATAAAGCCGATGAAAATTTGTTAAAATAATACTTGAAATTACAGCATTTCGCACTGGGAGATTCGCTATGGATGCAGTGGATCAAAGGGGTATAAAGGAATAGCAAAATAAGGAAAGTGTGAGGATATCAGGGAAAGAGAGAGGTAGAAAGAGAACAGAGAGAGAAAGAAAGAGTAAATGATAGTCAGAGTAAGAAAGAGAGAGAGAGAGAGAGAGTGAAATATGGAATGCAGAACGCAATCACAGGGAAAGTTAAAGGGAAAGTTAAAGAGAAAGAGTGAGAGAGAGAGAGAGAGAGAGAGAATGGGAGAGAAGGACAAAGAGAGGGACAGATAAAGCCACAGTCACAGAAAGATATATGGAGAGAGACAGAGAGAGAGAGAGAGAAAGATAAATTTATAAAGATGCGAAAGATGGAAAGAATAATAGACAGAAATGCAAAGGAGAGAAAGATAAAGAGAAACATAGATACAGAGAAAGAGAAATGGGGAGAGAGAGAATAAGGAAAAGCGAGACAGAGAAATGACAGAGAGAAACGAATTATAGAGAGAGGAGAGAGAGAGGGGGGATAGAGGGAAAGGGGAGTAGAGAAGCAGTGAGAGTCATACACATAAAGAGTGAGGTAGAGGAAATAGACACATATCATCTCACATGTCTTAGCAACATAAAGTAGCAGCTATGGTAAATAATATCTCATAAAATTAACACAAATATCAAATTGAATGGGGTGAGGCTATCAAAACATTCCCATCTTTGTCACTTCCTAAACGAACACAAAATGAACTCGTCTAATCCTCGGCCCGAGTCTCAATTACCCCGTCAGACATAAATATCAACTTGAACTATCTGGAAAATCCATTTATTTTATTTTATTTTCAACTCGCATAGATTATGATCTGTTTATTGCGTTAACTGTCTCGAGTCTCAGAGTTATGCATAACAAGATGTTTTCATTTCTCATACAAATGTGTGGAAAACAAAGACATTTAATGTCAAGCTCTCCACTTTCCCCTCCAAGTCTCCACGGCCGACAATTATATTAAAGTTCGTTCAAGTTGATGCATAAAGTTTTCGAGACTTCGAACTTCCCACACCAAGTGGGGCCCGACTCCTGCCCAACTCAACTACAATTGAGCTTATTTCCGGCGGAAGTATCAGTGTGTGGCAATTTCCGGCCTGCTTTTGCCTCCACATCGATTTTTCTATGCACAGCATCTCACCAGGAGCAATAAATGTTAATACTTATTAGAGCCAAATGCCCAGCGGGCTAGACCGGACAGCATCTTCGTCTTCGTCTTGGGCTTGAGGTTCTTCATCAATAATTGGCTCCAAAGTTAAATTAATGCCTTTGTTTGCACTCGCTCGCCTTGCCCCAGTGCAAAATAATCATCATTAATAATTGTGTACACAAAATGCATTTTGACAGCATTCGGATATAATTTATATCAATTATTCAAATGATTTCGCTGCTGCTGCTGCTGCTCCTGCTGCAAGTGCATCCATAAGAGCAGCAGCAACAGCAGCAGGAGTCGTTATGCAAAATTTATAATGCTTTATTAATAATATCAAAGTCAGGCCTCTCTGCCATTGAAATCGGAGCAGGATAAGCATTGAGTGTAAGTGAAACGTTTCATAACAACAGCAGACGCTCTTGATGAGACAGTTCAGAGTATTTCTTGAGCTTAGATATACACGAAAGAGTGGGCAGTGCCAGACTGAGAAATACCCTGAGTTATGGACAGAGCTCCTTTTACACATACACAGATATATTATCAGTGTGATCTGCCCAGATAACACAGTAGCAGAGCTAGGACTACATACATAGTTAGAGAGAGTATTTAAAATACCAAATATTCGAATTAGTTACATACATTATTTTAGGGCGTAAATTCTATAGAGTATATCATAACTGCTTAAAACTTCTTCAGTTATCGAATTGATGATGTAAAGTTTCCATAGTTAGCATCTGAAGTAGAGAAAGTTCAAGGCTAAAACTCATATACATTATATGCTTAATGCGCTGCATACTCCGTTTATTGCAAATTCTTCATGCCACCGAAGAATTACCAAAATGACAAACGAGTTGATACCCTCTACTCTGATTTAAGACTTTAGCTGTCGCGGCTGTCGAAGATATTATGTCTCCATAAGCTAATAGAGATTCTTCAAGAGCTGCAATCGTTCAATTAATATCAGTAATATTTCGAGCGAGTCTCTGCACATATTGTCCATTTTCTAGCGTTCTTCTGGGCGACTTTCTATTTTACAACCCTTTCTCTGAGATTGATATGAGATTGATATAACAAATCTCTATCGCAATAATTCGTAGGATTTTTCAACTCACAAACAATTTTATTAAATTACTAATCACCTCTCTAGGCATTTCAGAAAAGTACAGGGTACACACTTTAGTAGTCGAATAAACATTTCTTTGGTTTTTTTTCGTACCTACCTCTATCTGTCTATCTATGGAAAGGTTATCTAGAGCACCACTGCGCCTCAGCCCAGCCCAGCTCAACTTAGCTCGATTGATAAGAATTTTCGATCGTTTCTAGCTTAAACGATCGAGTCGCATTCCACATTCGACAGCTCCAAGCGTAAACATCTAGAAAATGAAAAGTCTATTAATTCTTCTGGGGCTCTGTGCCTGCTGCTTACTTTGTAACGGCGAAGGGCTGCTCTCCCGCTTGCTGCATCGGGATGGATCAAAAACAACAACAACAACAACCACTGAGAGATCAGTTAAGCAACTCTTCATCAATAATCATTTGCCAAGAGTGGAGCCGGAGTGCATTGGACACTACGCGTGCAGCAAGAAGCTGACGAGTGTGGCGGCGCCGCGGCCCTGCGTCAAGTACTGTCTGAAGCGGATCGAGTGCCCCAACAACAGGGTGATTCGCGGCAAGCCGAACCAGTGCGTCGAGCTGGACGAGGCCCAGGTCTTGGCGGACTACGAGGCCACCACCGTGCGGCCGTCCTCAGCCGCGACCACCGAGAAGATCATGGAGGTCGCCATGATCGACTTTCCCTGCCAGCCGGGCTACCTGCCCGACAGCCGCGGGCGCTGCCGCGAGATATGGTAACCCTGAACCAGAAATTCCTCAAAAAATACCTCTGTCTAATCAAGCTTTGTGTTCATAACAATAAAACGAGACTAAAGCCGAAACACATTCATTAATGAGCTAACGAACGGGGCGTGGCCTGACGTGACGCCCAACTATTTTGTCAACAATTTACATGAAAACATGTGTAGAAACGGGTCATAAACGGGTAAGTACTGGGGCGGTTGGCTGGCCATGACTGAGTAATACGCGCTTGGACTTTGAGTAGAATATTTCGGAATTTCATATTTAAAAGTAGATCTACGCATATCATTTAAAGATCCGTGAAGTGAATGAGCAAAGACGAGGCTTGTGCGCTTGCAGCTCTTAGACGGTGCTATAAATAGACGTTTGAAACTATAAGATGATATACCACCAATATTATCGCAGTGATTGTCGATATAGATTTTGAGCTTGAATAATATAAATAATAAACACAAAAGAAAACTTGCGCCTGTGTTCCGCTTGACACACTCCACTATATACATATATTTCCGTTCACAAAACCAATATGCCTCTTGCAAATAAATGAACAAGCATAAGTGAGTTGCTCTGTCGCCTGTTAAGGGGTGTTAGAAATGAACGACTTGAGCCTAGCCCCGGGCTGCGCCTCGACGGGTGAGTGGACAAAGTGGACGCGACAAGAGTCGGACTAATAAAGCGAGCGAATGACAAGGCGCAGACACAGCTGAGACGAGGTTAGCGAGTGCGTCGCATCACGTGATTCGAGCACATTTCGTCATAGAAATTCCAAAGCCCCAAAGCCCCGAAACCCCGATACTCTGAGACTCTGAGACTGCGGGACTGCGAGACTCTGGGAGTGGGTGGATTTTTGATGTGTCTTCGTTATGTTAATTGTTGGCTTTTGACGAGCTGCGTCGCTGTTTGCCGTTACTGTTATTGTTGGCCCATTGTTGTAAGCCATAATTTGCGCGCTTATAACTCTGAAATTTTAACAGTCAACTCAAACGCAACGAAACTTTATTAATTGACTGTGCGAACCACAAACTTTGACTTCATTTGAGCTCATTCTTTTTGTTTTTCTTGATTTCCGCTTCCGTCAAACCGAGTTTACTTTTGCCTGTGTTTATGGTAATCAAACCTCTCCACCGCCCCACCTTCCCACCTCTTCAGCTCTCCGCCTCTCGCTGAACCGTACCTTAAGCTAAATTCCAACCAGCCGACACACCTGCCTAGCCCACCTGTGTCTGGGGCTGGCGTGGCATTTGGAAATTAAACCGCACTCGGCCCTTAAAATTTTATAACTTAATTTTTGCTCCACAATATCTCACCCTCTCACACACTCGTTCTCTTTCTCTCCCTCTCACACACTTTTGCTTGCCTTCCACATTTTCTCGCTCTACCTCTTTCTATCTCTCTCCCTCTCTCTGTGTGTGTTTTGTTTTCGTCTCGTCGCTGGTTTTGGCATTTTTGTGAACTTTTTGATTTGATTTTTGCCTCAGCTCTACTTTTCTGTACTCTTTCTATGCTCGTTCATGCATTAAGCAAAAGAGTATATTGGTTTTGCCTCTCTATGTGTTCATTTTACAAATTGAGGTATATACAGAAGACTCAGAAGACAAATCATATATATACATATACGTTTAAAGCTATTACAACAGGATACATGAGAGCCGAAATATTGGCTTTAAAAGTAAAATGCAAAAACTAGTTTACTATAGAACACATCAGTAGAATAATCTATAATATCGATGGAAAAATCAGCAAAGAACTAAAGGGAAAGTTTCTTTTAGGGCGAATGAATTTCAGCAAAGACTCAACATCTCCACGCAGAGCTCGGAACAAGTAAACATTCCTTATAATTAACGATGCATTGGTGATAAAAAGAACCGAATAAGGTTGGCATGAATACCATATTTATGCTTGAACAATTAGATTGGCCTAAACATCAGTTCCAAATAAAGTTTCATAGATAAATATACCATAATAATGTTGGCATAAATACCATGTTATTGTTTGAACAATTAGAATAACTGAAACCTAAATTGTCGGGAAAGTTCAAGTCAAGCATATCCCAAAAAGTCGCTTCATTTTCTTACAAATCTCAAATATAGTAATAATTATATCTCCTCCAGAATCTACTCTAATAAGATTTCCTTACACTTAAACTCAACATCACAGTAATCACACCTGTAGCCTAAGCTCTAGCAAATATAATACTTTATCCAAACTAAATCTGTCAAATACAAAATAAAACAGACTGCATCAGAGATGAATATTATTTACTCTTACTCTTATCATTGATAGACCCATTGGGCAACAAAATATTCAAATTTTCGTCAAATCTCTATACTACAACGAACAAGTATTAAGCAGTTGCTTACGCCCGCCTGTCAAGCTCTCAATTGTTTTCTTTATTTTTTTTTTTTTGTGAATTGTTTCTTGTAGTTTGTCGTGGTATTTGTGTTATGCGTGTTGTCTGTTGGCACACACAATGGCGGGAAAGTGGCGCTCGATGCTATAGAAATTTGCCATGCGAATTACAATAATAAAGTGATGAAATTTATTTTATTTACAGGAAAATACCTACGAGCATTAGCTGCGCTGATAAGCATGATCTATGGAGGTCCATATACAAATATATGTGTTTACATAGTAATTCAAATGAGCTGCGATAAGGCCGCCGATTGTCGAAGGATTAGGCCATCGGGCGTGCCAAACAGCCATTTGAGTGTGATTGAAAGGCAGCATAACTCAATTGCTTAGCGGTAATTGTGCATTGGCAAGAGATTGCGAGCATTTGCCTATTATATGTCGTTTAACAAACCGAAAAGCTGTTGGGAGTAAGAAAATGCCCGACTAAGAATGAACCGAACCTCAGCTGAACTGTTGAAGATTCGAGCATATTTCAGGGAGTGTTCGATTAGAAAATAACTGAGCTGCCTTCTGATTATGTATTGAATGATATTTAAGTCACTGAAAAAACAAACTATCTACTTAAAAAGATCAGAGTTCGAACCTGAGTCTCCCCGATTATATTTTATTCAACTCCTTGTGTAACTTCTCTTCACTCCCACACTTATCCTCTTGGTGACAAATACCCAAGAATCAGCTAACAATTCACACACAACTCAATCGCCAATGCAATTCTATTTATAGAATGTCAATAAGAATGCGTGCCTTTGAATGTATCTGAATCTGTGTGCGTGCACACGCATAGCGCGAATGCCTGAGCTGCTTGGCTTTGCCAATTGACCTCACGTTGACTTCAATAACTTTTATGCTACTTATAGAAATTCAATGAAACTTTCAGGAAGTCATCACAATACTACAATAAATATGTAAAAATATCAACAAATGTGAATTCCTTTATATATTAGCCAACATTTGCAGGTGAACTTCATTTTGATTGATTTTCAGAAATTGAAGGCAATATACAAAATCAAAATTTTATGTGCAACTAATGAGACTAAAAAGAAAACTTGATAACAATGGGATATATGCCAACAAAACTTCAGATCTGTAGTTACTTTTGGGTCTATTTGGAGTCAACTCTTACTGCCTTTCAGCCACGCCTTCATCCTCATTCACAGCATTTAGTAAGCAAAAGCCACAAATAATAATCACATTCTCAATTAACAAAAGTAAGCCTCAGTGCATCTAGTCAGCGCACTACAAAGACTGTTTAATCTATACATTTTAGTTTTCATTATAAAAGGAAATCACAATGATACAAAAAAAAGGGAACCAAACCAAAGCATTTTCATTAAAACTCTCATTAAGTTGCGCAATTATTTCAATGTAACTATTTTAATAACACTAATTTACCTGCAGCTCGCAGCTCGCTTTTGAGAGAGAGGTAGAGAGAGAGAGTGTGAGAGAGAGAGAGTGAGAGAGAGATTGAAGGAAATAAAATGGAGAATAAAACTGAATCACAAAACATTCATGCGCTGATGAATTCCTGTTTTGCTTTATGCTTATTAACTGCTTTGTTAAGCTCGAATTCTTTATACGAAAGTTGTTTTTTTTTCTTTTATAATAGAGCGAGCGCGGTTCATTAAGGGAGTTGGCTATGTGGCTATGTGGAAGACGACATCGGTAATGTTGGCAAAATGAAACTTTTCAAACTCCGATTAATGCAAAGCATTTCTTTTTCTTTTCGAAAACTCAACTTCATGCTTTGTTGTGTAATAATAATAAAATGAGAGCTGGAAAGTATATCATAATATATGGTTAAGTAAAGTATAGTTGTATTAAGGGTTTCGCAAGGGTTTTCCAACATTTGTTTATTTATTTAAGCATAACTATTTTGTGATCTTCCAAGTAATTCCCATTAGACTTCCTCTTGCATTTATAAATAAATTTGATTACAATTTGAATCAATACCCATTCAGTAGTAAATAGCACAGCTAGAACTCAATAACCCTCTAGTGTGTAAACTTAGATAAGAACATAAAACCATATTTAAATACAAATTCAACTAAAACTAAGCCAAGTCAACTGCCAAATTATTATTCTAAACATATTGCAGCTCACCAAATTTTGAATGTATTTTATCTGCGGTTCCTAAAAATTAATTTAATCAGAGCTTAGCTTAAATTGTTTTATAATATTCACCGACAACGACAAAAACAACAACAAGCAGCGAAATCACAATAATATTTATAAACAACGCTGACAACGCTAAAGCCCCCGAAATCCCTTTAAATTAATTGCCGGAGCAATTATTATAATCCAGTTCACAGATTAACACAAATCCCATCATAATTAGCAATTCAATGAAAACAATTAAATTTGAGAAGGTTTTTTTGGGCAAGTTTTTCCCTATGAATGCCGCTGGCTTTAAAGTCTTTTGGGCTTAGGGCTGAGACTCTGATAATTTATGCCAAATTTCAAATGAAACGAGTTGGAATTTCACTCTCTGTAGAAAAACAGGTTAAAGGAAAGATTGAAAATGTAATGTATATAAAAGAAAATTATAATATATTCTAATTCTAAGCATCTATGACAGCTGCGAAAACTTTTACACTTATATTGTCTACCCTTCACCTTAAGTTTAGTAATTAAAATTACATTTGTATCAAATTATATAAAACTGCAGAGAACTATCTATAACTCTATCTATAGATAGTTATTTTAGATATGTCACTAGAGAATTGTCCAGCTCTTTCGCTCAGAGTTTCTCGGAGTTCGTCGCATTGAGATTATTCAGTGGATTGGGTTCGATTGGTGTTGCAGGTGTTTCGGCTGTATTCACGGGATCGCCGTGCTTGAGCCAGAAGGGCGCCAGACGCAGCATCAGAATCGCGCCCAATGGCGCTGTGAATATAATCGCCAGCACCGAAATGATGAGTACGTTATTGGGCAGGGACATGTCGATTGAGCCCTGGAACGTACGAGCCAGGTCCAAGGCGACTGGCCCCAAGGCAGCCTGCAAAGAAGAGAACATGAAAATTACAAAAATAATTACCCTCCTTATACGAAATATAATATGAGAGCTTAGCTCGCAAATCGCGCATATGAAACTAGGATTTATACATAAACATTTTGCGTTGCCCTGCGCTAGACTCACCGCATATTAAGCAACATTTAAGTAGTACAAAAAGCTGAGGTCATCTCTTTCAGAAGTTTTTTATATATCACATTTTTATGAAAATGTGTAAGGTGGGTATAATGTTACTGCGGCTACGAATGTAACAGGCAGAGGAAGACTTAAGATATCTTTGTGATTAGTGAGAGGAATTGACTTTACTTTGCCATGATATCAATCCATCTATCTGTCCGCATGAATGAATAAATATCGTCTGCTTAAGGCTTCATCTTTGTTGTATACCAAAGTTTCATATATAGTCTTGAGATTTGGTACACACACTTCTATAGCCATCATAGTCATGCCCTGCAAATTTCATTGAGATCGTACTACTAGAACCTGAGTTCAATCAAGCTATTATCCATAGTGGGGAGCTCCAGGATGCGTGGCTAGTGCTTGTATTTATATATACATATTTCTCTATCCACGAAACCTACCATAATTCAAACAGAAACTTCACACAGTTTAGCGGGAATCTCTTAGTCGATCACTCCCGTCTATTTTGAATGAGTCCACAATAAGAAAGGCATGTGAAAACCGCGCCAACAACAGCCGTTTGTTAGGTGAGCAACTGTAACATTTTCATTTCGGCTAACCGCAAAAAGGGAAGCGCAGCATAAGCGCGTAAGCAAAGGCAAGGCAAGGCAGGGTCCACACACACACACTCACACACACTTTAACACACACATTGTGAACAAAATGTCCTCTTGCGGTTCAACTGCAGACAATTGTCAAGAGCTGCTGGTGCAGCATCACGAACAACAACAACATGATCATGCGAAAATACGAATAACTTTGGGGTTTTTGAGGAAAACAACATAACCCAAATAATGGCTGACCGAAAAACCATGGGTACGGGCGATGTCCGGCACCGGTGCCAAACTGAAACAAGTATGAGTGCTTGAGATGAGTGTGCTTGACTACAAAATACCCTACCAGTGGACTAAGCTGTTGCAAGGAATCTATAAATCATTCATAAATAATATGTCTTACGTAAACAAGCAAGGCTTACAAGGTGAGTTATAATTTCGACAGCTACCATTATGAAAAATAGTTTCATTGAACTCTGGTTCTAGATGTGCGATCTTGATGAAATTTTCAAGGCATGAATATAATAGCAAATGTCTGTGTATGCTAAAAACCAAGACCCTAATATTTGAAATAAGTTTTATATAATGTATATTGAGCGGAAGGAAGGAGAGATGTTATGAAAAATATATATTTAGATTTTGTATATTGTTTTAAAATATCATATACCAAATCTAGTGGCTCTAGCTTTATTTAGTGATTTTGTATCGATATTATGAAAATGCGCTGAGATATGGAAACAAAATAACATGACTATGCGAAATATGTCATATAAGAATAAAACTTTTGAAGTTTCTGAGATTGGCTCAAATATAAATACAAATATACACAGACAGACATAGACCTTCACAGATCAACTCATCAATCTGATCAAGCATACATACATATACATATATATTGCAGTGTTCAGAAACAATAGAATATACCCTATGTACCAAAATCTACAGGGTATATAGAAAAGTTGCACTTTCACATTGTGCCACACTATGGCGTAGAGCAGCCGCAACGTCGTAGCTGTTGTTGAAAATGTTAACTTACTTGGACAGTTGCTTTGGGGAAACCGGAAATTGTAATGTAGGCACGCTCCCTGCTCGACAGATTTCCGCCATATGTAGATAAATATGCAAAGGCTAAACGGAACTGTGAAGGAGCAAAACAAAAGGGAAAACAAGGTTTTAAATTTTCATTTTAAACTATTTCTGCATGAGCAACGTCAATTACCAAACTTCCCAGCAACACCAGCAGCGCTCCATAGCCAATGACGCGGCCTTCGAGCACGGCGAAATTGATTTCCTTGCCAATCAGTGCAAACGAGACGGGCTTCAGGAATTTCCACAATAGATCCAGGCGCTTCGGAACACTTGCCTAGAAGTTGATGAGAAATTTGAGTTCGAACTCACATTCCGAATCTAACAACTCCAGTTCAAGCTGAGCCTTACGATTTGATATGCCTGCAGCTGCTGCGGCGTCATCTTGAGCGCCTCCCGCTTCCAGCCAACTCCGGCTATGCAGGCCAGCATAACGCAGCCCAAAGCACCCGCAGAGGTGTAGCCAATAATTCGACTGCCCATCACGGCTATCGTACCGCCCAGCATAGTCAGAGCAAAGCGGAGTCCATTTGCATAAACCTGGTAACGAGAAGAAGGTAGAAGAAAAACATGAGTGAAAATTGAGTTTCCTCGCAACAGACAGGCATGGAAATTCATCCCATAGTTAGTTATATATACATTTCATTTCATTTCTTTCCACTCTTATTTTCATCATGGTTATATATAGACATTAGCATTAACTTCCATTTCAGCTGCAGTCAGGTAATGCCTTGCAGTTGGCTTAACGGCACTTAACAAGTAAATTTTGCGCATAATGTTAAGGTGGAACCTAAGGACGAACACCCATAGATCATGTTAGACTCTACAGACAAGGGCATAACTTATTATATATTCAGCTCCAAGTCTTTAAACAATAAATAAATATACAATGTATGTGTTCGATTAATGATAAGAGAGTGAAGAGAACTTGATATAAAAGTAAATAATTTATTAATATCTAAGCGGAGGATCTCTATTATATGATGTTCTATAATATTAAATCTAAAGATGTATTTAATATTATAGAAGATCATATAATAGATATTTTCCCTTTATATAGAGCAATCTTGAAACGAAGAGTAGCTTCGTTAATTTTTTCTAAACTGCATCTTAAATACCAAAAGTTGTAATTTCCAGTTTGCAAAAAAATGGTTTCTAGAACGTGTTGGCAGTAAACGAGACACTTACACACAGTCAGCCACACCCACACATCCACGCACACACACCCACACACTCGCAGTGACAATAAATAGCAATAGCTATGAATGTATGCAGGAATCTTAAGAGTGGAGGAGCACACAGCATGACATTTTTGTACACTTTAGCAATTTTTGCGCTGTGGCAAGTGGAAATGTTGCAGAGGAAAACAAAAGTTATGAGTGGTCTGTGTGTGAGAGAGAGCAAGAGAGAGGAAGAGAGAGGGAGAGCGAGATGGTGGCATATGCATTTCCGTGCAAGTTCAAAAGGCAGTTCAGTGCCACCCATGGCGTTTGATTATGCGCACCATTAGCGGTGTAAGTTGCAGCAATGAGTTTTGTGGCTGCAACGGCAGCTCCGGCTTGCTCCGAGTTGCTCCGACTGCACAGCGCGGCGCGGCGCAGCGCAGCGCAGCTGTGTCATAAGTTTCCAGGGATGTTGCCGGCAGTAACTGTCGTCGCAAATGTCGCCAGCCTCAGCGGCAGCGTCGACAACGCGTCGTCGCTTTGAATCTAAGTGTATTTTTATGCAAAATGCGCCCAAAATACTCGCACACACACACATACACAGACAAAGGCTCACAAATTTCTGTTATACATATTCTGTTATATATATATATATGTTATATAGAAGAAGCAGCCATTCTCGCACACATGCGAGCGAGCAGGAGCAAAACTTTTGAGAGCCACGTTTTATGCCATTAAATGCTCTGATTGAGTGTGTAGAAGTGTTCACTGAACAGCGTGATGCAGCGAAAGTCAACTATAGCTGCGAGGGTGGTCACAGCAGTAGCAGGAGAGATGGGAGGGATGTTGGAGTCTACATTAAGACGGTACTAAGGTGGAATGTATGCAGTTCTAGGCAACTTTAAAGTCAAATAGATCTATAATATTTTAGTATTTACTCTAGTTTGAATTCTAATTATAAGTTGGAGTGTTTTGTCATATTGTGAATGATATTTGCCATATTTGACCTGTATTGAACGATTTTAAATATTCATTTGACAGCCTTAACTCTATCAAAGTTGACATAAGACTTGTTCAAATTTAAAATTTAAGCTTATTAGTGAATAAGATAATATTAAATTATCGATACTTATCGATACTAAAGAAATATAATAAATTATCTGCATATAGTATACAGAAATATATACATTTAAAATTCTATATCTGAGGGACAGATATTCATTTGGAAATACGGTCAGACGGACACACGGACGAACGGGTAAACCGGCAAATAGTCAGACGGACGGACATACAGTCACTCTATCAACTCAGTTCGTTGTACTAATGAAGATTACATATGCTTTAGAGGGTATGCCACGCCTCCTTATGTTCTGTCCTTTTGTTCACATAAAACCATTCAACTCTGAATGGTTAAAACTTTAAAAATTCCAATGAATTCCCCCGCAAGGAGATTATTTACTTAGATTAACGATTTTCATTCCAAAGTTTTACAAAAATTCATCGAAGATATGGAGTATTCATTTCATAGAACAGACAAGTCAACTCTCCCGACATAAAAGTTTTTCCCAATTTCTTTATCCATTGTTGTTTTGTCCTCCACACACTTTTTGAGCACCCCTCGTTCATATGCTGTGGATTTTCAGTGCCTGCCATGCTTACCGCATTACGCGACGGCAAATAGTGCAGCAGCATGCCATATAGATAGCCAAAAACAAGTCCAATTCCAATGCCAATGGGTCCTTGCAATAGTTTCTGTGTCAGCGAGCCTGTAAGCAAGCGGGCCAGTAAGTAAGTACTCTCTGTCAAAGGCAGACAGTTCATAGTCGGCTGTCACGTACTTGTTGAGAATATCATGCTGATAACGACGCCGAACATGAAGATGGCCACGACGTCGTTGCACGTGGTCATTGCATAGATGAGCGTATGGATGCCGCTGTTCAGGCCCAATCGATCCTCCTTCAGCTTCAGCATGACCGTGACAACCACATTCGGCGAGACGGCCGTGATGACCAGGCTGTAAGACAAACAGTCCATATATACATAGATATATATCTATCTTTCTCAAGTATTTGGCTGTGGATATGCTTACCCCAGGGCTAGGCCCCACAGCCAGGGCATGGAGAGCGTGTAGTAGGCCAGCACAGCTATTATGGCCACCTCAGCTATTGTTGGCAACAGCGTCAGGCGCAATATCATTAGCCACAATCGACGAAACGCGCCAGCATCCAGCCCCAGGCCAGCCAAGAGCATAATATTTATCAAAGCCAATTCTCTACAATGAAAAAAGCATAAATAACACTGTACTACAAAGAAGTCGTTCGTAATGGGAATAGATATGCTTGTGAAAGGATTTGTTATTGTAGATTGAACCATTACTGAAACTGTTATACACGTGTATAACAGAATGCATAACAAGCTAATGTCATATGAACATTGATTTTATTACTCTCATTTATTAGGTTTGATATCTATTTTATGAAACTCGCATAAATCTCATAAGCAAATGTAACACAACTGTTATACGTATGTAGCACAGTAATTGTAAGCAAAGCCTGCTCTAAGAACTATTTGTTTATAATTGATTGACTTAGACTTTATTGTTAATATCCAACAGAAGATAACACTTTATTTTTCATATAACCCTAAAAAATCTTGAAACCTAAACTGTTATATACATGTATTACAGAGCTTGATAGACATTTTAAGCAATTTTCACTTACCTTAAAAACAATTCGAACCGCTCGTAACCCTCGAAGTTCGCAAAGCCCACATTAGTGTAGAGAACGCCGAAGAAGAGCATGCCCAGCATGTCGGGCAGATGAATGAACGTCACCAATAAACCAGTTACTTGGGCACCCACAAAGAGTAATATGATGCGCATGATGACCGTATCCGGTGCCGCATAGTTCGGCAGTATTGCCAACGCCAAGATCCAGAGTCCCAGGAATATGACAAACAGCGCAACATGTTCCGAGACGAGACCCCAGTGTAATACTAAATGGCGCCACCTACACCAAATTTATAAGAGAATTATATTATATGGTAATGTCTTATAAAAATTCTAATTAATAGTGATACCCTGTATTTCTTTTAAAGGGGTATATAAATTTCAGGCAAGGCATGTAAAAAAAAAAAGCCAGACGCAAGTTATAAAACACATATAAATATACTATATTGAGTCAACTATCGTATTCGATTTAGACTTATCTCGAGAACTACAAGTATAGATTTGAAACTTGGTACAATTGCAACTGGAATGCCACAGATTTTTTAATGAAATCCCCAAACTTGAATGTTGCCGACTTTGGGTATATACTTGCACTACCATCCCAAATTTGGTATAAAACCATAAAATCTCAAGTTCAATCAAAATATTTTCCATATTAAGGATATATAACATTCAGGCGTGTCATGTCCGTCTTTGGTCATATAAAAGAATTAACAACTTTCCGCAATTTTCTAAGTATTTCTTAGTCATGAACTCCCTAACAATCTCACTCCTTATATTTTTCTACTTATCAACTGTGAAAACAGTAGAGTCCTCACTTCAACTAAACTCCCCTTTCGTGCCGGCTCCCGAATTTATAATAGACAAATTGCTTTTAATTATTTCGTTTTGTGGGTATAAAAAGCCGTTGGCTAAGCTCCGTCCCGGCTAGAAATGACTTCGAGAACGCAGCGCACACAGGCCATTAACTGGATATTGAGGATAATGCGCCTTGGCGGACTGTGGCCGTGGTCGACGACTAAGGATGAGGCCCCGTTGCTGGCATTCCTGAAAGGCAACTACCGTTATGTGCTACACGTGCCAATCACATTCACTTTCATTGGACTCATGTGGCTGGAGGCGTTTGTGTCCAACAACCTGGAACAGGCTGGCCAAGTGCTCTACATGTCGTTGACGGAAATCGCGCTAGTCGTGAAGATTTTGAATATCTGGTATCGGAGCTCGGCTGCCAGGCAGATAATGGGCCACATGCAGCACTCGAGCGACTACGAGCTGCTCTCGGAGCAGGAACACAACTATTGGCAGCAGGAGCAAAAACTCTTCAAGTGGTACTTCTACTTGTTCCTGCTCGCGAGTCTGGGCGTGGTCTACAGCAGCTGCATTGGCGTTCTCTTTCTGACCGACTACGAGCTACCCTTTGCCTACTTCGTGCCCTTCGAGTACCGCAACGAGCGCAGATACTACTACGCCTACGGCTACAGCCTGATTGGGATGACTGTGACGAGCGTCTCGAACGTCTGCCTCGATGCAACCGGATGCTACTTTCTCTTCCATTTGTCTCTACTATATCGCCTGCTGGGCCTCCGAGTGAGGGGACTGGAGTATGTCAACAGTGAAGAGGGATTCAAAGAGAAGCTGATTTGCATTTTCAAGCTGCACAATCGCATACGCAGGTTCGTTTAACCGAGCAGATCTTGGCGTACACCTAATCTGTGTTTTGTCTCAGCTTAACTTTCCAGATTCAGACTCTGGTCTCGCCCTACGTCCTCTCCCAGATTGTGCTCAGCGCCTTCATCATCTGCTTCAGCGGCTATCGCCTGCAGCACGTGGGCATCCGCGCCAACCCGGGCCAGTTCATATCCATGCTGCAGTTCCTCAGCGTCATGGTGCTCGAGATCTTCCTGCCCTGCTACTTTGGCAACGAGGTCACAGTCTACGCCCACCAGCTGACCAACGACGTCTACAACACCAACTGGCTGCAGTGCGACAAGCGCAGCCGCCAATTCCTCATCGCCTACATGGAGCATCTCAAGAAACCCGTCAAAATTCGGGCTGGCTATTTCTTTGAGGTGGGATTGCCCATCTTCGTTAAGGTTCGCTGGGAATATTATATCATACTATGTACTATATATTCCTTATATTATTTTTTTTCTTCTTCAGACCATGAACAATGCTTACAGCTTTTTTGCTCTACTGCTCAATGCTTCTAAGTAAACTGAATTTGGATTTTTTCAATTCTTCAATTTAATAAAAAGCCTATATATACATATATATAAAGATATATAATATCATATGTATTGTAATATACAATAAAAGGATATATATTGTCTACTTCTGTTTCTTAGTTTTACCGTGAAATTTTCAGAATCCTATACTTAACGAACGATTGGGTAGTTGGGAAAAAAAAAGCTCCTGAACGGCACCATAAATTATGTTATGCTGATGAAAGAAATGAATATATATAGACTTATAGTTGCTTTCGTCCATCAGTCTACCTCTCTATGCCACCGTTCATTTTTTATCCCCGTAAATCAGCAAAAATGGGTTCTCTTTTAAAATAAACTATATTTTATGGTTAGAATCTACAACAGCAGCTTAAAGTTTATAAAGTTGCACGAATCACATCAAACAACTCCATTAATTTTGTCAAAGGCAAAGGCAAATTCGACTATCGCATTTGCCCCATTTCCCATATTCTCCATGTCCTTAAGACTTCTTCATTGAATTTATCACAATTTTAGAAAATAAAAGATTCTTTTTGCTTCTTATTTATTTCCTTAACAAGATGCAAAATCTCCAATTGATTAAATATTCGATTTCTAACTCATAAATTTTCCACAAAACAACACAAAAAATATAATTTAATTGTATAAAATAAAAAAAAATAAATAAATAAAATTGCGAAAAACCATTTTATTTTAATTAAATTTCAAGGCAACAGGAAATTTTTAAGCAGAAACAAGAAATATCACAAAATGTATTTGGTTTTGGCATAGATTTTTATGTACGAAATCTGGAACTCAGTTGTATGTACGTAATATGTTCTACATAAGACATATATACAACTAAATATAAGAACTATATAGTGCGGGGTAATTTCTAGTCCAGCAATGTCAACTAGATGACTCTCAATCGGTTTGAATATAACAAAAGACATATATCACATATTATATTTCATTTATGAGTAATCTTTCTTAAAACTTTGATAATGAAGCAGATGAATGGAACTATGAATAATGAGATTGGTAACAAATTTATAACAAATACAGACTACAAAACTTAAAGTAAACAAATATGAAAGCAACAAAAGATTTAATGGAATGTTGTTTCTCACTAGAAACATTCCATTTGTCAACTCTGCTTGCGCTGAGCAATATGTTGTCAGTGTCGGAGTTATCCCGGCACTGAATTGCGTTTGAGAACAATATCTGTGAGAAGTCGCGTGACTTAGTCAATAAACGATTAATAACAATTAGGGTTATTTAATATGTCAACGAGCTAATTATTGTAATTGGAATTTGGTTTTAAATACGTAAATATGAACAGCAATTAGAAACGCGAGCAGGGCTGGCAGCTCTTGAGGAACGGAACTAGTTCATTTTGAACAAAAAATCATATTAATCCTTCCAATTAATGTGATTCGGATTCAATCTAGAACAAAAAAACAGTTCAGCCGGGAACTAACGTAAGCGCGGTGAAATGACGGTAAGTGACAGAGGGGTGATATAGAGCGAGTAGGAGAAGGGCGGGAGGGAGAGAGAGAGAGATAGTACTGTCTCGGGCATCTATAAAATTTTCATGATGTACGACCTAAGCCCCGAAGTCTATAAAAGCAGCTCATTTCTAGCTGCTCGGGTAATATTGAGTGTCGGGAGTTTTACGGAAAATGTCTGAAGCTACGGATCGCATATCAGCAATACGAAAAATAATTATAATAAAACGTTGGCTGGGTATCTGGAAATGGCGAAATGAAGACTATAAATGGAAGTTGTTGAAACGAATATATCCTTATCTCCTCTACCTGCCCTTCACCTTTACCTACACAGCCCTTATGTGGGTGGAAGTTATAAGATCTCAGGGCGTAGAACAAGCTGGCAATGTTCTATATATGGCACTAACGGAATTTGTAATGCTCATCAAGGTTATCAATATTTGGTACAGGCGCCAAGAAGCTTTCCAATTTATAGATGAGGTGGAACGACATGAAGTCTACAAATTGCTGAGTGAAGAAGAAGCTGATTTCTGGAAGCGTGAACAAAATATATTTCGACGTATCTTTTACACCTACATTGGAGGTTGTGTGGCCGTTGCCTTGACGGGTTACTTCAGCGTTCTCTATCAGGACACATATGAATTGCCTTTCAGCTACTATGTGCCCTTCGATTGGCATACTCCAGAGCTCTACTACTATGCCTGGACCTACAATGTTCTTGCTATGACTATGTGCTTTCTGCCAAATTGCCTGCTCGACACGATGGGCTGCTACTTCATGTTCCACATAGCGCTGCTCTACCGGCTCCTGAATCGCCGTCTGCTCGCATTGAGGGAGGTACCGGAGCTGAGGGCTATTCCGGAACTGCGACAAATCTTTCGACTGCACAAGCGAGTTCGCAGCCTCACGAAGCAATGCGAGATCCTGGTCTCGCCCTACGTCGTCTCGCAGGTGGTGCTCAGCGCTCTGATCATCTGCTTCAGTCTCTACCGCCTGGTGCAAATGGGCAAATCGAATCCGGGCATTTTCGCCACCACTCTGCAGTTTGTGGGCGTGATGATTGTGCAAATCTTTCTGCCCTGCTACTACGGCAACGAACTGACCGTCTCGGCCAACCAGCTGACGAACAGCGTTTTTAACACCAACTGGCTGGAGTACTCGGTGACTACACGAAAAATCCTCAACTGCTATATGGAATTCCTGAAGCGTCCTGTCAAGCTGCGTGCGGGCATGTTCTTTGAGATAGGTCTGCCCATATTTATGAAGGTCGGCCTAACCCAATATTTCATCTATTCATCTTAATTAATTATCTCTTTGTCTGCAGACCATCAATAATGCATACAGCTTTTTGGCCTTGCTCATCAATTTGTCAAAGTAGCTGATGTGCCACGCCCTGCCCACCTACTGCCGACTTTAATAATTGCCCCACTCAATTCAATGCGGTCTTCAGACCCCAAAAACTAGGCACATCAACGTTTTACATAAAAGCTTAACACCAAACCCACAAAAAAAAAGAAGATAAAGAAGAAGAAGAGTCCTAGCCCAGACGCGGCAACGGAAACACTTTTTGACAATATAGCAGACACTGACAGTGCAACATTCGCAGCACATAAAATAAACACAAAGCAAAATGTAATGTATAACAACAATCAGCAACAAGCTCAACAACAAGTAGGCGTGAATGCGTCGGGTGTGCACGACTAGCAGATACCCGAACCCCACTGTGGGAAGCGTATTTAAGGCTTTTGCTATATACACTCATCGATACACACACACAGTCCCACTCTCACTGAGCAACTCTTGTGCTGCCCACGGATCCCTAATATGATAAATGGTTTAATTGAACTCTGGTTCTAGATGTGCGAGTTAAATGAAATTCTCAGCGCCTGACTATGACTGTTAAATATGTTTGTGTATTTAAGCCCAAGAGTCTGTCATTTGAAATGAGTTATTATATTCGTTTCTTGGGCGGATAAAGTGGTAAGTAGTCAAACTGAAAATATTTCTCAACTGGATTTCTTTCTGAGAATCTACACACTAAATTTGGTCACTCTAACTCTTATGGACTTCAAGTAGTATCAAAGTACTCGTATAGTATATTGACTGATAGATTCAGTCAAGCTTTCTTTTGCATCAAGCTAATCAAGGATATATGTATATGTATATACACCTGCCTGACTCTGTTACTCCTTACTCTGCCCCTAGCATACATTTACATCAAGCTATTACAGTATATACATACCAGTCTAACTCTCTTAAACCTTCTTCTGCCTGTAGCATAGATTTACACACAAAGAGCATATACCTCTTCTATGCATTCAAACGCCTCTAGGGTATATAAAGGATATGCGAAAAACGCGTGCATTGCCAGTGTGCATGCATGTATGTATAACGGTATATATGTGTATGTTTATGTGTTTGTCTGCTTGTCTGTGCCGGAAGTGCATTCAAAAGAGTTAAGCAAAAGCGCATACACACACACACAGAGAGAAAGAGAGAGAGAGAGAGACGCTCACGGAACTGGGTCCAAAAATGTGCTTAGGCCCCCGCCCCAGCCCCAATCGAGCATTTTCCACTTACCACTTGGGCCCTTTGTAGTGCTCGCCGTGCGCTGAATAACCCCGGCCATTGGTGTCACTGTCTGCTGCATTCGGCCGGCCATTGTTGTGTGCTGCATTCGGCGCTGGGTTTGTTAAATTTAATGATGTCGGCGTTAAAATTATTGTTGCTGCATTCTGTGGCTGCGCCTCGCCCCCCTCGCGGCCGCCCACGATTTCAGACGAGCCATTATTGTGCTGCTCCTCGGAGAAATTGTGTATGTCTAATTTAGTATGTGATGGCTGGGCGGGACAGCCGGCCGCGCTCTTGTCGCATTGTGTCATCTTGGTTGGCTGCTTGCCGCGCCTGACTGTAAGAGAGCGAGAGCGGGCGTAAACATTTTAAATACTCAAATGTGTTGATCCCATTGGGTGAATTGTAAGTGTTAAGTGGTGAGTGGTAAGTGATAAACCCTGCATACCCATGGAGAGTGACTGCAGGGTATAATGTTTTTATGAGAGTGTATGTTACCGAGATAGTAAAAGATCAGAATCATAAACGAGAGCAGAGTAAGGTTTAGGTCTGGGGCTACGTCTCGCCAGATATCGCGAGAAAGCCTTATTGTAATTAATAGCATATCTTGCACATTCAAAGACTCAACAAATTTGGTATCTGGATTCTTATAAATAATAATAATAATACATTTTATCCAACTACTGCTACATCAATCTATTAGAATCTCTGGAATCCACTATTTTCCTATATTGATTCTCTTTCCCCATAGCATCCACATCTCATGCTTGTATAAGGACTAAGTTTTATTTTCTCAAATAAATTTGGGCATTATATTCCAAATCTTATCAAAATGTCTGAATGAATCATATATACACTTGAATACCATATGTAGAGCCTCAAAGATACAATTATTTATAACAACAACATGAAACCGACTTACATGGTATCTACTAGTCAATCATTCTCTACTAAAGCACTTCTTATTTCTCCTATTGTTCTTCTACTTTCCTGTTGCCTGTCTTACCTGCAACACAGCAAATTGGTTATAAGTGCCAGAATGTTGCATTTTGCATTCATCTGTTTAGCTCATGCATAAGTTAGGAGCGAAGGCGAGGAGCAGACGACAGCGACATCTGCAGCGTCTACAGCGTCGGTAGCGTCTGCGTTGCCCTGTCTCACGTTTAAATTGTAAAATTCAGCAACGGCGCAGCAGCGGAATACCTCAAGACGTTGCTGCGATGACAGCCAACTCTGAAGATTGCAACAGCGATTGACATTCGCTGATTGCGCTCAACTGCGATGGCAGCACGAGCAGCACCAGCAAAGGTGGAACTGACAATAACAGCTAAGAGCATTATGGTCGAGAGTATCCGACTAGAAGATACCCGAATGAATTTTCTTAACTATTGATTCGATTGTAATAAGACTATTGTTTGAGGACAAATGATATTATATGGAATGAAAGCTGTCAATAATTATATTGAATAATAAATTGAATATTAATGATATTTGAGGTTAGGAAATGACATAAGAATATTTTAGCATATAAAATGATTATATAAAGATATACATTTCAAATTTAAAACCTCCGGCTTTTGTAGTTAACAAGTTCAATGCTACATGCGGCACCATCGACTGAAGATAGGATAGAGTTCTGTATGACTTAGTATGACGTATGTCTGACTCGATTCAACTCCTCATTTTAATCAAGAAGAGTCCATGTACATCAAGAAATTATATACTACAAGAGTCCATCCACACCTACCGTCTGTTACATACACTTTCACCCAGCCAATGTACCCCATTTACCCACTAACAAAGGTGGTATGCAAAGGTCTAGTCATAGTTGTCTAGGGCTGATTTGGGCTAAAAAGCTCCTATCTCTGCCTGCCTGACGATGTCAACATGAGGCTGAATTGGCATATTTGTCGCTGACAACAAACTTCTCTCCAAGATGTCAGCTAATTAGAAACATTTCCAGAGCTTATCTGATTTTCTTTTTCGGGGAAGATATAAAACTGGAATCACTTACGATCCAATTCGCAGTTAGCAGGCAAATTCTATGCAATTAACACTTAATTTGATTTTCTCGCTAACCGGTTTAGCATTCGATCGCTCCCAATCATCGTATTTGCATATATTTTGACAAAAGTTGTCACCGAGCAGCGGCGACTTGTTAATTGATTGCAAATATTTTTCGATGTCAATTCGGAGCGTTCTTTAACGTGGATCACGTGTCAATTATGGATTAACCTGTCACGCGACTAGCGACAACATCTAAATGATCGCCAAGGTTGACAATTAGCATTCGCAGTTTTCCGAATGCAAAACACACTTTAATTAATGCGAACAGATAAATGGCAAAAGATCAATTAACTGGCTGCAAAGTGGAAATGAAAATAACTGAGATCGGTTTCTTTATTCGATCTATTTGTGAGAGAAAAAAGTAGTAGAAACTGTAGAAAGTACATTAGATGGAAAGATTGAGACAGATTTATCTATTGCAGCTTAAAGAGTAGTTAAATTGAATTTGATTATTATATTGATCGAAAAAATCAATAGAAATTTTGGAAATTAAGCATTCTGTGCGGATCAAACACTTTGAAAGGGTGATGAATAACAAAACTAAATCAACTACGAATGGTAGCTCGATTCGGAATAGAAATATAATGTAAAGAGTAGTAGAAAGACAAAATTATATCATATCAAAAGATATAAATAGTAGGAAAAAGTAAAGTAGTCGAAATTTTAAAACTCAATAAGAATGTAAGAAAAACATTGAAGCTGTTCGCAATTTATTATTTTACTTGATCTGTCGAGGGAAATAATAAACCTAGTTAAATTGAACCAATTTCGATCAGTAAACAAGCAATGGAAACGTAGTATATAATATATAAAACTTTTAAACAGAATTGTAAAGCCGTTAAGATACTTTTCAAAAAGATGTAGTAAATCTTTGAAAAGTTATGTAATGCTAAAAACTAAATTAAATGCGAAAAGTGAAAACACTTTCTTCATTTTTAAACACAAAAACCAGATATAAAAGTAGTAAAAACTATTTAGAATTGGTTCTCATAAAGCCTCAATACGTTTTACACATTATATTAGTTTGAATTTAGATTGTTTCACAATATGCTAATTTTTCACTTGATTGACTTGATATACGAAATATCGTTCCACATTACGTAAAACGTGCTCGACACAATATCTACTTAAACCCCCCAATAAACATTGGGTTATTCTAAATACTGGGCTATTCAGCACTTCAGCTGTTTCGCTGGAACACTTAAGCACAGAAAAACACAAATTGCACTTAGATTAAGTCGAAAACATTAGCGTAAGTCGAACAACTTTCTGGCGACCTACCGCACCGAGACGAAAAGATTAAATGAAATGTATATAAAAGATGAATAAAAAAGTAAATCTCACTAATCTCAGATGAGATGCGCAACAGTCGACGCGTCGCGACGTTCAACTGACAAAGGCGGCAAAACGAATCAGAAACCCCAAAGAACATCTATAGATCTGGGAGAATATTTGCGTTGCTCGTTTGTTTTTCCAATATCTTATGCTAATAAAAAACATAAACGAATTTCTCTCCCTCTCTCTCTGTCTCTCAATTTGACTCTCTCTCATATTTACGCTCTTTTAATTTGTGGAAAAAATTATAAATAAAAACAAAACAATTAATAAACAACAGCAAACAAAGTCGCGCACGAGCGATGCTTAGATATATTAAGCAAATATTAGATTATATATTTTTTATTAATTTATCTCGGAAATAAAGAACTATGAATACACTACGAGACAACAGTAACAGTTTTAGATCATTTAAGGTCAAACTTTGTTTAAACATATATTAAATGAGTTAATGCAAAAGGTATCTAGTCGGGAGAGTCCGACATATAGATACCCTGGGACTCAATTCAACTACTTTAGAATATCGTACAATATCTGATTCTACGCTTCATGGGAATTATAAGGAACAATTACGAATTCAATTAATTCAAATTAATGCTTATTGAAAACTGTCTTTTCCTGTGGTTTCAAAGCATAGAATTATAAGAATATGTAGAAAAAATTAATCATAATATATATAGATATTATTTTAAAAATTCATAGAAATGATTATTTAAGGAACTCTCTTAAATTTTATGCTCTATAGTACAATAAGTTGCAGAGCAAAAGATCAAAATATGTAGAAAGATTTGGAAAAACTTATAACTCACAAACGCTCTTAAACAATATGTACTCAAATTTTGGTCTTTAATACAATATATAATGATATTTTATGCATATATTTTTTATTACTTAATATTAATTATGTCTCTATGAAATCAAATAACTATTATTTTGTTAAATTATAAACTTGTTTATTAATTTATATTAATTTGTAAAGCGCACTGAGGAAGTTGACTAAGACATCAAAGTGTCTAGCAATCCAAATACTAAACTGGGCTTGGAAGTCATCCAAGCAGAAAATCAGTTCCAACAGAATATTCTATTCTCATGCAAATATTACTGCCTTATGAAGAGAGTGTGAACAAATTCTGTATATATGATATAATAAATACTTTATGCATACAAATATGGATAACCGACTGCAAAGCACGCGTGCCAGAGTTGTCACGCCAGCTATAAAACCTCCTCCTCCTATATATGTAATATATCTTGTAAACTTCAAATCTCAAGCAATCACACAGAAAGCCAATATACTCCTTTCCCCATGCCGAACGAGCATATTAATAATAATTAATGTGAGTCATAGCCTCGAATCGGTAATTAGTTAAGAGAACGTCGCTTCGCACCCACTGACCCACAAACAGTTCGCAAATTATGTTTACTGGACGTTTGCTTATCAATTAATTAGCCATAATCAGGAGCAAATATTGATCACAGCTTGGATTCAACTTGCTCTCTGACTCTCCAGGGGGTGTGTGTGAGTGTGAGTGTGTGGGTATGAGTGCGGGTGTGTCTGTGTCTGTGGGTGTGCGTGTGCCCCATTCAATGTTTACAAATTCAATGTGAATTCAACGCTTCAAGTGCAACAAATATTTAACATTGCTTAATTAATTTTAAATGTTTCCACTGTTCGCGCTTGGTTAGTTTCGCTCCGCAACTCCGTTCAGCATTTATGAATAATGTGAGGCGTTTCCAAGTTTTGCGGCAAAGCCATTTTCTCACTTTTTATACGCGCATTACAGAATACGTAAATGGGGTATATTGATTTTGAGTAACTGTTTGCACGAGAACAGTTATGGATTCGATATTAAGCTGACGAGCTTACTTGATCCAACTATATTTGTATTTTGCAGCTCATATCACTTGATTTCGAGAACTATAGCAAGTAGAAAACATAAATTTGGATTAAATATCCGTCTATTCATACCAAGCATAAATTTAAAATGTTTTCCTTATAAATCTCTCACATTTCCATAGTATACTACAAATCCTAAATATCAATATTTTCTTTTAGTGTAGGCATTCTACATTTGGGCTACATTTTCTGCTTAGTGACTAAGAATCCTTAGACATTGAAATCTGATTAGCTGTCAAGATGGAACGATTGTATGTGCCCTAACTTATAACATTGGAACTCGTAGATTTTTGTTTTTACTTTCCCATATTTGTCTTTACTTTCCCATTTCAGGGTATCTGCTAGTCGTCCACTCCCGACTAGTGCATACTTACTACTTTTTTCATAGTGACGCCCAGCTTTTCTGTTGCTTGAAATTTGAACATAAATTGCACAAGGTGTCACCTGAAGATAGCAAGGAGTATGTACAGCTGGCTGCATGGAGCAGGTGAGACGGCGAATTCAGTTTGTGGCCTGCAATTGCGATATTTCACAGAGTTGAAAAAAAGATTTTTATGAACTTTTGGGTTTTGCAAGTTGCCAAAAGTCATTAAGGTCCTCTCCCGCTCTCCCTATGGCAGCAACTTTAAAGATATACGCTCTGACGTTCCTCTTTTTCTTTGTACCTTTGTACCTACCTAGACTCTGATTATTACTTTTGATGTCCATTTGGTCAGCATTTACCTGTGCTTCGCCTTAGTTTTTTCTCGTCTCCTGCTGCCATTTTAACTTTCTTCATTTTCCACAACTCTAAAGTGGCTATGAATGAAATATTTTCCGAAACTTCTCCATGCAATTTCTTAGATGGACAAAATTTTTTGATTTCAATTATTACAAAACTTTATTCATAAACAACCAAATGAACTACAGAGCGACTGCAGTTACAAAAACTAGATGTTTTTGCCAAATGTAACACATGAAACGAGAACTGGGGTCGTTAACTGGACTCTATTACAATTGTATTCTATGTATGTAAACTTATCATATAAAGAAGTTTCTTTAAGTCTACCATTTTGCTTTAAACCACATAATACCTTACACAATGTCTATTACTTCTTTCTTTGTACTTTAATTATTTGCCAACTCTGCTTAACATCTTGTATGCCATAGCAAAATGTAAGCTTCAACTGTTCATTAATTTAAAGTAAATGCAAAAAGAAAAACAAACTGTCATAAAAAAAATTAGTGCTAGGAGTGCATGACTAGCACATACCCTGACTAAACTCACTTTCCCAAATATTCTACTTGTTCTATATATGTATATACAAACATACTCAAACAAACAGACACATAAACAAAATAAAACTAATACAGCAACTGCATCTGTTCCACCACAGCTCCCCACTAAGAGGATTAGACTAATGGAACTTGGATTTTAGATGTACGATCTCAATGAATTTTTAGGGCGTATTAAGTCAGCAGATATACAGTCTAAAAATATAGATAATTAACTGCCACGCCTACCACTGCCCATTGCATAGCTCATCATACCCTTCTCAAGCTATTTACCGTGCGTATGTTAACGTTAATAACTCCCATACACTCGCACAATGAACCCGTTTGCCCTCTTAATCGAGACGCAGCTCATATTGCTTTGATACAGATGCAGTCAGAGCCCATTGCGAACTAAGAACTCTGCCCCCGCCGGAGCGAATGAGTCCAAGCGAAACGGACGACTGTGTGCACAGGGATATTTGTGTGTCAAGTGAAATGAGGCGGGCATCTGAGTGCTGGAACAGTTACCTATTCAATGGGCAGACCAAAGGTTTCCGCTGATATAGTTACTATAACTATTTATTATGCGTGTGCATGTAAACATGCAAACAGACATGCAGACATGCAGACATGTGTGTGAGTGCATGTCTGCATGTGTGCATGTCTGTACTTGCATTTACTGCATGCGCATGCAAACGCATGTACATAAATGTAAATACATCTGCGAATGAATGACGCGCGGTGATGCTGAGTTTCATTTATCAACGGTTTGACTACGTGAAGGAAAGTAAATCGTTTTTTATGCTCCTTGCAGTAGATGAACAAGGGTATATTGGCTTTGAGTGAAGTGTGAGATATTAAAGAAGGAAAGTTGAAATTTGTATATATGTATATACTCATGGGTAAACTGAATTGATAGAGAAGTTGAGAGTTCTTTCCTTAAAGTTAGTAAGCTTTGTTATACTGATTAATCTAATATTACTAGAGTCTTGAGCTATAATATATAAAATTTATATTCATAACGATCAGCGGGACGGAAAGTCCCTAGTCTGGTAGCTCTACAGACTCCACATCTGAATTTAAAATGATAGTTCTACGCCTTCTGTAAAGTTTTAGACCTTTACAGATACAAAGAATTATTTAGGCTGGCAGATGGAAAGCTGAAAAACTGTACAGCTTCTGAAGATGCATTTAAATATCTTCTAAGAAGTGATTAATCATCATTTACTAGATCTTACATAGATGGAATCTGTCCTATGGTATAACTATCTAAAACTATGAAAGACAATCATCAAATTTTGCCAGTTAAATCAATATATCCTATAAATATATACATATCAAAAATGTATCTTCAATTCGTAAATCTCTTTTTTTCAATCACGAACGAGCATTTAGCAGTCAGGTGTTGCCGCAACTGCAACTTTCGCACCTGCTCGCGCTGCTGCTTTAAGTACACACACAACAAAAATTGTCTCGCAAGCTTAAAAGTATGCAACGAAGTTGGCATCTTTCATTTGTTGCCAAAGTTTTCGCTGCGCGCACTAAAAATGTTGTTTCACTGCAGTTGCAGTTGGCCAAAAACATGAACTGGGCATATTTAAACAGACTTCTGCGTGCTAATTTGAATGCGAACTCTGCGGAAATTATGCGAAAATTATCAAAGCAAAAAAACAATCGAGGGGAAGGCAAATGTAAATGCAATCTAGCAATAATAATAATAGTTATTTTCCACAGATGCGCACCTGCAGCAGCCAAAGCAGAGCAAAACTTTGGACGGAACTGGTTGCAGACTTTCGGGCATGACTGACTAACAAATACCCAGCACATATGATGAAATGGAATATTAACTGTGCTTTCTGTTTACTCCAGTAGGTGAATGTTTAAAAGTGGGTCAGCCGGGTGATGCCAACTGCATAATACTCATTCAACGTTTAAATAGAGGACAATTTATGAATGGAGTTGATGTTATAGCAGATAATTCAATTTGAAACTCCTATCACTAAAACCGTACAAATCTTATGATCTCTCTGAGCACATAAATTCCAAAGATCAAACATTTAGAAGTCAATAAATTTAAACGAACAGCAAGACGAAACAAACATGCAAAGAATTTTCACTAATACACTGCCATGTTTTATTTCAATTTTACGATTCAATTTCGTGTATCAAACTCTGCATAGCTCCAGCTAAAACTGAAATAATTCTAGGGTATATTTATGTAGAAATAAATTAGTTCTACATGAAGCAAACTTATTTAGATTGCTGAACTAATTTAAACACTTTAAATAAACATTACGGCGAAGGTAAAATGTGTATAGATGTCAGAGTACCTTTCAAGAGTTTCATCTCTGACTTCATAGTAGTAGTAATATCTCCTTTAAGGTAATTTTGGTAGGGCAGATATATCAAAATGGGAATGCTCAGCTTAGCCAAATACCCTCCTATATTCTACTTACCAAATTTAATAACTTAAACACTTGAAATATACGAGATATGATCAAATAATTACAGTTCTAAATGTATTTTAATCGATTTCATGAATAAAATGTATCATAAAATATATAAAATATACTTTCGTAGATTCTCCTCTAATCAAATCATGATCTAAACGTTCAGTTCACTCACCTGTTGCCGTATCACTCGAAGTATTTCGCTTGTTGCTGACGTACGATCGAGGTGGAGCCTGCGGTCGCTTTGGGGCATTGTCAGCCAGTCCAGCCAGCGCTCCGTCGAGCAAATGCTGGGTTTCTGGCTCCAGGTCACTCAGTATGTGCTGTGTGACCGTCTCGCTGGCACGGCGCAACATCTGCACAGGTGTCGAATTGGACTCATGATCACGTGAAACCATCACAGGGTTTGCATCGTTCCCGTAATTGCTGCGAAAACTTTGCAGTTCGGGCCCTTCGCTGGTCGCCACAATATCATAGACATCTAAATCGATCACAACTTGAATTTGAATGCAAAATGTTTCAATCTAACTGTTTAATAACAACTGTAAAACCATTCACTCACCACTTTCGCTGTCCATTTTGCTCTCACTCATCAAAGCAAAGAGCACGAAAATTTATGCGCACTCTTTCACACTCACGCAATTGACTGACGGAAGACTGAAGAACTCACACGAAGAGCGCAATGATGAACGTAACAAACACCGAGCAGAAGTGAGCCGCAATGAACAAAACCCCGTTATCGGCGCTCTACTAATGCTTACTGTCCACGGCGGCCGCAAAGTCGGCTATGTCCGATTAATTTCGACTAAACGGATTTTTATTATTTTATTACACATTCAACCGCTTATGTTTGTCAGCAAATAAATTTCAAAGTTAATGCAAACAAATATCACTGAACAGACACACACCGAACGCGGAACAGACCCGCCGGCAACGCTTATCGACAAAAACTATTTGCTAAATACATATGTATGTACATATATATGAACATACAAGCATACACGCGGTCAAGACAATCGAAGTGTAGAGCAAGCAAAAGAACATTGTGAACAGGATGAACTTAAAAATACCCTGTATATACAGTGTATTATAGTTATATGTATTTGTAAACTTTAATACTTTTATAAAACTGATAAAACGCCTAATGATTATTTAAATATATTTGTGTTATATATATTCTACATACATAACTAGCATAAATACTTTATTGTAATTATTTAGGGTTCGTGTACCCCTCACTGACAATCATTAAAGGGTATAACACAAGAGAGACAAAAAGAGCAAGAGAACGAACATTTGCTATTGAACAAGGTGTTTGTATGTATGCATGCATGTACATATGTATGTATGTATATGCGCATGTCAAAATGAATATAATGCATCATTTTCTAGTGACATTAACTTTGTTGCTGCTGCCGATTGGTATTTATAAACGATCAAGGTATATCAATCGATGATCAGGCTTAATTCATATAATAAGACAACATTTAAAACTAGAAAATTGTTTATAGAATATTTAATCAAATTGCTTGCAAATTTGCTGCTCATCAATTGACAGACGACGTAGTAACTGCTCTTACATAAATACATATGTACATACACACATGCATAGATCCCACGAGTACATTTGACTAAAGAGCGCGGCTTTGATCCCGTTGTGTATTCAGCTGGATTGGAAGAAAGGAACGGGCAATGAATGAGAGGGGATTGAGCGCGAGAGTGTTAATAGTAACGCGTTCTTTGCTTTGGTTATTTTCGTGAGACTGCCAGCTGGAGTCAGTCTGGACCTGCCTGTCCTGCTGATCAGACATGTCTGGCGGGCGTGAATAAAATATGGCGCACACTTAAAGTTATGTTATTTTAAATGCAGGCAGAGTGAATAAGCGAGAGTAGCTGCACATAACTGCACAAGCATACATATACATACATATATAATCAAAGAGAAGCTCCCATCATTTCATTCAGCCACTCAACGCAAATATTTGAATAATTCTAATTTACACGCATGCATATAGACTTTAGTTTTTTGCTTCTTATTATATTCGATTTTTTATGTGTATTTTGAAACACACTGAAAAATATGACTGAATAATTGACTGAAATGTATTTCTGATGAAATTTTTTGCTCGCCTTTGAGTATACGCAATATTTTGTCAAGCAGCGGCAGCGGCAGCAATTTATTCAAATGGAACTGCGCTGCGGGTTTCACGACTGCAGGAGCCATACCACACACATACACACATGCACTTATATGAGTGAGTATATGTGTATGCATTCAGCTGTAATACACATGCATGTATATGCATGTGTGTGTGTGTGTGTGCATAGCAGAAACATTAATTTGCGTGCAAGTCAATTATCAGCAGCAGCAGCAGCAGCAGTCCACATGTTGTTGTTGTTGCGGTAGCTGTTGCTGTTGTTGCTTTTATGCAAATATAAAGGCATGAAAAAAATGAAGAGAGTAAAAAATAACGGCACCACGCATAAAAGAGAGCCGTAGCATAGTGTAGGGTGGCACAGCACAGGCAGGCATGCATATATGTACATGTGTGAGTGTGTGTGTGTGTGTGTGTGTGTGTTTGTATCTAAATGCTTTTATTAATTAAAAATTCAGCTGACTTAACACATTTAAAATTGTGTTTTCACATATTTGAAATAATACGCAAAAATAAAAAAGAAAATGCTATGCATGCGTGTGTATGTGTTTGTGTGTGTAAATATAATTTACAAAGCATACAATTTGTTAAAAAAACATTTTCCTTAAATACAAATCAGTTTATAACTGTTAAAAGGGTGCGCTGCAGCAGAGCTGGGGCATATGAAACTAATTGAAAAATGAATAGAATTTTTAAAATATTTTATAAAAATTTAGAAAATCAAATTAACATTTTGTTTAATATTATATTTTTTATTTCATATATATATTTTTAATACAAATTCAGTTCATCACATATTTATTTTTTATTAAAAAAATGAATCTCCTCTTGCTATTTCCGCCTAACTGTAATATCGAATCCCCTGCAGCTGTCGCCCCCGTCCAGCCAGGTGAGATACTCACCTGTGGCGCTTACCTCCGCCCAGCTGCGCGTCAGCGGCTGAGCGGGCCCAAACCACTTCAGCTGCCTGCAGGACGACTCGATGCTGGTGTGGAACTGCGGCTGCGGCTGCTGCGCCGCGTCCAGCTGCCACAGGAAGACGGCGTAGCGCTGCGCGCTGATCTCCAGCATGGCCAGGAAGAAGGTGTGCTGCCTGGCCTGGCCGCCCGCCGAGCACTCGCCCAGCCGCAGACAGATCTGTGCATCCAGCTGGACGTGCACATGCAGCCGCTGGCCCAGCATGCCCGCGCTGAGCAGCGTGCTCAGGCCGTGCTCTGCCCGCAGATGCTGCAGCAGCTGCATCGATGCGTCCGCCTCCTGCTCCTCTGCAGTTGACAATTTGTTGTCTGCCCGGAAAAGTTTCAGCTTCTGTTTGCTGCATGATTTCCCAGTTGGGCAATGATAATTTTCATATTTTCCTGGGCCCAACACCTGCCCCACGCCCGGACCTGCTCCCGGAGCAACTTGCTCTTGCCCATTATTTATGTTTGCAACTTCATTGCTGTGCAATTCGTCTTGATCTTCGTCTGTAATCTGCCAACTTTTCTTACTCAACTTGAACTTTGGTTTAACGAGCATATTGTTGCCATCCTCCAGTTGTTGTTGTTGTTGTTGTTGTTGTTGCTGCTGCTCCTTCAGGACACTCTCCGCCCGCAGCTCCTTTATCACGTTGACATTATTTTCTACTGGCGCATTTCCCTCATTTCCCACTGGCATTGCCCCCACATCCACCGCCTTCCCACCCTCGCCTGCCACGCCCATCTGCTGTTGCATCAGTTTGGCCGCCTTTTTACACTTTTTACTCGCATTCGATTTGGCCAATGCCATTTTTGGTTGATTATGATATTCATTTGAGCATTTGCCGCCGCCGCCGCCGCTGGCCATCGCATCGCCTTTAACGGTCTTCACTGCAAGAAATGGGAAGTTAATCATAATTATAAGATGTGCTGAAGAGGTCTATTTAAATATATCTATATAATGTATACAATGTATGTAAAATCTTATAAATTTAAAGCTGAATTCGTTATGAGTTTACAGAACATTATTTCATAAAAGTAGTAACTGCTTTACTCTCATATCTTCATGCATACGTAAAACCTACATACGTATACCCTACATGCCCATAAGTATATAAGGTATATACACTTATCTTACAACTCTAAAACTCGTATATAATGTATATATTCTATTTAGTATTCAATAAAAATTTGTTGTGAATTTATAGAACATGTTTTGATTAGACTGGAATATACCCTATATAACAGTAAGGCTTAACTTCTCTCACAAATCTTCCATCTCTCTCAGAATCTTCTATCTACCCACACAGATGTATGATACATATACATATGTAACCTATATAGTCATAAGCATATAGGTAACTCACTCTATATTATATTGATCTGTCCGTATATTTGTCAGTATACTATATAATTTACTATAATATATAGAATATATATAAAATAAAGTCAGCCTCGCCTTTATCTACCCGTTGCATACATTGCCATCAAACCAATATACCCGACCCAGTCAATGAATACAGGGTATGGGAAAAGTCTCCACACTTAATTTGGCAGCAATCAAAACGCACAAAGTGCTGAGCGAATGAAACAGCAAAATTCCAGATTCTAAGTGAGTTCAACAAGTAAGCAGAGTTGCTTTCGCCACTCGGACGGACAGACAAGAGACAAGAGACAGGCGACAAGAGCTGAGAGGCAAGAGACAAGAAACTAGAGACATCAATGTTTGCATCTCTGTTGTTGCAAACCTGGCATTAACTCGAGTTGGCAAACGCTGCTCGACCCTTATGGAAATGCATAAATTGAAAAATGCAGAAATCTGGCAACAACTTCTTTGATAGGAGAACTCAACAAGTTTCGCTGCGGCAGGAAGTGCCCGACTAAAGAGATACTCAGATTAATGAGTGAGAGAGAGAAAGAAAGATTGTGGTGAAGTGTGTGGGAGAGAGAACGAGATAATGGGAGTATGTAAGAGATATGTGTAGAAGGAGGGACAAAAAATATGAGAGAACGAGACTGACAGAGGATGAGGAAGATATAGGGAAAGAGATAGAAAATTATAGGAAATATAAGATAGAAAAGCAAACATATAAAGAGAGAGAAAGAGAGGGGGAAAGAGAGAGAGAGAGAGAGAGAGAGAGAGAGATAGAAATAGAGTGTGTAAGTGAGGCAGGGTTAAAGCAAATGAAAGAGAATATGCGAAAGAAGGAGAGAGAACGAAAGAGATATAAAGAGAAAGAGAAAGACAGCTAGAATCAGGTAGAGACAGGGAGATAGAAATAGAGACTGACAGCACAGCTATAAAAACTTTTCAATACAATCCCCATTTAATGGGTATTTAGGTGTAGGAAAACATCTAACGACATCTGAAAACAAGAAAAACAGCAATTGGAAAAGCAATGTCAAGCGTACAGAACTGTTGGGCAGAGCAGAAAGCGTGAAAAACTTTTGCAATTTATGCAACATAATTATGCAACAAGTCTCAACTACAATAAAAATCAAGTAGAATTGGACTACAGGGAGGAGTGATCGACGAGGAGATATCCTCGAGGCTGTGCAGGCCCTAAAAAGTCTAAAAATTCATTGTATAGATATACTTGCATGCAGATTAATATTCCAGCAAAGTATACTTTATGAGGCAACAGTTCCCTACTAGAGTAAATGGATAGATGGAACTCTGGTTCTAGATATACGATCTCACTGAAATTTGTTGTGCACAATATGTTAGCCTAATATTTATATACCATAAAGTTGTACTATCCTTAGCCGTTATAGTTCTCGAGATTGCTGCTATCATAGGCATAAAGGAATGTAGATACGTACAGGCGGGAGACCGAACATGGCTATACCAACCCAAGTTGTAGAACTGATCAAGAATTTAATGCTTTATTTACCCATTTAGAATTTAACTAAAACTATCTGAGCTGTATACCCATTTGTTTAGACTACAGGATATACAGGATTGACGTACGTTGAGACGGCTACTCTCAGATTATGAAACCTTCTCAGTCCATAGATCTGGATTGCATGTAAATGATATGTATCCGCCCTTTTCAATCCCATTGAAGCATTTTCAATAGATTCCACGGCATTACAACACTGAAAGTTTTGCTTGAGTAATACTTATGCTCTTCTTATTTATATAAAATTCATAAAAATCTAAAACAAATTTGTTTGGGATTATACTCTGCAGTTAAAAGTAAACTTAAAATGTTCTCTTTTTTTTTGCTTTGCTTAGATATTCTTAGACTTAGGTACACCTTGATACCTATTTAATTTTACAACTAAGCGTAATTTTGTAGCTGACAAAACTTTGGCACAAAGCAATTGACAAATAGCGAGCCCTTCTAATGGGAGTTCTTGCTGTTGTTTCTGTTGCTGCCGGATGGGGATTCGAAGCTCGCACTGAAGACATAGGTAAGCCCGCTGCTTAGGCTCATAATGGTCCAAGCCAGGGCACATTATACTAATGACAGCGCTAATTTAAGCGCCATTTTAGGTAGATTACGACAAGTTGGCCCAAAACTTTTGCCTCAACAACTGACGCACTGAAGACATATTAATAGATTCACTCCAAGAGCAAAAAAAAGAAGTTGAAGAGAGCTCTTCGTGAATGTCCGCCTAAGAGATGCTCTGCATAGCTCAAGTGAGTTGTTTTTTTTTTAAGATTCGAATTCGTTTGTGTATAATTTGAATAATGAAAAAAATTGTATAAATGGCTTATAATATGTTTTCTTCGTCAGGATTCGAACCTGAGCTTGATCGATCGAATACCGGCTACATTCCTTGTCTCTACCAGCATCGTCACACTTTACCTCTCAGTGACAAAGACACAACTAACATAAGAGCTAACACCTCACATACAATTCAATCAGTACTGCAGTTCTATTTATAGAATGCCAATAAGAATGCGTGCTTTGAATGAATGTATCTGTGTATGAACGAGCATAGCGTAAATGCCTGAGCTGCTTGGCTTTGCCACTTGACCTCACAACTTCTTTAATAACTTCTGTATTTCTTGACGGATAACAATGTAACTTTAAGCAAATTATCAAAATATTCCGCACAATATGTAGAAAAAATCAAAAATTATAAACTCTTTCAAATATTAGCTAAATTTTGTAGGTAAACTTACATTTTAATAATTTTGACAAATCGAAAGCTGTTATTGAAAATAAAATAGAAATCATAACATCAGATGTTATTCAAGATACTAAATATTTAAGAGTGGCTCAAATACCTGTAGTAGCTCTAGCTCTCAAGATAGGGTCGTAAGATAGGGTCGTATAACTGAAGCACTTAAACGCTTGTAAGCACTTTTTGGTATATATATGGGAAATTTTGAATATCTAACGATTATTATATGTTAAGAGAATATAGAAAAACATTTCATAAGGATGGCACGTCGTATATATGGTTATGCGCAATAACGGACGGACGGCTAGTCAGACTTATAAAGCCAATTCGACTAGCCTATTATTACTAATCAAAAGTTTGTCTATTTTATGGCTTCGACAAGGTCTCCCTCTGCTCCGGAGAACAGCCATGCCCCAGCCTCCCGTTCCCAATACGTGCCGTGCAGGGTGTAGTAACAACAATAACAACATTTGGCACACTTTGGCCAGGTTTGGCCATTAAGTAGGGGTAGCTTGAAAGAGGAGGAGAATCGACTTACCGCCGTCACAGGGGAAATTCTCGGCGAGCAGCGTGAATAATTTATCCGAGAGCAGGCAGCGTCCGCGGGGTCCCAGTGGCACTCGGCAGACCGGACATTTTTCAGAGCGATTGCGACAATTATTGCAGAGCACGTGCCCGTTGCAGCACTGCCAGCCAGGTGGCTTTATCACCTGCATTTGCGGAGTAGAACAAAAAACATGCAATTATTCAATAAAAGGCAAATTTACCAGCGCTCAATCAAAACTTGCTGCATTCGGCTAGCAAACAAAATGTCTGAGATTTCCCAATAAAAGCAAAAATATATTTCAATAATTTAAGCACGAAATACTTTACTCCTACAAAAAATTGAAAATATTACAAGCGGATTTAAAATAATTCCCGCTTTTTCCCCATTTGGTGCACAAAAACAGTTTTGCGCTGCTCAGGCGGCGGACGGGTAGCTATAGAAATATATATATATAAAATATAAAAAAACAAAAAATCGAGCACACACAGAAACATGGGATTTGCTCACAAAAAAGTAGAAACAAAGCAAGCGAATGAGTTGCAAGCGGGTGCTACCGGTTGCCTAATACTCGTGTAGAGTGCAAGAGAAACTAAATTTAGTGAAGTGTACATGCTTTGAGATTTGACATTGGAGTTGTTTTTGAAGAAAGCTTATCATGATATCATATTATATCAGCATCTCCAATTGGTAAAGCCCCATATAATTTAGAGATCTAACATATCTGTTTCATATGGGTAACAACCTGCAAATCTTGCTAATTCCCTGCTTAGAACTGTGCAAAGTGCTCTCATTTTGAATGTTAATCAAACCCCCTCTCTATACTACAATAAGATCAAATACATAATTCTAACTGAGATGCTGATGGTACGTGGTATTACAAACAGAATCAGAACATATTGCCACATCTACAGAAGTTCAGATTAAGATATTGAAGAAAAATAGTATATATTATTTACAGCAGATCAGTATATATGTCGCCTGTTTACATTTCTGTCTCAATACCATCTATATAGGAATACATGTTTTATATTTAAAAACTCTCAATCTAATAGAACACAAAGAAAACAAGTAAGAGTGCTCTAGTCGAGACTGCTCGACTAGGGTATACCCTGAGCCCTGTGAAGAGCCAAATATCAAATCATTCCACGATTTTGTATGCATACATACAAACAACACATACACACATACATATACACGCACGCATAAGCGCGCGCTCTGCCAACTGCGCAGTTGACGCAGTGACTGCGCTTCGACTGCAATGTGGGCATTACTATGGGAATTTAATTGTTTAATAACTTTTCTTAGCGATGGACTAAGTGCATCAAACTTTCATAACTTGTTTATGACATTCATATGTGTGTATGTGCCAAAGCACAAGTCTCTAGTATTTGATTTGCGCTTTTTACAAATAGAGGGCTATTGGGGGCGAATGGGGCGTGGCATCCAAAATCTAAAGATAACGTTATCTCCGTATTCATTACACGCAACTACACAGCAAATTTGAAGTCTTTAGCTCAAACGATGTACAAACCAAGCCTTAAAAACACATTAAAATTATCGATAAATGCTCATAAAATCGAAATGGAATGAGTTATCGGAAAAATTTTATAAACTTGTGCAGCGTATGTTATTATCGAGTATTCATGTAAAATTTCAAGTCTCTACGTTGCGTACTTAAAAATATCTCAGCGTTCACACGGACGGACGGACGGACGGACGGACGGACGGACGGACGGACGGACGGACGGACGGACAGACGGACAGACGGACAGACGGACAGACGGACAGGGCTATATCGACTCGTCTTGTCGCGCTGATCAAGAATATATATACTTTATGGGGTGTGGCACGCCTCCTTCTGCCTGTTACATACATTTTCACAAAACCATTATACCCTGATTTCCCATTTTCAATGGGCTCAGGGTATAAAAATAGAATAAATTGAATGATATTGAATAGCAATGCCTGATGTTTAACATCATCAATGGAACATATACATATGATATGTCATGTTATACAAATATAACTGATATGTCACATATATAATCATATATATCCATACACATATATGGATATATATAGATATAAATATATCTATAGTATAGCTGAGCTGAAAGAATAGTTCTTAAATAATGAAGCTTACCATTACTCGATATTCTAACTCTCTAATCCTGAAATATCAATCGTATAACTGACTATATCTATGCCCCATTTCATATCTTTTCACTTCAGTCAATCTAAGTTCACACAAAACTAATATACCCCTTTTGTTGTTATTGATGAACGCGCTCAGACATCGATATAGAAATTCAATTGATGCATTTTGTCAGTATTTACACACATACACACACACACACATGCACATAGCTAGTAGCCATGTAATACATATGTAGTGGTACGTGTTTTCATCTCAGCTACAAATATGCAGCAATAAAGATACAAATTTTGCTTGCAATTGTTTTTTTTTTCGTTTTTTTTTTTGTTTTTGTTTTTTGCCTTCTTCTTTTATCATTTGGAAATATGAATTTCAAGCTTTACAAATGTAAAGCGCTTTGCTTGCAATCAATTTAGAGGTTTTCTCCTCAACATTATTTATATATTGTAGAACAATCGAATGCAACTGTTTCGAATCACATAAAATGTTGGGCAAAAGGGAATGGACAATTGATTGGAATTCGTACCTGAAAATGTTAAATTCTTAAATCTATTTACCGGAATTTCAGGAATCTTCATATTTAATTTCGATTTATAAATAATTTCTTAAGCTGATGAAATGCAAATTTTATGCATGTTTAATAGAAATGAAATTTCAATTTTGTATTTTATCCAAAGTCAACAAGGAATCCCCACTCTGTTGCTGTCTCAAGCCATTCAGCTAGAAACATGCTTAAGTAGTATAGAGCGAAATATTTATTTGTGAAAATATTGGAAATCTAACGCAACAAATCCCTTAATAACTTAATGGATTTCACTGTTTGCATAGGCAAATGGCATAACCTATTAACATGCATGTGCAGGTCCTGTACCAATTTAGAGCGGGTATATTGTCTCGGACATTAATATGTGACAGGCAGTAGACAGTGGGCGTGGCTGAGTGGATATTGTATGCAAACTCTTCATAGAGGCAACGAATAGAGTTGACATAGTGATTTGAGTCTGTTTTATATGTATTCGTCTGCAGAAATGAAGAGATCTCGGGAACTAAAAACGTTAGATGCGTGCGATTTTAAATGAATGTTTCGAAATATTGTGAGCAGTATAATACAATTATTTTTGTTTGATAGCTCAATAAGTTTGCTTGGTATCGATAAATATCGATATTTTAATTTGGTTTTTTGAGCATAAATTAAAGATTATTAGAGCTAGAGACACTACGTTAAACATACTAGCTTCTGTTAGAAATACATATGTTAAAACTACTTTCCATCTTAGTTAGCTTCCTCCCTTATCAATACAAAAATAATAAAACCTTTAACTCACATACAAACGTTTTAGTTTCCGGTATACAGATATATTTCGTTATCATAATTGCTCTCATTAAACATTACTAAGATCGTACCTGTAGAACTCGAGTTAATCAATATCACATCATTCCATATAGTGAAATTTAAGGACAAAGACGGACAGCATAGATTATGTGCCTCTGTATAGGTTGGTTTGTGTATGTGTACTAAAGAGTGTTAAAAATCAGCTATTGGGTATCTTCTCGTCGATCAGGTTTACTAATTTATAGATTGCTATCAGATGTCGACAGCCCCGTAAAGCCCGCCGCAAGCTTGCTTAAATACGTAACATATTAAGAGCTCTGACGCCTCCGCTCGCTTTTGAGAGGGGTATTCTGCATAAACAGATTTTAAGGCTAATAAACAAAATTATGCATTCAGTGTTAGCAGCAAAAGCAGGTGAGCAGGACATGCCCACAGCTTCACTATATATATGTATATATATCTCTGTTGCCTTGCCTGGGCAAAGGACATTTTCAGCATTGGCTCAACTTTTTTCTGGCTTAAAATAAATTTCATTAAGAGATAACTTTACTATATGAATGCAGTCCGAAAAACAGAGTAAAAACTATGTCAGGCCAGAGTTAACCTTCGCTCTATGCTGTCTAATTAATTAAATTTATCTGCTTGCCACCTGACTTTCACTCACGAAATAAGCTTTCGGCATGGAAAGTTCTATTCAACATCATATTTGGGGCAGCAGCTGGAGCTGGAGCTGGCGCTGGAGCTGGCATTTGACCCCAACCGAACCGAATTGTATTGCCTGTCATGCCTAATCGACAATATTTGACTTTTAAATTTCGTAATCAATCATCGCACAGCATGCTCCATATATTTCGCCTAAGTGCCGCCAGCCAATAGAGCAAAACTAATCAAATCACATGCAATAGCAAACATTTATCAAGCAGACGAAATATTTGAATATGGAGAAAACTCGACATATGCATGGCAATAACACACACACACACACACACACACACACAGATGTGTATATAGATATTAATATATCTAAATTGGGCTTCAATAAAGAATTTTGTAAAAAAAGACAAGTGAGAGTGCTGTAGTTGGGCGTGATTGACTACGAGATACCCGGAAACACCTTCACACATTCTCGAATATTAATTTCTATTGAAAATTTAATTTTGTATTTTTTGCTAGCATGTTAGAAATACAGGGTATACAAAATAGGTTTATGTACAACAAGAGAGAGAGCGAAGACATTAAGATAAGGGGGGATGAGGAGAACCTCGTTTTGTCTATTACACACAATATACCCAGTTTATCGGTCATCAAATGAATACAGGGTATACGCGAGCGATCGACTTATATCTGGCGTTATAGCAAAAAACAGAGAGAGAGAGAGAGAGAAAGAGAGAGAAAGAGAGAGAGAGAGAGAGAGAGATCTACCCAAACTGCCAAGTCTCATTTTGCCTGTTTTACAAATGTGTACAAAATCAATACACCCATTAAGCTCTTCATTATAGATTACAGGGTATACGTTAGAAACTTATATATGTATAGACAGAAGGATAGACAGTGATTTAGTCAGCCCGCCACACCTTATTTCGTCTGTTGCTCATGTGTACACTATCAATATACCCAACACTAAAGAAATACAGGGTAAATAATATAAACTTGTGTGCAGAGATAAAGGAGGAGGAGAGGTGAGAGATCTACTTAGACTGTCCTGTTACACTTATGTTTATAAGCCTATATACCCACTTTAACCATCATACAAATAATACATGGTATCCAATAGCACCTTCTGTTTAGTCGAACAGCTTCACAGTCAGCCAAAGATCGTCACAGCTCGCCACGCCCCCCTTGGGACTGTTGCATGCACTTGAACAAAAACTTTGATACCCTGCTTAAGCGGGGATTCAGAGGGCTTACGTACGTACGCATGGAGTAGCTGAGCAGGCAGGCATATGTTATATAGCATATAGCCTGAGACTGACGTCAAAGAGGTGGAGGAGGAAGAGGGCGAGGGGCAGCGGGCATCGACTAACAACAGCGGCAACAGTTATTTGTAGTCATGACGGCGACAGGCTGTGAGTAATTGTGCAAACAGTGGAGGAGGAGGGAGGGAGTGGCTCGTGCACCTGAGCATCGGGCGATGCAATCAGTGGATGCAGCTTGACGTTTCAACTTTATGCACGGTCAAGTGATTAGCAACGAAAGTTGCGCCGGGCTAAATCAACGCACAGCAGCAGCAGCAGCAGCAGCCGGAACGGGGACAACAAAAGGCAAACAAGCGCCACGCCCACCACCCACAGCCCACAGCCCGGCCAAGTTCTGTGCGAGCCGAGTTCACTTTGGCTAAGTTATATAATGACAAACTAAAACTACAACTAAAAACCAACAACTGCCAACAGGCAACGGGCAACGAGCAACTCGCAGCCTCATCGATATGCAACTCACATGTTACACTAAATGATACATACATACATAGACATACATACGCACATACATACTCTGTACATCATACTTACATCACAGCAGACGGGACACTCCAGCAGTTGGGCAATATGTTGCAGGCATGTGGCAAACTTTTGCAGCGATTGTTGATTAATGCTATGCTGCTGCAAGGGAAACATTGAAAATACCAGATGTTAATCAATTTAGTATTTAGTATTATTTAAATACTGACTTAAAGCTAAGCAAATAGACAAACTTAAACTGTAACTATGCATGGGAAAGTTAAAGTTAGCAGAGGAAACTAGGGAGAGTATTGCAGTTAAACAGTGCTCGACTAAGAGATACCCTCAAATCTAGAATCTAGACTCGAATTATGTATTGAATTCAATCATTCAAACTGACGGACGGACAGGCAGAATAAAGGACGGATAGATGAATGAACAAACGGATAGATAGACGGACGTATCAATGGACTTTCTAATTAAGTAGGCGAATGGACGGATGGATGCATTAATAGACTGACCGACAGATAGATAGATAGATAAATAAACAGACGGATAGACAGACGATGAATGTACGGACTGATAAACGGGAAAATGGATAAATGGATAAACGGATAAAAACGCACATGGACGGATGGACAGGCGGCAAAACACATACTGAATATAGTATACTAACGATAGTGACAATAGGATAAATGAATGGACGGAAGATGGAAATTAGAATAGAAGACGGACGGATAGATAAATAGGTAGATCTATATTTTAAGAAGACTTGCTGTGATTCAAAGGTAAAAGAATGAAAGATATTGGATTCCCTTATATTCCATGATAACTTGAGACGTACATCAATCTAAAGAGGAGGTCAACAAAGATAATCCATTTGTCTCTTAACTGACTTTAGAAAATTTTAAAACTAATTTGCCTTTAAATTATCTAAATACTTTCCCGTCAAGATTGATTACTCACGAGTATATAATTAGTTCAATTTTCTATATTCCATAAAACTAATATGCTCTTTACACACTCACGAACCAGTATCCGAATGTATGTCAACTGCCGTTAAACCCATTGATTACTGAACAGTATGTGCATTTCTATAAGGTCTGCTTGAACCCATGCCAATTGATACAGTACATGATTTCGATTACACATTAAGTAGCGCCCGAGCTAACCTTCACCCGAATGCGAGTGCATTTTGTATGGACTTGCGGTGCGAGCTGCTCGAAAAGTGGGTGATGGGGTTTACCACGGGTTTGTGCCCATGCAGGCATGTCATCCATAATATGTAGTTCGAGTGTTTGTCAAATTTGGGTCAATTAAATTTCTAATGATGCACTGCATATAAATTGTAAAATTTAATAAAATATATATTTAGCCATGTTGCTAGCCAGACAGATAAACACCTGGGGCAGTCGAGGGCCGTGTGAATACAAATGACACCGATGTAGTAAGAGTGCATCTCTTACGCCATTAGTCGAATGTAAGCTCTTACAAGAGTGTTAAGCATTCAAGACAGATTTATTAATTGCTTCGGGCGTGAAGTGTGCTCTAGTGGGGCGTGCCTGACTGAGAGATGCTCTGTATAATGGGTTGATATACTACATCTACTCAGGCTTATGTGAACACGAAAATGATTTTTAAATTTCGAGTGTAACTAAAAGATACCCTGATCTACCTGTCACACCTACCTGTTGCTGCTTCAGTCATATTCATAAGGTGTATATTTCTTAAGATAATAAATATTTCTGTTTTTATCTATGCAGCTTTTATAGTCTTCAAGTTTCGCTTGAAGAGTTAACAAGAAATATCGTTGTGTAACGATATTTCGAAAATGAAGTGAGCTTTCAACAAAATAATTTATATATATAATGCGTGTGGTATACAATAAAATATATTTGAAATTTCAGCTCTTTAGCTTTTATAGTTCTCGAGATTTATATAAATGAATCATCAGACATGCAATGAGAAAATAAGAGTTTCGCACACAAATATTGAGCTAACAACCGAAGTTATCATACTCATCATAATCATTAATATGTAGTGGACAATATCTCATATACATATATCATATCTTATATATTATAACTCCTTTACAATGAATGCAGGGTATCAGAAATGCCAACCAACAGAATATATCTTGTTTAGCTTACTGTCCTTGTCAAATCAGTATATTTAGTTCCTAGTACCAACCTAACCTACTTCTGTCACAAGAACATAACACCCCATTTAGCTATTTTTAAAGGGTATATGCTCTAAATATATAATTGCTAACTGGACGTGACTAATGCTTCTTAGAGGCTATATAAATGTTTGATGTATTCTCAAAGCAGTTAGACACGATAGAAATATGTGATTGGCTTGACATAACGACAACGAAATTACCATTAACGGACAGAAAATCTAAATGAATAAATGGGATAGCTACACTAAGAGTTAAGCTTAAGTCAAGATAATAAGAATTAGTTTCCCTCAGCGGACATATGGATTGAACAGACAAAGCCCCTGGCTTCCCACACATGACAGACTTCTCCGTCTTTACGTATCATAAGCTTTACCATCATTTCCATATGAACATTCTCGATTGCTTCAGCTTACCTCAACATGCGCCGCCTCCTGTGGATCGCCCGTCGTCGGCTGCTGTCGCCACATCAACATGATCACGTGATCAGCGCCTGTTAGCCAATGCTCGCGCAGTCGCTTGGCCAGCTCGCTGATTCGCAGGCCCAGGACGTCTCGGCCGTTCAGCTGCAACAGGGTATCTCCAATGCAAATGCCACCCAATTGGGCATTCGAATCGCTCTGCACACCGCTGACCCACGGATACGGATCCCAGGGTGCACGACTCAGATTCAAGCCCAGAGCACCAGTCGGTGCCTTGACAATGCATTGCTGCAGCATAATCACCGAGCTGAGAGAGAGAGAGAGAGAGACAGAGAGAGAAAGTGAGAGAGAGACTTTACATATACATACACACATTCATATATATATATATAGCTAGGTATATCTACGCTCTCTGTTGACACCTTCAAGGGCGCACGTTCAAGACATTTGAAGTAATTTATATATTAGCTTACGCATGCACGGAGCAGCGAGTGGGCTTTCCTCCGCCACCGCCAAGGATGGCTGAATTGCGGGGGAATGGCTGAGTAACATAAATTTTGGCTCATTTTCAACACCTCAAATGTGTGCCAGACGTGCAGACACACACACACACACTCGCACACCAACGGCTATATGTAATATCAAAACACATCTATATAATATTGGAAAACAAGTGAGAGAGTGCCTCAGACAGCTCCCGACTTTAAGTTACTCTCATGCTTTAAGCTTTCTAAAGTGAAATATAAAAATATGAAGGCATACAAGCAAGCACACTTGCACACGAGTTCCAGATATTAGATTTGATGATTGTTAGCGAATTTCTAGGCGGACCTCTCAAATCTTAAATATACGTAATTAGCCTATGCTTCAACACAATCTTTATACCAAATTTACCACCTACAGCTCAAATGGTCTTCAAGTTATGTCAGGAAAATTATTTTGAAATAAGAATATTTATCAATACAATAGAAATACCGTGATATATTTCCTGATACTTATAAGAATATACTACATATGTTCTATATGAATATATATCTGAAATTTCGAATACCTAGCTTATATAGCAGAGAGTTCTTGCCAGAAAATATAATAGAAAGTATGGATATTTATCTATATAATGGAAATTCCATGTGATATTGAGTAAAATTAATAATATTTTGCTGCGCATATTATATGCGAATATATATTTTGAAATGCAAATCTCTAGCGCAGTTAGTTCTCGAGCTTATGCCAGAAACAATTCATTTAAAATATCGAAATTTATGAATATAATAGAAATGTTATTACATATAGAATAAAACAGATAATATTATACTGTATATGTTATATATGAATATATATTTTAAATTTCAAGTCTCTAGCGCTGATAGTTCTCAAGTTCAATGAGTCTACGCAGACAAACTAGTAGGCGACTCAGCTCAACTCATCACGATGCTCAACTAACACGCATGCAGACATACTAACACAGCATACTCTGTTTGCTTATATACCCTTCCTACAGGGTATTTGCATGTTGGGTGTAATGAATGAAAAGCCGTAGTTTTAGTTTGAGAGACCCATTTCAAGGTTCGCTTTGGCATGCAGCGCACGTAGCGAACGCTTGCGTACCTCAATCAGCGGCGTTTTCTATTTCTTTTCGGTTCGGTTCGGTTCGAGAGGGCGAGCTGCTTATAATGTTTGCACCTTGCCCAAGCACAATTAATTAGCCGGCTGTTGAAAGTTGGCACGAAAGAACTTTTGCCTACTGTTCGAAATTAAGCATACGCCGCATTAGCCGCATTTGCCGCAACTGGCAAGCAAAATACCGTCAAATTACGCACATAAATCAAAAGTCGTGGCAAAACTTTGGCATTGCAATCACTGAAACAAATACCAAAAAAACACGAATAAAAGGAACGAATAACGAATTAAATCAATTAAGATCACCAGGTATAGACATGCATACATACATATGTACATACTCGTACATACATACATACATCACAGCCGGAACTGCGATTTGAGAGTCGCTGTAATTTGTATGAATGAGTCGCGGCGGGCAACGCAAGTTCAAGTACATCAAGTATACGCAGTAGAGGCCGCTGTCAAACAGCATCCGCAAAAGCAGCTGAGTACTGGCACAGTAAGCGCGACTATGCGTATACCCTGTAACCAAATGCAATTGATGAAAATTTATGAAAATTTTTGAATATCAAAATGTATATGAAATATATTTTTTTTTTCATAAAACTAAGTAGTTTCAACTATTTATATACCCTGTAATAGCATGTAATTTATGAAAGTGTAAAATTATATGTATGTAGAAATACAAAAGTAGTAAATACTCGTATTATATCAACGTTTAGATGTTATATAAGCAAAGATAATAAACATAAATATATACATATTGGGAATAAATTAAATAGGTATATATACTTATATATGTGGCTAGCACAACTTTTTACATACCCTGTAACCCATAAAAATGTGTTACAGATTCTATTTCATATATATGATTTAATATAAAGCCCGAAAAGGAACGAATTTGTAGATAAAAACGTCAATGAATATAAATATATTTTTCTGAATATTTTATAAATATATGCACTAGTCATATACCCTATAAAATTGTAAATGCTAGATATATTTCTTTTTTCAGTGTAACTTTGAAAAACATTTCTCTCATTCAGTACTTTCTTAATTGGAGTACACTTTCTAGTCAAATATGCTCCACTAGAACTGACTTTCAGTCAGATTATTTGATAATTCTAAAGTGTTTATTACTTCTAGCTTTGGCAAGCTACCCATTTAGCTAAGAATGCAAAATTTACTATCTTAAAGTGAGCAACATTCAATTAAACACACTCACACACACACACACACACACACACACACGCATACATATTTACGCAGTAAACTTGCTTTGGAGCTAAACGCGCTTCCACTTCACTTCTTGTTGGCATTGGCCATGAAATTTCTGTGACGTCAAACGCGCTAACGCGTTCGTAATGGAAAGGTAAAGCGAATGTCATAATTAAGGTGAACAAAACACGGGCAAAGACATTGCTCAAAGCAGTTACGCATATTGTAAAGCTCTGTTAATTAATTGATATTTATTTCAAAATTAATAAACTGAGTTAAATTTAAATGGTATTTATAATATATATTCAAACTTTTTTCGCTGAAGATATTAAGATAAGATGAAAAAATACTAATAGACTCAACAGAAGAATGTTGCAGTAGAGCATAACCAACAGTAAAATACTCGTCCAGGTTTCAAGAACACTTAAATTTGTTATAAAATGTATGTGTTCGTAGTTGCCACGCCCATATAATACATAAAAATGTAAAAATTATAGTTTCTTTCCTATTTCATAAGTCTGCTTATATATAATGTTCATCCGCTCATAAGCAAATTGAAAGTGCATACGACATATATTGATATTCTACTTGTACAACACATAACTTATATCATTATAACATGCTTCCAGTGGACGTTAATATACAAAACTTCAAGGGAATCTGTACAAAAAGTGAAGATCAAACCAGTTTGGGATTCGAATTTCGTGGTTCTAGGAGAGTGCTTTATAAACATAAATACTATCTTTATCTAATATTAAATTTTACACAAAATAATTTAAATTTCAAGTCTCCAGATCTTATAGAACCCAAGATATCTTTAGATTTACACAGTAAATACTAGGGAAATGTAATTAATGGGACTTATATCAGATTTTAGTATGATATATGTACATATATAGATACTTACATATGTATATATATTGTATATATCAATTTCCAACACTTTTATTTTAAAAACTTATCGAAATATTTGATGTTGTAAGCACAAATATGTAGTATGTCACGCCTATAGTGAGGGCATATCAACAAATCTATACACTCGTTTATCCATATAAAGTTACAACATCAACATCAAAAGTCAGCAAAACAATTATTACACAAAACCAATATACCCTTCTTCACTGCATGAACGAGTGCAAACACAAACCCTAGTTACACATATGAATGTCTCAACTCAGGCACTAATTAGCCGCCATCAATGGCCTCATGATGCGCTCCAATAAGTCCGATTCAAACGATTTATAAATTGCAACATTTACCGTTATACGTAATTTGTTTGGTTTCAATAACGGTTTGAGTGATTTTTAGCTCTTGAAGCAACAGCTTCTAAATGAACTAATCAGTGACGCGCGCGTAATATAACTAAAGCAACGGAACTGTTGGCCCAACAGCTGACACCAAAACAAAATAAACAGCTGTTGCAATGTAATGCAAGCAAAAAAACACATATAAACATACATACACAGTCGAGCACATGCAAGCAAAAGATATGCAAACAGACAAACATAAATAACTCTATACATACACACACGAGCACATGCGTGCAAGCGAAATACACACATCATACATACATACATACATAACGGCAAATATAGATGCGAGCAAATGAGTGCAAGCAAAAGCTATACAAACACACACACGCACACAGACGAGCACATGTGTGCACATGCGTGCATGCGTGTGTGTGTGTATGCGAGTAAAATTAACAGTGATTTTTTTGCCGCTTTCGTTTTCAGCCAATGACCAACAAGGCGAGACAAAAACAACAGCAGCAACAGCAACAGCAACAACAGCACGCGAGCATTGCGTCACCGTTACACAAATGCAGCAACAACAAAAACAAAACGCGAAAAAAAAACCCAGAGCAAAAACAAAATACAGCGAAACGTTCGACACAGACCCAAAAACCTCAAACAGTAAAAATTCGCTGCGCGCATGCGAGCAGCGCAATCGCAGCCCACTTCGACAGCAATTACAAATGCATATAAATGTGTGTATGTGTGTGTGTATGTATATATATATTGTATTTACATAAATACACACAATAAATGCTGTTTACACACATTTATGTTAAAGAAAGCAACAAAACTGTTTACATTGATTTGTGTTCCTGTTCCTATACAATTTGGAAGCCAGCGTAAAAAAAACTAGTAAAACACCAAACACTCTTCAACAAAATGTAAGTTTTGTTTGCTGCTGGTGTGAACTGTTATATGCATTTACAGTATTTGATAATATTGCTGTATATAAGCACATATATTTGCATTTTACGTAAAAAGTGTTGGAACTTCTAAGACTCATACTTTTCAATTCTGTTATACATGTGTATAACAGTTTACATTACAGAAAATGTTTAGGAAATAATATGTTATAAAGTATTTTTATTTGCAGTAAGCTAACTCTCAAGAGCAAATAAGCAAATAAAGTGTTATACACATGTAGCACAGTTCTTGTAATAAGCTGCATAGTAACAATATCTTTGGAATTCGTCTATGCATGCATATAACACTGTTTTCAATATCAATTATATTTGTATAACACTTTTAAACGTACCTAAAATTGTTCTGCTGTACTACAGAAAATTGATACTAAGAGATTAGTTTTGATTAGTAACACAGATATATAATACTACTTCTATGTATCACATTTTTATTCCAATACATATATACATACATCTCTATATTATAATTTAATACGTATATATATTAGTATAACAGTTTTAGTATAACAGTTTTTTTATCTATGTGAGAGGATAGCAAGAAGATGTCTCGTATACAAATAGCACAAGTAGCACACAATTTGAAAGCCCTTAATAGTTGCACTACTCAAAAAGTGTTATACATGTGTATAACGAACTGTAGTATTACAAAAGTTTAGATCAGCTGTGCGTATTCGTATATTTGTTTTGCTCACTAATTACCGTGTGTTATATACATACATATGTATCACAAAATGAGTTTTTGCTTAACTCTCTCTCTCTAATCTTTATTCAGCACATATCGTATATATAGTAGAGTGTATCTATTCCTCTATCATATCACTTAGCTCGTGCGCCAAACTCTTTGTTGTCCAGTGTAATCTGATTGCAGCAGAGCTTTTCGTATTAAGACGCTAGCTAGCTCGAAGGTCGTTTTATTCATTAATATAAAGTCTTTATGATTAGCCAAGAAAGTTTAATGACTGCAGAAGCGGATGATGAAGAAGAAGAGGAAGAAGAAGAAAAAGAACTAGCAGAAGAAGAAGCACGCACGAGTGATAAATGTATTCACGTTTTACAGTTGATTCTATAGAAATGTCAGCTCTATTCTACACAAGTTCCACAATTCTTTAAACTTACTGAATTATTTTTAACTTATTTATTATTGTCTTTATCGAGTGGTTCACAGCACACGCCGATTTCGTGCCGGTACCGCGATTCCACAGCCACTTCCACTTCGCGTTCAGCGTCACCTGCGCAAACTCAAAGAGCTAAAAGCGAACTGCGACTTCGCAGCGACAAACAAAAGTCGCAGTCGCAGTCGCAGTCGCCAAGCTCAGTTCGGCTCGGCTTGGCTCAGCTGACCTTAGCTTTAAAGCGCCATCTGCAGAAAGCTTTCGCTACCCTGTGCGCCATTGAATATTGCACGTAGGTGGAAGGTATAATGAGTTTGTGCAAATTTATGTAAACTGTAAAAGGGGGCGTGTCTTTATTGATGTTCATTAAAAGTGATCAGGATCCACAGCTAAATGATCTGCGTAGCTGTTCGTCTGCTTAAAAGCGTGTATCTCGAGAACTGTAAATGCTAGAGGCTTGAAATTTGAAATATTTATTCTTCAATATCGCAAATATCGTATTGTAAATATTTTTTGAAAAATTTCTCAATCCATTTTTTGTAACGGAAAAATCAGCTTAGTTTTTGTGGCATAACTAAAAGATCTTTAAAGCTAGAGACATAAAATTTTGTATATGGGCTTTTATGATAAATGTGCAGAAGATGTAAACATTGAATTTAAGATAGAACTTCCATTTTACTCAAAATTGAATTTAAAACATTAGCTTCGAAGACTAGAGATTTGGAAATGTGTATTCTACCACACTTAACCGATCACATCATGCCCTGAAATTTTCATTAAGATCGCACAAGTAGAACCAGAGTTCAATCAAACTCTTGAATATAATAGAGTCATCTGAATAGAGTTGGAGCAGCTGCTGTATAAGAAGCTTTGCTTTTGTATATTTTCACTGAGAACGCCTTTCTGATGTGTGGTAACTGCCAGTTACCCAAACTCTTACTAATCAAATTAGAAACACATAATAACATTATATTTTCGTTCTTCTAATTAAATCGTTTCATTTGTGTTTTCCAATTAACTTTGTCGGCAAATTGGAAAATCTCACTTAATGCCATCCTTAAACAATAAATATTTCTGGGAGTTTACTGAACTTTGCCAATAAGTGGTTCGCCTTCGGATTAATAAAAACTAATTGTTGTTGCGAACGAGCCAATTGAAGACATGAAATTTGATTCTCAAAGCTGCGGTAGCTGTTGCCATTGACAGCGACAATGATGGATGTTTATGTGATACATATATATATATACTTATATAGAGAGAGAATATATATGTAGTAAGCAGCTTCCGTCATTAACTCCAATTTGAACTGCAAAGCAATAAACAATTTACAAAGCTACAATTTAATTTAATAATTTAATTTAAGAAAATACAATCAAATTCATATTAAAAGCTTGAATCGAGCTCCGAAATTAATTTTGATAGCTTTTACGTGTCTATAGTCAAAAAAAAAAAAAAAAACTTATTCCAATTATTATCGGCATTATCTGTGTATGAATTTGTGCACATGTATATTCTGATACTCGCCTATATAATGTAGAGTAGTATATTGGTTTCCCGGAAGTTATATAATTTTGTGTATTCGTAGCTAACTTAAACTGCTAAAAGTCTTTAGAATACGCCAAATGTAGGCGTGACGTATGGGTGATATTATTCTCTACCTTTAACATTGTTGAACATATTGTTGAAGTTCAAATCCAATTCTCGTTTAACATTACGAAAGTCTTGAAGTTTATAGGGCATTATTTCTGAATTACTTCCAAAGGCTAGGCCTGTTTATATGTGAAATATATGAAACTCTATTTAGCCTAACGTTAACCGGAAAAACAACCAAATGAAGATCGAAATTTTGATAGAACAAATCCCAACGCGCTCATAGTGTTCATTAAATTTTTGTCAAGTCATGATCATCAATCTGATTATGAAAACAAATTAAACCGCGTGTTTATTCGAATAAACATACAGTGTGACAAAATATACATAGATATATATACATTTGTGTAGGGTTACTATACTTTGTAACAATATAAAAAAAATTTATAATTAAAATAATTAAGAAAATCTTTCAGAACTACGATCATCAAGTTTTATAGCTATATTAGTACTAATAAAAAAAACATTAACCGCCTGCCAAAGGTTAGAGTTACCCACATCGAGTAATGTCATCGAAGCTGACTGGAACTGATCCACAATGAAAGCTATACGTTATATGAACCATTAATTAGCTTACATTGTAAAACATCAATTGATTTCTAATAATTTTAATAATTATTTGCCTTGTAACGAGTATTATGCAGTCGAACCCTCCCGCCTCTGCGCGCTAACAACAATACAAAGCTGACCAACTGTTCAAATGTCGCAATGACAATTCAATCCGACTCGAACACTCTTCGAGAGCAAAAATATTTTGAATGCTAATGGATTTTTACCTATTTTCATGGGCCCTACGAAAAGCTCTCCGGCAATGCATCAGCCAGAGCTAAACGAGTATTTCATAAGAAAACAAAAAACTCCAAATGTGGATGCTGTTTAACTGCCAAAACAGAGAGTGAGTGAGTGAGTGAGCGAGTGAGTAAGAGAGAGAGCGAGAGACTGGGATAGCTCATCTAAACAGAGAAGCCGAATGCAAATCGAGAGTTTAGTATATTTTGGTGTGAGCGCGCGTTAGGCACGCAGCAATTTGGATGCTCCGCAGCTCGAGCTGCGCCAAAAAAGGGAAAAGAAATAAAGTGCAAAGCAAAACAAACCAAATTACAGTTAACCTTAGGTCGGCAACGAGTGAAGCGCGCGTTATACGTTGTCCGTTGCACGCGAATAGCATACACACAACATCCACACAGCCGATGGCCGCCAATCCTGTGGAACGCATCGCGGCCGTGCGTCTGCTAAGAATTCCGCGCGCTGCGCCCAAGATTGAGGCGTATGGTTTTCGTTTGACGCGCAGCAAATGGGATCCATATCCTTGGGTATTGCCGTTCAAACGGTTCCCCTTCACTTTTTAACCGTTTTCTTTTGTGTTTGCCTTCTATTGTAGGTGTGCGAGGTGGCCGCTGGGACGCCTGCCGCGCTGCGCGGCCTAAAGGCCGGCGACTGCATTCTAAAGGTCAGTTTTCGCATGCAAATATTTTTCAATTTCAAATTGCTTAAACATCACTCATTCGGCTAACGATTCTATATATAGCTAACTTTTTTGTACACACGCAATTTGTTATCTCTTAAAAACTGATTACCTTAAATTTATTTTATCTATTTACATAGCTTCGTTTGTCCACATACTGCTCTCTCCCTCTCGCTCACTCTGCGATATGTGTGCTTAAGTGCTTAAGGCAGCCGTTAAAAATTTTATGTTACGCTAACAGACCTCTGTTGCCTAACAGCGTAGGCCATTTAACAGCACTTAAGCAGTGCAACTGCTTGGCCTAAGCACGCGCATGCAAACACGAAGCAGTGCAATTCAAACAAACAGAAATTTACATATAAAAAATGTGTATGATTAGGTTCCACATTAACTGAGAATTGATTTAGATTCCACAGCATAGTTTTGAGTGAAAGATATGAAATATTTGTGGAAGTTATTGAAAGTTTATTGAAGTAAAGGCAGAAGTTGGCGTGAGTGATGCACTATATATATTCTTGATCAGTATTAGTTGCCGAATATATTCAGAATTGTTTGCCTAAGTGACAAGTCTTTCAAGTTAATAAAAATCGATATCAAAACTTCACTATTACACTATATCTCATATGTTTTAGGTGCTACGCTTACCATATTTGGTATATAGACACTTCTTAAGAATGTAGAAACATAGAGTAATTCATTTATTTAATACCTCCATCAAATCTCAAGATCAAGTCTGGGAAATAGCTCTACAAGACATTCTAGGTAAATCTAAGATTTTCTTTAACTTCTCTTTTATATTTATAGATAAATGACATAGACATTCTCGGTATGCGCATAGCTGATGTAGCCGAAATAGTTAAGAGTCGCAAGGATCAGGTGACAATTCTCTGTTGGAACAGCAACTATCAGCTGGACGGGGAGGAGAACGTGAGTAGGACTAATAAAGAATATTACAATAATATTCTTAAATATTATCTATATAATAATTTCAGAGTATCTGTTGTGTGCCCATGCCTGTTGCACTAAAGCGCCTAGTCATCGTTGTGGACAGCATCCTGAGAGTTATTGAATGTCCCGTTTGCAGATCTCTGATAACACCGCCAGTGCTCCAGTGTCAGAACGGACATTTGCTCTGTCTGGACTGTCGCATTCGCACTGAGACGTGTCCCGTGTGTCGCGGATATTTCACGCCGATTCGTTCCTCCGTAGCCGAAGAGATATATTCGGTACTCGCTTTGACCTTTGAGCGACTCCTGCCCCAAGGCAGGTTTCGCCAGAGATTCTTCGCCGACTTCACTTTGGTCAGGGAAATCAACTGTGAACGTTGCTCCCAGCCTAGCAGTAGGAAGGTTTCCTCCGGTTCCTTGAAGCATGCGAAGTTCCTAACCAAGTTCTTTAATACCCAAGCGACGGAACCAATAGAGTCAAGTCTGAATTCAAAGGAATTTCCCACAGTGTATCGCCAGCTGGAGCTGGAGCAAGAAAATAAGTCCAGCTGAAAAAGAGAATTTAATTAAAGATTTTATTTGAATATAAATTAAAGTTGAGTTTTAATGGATTTACTTAAGTTTTCTATATATTGTATATTGGAACAATTCTAAAAGTATTTTAGCTGGGCTGGTAAGGATTTTAATGAAAATTTATGCAACTGGCAGAAGGTGAGTCTATCTAGCAATGTCCGCCTGTCCATCCATCCGAACCCAACGACTTAAACCACAAAACTTGACATTTTAAATATGTATTTCGTATAGCTTGAGTAATCCATCACTTTTTCATAAATCATCGCATTTATTTTTATTTTATGCAATCATTTTATGCACTTTTCCTTAAGCTTCATGGAAAATTCAACCAACACTAATCTGGACCTCAGAGGAAATTATTCAATATTTTCTGCTGTCAATAGCAGCGCTCATAACAAAAGCTTTATACAAGATGCAATATTATAATATAAATATAATTATGTATAAACAGATTTGACATCTAAAACTAAAAGGAAAAATAAGTCGAAGTGTTTGACTATTTGTTAAGGCTTGACTAGCAAATACCCTGGAAGCGAACCATTCGAGTCTGCTTAGGTTTTCTTCTATGTTGGCTCTTTGACAGAATAAACTCATTTTGGACTGACTGCTTCAGAGATGTGACTTTTTTTTAATCCTTATATATAGAATACTGTATAATATTACAAAAATAAACTGTAATATCAAATAAAAATTATTATCTTATGTTCGGTAGTTTATGCATGAGTAAATATTTCAAATTTCAAATCTCTAGCTCTTATGGTTCTCGAGATCTACACAATCAAAAGTATATATAACCAAACTAAATATGCGAGTAGATATTGAATGGTACTAGAAAAGCATCTGTCTGCCTGTAGCATAAAGGTGGGCATAAGCAATATGCCCTGTGTGTCAGCTGCCATTGCATGCAGGGTATCCACAATAGTGTTGTCAGGTCAAGCTGAGCTTTAAGTAAGTGTCAAGGAAAGCGACGATATGACCCCGTTGTAGTCAGGCGCAGTCAGTCAGAGTGGATTGGCAGAAGGCGTGAACACGGACCGCAGCGAACAATTTTCTGCTGTCTGCGGGAGAAAACGACGGACGAAGCACATCGGACGTTGGACGTCGGACGTCGGACATCGGACGTCGGATGTCGGATGATGGAGGCTCAGATTAAAACGTCATCAAAACCGGAAGTGGCAGTTTAATTTAAGCGCGTTAATTGAATTCTATTTTGCGTCATCCTGATGCGGGAATTGATTTTCTGATAATGCTTTCTGCTGCTGCAGCTGCTGCTGCTGCTGCTGTTGCTGCTGGCATCGTCAACAGTGAGCAGCTCGCAAAAGGCTTCGACAAACTTTAATTACAGACTCTATGGTTCATTATGCAGGCTCAGTGCGCGGCGGCGACATCCTTCGGCGGCAAATGCGAATGGCAAAAGGAAATTGTGTAAATTAATGTTTTTGTTACACTTTACCTTATTTCGCTTTGCTTTGCGCCTCCTCCTGCTTCTTCTTCTTTCTTGTGGTTGGCATTCGCTCTGTGGCAATGCAAGCGGTACAAACGGTTTCTAATTGCATTTCATTATCAATTGAAAATAATTATCGTCTCGTAGTAATTGGCAAAAATAAACAAAGGAAGCACTTGGGATATTGATGCATATTCCTGGGCATACTCTTGTTGCTGTTACCCAATAGGCAATACGAAACAGGTAAATATGCCAAATATTTTATATAGCAATCATATTCCATACTCTATTTCTCTGGTGTTTGTTTTTGTTGTAACAGAAATTTCATACAAAATTTGGTAGCTCTATCTTTAATCATCTTTGAGTTATACAAAAACTAAAATAAAATATATATTTTTATCAATATTGTAAAGATGAGTTGAGTTATGAAAAAAACATTTTATATAGCACCTGTGTTCGATAGACGCGTATATATATTGAAAATTTCAAGTCTCTAGCTTTAATAGTTCTCGAGATAGATGCATTTGTAGAGGTTGACCTATTATAAAACAGAGTTTATATGCTTTTCGGCCTTTTCTAGCCAACCTCATACATTGTTTACGAATTATTAGTACATGAAAGTTTAAGAAAAGGCTAGCTTTGGCTATAAAAAGGCTAAATGTTTTGCTCCAATCAATGAATCTATGGTAATATGTAGTCCACCAAAGAGACTAATACGCACTATATGGCGTATACGTGATATAGCTTTCACTATCTCTCTCTCTCTTTCTCTCTCTTTCACTCTCTCTCTCTCTCTCGCCATCTCTCTCTTTCGCACAACTGCAAATTTGGAAAATCTTTTAATGATGCAGCTGCTTCACATAAGGCAAAGTCTTCGCTAAAGTTTCCAAACTGTTGTTGTTGTTGCTGTAGTTAATGCACTTGTTGTTATTGTTGTTGTTGTTGGGAAAGTCTAACGGTACAACATGTGCGGCTGTCATAAATTTAATGCCAAGAAGAGCATTTACCTGCCGGAAAAGCTTCTAATTACGCTCAGGTAAGAACTTTCGTTCCACATATACACAGATAACGTTCACATCTATAGTATATATAGATGGGTATTATAGAAGTAATTTACTTGATGGCGGATGGGAGTGACAAAAAATGGAAACTCATTCACTTGATGGGCGCAGCGCACATTTAAAATATTTCAATAATTCCCTTGTGACAATATTTAATGTCATCAATGGAAATCATTTATTTAATTAAAAATGAAAACGTGATCCCAACTGCTAGACAAATCAAAAGCGAAACGACAATATTGTAAAATTGCTGCAAATTGTATGAAATCAAAATAAGAAAATAAAAACCGAACTGTATCAAAAAAGTGTGGCACTGGTAGAGTGCACTCGACTATCAGTTGCCCTGTAGGTGAAGTAAAAGTCTAGTTTTAGGAATATTGTAAAGTTAAACCTAGTATATTATAATAGATTTACGCTATGTCCCTTCATTATTTGAGGGTACATAACAAAATTTTGTGTACCTAGCTTTGATAGTCCTCCAATTTGGGCTTAAAAACCACATTCATTTATCGATTTTTAAAATATTTCAAAATTATGTTGAGATTTTGGATACATATTATTATATTACACAACGTACAATATATAAGAAAACATATTTTGAATTTGAAGTCTCTAGTATATATAGTTCTCGAGATATCGGCAATGGAAGAGATGAGCAGAGGCACATATAGTCAACTCAGCTCCTCCATACCTATTATTCTGTTCAACTCACAAAATCAATATACCCCACTTTGCGTAATGTAATCCAGGGTATAAAAAGGCACGATGTCAGCGCAAACTTAATTACAGTCCATAGGCGTGTTTATCATTCGAACATTGCTTTCATTTGCGTTTGTCCTGATTATATTAAAATGAATCAATGTGACTTCCATGAGTAAAAAAACTCAATTATTAAATTAAAATACGCTGCCACAAGCGTTTCTTTTTTTCTTTTTACCTAGGCAAACACATTTAATGTTAAGATTCGTTTATTGAAACATTAATATGTCCATAAAATCTGCAAAACACCAAAACAGCGAGCAATAGAGCTGCGAAATATGCAGGAACCGTGCAACGGCGACATAAATTAAAATTTCATTGATTAGAAAATTGTAAATGCATGGAATTTCCACGTATCATCGTGTGGCAATCTCACAATTTGCATAATTGCTAACGGAAACGACAAACGCAGAGCAAAAAAATACCGTTAGTTTTGCCAGCCGACGACCAATGCCCAAACAGCCTGAGCTAGGGCCAGAGAGCACACATAAATATAAACAAAGCGAGAGCGACGCACAGTGCGCTGCAGTAAATACTGTGGGAGGGATAAACTGAAGAGCGCGCGGTAAGCTCTTTATGGTGTAGTAATATGTAAGTGTGCGTGTGCTTGTGTTTGTGTGTGCTCATACGAATAGATGAATCGCTGAAATGAAGAGCGTGCATTAAGCTCTGTATAATGCTGTCATATGTATATGTGTGTCCAAATGAATTGCAGGGATCACTAAATTTGCAAAGAGCATATACGCGAAGAGCGCGAAATGTGGACAATGGAAGACAATGTAATTGTGCAGTGTAGGTATGCTTGTAGCGTAAACTACAAAGAGTGAGAGTGAGAGCGAGCAGCTATTGTTGATGTTAGGACATGTGCCGTTATCTGAGTCTAGTAGTCAGCTGAAAGCATCATTGGTGGAATGCGTGAGTGGGTTGATGTGTATGCTTTCTCCCGCTCACACTCTCTGCTATTATTGGCGTACGCTAAAACGAAGCCATTTAAGGAGAGAGTGAGAGAGAGAGGGGTACATTAATATCTATGCTAGTATATATAACGTTTGCTGATTAACGCATATAATTTTAACCATGATAGCTAAGCAGTTACACGCATTTAGCACCGCATAGCGTAATTTTCATAAAAGTCCATGACCTCGGGGCGCATGCATTGGCCGCCTGTGTCCGCGTGTGTTCGTAAATATTTAGCTCCATGGCGCATATTGCTTGCAGTTTGGCCACTCGACAAAAAAAAAAACAAAAACACAGAAACAGAAAACGGAAAACAACAACAAAATCGTCGGGCACTTGTAGCCACAGCGTGCAGTCCGTTATATGACAAAGCGAAAGCTCCAAATTGGGCTCCTGCTCATGCTTTATGGATATTTTCGTTTTGACGCTGCATGTTTCCGTTGCACTGCTTTTAATTGCTTTACATTTTGTTGTTTAACATACTCGCTCGCGTGGGCAGAGGGGCATATTGGCTGTGTGGTCAGAAACTTGAAATATGTAACATATGTATGTATGTATATAGATTCATATCTACTAAAATGTTAAAATTGACATGTTGAATAGGGAATGACTATAACTTCTGTATATCCTATCTCCGATTACTATATCAAGGTTCTATAGGTGTCTCTTTCTGGCCCAGAATGTGTATCATTCAGTCGTTAACACCCTCTGCTTGTTATTCTGTGTATATGGAAGTGTCTCTCTCTCTATCTCTCTCTCTCTCTCTCTCTGTACTATCGTGTGTCCTAGTACTGCAATAGTTGGTAATGAAGCTTCTGTCTCTGCCTGCATTTTAACTAACGAACTCGCGGCGCTTTTAAATGCATGGCGAAGGGCTCATTATTAGCCACCGTCCAAAATGTCCCTGAGCCAAATTAGTGTTATTATTGTCATAGTACAGCGAATATAGAATCATATTATGAAAACGAAGAGGAAGTTTTAAAGGCACGAAACAATTTAGTCTATAACTTTTATAGGAAATCCTATAAATTGGAGAAGTGTTAATATGAAAATTATTATAATATACATATATGATTAAACGTTAAAGGTGTGTAAGAGGAATGTGTAAGTGAGACAATCGGAAAGATAAGGAGAAAATTGATCGAAATTAGAATGTAGAGTAGAGTGAAAGAAGAAAATGAAAAGTAGATGAAGACGTAGAAAATTACTAAAGACACAGCTATATTTAAACAACTCAGAATTAGAGGGGAAGTCTAAGTGCTAGTCGGGCTTGCATGACTAAAAAATTGCTTTAACGCGGACTGCTGAAGTCCCTGATATTTTTTTACATATGAAGACTTGCTTTGCATTTGCTAAATGATAGTTATAATAACTAATAATATTTAAATTTAAAACACTTTATATTTACATTAAATAATCATTAAAAGTATAACTTTTACATTTTCGCTTAACATACTTAACTATTTTAGTACTTACCAACAGACAGAAGAAGAGGAGAAGCACTGCGCTGCACTGGACGACTGACCACCAGAGGATGAGGAATGCGATTGACCTCCAGAAGATGAAGAATGCGACTGAGGCTGCGGTGCAGAAGGCTTGACTTTATATAGGGCAGCGACAGCTCCACTCAAGTCGAGCTCAACTCTTGAGCCTCTTTCCGATTCAGTCTTCACACTCGATCATTAAGCGACCAATCAGAAGGTGAGGAATGCGGAACTGAGGCTGCGCTGCAGCAGCCTTTATATAGGGCAGCGACAGCTCCACTCAAGTCAAACTCAACTCTTGAGCCTTTTTCTGAGTCAGTCTTCACATTCGATCATTAGGCGACCAATCAGAGCACTTTCTGCTGCTGCTGCAAGGAGAAGTTCTTCTGATCTACAGCTGCCTTTAAATAGGGCAGCGAGACTTCCACTCGAAGTCGAGCTCAGCCATTAAGCCTCTCTCTGAGCTAGCGAAAGCTAAACTCTCTCTATCAGTTAGCGACCAATCAGAGTATTTTCTGCTGCCTCTGCCGCCTCTGCTGCATATGTATGTATGCAAACTAACATCTTCTCTTCAAAACCTTAACTCTTATTCAGCTCTCTGCTCTATATGTGACATTCATTCGCCGTTGCACTGCGTACTTTAACATATCTCAGCGTTCACACGAACGGACGAACAGACGGACAGGGCTATATCGACTCGTCTTGTCGCGCTGATCAAGAATATATATACTTTATGGGGTGCGGCACGCCTCCTTCTGACTGTTACATACATTTTCACAAAACTATAATACCCTGATTTCCCATTTTCAATGGGCGCAGGGTATAAAAATATAACGAATGATAAAGAGATGAAAATTAATAAAGCCAGAGAAGTGTAGTTCATGAAGAAAACAGGAAAAAGTTCATATGTATATAAAAAAGTAGAAGGAAAGAAAAACAAATTTCTTACAAAATAAAAATCTTTAAAGATATTTTTTATTTAAGTTATCAATTGACTAAGCTCTATTAACGATTACACTAAGTTTATGAAATATTTCCGGAATTACATCTAATTTCAAAGTTGGGAAGACATTTCGCATCACTTAGGGTTACAAAATGGATGTTTGAGCTTATGGAACTATGGAACTACATCTAACACTGTCTTTCGTGACTTGGGCTTATAATGACAATTGACTATTTACATTGTTTCTGAGATCCTTCGCATAGAACATAAATATTTGGCAATCTCACTTAGGTCTAATGGATCTCCCTTCTATATGAACTGAAGATCGTAGTGTTGGAAATCGTTCGCAATCTGAGTGTTGTCCAGTGGGGTCTTTGGTCTCTTGGCGGTGGGCGGGACGAAGGACTCCGTGAGATACTTTCTCACGTACTCGAAGGACACGAACTCGTTCAGCTCGCACTTGTTGGCGGCCGCATCGAAGGCCACACCTGTGCTCTGCAGCTCGCCAGGTAGCAGCTGCTCCAGTTCGTGGAACTTGTGAAGGTTTTCATCGTAGCTCTGGTTGTTCGATTCGCCTGCTGTGTAACTGTTGACAGGTTCCGCCTGAGCTGCCGGAGCCGGCGCTTTGCTCAGGTAGCAGTCGAAGGTGTCGTAGCTGGCAGTCGGATAGCTGTCAGGTGTCGCTTCGGCCTGGTGCTGCTCCACGAGGACGAGCTCATTGAACTGGATTGGATTAGTGCTTTCAGCGGGAGTTTCTGCCTCGTACTGCATCGGCTGCGTCGCCTCGCTGCAGCTGCTGCTTCGCTGCGTCCGCTGTTCGCCCGCCTCCCGCCCGCCCAGCGCCGACTCCGAGCTGCGCCGCGCCTTCGCCGCCTTCCGGCTGCAGCCGCTGGCAGCGCCGCTCGCCGACTTGCGCCGCAGCAGTCCGTGGTTCTTCACGTGCTTGCGCAGGCTCGAGGGATCCGTGTACCGCTTGGTGCAGCCCGGCAGCTGGCACGCGTACGGCTTCTGTGGGTGGAAGAAGCAGAGAGTGAAAGGATAAGAATCTGTTATTATTTGGTCTATTTGCGTGCTGGTTATGGATGCCAGCCCAAATGTATGCTATGCACATGTGTGCGCTGGGTCGAGCCCCGTCAGCACACAGAGCGCATAGCAGCAGCTGGGACTGCACCCTGGGAGGATGTGTAAACGGGGTATATCAGTTTTGCTGAGATGTATGTAACGGGCAGAAGGAGATGAAAATTTATCATAGTATATTCATACTAAGATTTGCTTAAGTGGAGTTGGTCTACGATTATATTACTCGGCTTGTCTAAGCATCCCTCCTTACTTAATTAATTAAGTTGAGAAGATCTAACTCTATTCTTGTTTTCATTTGTCCTCACATTCTTTTATCTGTCAATCGAATCGATCTAGCCCTGTTCGCATGCAGAGTGTTTCTTACGCTCTTTCATCAGTCTTTCATCATATCGGGAGAGCTTATCATAAAATAATATCACTAACTAGGCAATACTCGATAACTACATACATATTTTGATATTATAGTTAATATCTCCCAAATTTGTACAATGAATTATTCGTTAAATACTCTCAGGTTTGACTCTTTAAGTTTCTATACAAATTCGAAGAAGCGAAAAATAGAATAGCACCACACTCATGAGTAATTTTTACATCATCTAATGATAGCTGGAGAAATCCTATGAGACTTGACTTCCAAATGCATATAACTATAACCTTTACACTACAAATCTAAGTTAAACTGTTTTTACAGGGCATCTGCTAGTCGTGCACATCCTGCTCAAGCACTCTCAAAAGGCATGTGGAGCTTGTTTATTCAGGCATTGTGCACGTTGACCGCGAGGCCTGCCCTCCTAGCAACCGAATTGAACAATAAGGGCAGACAAAGCTACGCACACACACACATACACACACGCACACACACACACACACACGCATAAACATGGCTGCCAGTCGGCATTTGGGATGCGTGCAGTGAGAGCAGCTTAAGCCTAGGCATAACTCGTTTAGTTTATTCAATTTCTCAGCTGCTGCTGCTGTTGCTGTTGCTGCTGCGGCTTTTTGCTGCGTTGATCTCGGATGCTGCGCTGCTTTGCTCGCTATTGTCGTGATTGGCCCCGGCACTGGGCGCACTTCCTGGCCACACGTAAAAACTGTAAATCAATCAGCCAAATGTGCACATGTCACGGCGCCAGCAGAAGCGACGCGAGTCACAATTTTTACCAAAATAGTAGAACTCTCACATAGATGATTTTTTTTTTTGCACTCCTCCATTCCAACTAGAGCAAATACGACTTCGGCTTTAAGCTGCACTTGAGCGAAGCTGGAGACAGAGATGCAGATAGATAGATAGAGCCGAAGCTGGAGATGGTAATGCGACTGCTAGGCGACCAAATGCCGCGAGCATTTCAATTTCCTTTGACACGGATAGCAAATTGCTTGCATATCGTACCCACACACACACTCATATATCTATATGTATATACAGACACATAAAGAACAAGTAAAAATGCGCTAGTGGGGAGTGCTCGAATAGAAGATACCCTGAAACTTGTGTAAAGTTGACTTTTCAGTCTAGGCTGCTTGTGTACCTACACGCACACAGAGTAGCTGTTCTTGTCCTTTCATTATTTAACTATCCTACTACCTAAAATATGTTCTATAATAACTAAAGTTCCACATATACTATACTTATAAAATTTTCAACTCACACTTATGACTACAAAATGTGCATATGCATTATTTTAGAAGACTTTTTTATTTGAAATAAGTAATTTTAATTGTTTTTAAAAGCGAATGCATAGAGCTATCAAATAAAAGTAAACTTTATAATGGATGATAACCATCCAAATTTGGTATGACAAGCTTATGTGGTCTTAAAATTATGCCTTGAAAACCAATTGAAAGTGTCGATATTTATCAATATTATGAAAACACAAGCAGATATCACAGATATACTAATAACTTTATACTGCGTATGGGTTTCATGCACATCTATTTAAAATTTCAAGACCATAGTTTTTATACTTCCCGAGATACATGAGTTCACATAGATGAACAAGGTGGCAGCCATAGCTAAATTGTCTTAATTGATACAGATGACTCATATTTAAACACTCTTCCATCTGCACGTTACATAAACTCGAACAAAACCAATATGCTCGCTTTACCCCTACGTCAGTGGGGCAAAGGGTATAGGAAAAAACGTATTAAGAGAGGGATAGAGAGAGAGAGGGCAATGGGTACTCACCGTATCGTAGTGTGTTCTTTGATGTTTCGCACGATCCGAGCTGTTGCTGAACGCTTTAAGGCAACCTTTATATTGACAGCCATAAGGCCGCTCACCTGTGTGCGAGCGCTGATGAATTTTCAAATTTTCGAGACGTGAAAACGCTTTATTGCAGCCCGGAAACTGTAATGAAAAGTGGTTAAAAATGGGTTATTGCAATGGCAACTCGCAGCACCAGTATAACAGTTGTATAACAGTTTCACAGCGGAAGAGAACCAACTTTTTTGGCACCTTTGGCCCTTTGCAGGTGTGGCCGGGAAAAAAAAACTAAAGTGCTGGGCACATCAAGTCAGATTCAGGCACTCGGCACTCGGCATTGGCACCAGAAAATATCCATTTGAAAGAGAATCGAAAACTTGACACGGCCCACGAAATGCTATTAGTATTATCTCAGTTCCATTTCAAGTGCCTCAAGCAGACCGAGGCGCTCTCAAATATCCTGTTTACTTAATGATGTTTATGCTGTCACCGTGATAAATATGAGCTCTAGCGAGGGCCCAGATGGCAAAGGATTTCGATTCTCTGTTTATTCATTTGAAACTCATTTAGAGAAAACAACAAATATTTTCTGATTTTTTTATCTAAATAAAAGGAATTTCTAAATAAATGGAAAGTCTGTTGAAAATAGTGATGGAAGCTAATTGAAATACCTAATATTATTGTATATACGAATGTAATCAGGATTTAGAGAAAATCAAATATGTGAAAAAAGCAAATACTTTTAGAATGATTTCCTATGTCTTCTATGTGAAAAATTCTTGTATATTTGTAGTATCCTAGCCAAGTTTTGTATCTAGGAACTACTTCGGATATATCTCATAATGATACGATCTCTATATGTTAAAACTTCAGTAGACAATCTTTTAGTCTTATGCATCTAAATTGATGTTATTAAGGAATAGACTCAAAATCAAGCTGTTAGGCTAGTAGTGCTGCTGAATCAATCTTCTGTAACTGTTATAGATATCCTTTACTTTGAAATTAATAAATATATAAATAATATCAGATCCCAAACCGAATTGAGCAAATAATAATTTGAGTACAACTCTCACAACTAACCCTATTAATTCCGAATCAACTCTTCTTAGAATGTATACATATATATATGATATATATAATACATATATATATGCCTATATCTACCTCTTCCTCTTCGCCACTCACCGGACATTTGTTGGGCTTCTCGCCGCTGTGGACCCGCATGTGAATCAGCAGCTTGTAGCGCGCATTGAAGGGCTTGTAGCGGCGGGAGCAGTCCAGCCAGAAGCAGGAGAACTCCTCGCCCTTGCGCACGTCCACGTGACACTTCTCGATGTGCTCCACGAAGAGCTGCTGCTGCGCGAACTCCATATTGCAGTCGGTCCAGCGGCAGATCAGCGGCACAGACTCCTCGCACTGCTTGGGCAGGGCAAAGACATCGTCCAGATCCTCGTCTTCATCCTTGTCTAGCTCAGCATCGTCCGCCTCCTCCTCTGCGTTCTCTTCATCATCATCGCTGGGCAGATGCAGTGGCTCAGGTTTGACTGAATGTTGTTGTTGTTGTTGCTGTTGTTGTTGTTGTTGCTGTTCATTGAGCACCAGTTCGTCCAGCTCTTCGATGGTCCAGATTACTTTGTGTTCCCGATTCGGTTTCTCAATGTGATGCTCCAGGTTCTCGGTGGGAAATTCCTTGGCGTAATCATAGATGACTTCGTCTTGGAGCAGGTTGGAGTAATCCCCGTAGTTGTTGCAGATGGGCGCGCATTGCGGTGTCCCGAACGTGGAGTTCATCGAGGGCAGCTTTTGGGTTTGATCCTCCCGCTTAACGGACGCCGCTTGCTGCTCGTAAATGTTGCACAACTTGGGCGAAGTCTCCTGAGTTGTTGCTGTTGTTGTCAGCTCGCTGAGATTGAAGTTGAGCCAGGCGTCCAGGTGGGGCGAGGAGCAGGGCGACTGGTTCTTGGACTGGCAGTTCACCTCGTCGTAGTTGAAGTAGTCGATGTCCTGGCGGACCGCCTGGCCCGGCGCACTGCACGGGGTGTACGGCGTCTGCGGCACCTGCGGCACGTCGAGCAGCCCATTTGACTCCACAACCGTTAGCCGCGCGATGTCCTCCGGCTCGAAGCGGAAGACGTCCTCGCGATTGAGCTGCGTGTACTGGCCCTGCTGGTAGGGCATGCCGGACTGCTCCGACACGGCGCAGACGATGTCATCCCGATCCTGCTCGGCGGCCGCGTAGCTGTTGTAGTCGCTGAAGGCCGAGTTGGGCGTCTCGCTGGCGAAGCACAGGTGCGAGAAGTCCGGAAACTGCATTTCGTCACAGGTGAAATAGCTGTTCGCTTTGGCCGTAGTTGCCGGATCGCCGTGTCCGGTCGTCGCACTCAGCGGCGGCGACATGAACGCATCGTAGCAAACGCTCTCCGTGTAGACTTTGCCCAGGTTCGGCTTCGTCTGGCCGAAGAGCTCGTCGCATTGGCCGGGTATGCTCAGGGGTAGCTGCTGTGACTTCATTGTGCCAGACATTGCGACATCTACCGAAGGGAGGAGGTACCTTCACTTCCGGCACTCACTCGGACTTGAACGGACTCGAACTGCTCGGCCAATTGCCAAAAATACGTAATACGACGCGGGAAATCCCAAAACACAGACACTCACGCACACGCACGCAAATCTCTTTCGATTCTATTTCAATATTTTTTCTCTTTTTAGTGTTTAGTTCTTCTTCTTCTTTTCGTGTTGTTCACGCCACCGCGTTGTATCTGACAATAACTCGCAGTTCACTGGCTGCACGATATTTAAATGCCCGGAACGAAAGAAAGATTCGTCCTGAGCTGTGAGGCGACGGCGACGGCGACGTCAACTGCGACGGCTACGGAGACAGCGACTGCGACTGCGACACCCTGTCAAGATCATCGTCTGTTGTTGTTGTTGTTGTAGTGTTTGCTGCTCTGCGAAGATGATTCTCCTTTACAAGCACAAGCGCACATGTGCGTCTGTTACAGCTGCAACACTTTTAGTAAAAATACCCTGTAACCCCTTTGATAGGTAATGGGTATATTGGTTAAGGTAAAGTGTATGTAACAGGCAATTAGAGAGGTAAACTTCATATATTCTTCATATATTCTTAAACAACATTAGGACTATCTATCTATGTATCTCTACTTCTGTACCTCTGCCTGTCCTTCCGTCAATCTTTCCGGCTATACTTATATGTCACTACAACCAAAGAGCCAAAAATAGTAAATATGATATGTAGGTGCTTCTAGTATACAGCTACATAAATATTCATATTACTATTAGTTTTAAAGTGCTTCAAAAATTGGATTTATCACTAAGTCAGTCGCATTACTATTCTTCTGCTTGTGTGTAACGCTTTTCATCTATGTATTTCTGTGTCTATGTTTATTGACAGCAACTACCAGGTATATGGTAGTCACGCATACCCGCCTCGCGCACTCTGACTCCTGCGGACGACTCCACCCATTTGCTGCCGAGCGTCATGTGCGCCCGATCAGCATACGAACTATATGAGTATTATAGAAATTATGCGTGAGCTGTGAAGCTGTGGAGCTGCTGTGAGGCCTCGAGCTGCTTGCGCCTAGGCTAAATTTGCTCGCATTTCGTGCAGATGTGCGTGTATTAAAAAAAGAGAGAAATATAAATGTAAATATTCATTACCAACAACAACAGAGGAGCAAAGGAAAAGCCAACATGCAGTTATGTCGAGGCTTGCTCTAAGCTGTGTCTGCGCATTTATATTTACATTTTCACATTTTCAACTGAGCGCGTGACCGGGGACCTTTTTTTCGTCGTCAGCAACGATCAACGGGTAATGGCATTGCCCGTGGTAGTGCCAGTGGCATCGGCACACACATGGTGCAAGTCTGTTTTAGGTTCCAATTCCTTCTTTTTGTCGAATGCTTTAGCACTAGTTTTTTATTGCTTCATAATATTTTGTCTCTTCGGGCAGCGCCAGCAAATAATAATAAAAAGACAAGTAGGACTGATGTAGTGAGAGATGAGCGACTACGAGATTCCCTAAAACACGATGAACATTAATGCAATATTTAAAACAATATTAATCTTTAAAGAAAAATAAATACTAAAATAAAATATAATAACATTAATAAATAAAATGAAAAAAAAAATTTTTTTTAAATTATATATAAAATAAAAAATTTAAAAAAAATTAAAAATATAAAATTGTTGAAAATAGATAAAAAGCAAAATAGTTTCACCCCAGATTTGAACCCACACCTGCGCCGTTCTCTTAATTCATTTATAAACTCATCCTTCATCTCTACCCACGCAGCCACTCCAGCACTCGCTCTCTCTTTCTAGCTCCTATTAACTGACAAAAGCTGAAATGCGCCAGCAGCTGACCATGCAAACACACAAATCAATCACAACTGAGTATCTATTTATAGAATGCCAGAGTGCATATATTTCAATGTGTGTGTGTGTGTGTGTGTGTGTGTGTGTGTGTGTGCATAAGCATAGAGCAAAATGCGCAGCTCTAAAGGCCGCAAGAGTTGCCAATTGACCACACGTTTTCTTTAATAGCTTCTATGTTTCTTAACGGATTTGTATGAAATTTTCAGCATATAATTACAACTCTGCAATAAATATTTTAAAAATAATATAAATTAAAAATTCAAATCAAATATTAGGTTTATTTGGCAAGAGAAATTTAACTTGAACAATTTCGACTAAATGGAAGTAGTTTTCAAAAATATAAAATATACTAAAATTGTATTAGATATTCAAGAAACATAATGCAAAATATGGTATCTATTGTGCCAAGAATGTAAGAGATATGCTTATAGAACTGAAGCTCTCTGGCGCCTACAGAGCTAGTGCGACTCGCCTGATCATATGTATGTACATATATGCTCTATGGTGTCTTCTCTCTGTTACATACACTTTAACATAATAATTATGCCCGAAATTTCCCATTTTCATTGGGTTCAGGCATTAAAAACAGTGTATATACATACATACGTTGACTATGAGCTAAATTTATTAACGCAACTCATTTCCGAAGCAACAACTATTTCATCAGCGGCATGAGGCACACACACTTACACACGCACAAACACACATGCTCACACTCCTGGCAATTGGTTAGAGTGTTGATGCTGATCACTTTGCCCTGTCCCTGGCCTCAAGTGTTCATGTGGCTTCGCCTCTTTTCCACAACACAGATGCAAATGCTGTGGCAAGTGCAATTGCAGAACTTTTCTTTCCATTTTCATTTATTTTCCTCCTCCTTTTCTTTTTTTTTTTTTGGCTATTTTTAGCATTTTATCCAGCGTTGCAAGCGGCCTGACAATATGTTTTTAATTTGCATGGCAAACATTTTTGCAATTTTGCTGCATTTGCTGTACTATTTCTACGTTTTTATGCTCGTTCATGTTGTGAACGGGGGAATATTAGGTGGGACGATACAGCTCTAATGTGGGCGTGGCAAATCGAGCATTTCTCTATCGAAGCTATTCAAGAATATTAACAGGTTTCCTATTGAGTCTATTGCAACTGAAGACTAGAATTTGTGATTATGTATATGATTATATAATCTAACCATCTTCAGTTACCTATGCATAGAACATTATATATATGGAAAATAGTTTCAATTTGGTATATTACGATCTAATCTTAAGTTAAACATGGATAATTTTCATATAGTTAAGTTAAAAATGTAACAAACTTAGTAATGCTATGTAAGTGGTATATCTCTAACATTTATAAATAATATATTAAAGTTTCTATATAACCATGTTCATAGAGCGTGTTGTATGTGGAATAAATATACCTTTGCTAGTTTGACTACTAGAGTACTACATTTTAACAGGGTATACAATAGATATTCTATATACATATACACACGCCCAGTGTATATACGTTCTATACGTTCTAGGCTATATCTTTCACAGAGCTCTAATGCTAAAAGTTCTTAAGATTACGGTTTCGCTTTTGCTCTACACATAGAACTATAAGAAATACGTTCAGACTAATAAGAAATCGAAATACATTTATTTTTTAATAAGCTCAACTCTTCTTCGGCTCCCGAACAAGTATTGTACAGTCAGTAGGGTTCGAACTCAACCTTTCTTAGCTGTCGAATTTGTTAGTGTGACGCAGGTCAGAAACAGGTAATTGTGATTTATAGCTATTAGCTGAGTAGTTAGTCGTGTACACATATCTGCATCTATGCACATCTATATACCTACTCTATAGACAGAAGTATATCCCTCTGAATGCAGCCCATTACTATTTAATTGAAATTTATGTTTTTGGCAAACGCCGCCTTCTGGCGCACGCTCTGTTGCCAATGGCAGCTGCTGCTCGCCTCAAGTCAATTCAGAAACGTTTAACACTCGGCATATAATACACATTTGATTATTTGTCATTTGCATAGACATACAGACTATCTATATATGTATGTATATATATGTATGTATGTATGCATATATGGAAAGTCTCTTCAGGGCGCTGTTGGCAAAAGCAAAGGAAATTGGCCACGCGCCCAAAACATTTCTTTTCTTTCTCTTGTTTTCGCACAAAGTGCGACAGCTTACATCATTGTTAAAATTATCAGATTGTAGACACAGTTTGACAGAGATGTCGTATGGCCACTTGTCCAGAAAAACACTGCCACTAAGGTAACGAGCAGCCAGCGTCAGATGGCCAGACCATCGTCTGTGCTATGATCTCATTTTATGAGAATGGATTATGCTGCGGATACTTTGGCTATGTGACAAGAGAGGAGACGGCTCGAAGAACTTAAATTAAAATAAATATATAACAAGATATTAAAGAGTTAGAATACTAGGCAAGACTGAGAGAGAGAGAAACAAAATATTTATACACAATACTTATATATTCCATATACATATCCACAAAAGAGCATTCAAGCTTCGGCTAGTAAAATTCGCTTTTCTTTTATATGATTGTTGAATGACGCGCGTAGCTGTCTGCGTTTATTAGGAAAAAAAGCTTAGCCATTTCCGTAGACACATCATTTTTCCAATAACTAATACCCTATGGTAAGATTATGGAATAAGTGAATGCCCAACTAACACTAAACACATAGATAATATCATTTAAGCACATATCTTAGACCATCTCTTTAGTATTCAATAAAAGCAAAGAGTTCTTTTACATATATAATATAGAACTTATAATATCTGTGTATATCTATTAATACATTACTCTACAATGATAGGCTATAATATTTACAGGGTATTTTCCATTCGATATATTCTATTCTAATACTTGCCCACAGCGTTTCTGTTTCAATAGGTTAGTGTTGTCAAAATATTTATATTATTATTTCGTATTAAAGCAACATTTTAAATAATGAATAAATAAATAAACACTTAACAATTATCACATATGTTAAAAAAAAATTAAAAATTATATTAAATAAATTAAATTTGTTCAAGCATTAAATTTGTCATCAATTAGAATTAGAAATGTTAAATGTTTTTATAGAGCAAACAATATACATACATACATACAAAGCAGATAGGGTATATAGATATATCCACATATACATCCATATATCCACATATACATATATACTTACTTATCATATTTACTATTCATAGTCGCCCACAGTCAATTATATGTATGTTTATCAACTTCAGCATCTTTATACAAATCTCTTCAAATCGAATTTACAATTTTGTAATCTGATCAACCCAAACTTCAACTTATCCAGACTCTTAGTGGATCATACATAGTGCATATATACACAGGCGGGTATATATGGCTGTCAAAATGTCAAATGATTGCGCTGACATGCATGCCGTGGTCGCAGTTAGATGCACTGCATTCATTTGTCCCTGATTTGTTCACATTTTCCGAAAGGAACAACAAATTTTGGAAAAAGTGTCATTCTGTCACTCCATGCTCGATGCCTCGGCCTGATCGGGTAGTACACTATGAACTCTTGACATTTTTACAACCAAACAACGGCCGCAATGTCGCACATGTGTGTCAGGTTCGAAGGTTCGACACCAAATTGACTGTATTTATAAACATCTCGGGCAGCGACAGCATCAAAAAAAAAACTATTTTACAAGCAACCGAACGAAACATAAACGCCCCCAAAATCAATTTTAATTATTCAATTTTTATGGGCACTGAAAATGTGAAATTCAAGAAAACTCGACTACTTGTTAGGCAAACATGCATAAGAAAATGTATGTATATGTGAGTTATATGAAAGTAATGAAGCCTTAATTTGAAATATACTTTTGGTGTCCTAGAAACTCACTCCTTCCAATGAATCTCGAAAACTATATATGCTTTAGACTTGAAATTTGAAATATATATTCTTATATACCTTACACAGCTACATTTTTTATTTTCTTTCAATATCTCATCGCATTCTTTGAAAATCATTAAATATGATGTAAGGTTTTTTGGTTTTGAGCTCATAACTCGAAGACCATTCGAGCTACAGATACAGTAGTTGGTATTTAGCATCTTGTGGTGAATACACAGCTAAAAACTAATTCAATTTTATTTCTTGTCCAATTAATCAAACAGAAATCATGGACTTTAGCTTTGGAATACACATATATTAGAGTTTCAGCTTCAAATATTAAAAGTTTCATGAAGATTGTACTGGTAGAACTAATGTTACTTAACCAAAGTGGGTCTGTAATGGGGAACACAAGATGTGCTACTTCATACATGTATATATGTACCTAGATTGAATCAAAAGTGATATATCAGGATGAAGCACTGCCTACACTAGAGCACCCTTACTAACCCAGCTAATTCAAATCAATATCTATTTTATGTTTAGTGTTTGTTTCTATATTGAGTACTAGGTAAACTAGGAAAAAGTTCCCACGCAAAATAAGAGAAGCGAAATTTACGACTTCATCAAATGAGAAAAATATTTACTATTCAAATGTCTCCCCAGTCGAGGATCGATCGATAATTGGGAGCGGAAGTCCCTCGTTCATTCGCAGCCCTTTCAAATTAAAACAAAAAGACAAACAAACTGAAGCGCTGACATTGCCGCATTCGGAGTTTTCAATCAGCGTGCCAATGAGGCGTGCAGCTAAACACGCCACGGACCTCAACATAAACATGTGTAAATGTGTGTGTGTGTGTGTGTGTGAATATGTATTCACAGTGTGACACATGCATAAATATGCGCATCATTAACACCTCGGTAATATGGAACTGGGTTTACATGTTTGTGAAAGGCTTACGAAATGTTCTAGCTAACAAGTACTGAAGGGAACAGTGAAAGTAATTTATATACTCCTTCATATGATGAAAAAAGTATATTGGTTTTGTTCCTCATATTTGCTTTCCATTTATATCATATATCATTTATAATCTTATTTTTTTTTAAAGCTTACATCACAATTTAGTTGTTACCAAAAACCGATCTCGAAATACAAACTTAGGGTCGTATTTTAACCATCATATCAATTTGTTTTCTAGAAAATAAGAGAAGCATTTTCTCCTGCCAGCTGACCGGGAAAAGACTGCGAAGAGGCAGGTTAGAGTTACTAAATATATAAATATACATTGAAAGACTTACTATAACACGCGATAAAGAATGGAGCCGAACTCGGGTAAAATAATTTCGCGTTCGTCATTGAGAACTCCTTGAACGATGCGACGGGCGGCGTCGGCGCCACTAATGAGTGGATAGAAATCGCCGAAGTTGACATCTTTAGCCAATTCGCAGACATCGTCATTGGTCTGCAGAAACCAGGGCATAACCGTGCTCACGTGGATATCTCGCCGTCCCTCAAAGGCCAGCTCCAAGCGCAGCGCCCTCATGTGACCCGTGACGCCAAACTTGGAGGCGCTGTAAACACTGTGATAGGGTATGGGCAAGATGCCTAGAATCGAACAATATGATGTATATAAATACATATATTATTTTTTTATAATGTTTGAACTTACTGCTATAGGAGCTGATGCTCACAATATGCCCCTTGTTCAGTTCCTTCATTTGGGGCAAAAACAATTTTTTTGTCTAATTGAAGAAATGAAAACCAAGTTATTATTATAAGATATATCACACTTCTTATGATTATCTCTAAACTCACCCAAAAATGAGATGTAAAGTTGACATCGATCATGCGCTGCACATCCTTGGGTTCGGGATCCATGGGATTGTTCAGCAATAGAACTCCAGCATTATTAATGAGTACCGTAACCGGACCCAGATCCTTGACTATATTTGACTTCAACTCACTTAGCTCTTTAAAGCTGGCTGCATTCACCTGAGAAGTTGCTACAAATTATAATTGGTGAAGAAATCGAAATCTATTTGATATTTACCTTATAAGCCTTGCTGCGCACCGGGAAAGCCTCCGTGATTTGTCGCACCGTTTCTTCAGCGCCCTTCAAGTCAATGTCAGCTATGGCTATGTGACAGCCCTGCTTAGCCAATTCCAGGGCTATAGAACGACCCAGTCCATGAGCAGCTCCAGTTACCTGTTAAATATGGAAAATGATTATAATCGTATATCTTCTATATACGGCAAGACTCTCATATCTCAAAAATATATAGCCCAGAGAATGAGATACCGGGTACATATAGAGTTATAGTTATGTGTGATACCGTAGAATAGACTAAGTATACAGGATAAATATATATGTATATAGATATGGGGTATGTGAAGAATTTACGATTTGCTGGATTATTTATATTAACAGCCTAACATATGGTTGTGGATACTAAAACCAAAGAGGTAGACCCTATAGACATTTAATAAAGGAAACACTAGTCACATAGATCTTCCTATACAGTGCTCAGGTCACATTTCCCTCAGATCAACTGATACATTGATGTAAATCGATGCAGAAACTTGAATTATTTGAGAATTTCAGTCACGTTGCAAGAGCTTGACTCACCAGAGTTGATATTAAGACTCTCGTCAAGTCTTCAAATTTGTATAAATTTTACTTGCAAAAACAGAATGAATGACCACAAGCATCGCCTCAGTGTGACGCGAGTATCAAATTTTTTGAGTTATGATTTCCAAATTTGCATACAAATTTCATTGCAGAAACCGAGAAAAGAACGAACCAGAGTGAATGACCACAAACATCAGTTGAGCTTTAACAAACTCAGGTAAAAGAATCAAATGTGCATTCGAATATTTGTATATAGATCTGAGCTAAGCTACACGTAAAGTTCAATGCTACTTATATATATATCTCTGTCAGCTAGTAAAACAAAATACGTAATTGTGCGAGCGATAATCTGACATTGATCTGTGCACTGAAAAGTTGTTAATATAATAAATTCTGCATGCCTAAACAGGTGTGTAATTATCTTAGAACACTTAAGCTAACATTAAGCAGGAAATGGGTGTTGATAGGCGCAATCTAGTATATATACGGTGAATTTAATAAAAATATAATGTGACATTGGGAACTAACAAGGACATAACAAGATCAAACGCGGCATCTGAAGAGAGGCAGCTTCAGATCCAGCGTTTGATTTTGATCTTCTTGTTGTTCTCATGAGTGTGTGCTATCATATATGTGCTATCATTTGGTAGGTATACGTGTAGAGACTAGTAACCTAGAGGGATTGTAATAACAACGCTACACAGAGTTTACGGTATATTCCAATCAATAACTTCCGATTGCTTGTTCTCCCACACTTTCTTATCAATTTATTTCGTTTCACTCTTCACACATACCAGAGCCACTTCGCCTTTTAGACTTTTTGTCGTCCGGCAAAAGGATCTTTTTACTATTTCACATATCTGTTGGATCAACGCGATCAGCAGCAGCAGAGGACAGACACACAGCAGCAGCGACAAGACCACAACAGTCTGCAGCTTAACCTGAGTATTCGAGAGAGCCATAACTCGAGAGCTCCGAGCAGCAACGCGATCACTTGACGACTGTTTTACAGCGCTGAAAGCAGTGCGAAAAAACACCGATAATGTTTTTTAAAAACTCTTAAAACCTGATCTTTCAGCGCAAGTTGAAATCTCAATGCATTCATTGTAAGTGCAATTTAATAGTTGAGCCAAAGTTCGTGTAAAAAGTCCAGATTCGCTTTGTATTTAAGCACCTTGTAGACAGTGGATAACAGGTTCTATATATTTTGTTACCGTATATGTCACGTTGTTATTTATGTATGTAAAATAATAGAATTTATATTGTAAACATAATTTTTAAGTGATATAGGAAATATAAATATAAATAATATTTCTATAATGCGCAACTTTAATCAATATTTCAAGAACATCAGATCTAACGAAACATTACAACTTATAATAGATAAGTACTCTAGCTTCAGACACTTATGTCCCGTCATTATTACCGTTCGGATTCTACATTTATCGATTCGAGTGCTTGAATTGTTTTAGCTGAACTGATCAGCCGAAACCTTTTAGTTTACTTCTGGAAGCTGTTCAATTTCAATATTGATTATCAATACCATTTATGTCTTGCACTCAGTTATAATTAAGATTGTTTGTAAGAATATTTATGGAGAGGATGGAGAGGCAGATAGTAATAGAAAGTGAGAGAGAGCTGTGTCTGTGATAGAGTGAGAAAGAGAGAGGCAGTGGGGGAAAAAGATGCGTCTAAATCAAGAAAAATGATGTACATTTTCAAATCCTTATTGGAACCTCTTATAATCTACCTACCCCTTCTTTTCTATTAGAGATAATAAAATTCCTAAAATTCCTATAAGTTTTTCACTTTTTGGTACCTCAAAGTCTGGCTTAGCCTGCCGTGCTAAGGCCAAGCGCACCTTCTGCTAAGACCTCATCTAATATGCTCGATTGCCAGAGTTTCCCACGGCTAAGCGAACGCTGTCGCTGCAGCTGCTGCAGGCCCCTAGCAAAAAAAAAGTGGAAAGTGAAAAGTGTTAAGCTGGAGTGCTTGGAAAACGTTCATCTTAATTACTTTTCTTTAACATATTCCATAAGTAACCCAGAAAAAACAAAGCGTAACGTGGGTGAGGCAATTTCTCAGCGTCGCTGTCAACACCAATTCTTAAGTGCTGCAGCAGGTCACGAGTGGCAGCAGCGTCTAATCAGACAGCGGCGGAATATCCTGCTGATCCTTTCTCCACGACTCAAGGCAGCGGTATAAAACATATGTTTTAGTTTACAAAAAAAAAGAAGAATAATCTGAAATAGTCATAAAAAAAGAAAAGCAAAACCAAAGTAAATAAATTAGCTATGCACCAATTAAGAGCTGAGCAGTGGGGGATCAACGACTATGCAATGCTCGTTCACGAATCAGATTGTTAGCAATTTAAGAGTTACTAGAAATTCGAAAAGTCTATGAAGTTGAGTAACAAGAAGCATATATATGCTTCAAACCTTGGAAATATTTATATACTTTTTAATCGGTCTAGGATATATATCGTTGATATATTGATCTTTAGAGTAGCTGAACACCAGTATATATAGTAAATTGCACATCTCCAAACGCTATGAAAACTGTAATCATAACTGGACATTTATCGATAATAATCGATCTGTAAAGAATATTATAAGGTTATGTAAAATGTAAGTTCTATTGAGAACAACTAACTAAAGTTCCACAAACTATAAGTATATCTGATTTACAACAATCTCTGTCGACATAAATAAATAAAAAAGCGATATATTTATATAATCTATGATCATTGATCAATATTAATATTTATAGTATAATGGACAAATAATTATAATATTTACTAGTGTATATTGCAAGTGATTTAAATAAGAATGAACTCTTTATATAGTAAACATCTCATTTTACATATTGTAGTTGATAATCGATAATAATTGATCTGTAATTATATACAGCTCGAGTATATATAGCAAATGTCATAAACGTGTACTTGTTAACTAATTATATGGTAAAAAATCTAATTATAACAGATTCATCACGCTCAATAAGTAAAATTTCTATATAAAGAATATATATATCCACCTAGGAATATAGAGAAAATATATATATAGATATAGTCAAGTGCCTAACTTCAAGTAAATTCAAGTTCTAGATAGATCAATCATATAGACTTGTCTCAGTCATATTAGAACAACCAATAGACTCTCTTCAATTGCTGAACGAGTATGTATATAAAACACAACAACTACTTAGCAACCTGATACGACAGGACTAGCAGGACGCACAGGACAGACTGAAACGGCAGCTACGTGGTAGCTGCTGAGGGACATGAGGATGCTACTGCAAGACACTTGCAGCCAGGAAAAGCGAGGCAAATGCAAATGTGAATGTGAATGTGAATGTGAATGTATGTTTGTGTGTGTTTCGTTTCGGTACAAGGATAATATTTTCTCACGCAACAGGCGCAGCAGCAGCAGCAGGAGCAGGAGTCGGTGCACTTGAACAGACAGTTGCATGTCATAATTTAACAGTTTGAAATGTGTGGCTTGTTGCAAGGATATATATTTTGGAAACAGCACAGCTGGCACAGCTCCTGTTCGCGCTGTCTGTTTAGTTAAGGATTCCCTTCAATGTTTTTTTACTCTCTTTTTCTTATTTATGTTGGGCAATGCGTTTCACAGGAAGGCGTAAATAATGTTTATTATTAACATGGGTTCAAAGAACCCTAAAAAATTACTTTTCTCTTCGTGTTTACATATGGAAATGGTTAGAAGGGAAGAACTGAAATTGCCCTACATTGATTGTAAGCTAATAGCTGGGCTCCAAATATCGAACGTTGTGAAAGCCTGAGAGAGTTAGGCTAGCATGTTTTCAAGAGATTATATATATGCCGGTACTATATATATCTATACTATATGATATTGATTTGATTTGCCTTGATAAACTCTGAAATACCCAACTTACCCTGATATTGTCTAAGTAACCTTGGTATATTGTAATATACTTTTCATATACCTTGATTACTCTGAGACACTTCTATATGAGAATTACAAAGGAGACATGTTTGATCACAGAATATTGTACATATATATAGAAGAAACTTCAAACATATCGGATAACTACAGTTTAGTCTACGTCTTTTAAATGCGCTTATATAACAACTTAATTGAGAAACTCTAACTTTTCCAATTGATTTCTATTTTTGTCAATTCCAAAAATATTTTCAATTTAAGTTTGAATAAAATGACATCTTCTTCTTCTTTACCATTTCCCACCTTGTTTGGATATACAAAAGCAAAGAGAAACAAGTAAGAGTGCTCTAGTCGAGACTGCTCGAATAGGGGATACCCTGAGCCCTGTGAAGAGCCAAATATCAAATAATTCTTCGATTTTGTATGCATACATACAAACAACACATACATATGCACGCTCGCATAAGCGCGCGCTCTGCCAACTGCGCAGTTGACGCAGCGACTGCGCTTGGGCTGCAATGTGAGCCTATGGGAACTTAATTGTTTAATAACTTTTCTTAGCGATGGACTAAGTGCATCAAACTTTCACATCTTATTTATGACATTCATATGTGTGTTTGTGCTATAGCACAAGTCTCTAGTATTTGATTTGCGCTTTTTACAAATAGGGGGCTATTGGGGGCGAATGGGGCGTGGCATCCAAAATCTAAAGATTACGTAATCTCCGTATTCATTACACGCAACTACACAGCAAATTTGAAGTCTTTAGCTCAAAAGATGTACAAACCCCGCCTTAAAAACACATTAAAATTATCGATAAATGCTCATAAAATCGAAATGGAATGAGTTATCGGAAAAATTTTATAAACTTGTGCAGCGTATGGTATTATCGAGTATTCATGTAAAATTTCAAGTCTCTACGTTGCGTACTTAAAAATATCTCAGCGTTCACACGGACGGACGGACGGACGGACGGACGGACAGACGGACAGACGGACAGACGGACAGACGGACAGGGCTATATCGACTCCTCTTGTCGCGCTGATCAAGAATATATATACTCTATGGGGTGTGGCACGCCTCCTTCTGCCTGTTACATACATTTTCACAAAACCATTATACCCTGATTTCCCATTTTCAATGGGCTCAGGGTATAAAAAGTTTGTACTTGAACCGCAGTATGGGGCCAAAAATGATTTTAATGTCGAGTGCCTTGCGCCGCACACTCTGCGCCTATTTTTAGTGCGTGTTTTTTAGAGTTCACAAAACGGAGAAATCTGTTCGTATATTAAGATCATAAATACTTTATTTTAGGTTGACATTTTGACAAGTGGAAATTAATATTACAAGCGCAACGGGAATGATGACAACGAAAAGGTAAAGCAGCTATAGACGGGGAGTGACAGACCTGGAAATATCATAGAAATTATATTTGAGCATTAGAAATGGAATCTGGTTCTTTGAAAGGTATCTAAAATCAACAAGAAATGATTTGTATATTAATCAGACAAGCCTATACTAGCTTAATACATTTTAAAATATATCAATTGGAATACAGATATTAGATTATCCTTCAATTATTATATTATACCATATTTATATAATTAATTAGCAATCACTGCTATTTTTGTGAACAGCACAAAATGTCATTTATTCACTAACTTCTGAAAATGGAGGACTTTGTTTTCAACCCAAAATATTATTAATTTTGCTATAAATATATATCAATTCTAGATAAGTCTAGATATATGGTGCAATTATGTTTTTTTAATAGAATTTATCAACTTTGAAGTGAAAGCTCAAGAGCACTGCTATTTTTGTGAACACAACTGTATATGTGTAATATATGTGATATTATATATATAATATATAACATAATATATAATATTTTACCACGTCTACTTCTTGCCATCACATACACTGTCAAAGAACCAATATACCCTGTTTCAACAACTTTAAAGGGCTAATCTAAGTATCTATTGATATACAAATTGATGTTCACATTATACATACGTATAAAATAGTAAAAATACAATAGAATGGAATAGCAGCAACAGATGAGCTGAAATAAGGAATTCTTTATTTAAAATTTATGATCTTTCGTGCTATATTGAAATTTTAGTTGAATATAATAGACACAATATTAATGACAGCAAGTTCATGTTAATAAAATAACATTTTAAAGAAATATTTAAGCAAAAATGTTAGTTCAAGTAAAAATAATTAGTTAGTTTTCACTTCAAATATAACGTCCATTTGCAGATCGGGTTTTGAATAACCTTTCTTGTTATATACTGTGTAGAGGTCATAAAAAATGAATTCTATTTTATAGTCGATGCAGTAAGGCATAGACAGACATCAAAGCGAGCATAAATACACTGCACGAAGAGGTAGACCACATGGAGCGCCAGCGCATGAACTGTCTTCGCTCACTTAGCCGAGCTCCAGTGCACATGTGATGCGGGCAGAGCCCTAGGGCTAGCCGTAGACGGGGCCCCGGCCAGAGGTTGGGGTTGAATGACAACCACTAACAAAACAATAAACAAAAATATATTCCGAAACAGTGCAAATCCCAAAACAATGTTTGAAATGTGCTCATAGAGCAGACGCGCTGCAATCGATCGATGTTACGAGCCGACAACTCCGCGGGGGCAACAACAGATCAGAGCAGATCAGAGCAGAGCAGAGCAGAGCCGCAGCGCAGCGGAGCTATTAAACACTCGATGGCAATGTACGACGACTGTAATTGTAACCCTAGCACATAAGTAATTAGTCCCATTTATTTATGGAACACAATGCAGCTCTACGCATGCGCAGAGTCGGCAGAGTTTGGAGTCTGTGCCTGGGCTTGTCAGGTGCCTGGGGGTCTTACTTGGCGTAACATTAAGTCTAGAAAAATAAACTCAAATTAGATTTTATTACAGAGCTGCTGTTGCTGCTGCTTGTGTACAGCATTGTCTCTCCTTAAGCCATGCCACATATGAGTGGTTCTGGGATGGGTGCCTCAAGTGCTACCTGCTGATGTTATTCCTACAAGTGAGTTTGGAAAACAATTTCGAAATGACTTTCAGCTACATAAATAAATATCTAGAGATGATCTTATAAAAATATTTGTTCTTTTTATGCGATTCTTACAACTGTTTGAATCAGTTAAAGCTTTAAAGATCACTTAGTAATACATATACATATATATGTATACAAGTATGTTAAAAGGTCGCCCGAAAATGCCCGAGCTTCCACATTCCTAATCATTCATAGTTCAGATATATTGAGTATTTCAACGGTCATCATTCAAATCTTAATAATCCTACAAACTCTGTAAGATATAGGACTTACGCCATGCTCCCCAATAGAGTGGAGTCACTGTCTATACGAATTCTTAAATATAACCTTATAATGTAGTAAACCTCTAAATAGATATACGGGGTATACTCTAGTCATACATTTACCATTAAAGTATTTTCCAATCGCTTTAAATGCAATTAAAGTTCTGTCAGTTTTTTCTGCTATACTTCAATCATAAATTATTCCAACTATTCGTAAACTTATGAGTATATTCGACATGCAATATCTGCGAGGTTTGCTCAAAAACTATCGCGTATTTTTCGTTTCGCAAGATACTCTTGTTACTTTTACAGTTTTTGTCTTTTACTTTCTAATCTCATAAATAAAAGATAAAAGTATTTTTAGTATTATTCGATTTCGCTTTATATAAATAAATAATATGCAAGTTTCTTAGATCTAAAAATGTTGTCTATATGTATATCTATAACTGACTAAAGTCAGCTATTAACTCTCTCTCTCTCTCTCTCTTTCTCTCTCTTTCTCTCTCTTCTCTCTCCTTATTCACTTCCAATAAAACAAATGTGAGCTGCGCACATCGAAATTGTAGAAACGTAACAGCATAAAGTCCTGCCACTTGGTTGGCATTAATCTGTGAAAAAGATAGAGAAATTAGAGAATTTTAATATGTATATGTTCTATATTTTTAAAAATTTACCTGAATAGCCAAACACTGAGTGCGAATATCTTCGGCACGTAGATCATGCGCTGATTCAACAGAACACCTTTAACAATTTTCTCGGCTACATAGGGCGTCGACAGGCCGGGATAACTTTTCGAGATGCTAAAAGTAAATTCATATATTATATTATTATATATTATATGATATTATATAGTTATCTACCCCGCATCGCTCAGCAGCGGCAAATCTCCGCTGGTCTTCATCAAGTACGCATTGGCCACAGTTGTGCGAACGTAGTCGCAATCGGATAGACGCAGCTCGGCCCTCAGAGATTCCATGAAGCCCATAATACCATATTTTGTAGCTGTATATATGCCAGCACCAGGCAGCGGCACGAGTCCTATATAAGTGATAAAGATACATACAATATATTAAAAATATATTTTTTCATTTTGTATATATTTCATTGAAGTCTCACCTGCCAATGCATTGACTGCCACCAAGTGTCCAGATTTTCGCGTTATCATCTTTGGCAAAAATTCTTTTGTTGTCTGAAATATGATAGTAAATTAGTTGATATTACTTAACATACATACAACTTCAAACTTAGAACTGTGAACTACGAGTGATCATTTGTCTGCTATATTATGTAAAATGTATATTGTTTTGCCGTTGCCACAGTTTACTGCATTGATCACTATTGACATGGTCTAAAATCAGTTGTAACCTGGTCTACGATAATTGTTAACCTGGTCTGCGATCAACTCAACACAAGTTGCATCTAGATCTTGATCCTTTCATTCCAATCCAATCATACCTCAACTCGCATTTAGACCTATCCAAATACATATAAAACATACCATAATATAGGATCCCAAATTGAGCTGCAAGATGGTATCGATCTCATCGCTCTTCAGATTCGGCGTCGATGTCATTGGCATCAGCGAAGCATTGTTAACCAGAATTTCGACTGGGCCCAGTTCCTTCTCAACCTTAACGGCCATCAGTTGCAGTTCGCGTGGCGATGAAACATCGTTCTGCAAAAACAAGTTCGATCAATCACCAAAATGATCTCATTTCATGCGAATAATATAGCTTACCTTATATGCCTTGGCCATGCAGCGTGGAATTTTCGATAGCAGCTCCACTGTCTCGTAGCAGCCTTTCGAATTGACATCAACCACAGCCACTTTGCAGCCTCTTCTGGCCAGCTCCAGACAGATCTCACGGCCCAAGCCACTGCCACCGCCTGTTACCTAAAAAGTGTATAAACTCAGTAAGTAACACTGGTTAACAAATTTCCATAAAAAGAATCGAAGTGAATGTGAATTCTAATCCAAATTAAGGGAAAAACAAGGGAATTTAAATTATCAAAATTTATTGTCTATATTTGGAGTGGTTCCAGATATAAAAATAAAACTTTAAGCAGAAAGTGCCTGACTATATCTTATAATATTACTTAATTCCTACAAAACCTCATTTAAATTTTGTAAATATAATTTTGTTTAATAGGGATATAGACTTATAAAGAAAGGCATATGGAAAAGGGAGAGGTGAAGGTATAAGGCAGTCGATCACTGTATTCAACAGACGATATCTTCAAGCCGAATAAATTTGTTTAATAGGTCCAGATAAGTAGTTTCAGATATAGTAATACTACTTTTAGATAAACTTAAGTATCATTAGCTTATAGTACATAGTAGAGCTCCACTGCCTACAGACACCCATAAATCAGACCAAAGTCTCTTGAATTATTTAGGTCTAACTACTGTTGACCAGTGTTATTTACATTAATTTCTACATATGTCGTTTCTCCATACATAAGTCTGGGTACAATCATTTATACATATGTACACACATGTGCTCTATGTATGCCCTAAAGCTCTCATTATGCAAACTAGTACAAATTAATTGGCTTTATTTGCAAACAATGAGCTACTCAGCTACTGTATGCATGCGTGTGTGTGTGAGTGTGTGAGTGTGTGTTTAAATACCCAAAAACTGATTATGTTTGATTTAAGTCTTGCCCGTAATTAAAATGATGTGACCCCCATTGGTTGAACGTCAATTGAACACTTGAACTATACACACTTAAGTTTTTATTAAAACCCCAAGTAAAAGTCGGACAGTGCTCAACTAGAAGATACCCTGCAGCTAGCAGCAGTCGATGTGCTTCTGCTTACCAAATGAAGATGTAGATATGATTTCTTTAATGTGTAATGATATGAGCTAAGGTTGTAAGAGGTAAGTGAATCTTAGCTCATCTTTAAATTCGAACAATTCAGCTTCATTGAATTGCGAATGAGTCAATAGGGTTATATACTATTTTTGTAGTAGCTCTAGGTGAATATATATAATTTTATCATACAACTTCTGAAAGTCTACAAAATAGGCTTCTATATATAAAGGTCAATTTTGTATCGATTCGATGGGAAAAGTTATCGATAACTTCAAAGAAACTTATTTTGTATATGATATATTTGAATTAATGCCATAGATTTCAAGGTTTTCTCTTTATATATTAATGATAGTTGGACTGAAACAAGTTAGCTCAAAAAGATGAATGAATATACTGCAGGTAACTGAACACGCCTTCATCTGCCTTCCCCAGAGAAACACAATACCTTCTTTGCACACTTTCACTTTCGTACAGGGTATCAATATTCCATTAAGCAAAATACCTCGGCTAAAAACGCAAAGTTCAGTGTACAGCGATGTTGCGGAAGTCTTTATCTGCTTATCTCTTATCTCGATATTAATCTTGTTATCTACATTTCTTTATCTATTTTGCTTTTTTGCGCATCTTTATTTGGTACGAATCTTGTTATCTTTGCGCTTTTTCCATTTCTGTTGCCACAGACAGCGCGAAGCAGCGCAAACGTCATCAATTTGGTATGTAAACAAAGTCATGTGTATGTGTGTGTGTGTGTATGTGTGTGTATGTGTGTGCCTGCATTAATGGAAAGAAAACAAAAGTGAAGTTCATAATCTTTTTAGCAATATACTATATACGGGGAACCTGTTTGCCGCGCATCTGTATGGGTTAGCTAATATTTGTGTCTGTGTGAGCGTTTGCCGGAGTATAGAATAAACTGGGCTTTAATGACATGACGAATACCTGACGCTACTCGCGACCCACCTACAAAACAGCATACGAATGGAATTTCAATGTAGTCAAAAACAAACTTTATATCACGTTAGAGCTCAGCTTGCTGAGTGTCTCTGTGTGCGTGTGTGTGTGTGTGTGTGTGTGTGCATATCTACATACATTCATCTGTTTTGGCAGCTGTCTTGACCTTGCCGTAACGGTCAATTGACTTGACATACGTTTAAGTATATAAATGTATGTATGTGTGTGAGTATGTGTGTGAGTCTGTGCGAAATATAAAATAGCACCACAAGCAATTGTTCAGACATTGAAGTTACATTTCTTGGCGCGAACTCAAATTAACCTTAAATGCATTAAAAATTAAAAAAAAATTATATATATAAATAAAAACATTTCATATACATATGTATATGTATATGAATGAATTTTTTACCCAATGAATCAATTAAAAATATGTTAATATTAATATATTATATCTTCTCAACTTTTTAATTTTATATTTATCATTTATATTCATTTATATTCCATTTTAAATTTTGTCGCAATACTATTTCCATGAACATTTCTCTATATTCCCCTTGCGAAATATAAAAGAGCACCACAAACAATTATTAATTTTTAGTTAACCCTACTTCTAGTAAACTTAAATTCACTAAATTTATAAACAAAAAATATATAAAAATATTTAATTTATGCACATTTTCATATATCTGTGTCATACTGGTGCTATTATTTGCTTCCCCCGACCCAAGCCATATACAAATTGACGACTTCTCATTTGATATTCAAAACCCATCAAAGAGCAGTAGCCGAATATGGATTGACATCATTCATACACTCGTTGACTATTTAAGGTACGCATACCTAAAATACTTTGTTTTAATACAATAATAAAAAAAATACTAAAAAAAAACAAATAGAACAAAACGAAAGCGACGCAATCGAGCCACACCCATTTGTTGAACCGCTTGACATGGGTGAGAGGTAACTGTATATGAAAACTACATGTGCCGTTACTCTAATTAATTTAGCTACTGTATAACACGACTGGATGTACAAACATGTGTGCATTACATTTGAAGTATTAAGAAACTATTTACTCTATGGATATCCAATGTGAGTTACGGAATGAGAGCGAGCTTAGCTGACTGCACAATGCACGCTCGAGGTCAACAGTGGGTATGTGAAAGATGTGTACTGTGCCACGCCCTTGGGATGGAGCTTATATATGTCATATGTGAATCTGTATAGAGTAAAAAAGTCATTGAACTGTGAAATTCTAATCTTGCTAATCTCAGTTCTGAAACTATGGAAGTTATTAAATATCTCTATTTGACACGCCTCCAAGAGTGTGTAGGTGTATGAAATGTTCTGTGCGTCTTTAAAGTAGCTCAACAGTAGGTCAGTTCTCAAATTTGGAGTCTCTAACTATAAAACTGTAAGAGTTGTAGTACTACTTGTACATGCGCCCAATGGACTTAGTTCTCTAAACTGGAAATTTTTTGTACCTACATAGGTATCAACAAATTGATGTCATCAAAATTGCATGTTTAAACCTTTTGTCGAAGCATATATAACAGCCTACAGATATGTACAATAAATGTAAGTAACAACTCCCAATATGCCACGCCTCCAGTGGGCGTTTCAGTACTTTATGCCATATCTCTATTTCAAGCTTGAGTTGATTTCAAATCTCCAGTCTCGCGAAAGCCAATATACCCTATAGCTAATATACTTCAATTCAATACACTCTTGGCCATTATAAGCACACGATTAATGACACATCCCGGGTGTTGCCGGAGCAGTAATGCCCGCCCACCTGTGCTTACCAGTGCCACCTTGCCGCTGACATCCTTCTCCTTGAGGCCCAAGGCGAACAGGTAGTCCAGCAGGTGCTTGAGGAACACAGCAAGCAGAACGAACGGCAGCAGGCAGAGGAAGACAATGATCTTCAAGTTGTAGATGAGACGCGTTGTCTCATCGTTGCGATGCGCCTGGGCCGCAGTGGGCGAGGGCGTGGCCGACGGAGCCACACTCGAGCCGGGCGCTGCACTCGACGTAGTTCGTGTGATGGTTGTTGTGGTAGCTGTTTCGACCATGTTTATGCAGTTGCATAAAAGCAAGCAATTTTTTTATTATATCTATTTTTATTTATTTTATCCGTTAGCGTTGTTCGAACCGCACGTGCGTTGAGCTAGCAATATGAAATAAAACTAAAAACAATGCGCTCAACTTTTCGTACTCTTCGTACTTCCACACAGACTGCAGATCGCTCTCTGGCAACTTTTTCACACACATCGATGTCGTCGAGTTATCTTGTTTGGTGTATCAAACCGAGCCGTCAAGTCGGCTCTCCTCTCTTCCAATGCCAGTCGGTTACAGCAATAGGTGCTTGGGGCTTTGGCTTTTTTGAGTGGAATTGAATGGTTAATGGAACGAGAGAGCGAGAGCGAGAGAGTGAGAGTGAGGGAGCGCGTGTTGCATGTGTAGGCAGTTTCACCTGATGTCTTGAGTTCGACTTCGACTTCGAGCATTGAACATAAGTAAGTAGTTAACAAAAGCTCAGCAGAGTGAGAGTGCGCGACTAGCATATACCCTTTATGTACAAATAGAGTTAAGAGGAATATAATCGATTGTATGTACGAGTTTGTATAAATTTTGAAGATAAATTCAAGCAGAACTCAATTTAGTAATTGACTAGTAAATAACCTATATATCAAATATAGGCAGTTTTATTTTTAACAGTTATCACTTGCATATAATGCATATATGTTAGTCTACTTTACTTCATATAAGGCTAATGGTTATACTCTAATTTGACATAGAAGATACTACGAAATGAATGAATGGTTCTAAGCAATCCTATTTATAACTTCATTCATTCTCTTACTAAAACTCTCTGAATAACTTGGTTATTTATTATACGATCGTAATGATATATGAGTTTGTTATAGTAGGTATGTTTTTAGCCCTCTAGCGCTCATAGATACCGAGACCGATGCATTCATACCGACCGACCCAGAGGTCTCAATAAAAGCCTCTCCATACGAGTCGTAATTCCATCGATCTCTCTTGATATAGATTATATACACTACAACTCTTTAACTACGTAAAAGTGGCTTACGACGTCTGTTTCATGAAATGCCATAATACCCCATCTCAATATGTACAGGGTATAAATAGAAGATGTTGCTACTTTACACATTCTTCACATTTTTGACTCTACAACAATCTATTTTACATTAAATATATGAATATTTAATGTATATACTTAGACTCACACATACATACATACATATATCATAAATATATTCATTAAAAATTTTCACGCCCTAGTCGCATATTTTTTTTTCACCTTTGAGTAAAAGTTTGAGTCAGTTTTTTCTCTGGAATTCACTCAAACATTTCGTATTGCAAACAGGTCTGCCAACCTTTCAATGGCGATGGCGATGGCTCTCGAAACTGCAAAGAGAAAGCCGTTAAACTTACAGCATTACAACTGAAATATTGATATTTTATAAATATAGTTTTGATTATAAATATAACGTACTCAATTATTGATTAAGCCACATCTGGCTAAAGGCGGGACAGAAAAACAATTCTCAAACATCTGCTGGCTGATCTTTGACTTTCCGCACATGTTCTTTGGCAGAAAACGAAGAACGAGACGTTAAAAAAAAACAAAAATTACAACTATTTTCGATAAGATGCACACAGATAGCAGATGTTCTCAACAATTAAGCCAAGTAGAACAGACAGACAAATAATATAATATATAAGATAATATAGATTTGATAATCTCTTAGCTTATACTATTTTGTATAGCAAGTTAGTTTCCTTATAATAGAGTACAAAAATTATAGTTTAAAAGATTTTTAAGATATTTTATAAGTGAGCTTATTTAAAAGATTATATAATCTTTGGGAGTTTAGTAAGTAACAGAAAGAGAAACTATAATACAGACTATTGAGGTGTGTGAAGTAACTGGTCTTTCCATATAAAATTCTTTTAAAATCTTTAAAAATACATTTTTTTGCGAGTTTCAGATCTGAGTTCAAAATATTCGAACCATTTTTAAAACTATAGTCTATTAGGATTATTTAGTATATGTGGGTTCTATTGTTATGGTATACTAATAAAATCTTCAAGTTGAATGCTCGAATTTTAATGTATAGAAAAATACATTACGCATTAACATTTTTTGTTTTTAAGCAAAGTTTCCAAACAGATCAAAAATATTCATTTATTATTCACATACATTAAGACTAAAATACACATGTATATTTGTACATACAGTATAAAACTAATTTATCCTCACTGACATACATACATACCACATATGTACATACATACAGTATAATAGAAAATTATAAGTATAAGTACATTTTCATATATCTGAACATAGCATATATTTTTTTGAACATTTTAAAAACTTTTGATTTGAAAATCAAATTCGTTTCTTTCCCTTTTAATTACTAACTAATTTTGTATTGTCAATCTAATCTAACTATTATTGTTTTAAAACATTTCCTTAGGAATGATAATTGTAACGCTTAAAACACTTTAAAGCCTAATTCCAATTAAGTAATACGAATTGTTGTACTGTTGGTATTCCCCATTAGGGCAACTTAAGAGCACATTCTGAAAGTAAAATGAATAATATTATAATTTGAAGATCGCGTTAAATTCTTATATAGTTACTCTTTAAATTCAACAAATGATTCGCATGCTGACGCAACTTTGAACTTTGTGGATTTCGCAGCGAGGCAACGGCCGCCTTCTCTATAAGACCCTCGATGCTCTGCAATAGCAATTCCTTCTTTTCGCACTTTATGACCAGGCGATAGTCGCCGTCTGGTGTGCGCGAGACTTGCCAATCACCGGGCACAGATAGCATATCGATGCTATCATTGCTTTCATTTTCCTGCTTGATATCGTCGCTCAACAGTGTGCGACGATATTTTCTTTTGGCGTCCGGTCCGTCCACTTCATCATCCTCTGAAGCAGCCGACAATGATTTCATTCTAGTTTTCTCCAGCTGCCGTTCATCCTGAGTGCGATCGCGCTTCGGACACGTGCAAATTTTCAAAAATAGCACCTGCTGACCTAGGACTTCGCCACTGCAAATATAACTCCGATTAGTTAAAACAGATTTTCGGAGTTATTATAAGACTCACTTGCTGTTCTCCAAGCAGAACACCAAACAAGTCTCCTTGCGGCCAAAGCAGGAGTTCTGACACGAAAAACTAAATGCCAACGTTTGCCGTACGAAGCCTCTGCTGTGCTGGCTGGAGCGACTCATGGTCAACGGCACAAGTACAGAGTATCTCTCGCCAATGCTTTTCCCATCGGCTGTCCCGCAATATGTCGTATTCGGATTCTCGCAGCGCAACAAGCTGTCGCGCTTACTCTGATTGTCCTTAACTGAAAGAACAAGAGTTAATACGATGCAGATGAAACGATACCATTTTACTACGATCTTACTCGGATCTGTGCTCAAATGATTCTGACAGCGCAGCACTGGTCCACTGACATCTTTGACGAAGCAGAGGAAGGTGCGCAAATTCAACGGTTGAATTGGCATTTTGGTCTTGAACTTGACATCAATGTTGAATGTCTTATTCATGCGAATGTACAACTTGTTCAATGGCTCCGAAAACATCCAGTGCGACTTCGGCGGCTCCTCCAGCACCATGCTGAATTGATAGTCCCCATTGTTGTGATTCTCCAGTTTGGGCAGCGAGCAGATCTGCGTTTTGATATCCTGCAGCATCATTTCACGCAAAACCGATTGCTGGAATGTGGAATGGAAATATATTTAAGATATTTTATTAACAGAGACTACAGTAAGATGAATTGAATTCCATTGAATTTTGGTAACTAATAAAATGTTAGGGTTGCATAACAATGTTTTCCCTGCAAGTAATTAATCAATAATATACGATGTCCAGATATGTCAAGCTATGCCATATGTCTAGCACGAAGCATATTGATTGATTGAAATTAATATTTGGCGTAATTTTGAGGCTATGAGAGCATCAAACAATGAAGAGCAAGACTTGCTCGGCTAGCAGATACCCCGCTATTTACATTGAGCTGTTTATACAATATGATTCTAACTTATATCGACTAATTTATAACCTTTATTTAGGTTTTATTTTAAATATGATGAAAAAAAACTAAATTTCGCTATAGATTTCGACTACATCATAAGAGAGACATACATATATGTACAGTCTGTGATCTAGATAGAATCGATTGTTGAGAACATATATGTATATATGTTCGTTTTTGATTCCATATTATCGCTATTCCTACTTTTATCTATTTCTTACATTTCAACAAAAAAGTATACCCTCTTCAAACCAATTTCAAGGGGTAAAGACTATAACAATGACAATTAAATGTGCATTAAAAACACTTAGTCTGAGTCGAACTTTTAACAGCAATGGGTTTTCTAGGCTTACGTCTGTCGCGTCAACCGATTCACGGTAAAGGCAAACTAGTCCATGGTTTGCTCATTATGCTCATAATTTTGCTAACGTTCTTCGGACTCTTTGCCAATCGGTTTACGTTGCGTGGTCGACAGCGTTTCGTATTCTCGAAGAAAATGCTGGCATATGCCATGATGGTGACAGCGATATTTATGAGCATCTACGTTCGACAGATATATCAGGATTATATGAACTCGGAGCTGAATCTACGGGATGCTGTCAAGTTATATAGCTATATGAACATCACGGTGGCGTCTATCAACTTCTTCACACAAATGATAATGAGCAAAACGGCTGGTGAAATGATGAGCTCGGTTCCCCTATTCAAGACATTGAATGAATTGCACATTGACAGTGGAACCATAAGGAAATCCGTGATGCTGGCATTGATTAAAGTACTGGGATTCCCGCTAGTGCTGGAGTTCGCCTTGGTCATGCAGCAGAGGCGAAATGAACCGGATGTCTATTGGACGTGGACTCTGTACAAATTGTTTCCCATGATTATTTCAAATTTTTTAAACAATTGCTACTTTGGTGCCATGATCATAGCCAAGAACATAGCAGAAGCCGTCAACGAGAGGCTGCAAAGAGTTGTCGACCAGGTGAATTGCATGCAACTGGAGATAAATAGAGAACTTCACTCGAAATACTATCGTATACAGATTTACTGTACATTAGCGGACGAGCTTGACGATCTGGCAATTAAATATAAGATTATATGCGTGAAAAGCACAGAGTATATGGCCCTAATGTCGCTCTCCATAATTCTATCATTGATTTGCCACCTGCTGGGCATTACAGTTGGGTTCTTTAACCAATATTATGGCATAGCAGAGTCCGTCATTGGAGGAAAGCAGTTCGACGGATTTGGTGCACTCATCAACTTGGTCTTTCTGACCATATCAATTTTGGAAATATGCCTTTTAACTTATGTGAGCAATGACATCTTGAATGTTATTCGAACCACGGGCAGCTCGCTGCAAGAGATCAATCTACAAAATGCCGATTGGCGTTTTCGGCAAAGCGTTCACGCATTTGCCCTGCAAATTAATACAATCAAATACAAGATCAAGCCAATGGGATTGTTCGAAATGGATATCTCGCTCATAACAAGTGTACTCTCAGCTGTGGCCAGTTTCTCGCTTATACTTGTCCAGTCCGATCTCTCCCAGCGTTTTAAGTAGTCAATTAATTACCTGGCTAAACTGCATCAAATTGCCCGACTGCAATGAAAATAAATGTAAATTAATTACAATAAAATTCGTGCTATTCTCTTCACTTACGTTTAAACCGTGCAGGAAAGCCATCGGCTCCATGGGCCTGCAAATATAAATAAATATGTAAATATTCGTTATATCTTATTGCTAATCTAAAAAAGAACATAGTACAATTTTATGTTCGTTATCAAAAATTCAACATTCTTTGCAACACTGAATTCAATACTGTGCAATACTGTACGTAAGTCCTTTAGCTTCATTCATATCTGAACACGCGCAATAATCATAAACATAAACTGTAATTGCACTCTATCTATAGCTTACATATCATCTATGACATTTCCAATGTTAATATTCTCCTGCGACGAGGAGCCGGCTGCTTCAAAACTTTCCTGCTCCTCCAAAACGTAAGCATGGGGCCTGCAAATGTAAATGCATTTGTACAAAAACAAAACACGCACACAGAAATAATGCGCTTTCCATTACATGCAACAGCTTGTTTAACGCATATTCAATAACATTAATTATATAATACCTTTTCCTCTGACGAGACATTGTAAATTCAATTTATTCACACCTTTGCAATAAATGTTATCATTTAAAAGTGTATATTAATTGTATTTATTTTTGTAAAACGCAGCAGGTTAACAAATGTCTTCTTCTTTTCATTGCGCCAGTCACAGTGTGGTGTAACAAACAGCTGATCCGCAGCTATCGCATGCAGGCGCCTATCGATATATTGCGCAACAAAGATATTGCAATCGATATTAAAAGAGAAATCAGTTTAATTTGAATTTATTTAACTCATTATGTTTATAGAAAAAGTTGCATATATGAATTTTTTTATTTAAATTTATTTATGTACACTTGCATTACGCTTAAGTGAAGAAAAACAATATCTTAGCAAAAACTAGAGAAAATATATACATATTTAAAACAATATTTTGCATTCAACAGTCAACAATATAACGATTACTTAAGCTTAACCCTTTTTTATTGTTGTATCAATATGATCATCATTTGGGGCCACAGTGTCTGTCGTCAAATCAGAAACTGTTGGTGTACGTTTGTTCGAATGCCTGTGAAAATCGAAAATAAGGTATATAAATATAATAATATATATGCCATATCATATACCATATATATATATATATATATATCACAGTTTTAAATTAGTAAAAAATGCATATTTACCTGTAAAACACGTAATGTTGTAGCATGAAGAATACGTCAAAGAGCACTGAAAATAGGCCTAGACCAAACTTGGTTGGATCGCCAAAAATTGAAGGCCAATCGTCTAAGAATAAAATACAACACATTTTATATGATTGTTCAGATTTTAGCATTAAATACAATTTACCATAGTTATGGGCATTTAATAACATTTGCAGCATACTCAGTGTGCCACCCGTAAAGTCCAATAAAATATTACCAATACTCCTAGGAAATTAATAATATATACATATATAACGGTTTAGTTTTCCTAAAATAATCATACGCACCATCCTTCTGTACTTTTTCTCCTATAGTTCATTATCGCTTGTGGTATGTATTTGATAATTGTAATCGTCAATTTAATATAGCTAAATGAATTAATGAAACAGTTGAGTATTACATTTAAAATATACATGAACAGCTGTATTATACCTGCAATAGTACAGAAAATCGAGCCAGTGTATAACAGATCCACCAGCCAGTCCAGCTGTTATGATTACGACAAGCGCAAATATCAACAGTAGACCATATGCGACTTTTGATACTCGTTGTTGTCCACGCTATGATAGAAAAGAAAATATGGGTTAACACTATGCAACAAATTTGCTATAGATGTTTACTCTACAGTCAATAGCTTTAAAAGTTATAAGAAATTGATTATTCTCAAAGACTGTTATACATGTGTATAACAGTTTTAATATACAACATTTATAATTCGAGTAAGCAGTTAGTTTGTAAATGATTGAAATTCTGTTATACATGTGTATAACGCTTTTACTTTGTTATGCCAGTCAGCAAAGCAAAAAACGGTTTTATGCAAGAGCTTAACTCAGGATCATATGATTTAGACTAAATAGTAAAATGTTAAACATGTATAACAGTTTTCCATTTCAAATTATTGCACTCGTTTAGGAGGAAGCACGCAATCTAGAACAACATATCACTTAGACTCTCATCAAAAAATCATTATACCACATATATAATATTATTAGACTTCAAATTCCTTACCTCATATCTGAAACACTGTCCAATTGTGATAAAAGTTGCAAACATGGCGTGCAATGAGAAGACGACATCGTTCAGCATCACCGGATTAACGCCGCGCGGATGCCGTTCGCTATATTCGTCTTGCAGACCCTTGATGAAGTAGAGTCCACAGTTGAACATGCTGTACAGAGTGAAGCCCACAATATTCAGGGTGACGAAATCAAAGTTTAGGCCCTCAACCGACTTCCGGCGATAGTTGATCCAGATCTGCGGATAAAACGATACGGACCAAGCCACAAAGTAAATCCAGCCAAAGACAATGGAAGCGTAGATTATGGCATCGGACTTGGCCACAAGGACACGAACAAACAGATCTTCCGTGCTGCAAAGATCGAACATATTTAGCATCATATACAATATATGTGTTTAATGTTTCTCGAACATGTGATCGATTCACTCACATTGATGCATCATCTGAATTACTGTTTGCTGTAATCTCCACATGGCCCGCCGCTCGACCCCTAACAACAATAGTTTGTTCGGCTGAGATGCCTTTGAGGCACTTGAAGGAGTCGGGGTGAAGATCCAGATGATTCTCATGTTGTTTGATCAAATTCACAGTGATATCGTCAGTTAGTTTGTCGCTGAGGAAATATAAGAAAAGGAGATGAAATTATAATAGAATAAAGAACTGACTTTTAGAAAAGATTTAACTAAGTTATAGTTTGGATTTAGAATCTATAGATATTCAAATTCTATTCCGTATACACTTACCTCACATAGACCAAAAAGCTTTTATTGCTGTTTACCAACACTGTCAAGTCGTGAGTGTCGACTGTTAGTAAACTACTCGCTCTTGCTCCTGATAGTCCAATTGTAACTGAAATTGATAACAAATCACTTTTATTTTTAGCACTTAACTGGGCTGAATATTAATGAAAGACAAAAACAACTTACTGCACAGCACAACGACAAGCGCCCGCCGCAAGTAATGGAAACGATAAAACATTTTGTTGCCGTCTTAAAACACCTGCAAATTAAGTTGTTCCATTACCACTTCATTGTCGAGAGCTAAAAAAAGAAAGAGAAACGAAAACATTAATAACAAAAGATACATAGAAAGAAATAAGATTTTCATACATTCTTTTCTTTTCAATTTTGTTTTTATAATATATTTGTAATATTAATAGTAAAATAGTAAACGTAAAGTGTATTTAAAGCAAGTAAGACAATTCTATTCGGGAGAGCAATCACGTGCTAATTAAAACAGCATAGAGTGTGAATTTATAAAAATTGTACAAATTTGAACTCCCTCTCAAAAAAAGACAAAAAGAAAAAAAACCGTGTCGAGTTACAAATTCTCAATTCTAAGACTCTTTGCATACCCTCTACCAACAGCGTTATTTCATTGCTTGAGCAAGTGGTTGTTCAGTTCGAAGTTCGAACTACTTCACTGCTAGAGCGCCATCTAGCGAATCTAAGCTCAAGTAGCCGACTCGAAATTCAAAGACAGTTCAATTGCACTTGAGTTGCTCAGAATATGCCAGAATACGCGCACTGTATGTGTATATTATTGTAGTATTGTACGACGCTACTGCCATATTCGTTTACTAATCAGCTTAACTTAATAGATTTTAATTATTTTTTTCGACATATAATCTTTACTGAAAGTTGATATTTTAGAAAAACTTCAAACTCATTAACATATTGGTTATATTTGCAGGTGGTTTTCCAATTTTAAGAAATAGTTAACATTTGAAGTTAAAAAAAAAAACAAATCTAAATTGCCTAAAACACACATGACATTAAAAATTTTGAGACTCTAGCTCTAAATAGAAACTCTATTTCTCAAGAAATGCAAACTACAATTGTATATCTTAATTTCCATAAGGTTTTTAATCACTAACCATAGTACGGAAATAGTTAGTTAATATATAAAGTCCCTTTTATATACAGAGGAACGAACACTCATGTATGTTGTCCTGATCAAGAATATGTATGTACATTGTATAGGGTCTATCATGCCTCCTGCTTCTCCGTTACATACATTTAACATAAATTTTATAAACTTGGGGATCTCCATATTAATTCGCTTTAAATTATAAAGCCATACGAAGATAAATTGAAATTAATTAATCAAAACAAAACCTTAAAATAAAATGGAAAACCCTCTAAGCAAATTGATATACCTATACTAAGTGCTATAGGGAAGTGTGTTGTGTATTAAGCTGGAATTTCCCTAATTGCTTTGCATTTCGCAATACATTTTTATTTACACTTCTGATTCACTTTGTTAAGAACTTCAGTTCGACAGTTCTTTGCGAATTGCGCTTATTCTTGTATGTACAGATATACATATATGGATGTGCAAATACTCAGCTGTATATGCGAATAGCTAATATGTCTTCATTGTGTTAATTGAGAGTCATACAGTCAATAGGCATTCAGGCCACAATATTTACAGGCAATCAATTCTGAAAGGAAATTGAAGATCTGAAGAAATCACAAACAAAGTAAATTGGATCATGTTCAGGAAAACAGTTCAATTAATGATTAAGTTACATATAGATGTACGAAGCATTCGAATATGTTTGTGAAGGAAAATCAATTGAACGGGATCAAATTGTGAATGAAAATCTTTAAATATGAAAGTGATATTTGTATTTATTATCATATGTATTTGAGCTTTACAAATATATGTATATCATCTCATTACAATACAGTATATATCATTTTCATGTGTAGATCATCTCATTGTAATCTAGTACATTACAGCCAATGCGGAGTATGCCTAATTCTAGAATCTACAAATAAGTAATTTGCCTACCAATCAGGAAAAATAGTTAGATTGATTGAAACAGAGCTATATATAATATGTGGTATATATATAATTTGTAAGTCTATACAGTCTGTACAATCATTTATCGAACTACCTGTTCAGCAGCTCAAATATTATACCAGCCTTGTAATTCTTGATTATTCGAGCTCAAAAACTGTGGAAGATATGGTTTCATTCAATTCAACACGATCCCTTGTAATATATGCACGTTACCTGACCCGATCTTAAGCAAACACTCGAAATATAGACTTTCAGTTTGCTTAGCCCCCCACAAAGCTGTTTTAATATTTGCTCTATTCACAAAAGTCAACAATGTCTGAGAACTCTTTTTCAATTATCAACTATAAATTTGTGAATTGCCTTTTAAATAACAATTTCGAAAGAATGTTTGTTTGTTTTATGAATTAAAAATCGCGACCTTTTCGCGCGTTCCACAACATAATAAAACAGAAACAGCTCAAAAAACGAAAGCAAAGCTTTTATACTTTTTTTTTTATACGCACAAGCCCAACTAACAATCTACAACGAGTCATGTAGAGTCATAAACCTACCACACACACACACACATGCACGTCTATATGTCAGCACTATCAAAAGACGATCGTATACAAATGTATCAAGTAACAAATACAATCACAGAAGCTCATATGGCGGAGGTTCTACAAATCAAGCCGCCTTGACTATGACATGCTGCACTCCATAAAACAAGTAAAAACGTTGCAAACGGTTGATAGCGACTGCATCATACGTGTTCGAGGTAGAATAAAAAAGAAATTTTTGTTTTTGCAAAATATTATAGATATTCTATAAAGAATTAACATCAGTTATATCACTGATCAGCAGACAATTAATCATTCATATATAGATCTTTGATAATGAAACTCCAACACTAAAGAAATTATAGAGTCTTTCGATTAGCCAAACACATATGACATATATTTACAGGAAAGAATTAGTAAACCTATAGATTAGCCCTGAGCTAACGGTCTTTGTGAATGAATTATGTACTCCTATATCATTCTTTTATTCACCATATTCCCTCATTAAGGTAGCTTTATAAACTATGTACATATTTCACATACAATAAAAATCTTTAAAAATATTTATTTTTAAATATCAAATCCCTAGTTCTATTATACTCAAAATATAGTACAATAGTAGCTCCCGCTTTACAACTACTCCTATGGGTGTAGCTGCTGAGCCTGAAGTTTTTATGAGCTAATATTTCAATTTCCCTAAGTTTAGCCTCAAAATTTATATTCTAGAAACTATAATTAGGCAACGCCTCTAGTGGGCGTATACAAAAATCACAAGGTACTATGAGCTGAAGGTACTATACTATACTATACTAGTAAATATATTACAATGTTCAACAGTTTAGGTTCAAAGCGAGAACAGATTTATACAGACGACAACACAAATAGACTATCAAACTAATATAGACTTTTCACTGTGTGAGCGAGTATCAAATCTTGAAAGCTTATCAGCCAAGCATTTATAATTCAAATTGAAGCTACAATACTTCGGCTAGATGAAGGGACGTGAGTAAGAATGGTATACACTCTATAAAGAACCAATAAAAACCAATATACTTCATACATTAACTAACTGAAACAGCATCAATTATCTAAACACTGTATATTTATAGCACTTAATAGATCAGGTGAGTGTTAATACGAACTTAAACATATTTCATATCTGAGAAATGCACTGCTCAAAAAGCCAATATACTCGATTCACTGTCTAGACGGGTGTCGTCTATTCTGGATTGCCTGTTCATTCAGATATTTGTTGATAGCAAAGGCAGATGACTTTGCAAAACTTGTATACAACATCCTGAATATAAACTTATCAGACTCATTGATAAGGCTAAGCGGGCTAGTTACAATATGTTGTTGTTGTACTAATGTGATGCATGTTGCAATAAATTGGCTAATCAAATTGATTGCGGTAATCGATAATGATTCGAACTAAAATTGTAGTCACACAGAGTTTGCCGACAGCAAACAGAATGTGAAGAAAGGGAAGTATAAATATAGTTCTTGAAGAATTTACACTTTATGGGGGCTACACGAGTGTATTCATAGATGTCAAATATTTGCCGACTTGACCATTTGTATAAATAAACAATGCAAATATATTAGCCAATTCTGCTTTTTCCGATATCGTTTCGCAGCCGGATTAGAACTTTCACTTGAAAGTTGGTTAGCGTTGGAAAGCACAATAACAGAAATGTCAAAGTATCTAGGCGACATTTGTATAGATATACATATATATATTCATACCATTCACGCACTCGAATATCGGGGTGATATAGAAAACTATCTTACAACTCGAATCGAGAACTTAAAACATTTTCGTAATGTACTTAAACTGCGTGCGCGTACAACTTACTTACCAATCGCTAGTTTAAACCGTGTTCAGCGATACGCGACTCTCAAGATACTGAGGCACCATACAACAGTGCCTCGACACTTTATATATAATGAGACAGCGTGCTGTGATCGGGCTTGCACGACTACCAAATACCCTAGGTTGAGTACTAAACTTCGGCTGACAACATTCTAACTCACGCACACATACACAGACTCAGACACAATCACATACATATTGATCTTTTAGATAGAAATCGGAATGAGTTTTTAATCTCATCTGAATCGAGTTTCAGCATATGAGTGTAGCAGTAGTATAATCAGGTATGCATATGCCGAATGCATAACTTTCTCTAGATTATAGTGTCTAAAAATGAAATATATTTATGGCTTAGATAGGAATAAAATGCTCTATATTTTAGTGAGCTTTCGGAGCATATATATTTATTAAGATTTGATAAATTAAGCAATAAAACGTACGAAATCTGCTTTGCCCACTAGTTGTCGATATCGATTTTAATCGATTATAGGAAGAGAACAAAACATCAATTTAAAACAAACTGGTATATTTAATACAGCTAGTTATAGCTACAGCAATGAAATCTAACTCCTATAGATTTTATAACAAAAATAGATTTAACGTAAGCATACAAAGTTATCGATATCGAAAAAGAAATGTGTGCACTATAGGTGCTATAAATGACTATACAACATGTAATTTATATACTGGACGAATTATCAATTCAATGAAACAGGAAATTGCCTTCCACTCTAGTTCAAACCCTTTGCTTTTTATCGATTCTATATAACAGATCAGCTTCAACTCCAGTTCAAACCCTATAATTTTATATGCTAAATCTACAGCCGAACATTGACTTCATCTACTGACCTCCGTCAAGGTGTCTCATCTCCCATTGACTAGTTACAAACACCTTGACAAAACCATCATACCCCATTTACACAAGTGTCATGGGCTTAGGGTAGAATGAAGCTCACTCTGTTAGTGGAGTGCTCGGCGCTCTTCAACCGATCGATCGTGCATCGATTGTTGGCGCTTTTATTGTTGTAACTGGCACGAGGCGCGTTGACTTCAATTGAAATAGTACTTCGTTTTCTATAAATAATAACAATTATTAAAAAAAAAAAATATGTTTTCATAAATATATTTTTATTATAGATTACTTTGCCTGCAATAATCAGTTGAGTGTCTCTTGCTGCAGGGTTTCGATTCAATTGAACATCGTATATTTAAAATTGTAAATAGTTGCCATAAATAATATATTAGATAGAAACCGGAACACAAGCCGTAAATATATAATTATAAAATAATTTAGTATGGGCTACAGCAAAAGTCAAGCATGAACTCTATCTACTTCAACTGCAGTTAAAACAGTTTTTGTTTTAGATTCCATTCGTTTTCGTTAAGTCGAATCATATCACAGTTTACAAACTGATTGAAATTCTTGTTAGAAATCAAAACGAACTACCCAAGACTTGGGTATGGGTTGGTAAGACTTATAGGGTATGTATTCCAGCTGCGCAGCTTATTGTAGCTTGTTGTGACCTGCCAGACGATTCTTTTCCAAGATTAAGGCACGGCTGTAAGCAAAAGTAATGTTGGAATTCAATAGGAATGTGCTGAGTCAACTCTATGACAAGCTAGAAGTCATCAGACACTCACCGATAGCGCTCGTAGTAGCCGACGATGGTGCCGAGCTCCTGCTTGAAGAGTCGCACCAACATGCTGTCGAAGCCCTCGAGCTCGGGCAGGCTGAACATGTTGAACTGCAGCAGATGATCCTTCGAGGAGTCTGCCTCCGAGTACACGGCCAGCCACTTGGGTATCTCCTCGAGCAGGTAAGGATTCGCCGGCACCAGCGCGTTGTGCGTGTGCGCAGGTGGTGAGTACAGTGGCGCCTCGGGCCGTATTGCCTTGGGCGGCTCGGCGGATGTGGTATAAACGTAGTAGGACGTCAAGCACGGATGCTGCCTCTGGCACTGGCCGGTGTATTGGTTCTCGTAGTAGGTGCCGTGCAGCTTCGAGACCACGCGACGCCATCCGACTGGCAAGCCCTCGCGCTCCAGCGGATGATTCCAGTGCGTGGTGTGCGCATTGTGATCAATGTAATATTTCCGACCGTGCAGCGTGTACTGCGTGGCCCAACCGGGGGGCAGTGGCAGCTCCTCGCTTTCATTCAGCGACTGCTGCGAGGACACCTTCTGCAGGGCGCCGTTGCTATTGCTATCGGCAGCAGTGCCGGCAGTCGAATTGCTAGAAGCAGGCGGCGTCAAGGGCGGCGCGTAGAGAGATTGCACGGAGCTGGACGTGATGCGAGTGCTGCCAGAGCTTCGACCACGTCCACTAACGCTCAGCGATGCGCTCAGAGGCAGTGGCAAATGATGATGAAATTGCTGATGATGCGCATGCTGATGCGGATGGTGTTGATGATGCTGATGTGGATGAGTAGCCGACGATGCTGTTGTATTGCTGTATATGGGGGATTCGGAGCGCTGCGATTGCGTTACACGCATTGAGGACACACGATATGGATTCTCATATATGGGATACGAATCGCTCGAATAGCTGCCGATCATATGGCCCGCTAAGTGTTGCTGCTGCTGTCCAAGTGGCGCTCTGATAATGTGCAAAGTGAATAGCATTAAATATAAATTCAAACCAACTATGTGTACTCAAATACCTCATGAGTGAAGCATGCTGCTGCATGGGCTGATGCAGCAGCTGCGTGGGCTGTGGCATGGCGAATTGGGCTGGCCTTTGCAACATGTTGGCATAGGAGGCATTCAGCAGGCCCTGGTCGATGTCGTAGCTCGGCGCTCCAACGGGTTGAGTTTGCTTCTGCGTCGAGTAACTACGTTGGAAGCCTCTCGTCGGCGTTTGGAGCAGTGGGGAGGATTGCTGGCGTCGCATGCGCTCCATCTGCTCAATATTAACATAGTTGCTCTGCTGGAACTGAGTATTGGACGTGGTCGGGGGCTGCAGCGTCTGCTGATTGTTATTGGTGTTCAAGGGCATCTGACTTTGGGCCCGTCGCGCATGATAGTAATCCGGCTGGACATCGCTGCACGAATATGTATTGCGACTAGAGCTGGAGCTGCGCGGTTTGAATTCGCAGCTGGGCGATGTGCTCGCACAGCGCTGCAGCGACTTCTTTTTGGCACGTTGATTTTGTTGGTCTGGATAGGAGGTCCATACGTTTATTACCGGTATTTCAGGCGGCGTGTCCTTCTTAACATATTTGCCCACAACGCCTTCTTTATGTGCCTGCGATTTGTCTTTGCTTCGGCGCGAAAGCATCGTCGGTTTACGATTACACAGCAAAATTGTTAAATAGTTCATGCAACGCCGACGTCGTGAATTAACTTAATTATGTATATATGTATTTTTCGTTTTCTTTCTTCGCTTCTCTAATGTTCACTTAACGAACTACTAATTTATGCCTAACAAAAGTATTTTGGTTCTTTCGATCAGTAGATGCACTCACGTGAACGAGCAGCGTAGTTCAGTTCAGTTAGTTCCGCAAAACATCCTTTATAAATTTTAAATAAATAAACTGTGCAATTGAATGATCTGAACACAAATATGTAGCTAAGACCACATATTATTTTTATGATTAAATTTCATTAATTTCCATCTTGTTAAAATTAAATAACGTTAATTGTCTTTACTGCAAATTTAAAATCTTCTAATTGGTTCAAAAATATGTTAACAGAACCTCAAATGTTAATGTTATTCTTCTTTGTTCCGACATTTCATCTATCGATGAATCGATATTTATGTAACGTTGCTTCATGGTTGTGTTAATCAGAAATTAACATAATTTTAAAAAATATTTTGATATAATTGAGTACAGATCACTTTATTTACTACTGCATTTATATGAAGATGTTATTTTATAAACCTATTGATAGGTGAAAGCTAATGAAGCTACTGAAGATGCCAGCTCGTTTCGAATTCTTTACTTTATTTTCGATTTTAAAGATTTTTATAGCACTTCATAAATGTTAATAATTTAAATCAAAACACTTAATGTCATGCTAAACAAGATGCATTCTGCGCTTAATGGTGTCCGTGGGCTTCAGCCTCCAACTGCTCCTTGGTCTTGAAGCCAACTTGCTCCTCTGGGGTGTGGGGCCAGAAAGTGGGCTTGTTGATGGGGTCCAATGCTTGGTCGGGGAATGCATCACGGTAATCTTCCATTGTCATCTGGTCGTATGGCAGCAATGACTTCAAATGGGCGATTTCCTTCTGGTAATCCTGGATGCGCTGCTCAGACTGCTTCTTGTAGTTGGAAATCTCGGACTTCGACTCCTCGATTTCGCAATCAACCTGCTGCGACACGGTGTCCTTAGGATAGGGCACGGACAACGCATCGTATTGCTTCTGGAAGTTATCGACTAGGCCAGCGACGGGAATCAGCTTCTTGTAGTGTGCCCAGTCGATCTTTGGCGGATTCTCTGGATTGGCCAGCACAGCACGCACATAAATGTCCGACTTTGTCTTGAAAGCACCGAAGCTGCTTTTCTGGTTAGCGGGCACACGCTCGGCCAGAGCAGACCAGTTGATCGAAGATTGAGCGATGCGGCGTGCTGCCATTATTATTATGTTCAATTCTGAAAACAAGGAAAAGCGATGAGAATCTCATGGAATGGAAATGGCAATGGAAATTATTTGCTAAGCTTTTGGTTTTTTTTTTTCAGCTATGCACAGAAAATTTGTTCTGCAATAATTATGTAACTTATTGCAGTTCTAAAATTTTCATAATCGCTAACGAGAGTTTATCACAGGACATTATCCATTATCTCTCTCACGCGTATTACATGCACAAGGAGAATTCCTTAGGTCTAATTATAAGAATTCATTAAGTTTTATTTTACACACGATTTTGCACACCACTTACTTCAACAAGATAATAATTATCGAATCAGACGGCAGAAGCAATCGAATATAAATTGTCGAAGTCCGATTGCAAGGTGGAACTGTCACTTATTCGGCTGTCAACAACTGGTCACACTCAATGAACACACTTCGGTTATCAATTGCTTGAAAACATTGTGTTTATAAATATTATTTATTAACATGCTTAAGATTTTACCTCAAGCATTACAACAGACGCGTGCTCTCTCATCGGCCACAGCATCAGTGACGCGCTTACATCGTTCTGTCTACTGTCGCGTTTATCCGACAGTCGTTGTGCACCCCGATGGATCTACAACTACAATTCGATATCACGAGCCCCGCAAAATAATCAAAGTAATTATATAAGATGAAATATACTTGGATGAATGTTTTTTACAAATTGTTTATATTCTATTCAGCTGCCATTGGACTTAAGTACGTTATCCGAATCGGAGCGTAAGTCTCGTTTAGAGGCTCGAAAGCCGCGTAAGAAGGTCAAGATTATGGACGAAGTGGAAGACAACTTTAATGCGAGAAAATACATGAAATATATTAAGAATAAAAAATAAACTATCATATAAATAAAGGCATTGTAAACTTGTTACATATATAACAAAACTACATAAATATATTTAAATAAAATATTAGCCCATCCAATATTCATGTGTGGCTGAATCTACGTAAATACTTAAACCAAAAAATACTGAAAATAACAACAATAAAAATCTCCCCTTTTGTGGTGGCGTATTTGCGTTGCCAACTGCGGTCACTCTTGCCAAATTGTTCAGATTGCAGATAGAAACGAAGCTTGACGTGGGTTCGCGTCGCGAGTTGTTTGTAAACGGTTCGCAAGTGCAAATATAACTACATCTAATAATGCCAAAAAATAAAAATAAAAATAGTAAAAGTGGTCGGCACTTAAAATGAAATGAAGTTATTCAAGCCTCGTAAAATGCATTGTATAAAACGTTACAGTGAAATGCTGAATTGGTAGTTGTCCAATAAATCTTACATGCACGCCCGTATGTGTATATTTGTGAGTGTGTGCGTGTGTTAGTGTGCAATGCAGTAAACAAGACGAGCGTATTATTTAGTGAAATTTTTGCTTCCAACTAAATTTTGAAGTTTTCAAAACGACAACGCGCAAAAGGTTTTTGCGTTAAATTCTGTGCTTGTGTCTTCATATTAATACAATTGCAGCAGAATAGCGCAGCAGACACATATATGCATTTGTGTGTGTGCATATGTATACACAGCGTACTTATTGGATTATAAAAACGAAAATAACTGGTAAATAATGTTTGCTTAAGATATTTTATCAGTAGGAAAACAAAAAAATTAACAAATTCTTGTGGTGGGACGTGTTTCGCATGAGCGTAAATATAAACATTCTTGCTTAATATGCATATGCCTGCGCTTAACAATGTTTGTGAAGGCGTGTGCAGACTGTCAGTGTGTGAGTGTGCCTGTGCATCTGTGTGTGCGTGTGTGTGGGTTTACATGGTACATGTTTCGTTCTCTTTTCTGCTGCATTTTCGTCGGAAGCGGTTCTGCCATAGATGATGTGACCTTTGCCTGGGACAGTACATCAATATTTCTCAATATAATGTATATATATATAATTTGTTCACATACAAAAACTAAATTTACCCATCTTTTATATGTTACAAATATATATTTTGTTTGTTTACAAATACATATTCACAAGATTTGCTCTGCTTTTACCCCGTTATGTTGCTCCACCACCTCTCGTGTGTGTGTGTGTGTGTGTGTGTATGTATATGCTTGGAATGCTGTTTAATGTGGATGGCTGGCTACATGCACTTATTTTTGTAAGCAGCGGAAATGTAAAAATAACACACACACATGCACAAGCACACACCAACACTGGTGCAGACGATGCGGACGGAGCTCAGTCTTAGTCTTGGTGTCTGCTATTTTCCCCAATACCAGCGCTTTTTTCGTTTAGTGGAAAGCCACTTTTCAACGGAAAATGCAAATGCTGCGACAGATGTTTCACTCATTATTATGTGAATCCATTCATAGTCTATCACACACACACACACACACATACATATATACGAGCATTGTGTTTGCGTTGCGAGATTTTTCTGTTTTCGTGAATGTGTGTATGTGTGTGTGTGCATATGCATACATGTGTCATATATTCCCACTATTTGAAGTCAGTGATTCAGTTGGTTCTTATTGGATTTCGGTGCTGGTGGACAAAAACCATTGATATTTGTTCCATTTCCGATTTGCATTCTACATTTACGTTCGTTCGCTTTGTCAGCTGCATTTGCTCGGCTTTTGCGCTTTCTTTAGTTTTCTCTGCTCTGTCTGTCTTCTAGTCTAATTTATCTTCAAGTCGCCATTCTACTTGCATTTTATGGCGAAATTAAACCAATATGTTAATTGGCGATAGATAACGGAATAGATATAGAAATAGATAACGTACTTGAACAAATGGCAAAGGCTAAAGAAAAGGGGTATTCCTACACTGTGAAAGCAACAACAAAAGCAATTTTATACTCTATAAATTTAATTTGTTTATGAGCCTACGTTCCTTTGTGGGCCTTGTTCCAGTTGCTTTTGTTTTTTCATTTTTATTTATTTGTTCTGTGTATATACATAAATTAATCATATTTTGCTTATATATTACTTTTTGTTCTTTCATTTGCGTAAAACAGCTGTTGAGCAAATGTAATCTCAAATGGAACAGGGTATTTACTCAGCCATCATTTGTGCTTAGCCAACAAAGAATGCATTTCTGGCTAAGAAAATAGTTTGCCGACTGAGTCAGTTGACAAAAAAGGCTAAATCTGTACTGCGAAATTGTGTGTTGTGTATTTGTTTACTGCGCCTAGAGCAGCGCACGCTTTGCCTAGCCTTGTACAGGGTATTATTGGCAATGGCAGCCGCATTCCTGATGCTGCCTTTAAGGTAAACTCAGTGTATTGACATGAATGTGTTAGCTGCGCACATACCTAGATAGCCTTGAACTTTGCTTTCATTTCAATGCTACGTGCCGCAGATTGTTGGCTCAATTGAATAAAAGAATATTGAATCATTTATCATATTTACTTTTCAATTTAGGCACTCTATGTTAACCCTATCAAATGCATTTTGTGCTACTAAGATAAATTCTAGTTTGTATGTTATCGATCTGCATCTTCTGTTAGCTAACATTCAGTGCACTGTAATATAACATAGAAGTCGAGTCTAATAAGAATTTGGCGAGCAGCATAAACCTGCCGCAGGAGCAGGCACTAGTAGTCGATCTTCTGTTAGCTAACATTCAGTGCACTGTAATATAACATAGAAGTCGAGTCTAATAAGAATTTGGCAAGCAGCATAAACCTGCCGCAGGAGCAGGCACTAGTAGTCGAATCTAATTGGTATTTGTACAGTCTACTAAGCACTGTTAGATAACAGGGTATGCGAGTCCAATAAGTATTCGGCAATTCAAAGTATTTCGATTGCTAGCAACATTTTGGCCGTTTTTGCTGCTTCTATCTTATCGCGAATTTGCTGATAAAAAGCTGCAAATCAAATTGCTAGCTTGTACTGCTGTTGTTGTTGTTGTTGTTGTTGTTGTTTCTTTGTTGATAATTTTTCTATTTCTTTTTTGATTAGAACGGAAAAGGAACAACAATGTTATGTCATCGTTAATCAGGCGGGCGGTTAGCTAACATTCTTTTTGAACTTCTGGAAAATTTTAGCATGTAGTGCGATTGTAAATCTAAAATATGTTCGAACAGCAATTCAAAGTCAATTGCAGAAAAAACGAAAATAAATGCTTTACGTACATTGTTAACAATTTGTATTTTTATCAGCTTTTAAAACGTTGAAATGAACGTGTGTTTAATCGCAATAAAACGAGTGTTCTTATCAAAAGCAAACAGCTCTAAATTCACTCTGCACAAATTGTACACACAAAATTACTGAATAAATAAGTTAATGACACGAGAGAGTGCTCAAGTGGGGAGTGCCGGACTAGCAGATACTCTGAACAGAACTCAGAACTGGTATTTGCCTCACTAAGAAACAACACAAACAAGCACGTGCCTATGGGCTTTGCTATGGGAAACATATTGTTGAATAACTGTTGTTCCAGTTGGACTTTGTTAATTAACGTTTCGGGGTGTGATAATGATGTGCAGATGTGTGTGTGTGTGTGTGTTTGACAAGAGTCACAAGTGTCTGATGTATACGTTTTTTGCAAGCTTTGTAGGAAGTGGAGGAAGGCTATGCTAAATCACGGCAAATTGAAAAGCAAATGATCATCATAGATGAGGGGAGATGTAGCTCAAGCTCAAGACTTTAGGCTCTAGAATGTATGTAGCTATAAGGTCTAGCTACTATAAGTCCTATTATATAACCATGTTGGTAATGACCATTCTAAATATATTTTCTCTCTTTTTCCTTTACAGAAAGTGCTTCCACTTCCGATTCAAACATCTTCCAATACAACTGTGCCAAACGAATAAAAATAATTTGAAAAGTATCGCACGTGCTGGAGTTTCCTGTCTTTAAATTATCCAAAATTTTCGTGCTCCGATTGATTTTCATATTTTAATATATATATATCCCAAGATTTTTTTTTTTTTTTTTTTTTTTTTTTTTTCAAAGTTGTCAATTGATTTGGCCAAATATTGAATTAGAATGTGTTGTGCCTGAAAAGTAAAACTAAATAATAACAAGTTTGAGCGCCCATAAGAGTTGAAACATTTAAAACCTATCGTGTTCGTACGTTCAGGCCCAGTCGTCGTATCTTTCGAATTGTGGCCGATGTAACCATAGTAGAGCAGCGCAGCTTTCAAGAGCTGCCACTTGCCCAAGGCCTACTTCATCATCAGCCATCGACCGATCCTTACCCACCTACCACGTCAACAACAACAACAGCAGCAGCAACAACAACCGCAGCAGCAACATCCAACAAAACTATACGTCATAGCTGATAATTATGAATCTAAATCAACACAGTGGACCTGGACCCCCAGCGAACACTACCAGCTGTAGTAGTAGTACTATTAACAACACTAATAATAATAACAAGTCTTGTGATCAAGTGGACGCGTCGCCAAGTTTGTGGCGGGACAGCAGCACATCGGGCATGTGTTCAGTGTCTCACAGAGTTGGTGAGCCGACGGCGACGGCCGAGATGTCGACTGGCGGGCCCAACAACAGTGTTGTTACTAACACTCATTGGAGTACTAAAAACACCAGCTACAACCATCCACCGACATCTGTTATGCGGACAATATCATCGGATCGTCTGGTCACGGGGCCCTCGTGTCGCGCTCTGCGTACTGCCGTCTCCGCATTATATTCTGTCGATGACTTTGTCAAGGAAAAAATCGGTTCGGGCTTCTTCTCGGAAGTTTACAGGGTAAGTTCGAAACAATAGGCTAACACATGGATATTTGATTCATTTTTAAGCTATTGGAAATTGATAATGTTAGTTGGGATCTTTCCAATTAGAATGTATATATTCTATTGTATTATTTTGGGTTTATCGAAGATAGATCATTGTGCTACTTAATTCTATAGATGACACATTAATTACTATAAAAAATATTTTCATTATTATAGCATTCGTATAGCATATTGAAAATAATAATAAATATTACATCATAGAACGAACCTTAGGTGAAAATTCCGTTTGATTGACGCATACTTTTGACAGCAAGTGTAAGCTATTTCAATATGTTGACTTCACACAGTTTGTGTAAGGAAAGTTATTGGAAAGGTCTTAGAAAACAAGTGAGAGTGCTCTAGTTGGGTATGCTCGACTAGCAAATACCCAAACTTAAAAAATTACACTAAAAGAGAAACGCATCTAAGCAGCAGTTCTTCCCCAAAAACCAAGTCGATATATAGTTTTGATCGATGTAAAGAAAATAGAATGGTATATCGATAAAAAAATTGAGAAAAAGATGTCCTGCATGTGTCCTGTATGCAAGAATACATATTTCAGACTTAAAATCTGTAGCTTTTAAAGTTGCCGAAATCGAATCAATGATAATGAGAGCTAGGCGAACGAGTGGACACAGATCGATTAAACTCTTCAGCCTGATCAATAATTCATATTTGTTACATGACGACACTGTCGACACACGTCGTGCTGCCTGTTACACAATCTACCACAAAACTGTAATACCCCGCTTACCCAACTGCAAAGTGTAAAGGGTATACAAATACAAAGACAAGCTTCGCGTATTATGTTTTTGCTTGCCATTGATATTTCATTTTATTTGTTGCATTTCATAAGTGAAAATAGTTATTTTTAGCCTTTTTATATGATAATAATAAGTGAAGAAAACATCATAATTAATTTAATTTATGCTTTCTAATGCTTCAAATAGCCAAATGCCTCAGACAATATTCGCGTGCGAATTTCTCAATGCATCTTATAAATAATTTTGCTGTACAGCCAGCAGCAGTCCATTGCCTTTTATGGTATTTAGTTTTTGCCATTGTGTTTGTTTGTGTTTTTTTTTTCTTAGTTACGCATTGACTAATTAACAACATGCTGTGTGACGCTGCCTAAGTAGTCGTATTGTTTGGAGTGCGTTCACTTCACTTCTCTCTTAAGCAGTTCGATTGAGTCCAAGTTTCCCCAAAAAACCAAAGTTTTCAGTAATAATGAATCATACTAGGGCTAGGGCTAATTGCACTTAAACAATTATTAACCTCAACTGATTCATGGAATTTAACATATGTAAACTGGGCGAAAACCAGAATGAGTAAGATTACAGCAAAGTTAAACTAGTTAAATGAAGTTAATTAAAGTTTATTACATTCTACCTAAAGTCTAAAAGTCATGATTGTCTGAATCATGGAAACAACAACAACTACAATTGTATCATATTAAAATCTCAGGATAAACACTTTTCTTTTAAGTTTTAATCAATTCTCGAATCAATCTTTATTCTAATAATAATGACATTCCTTATCATTATCTAATCATCCAAATGTTGTACGAAATTGTCAAATGCTAAGAATGTCAATCAATAGTCTTGCTACGTGCCGCACTTTTCGTCTGTATATCATACGGAAATTAGGCGCAAAATACATGAGTTGCATTAACGCCAAGTATAATTAGGCGAATTTCGGAATTGAGTTCAAGGTTTTAGATATTTGCTACGCATAGAGGGTAATTCAGGGCAACGTTTTTATGCAAATGTATGTAATATCATATAAAAACACAAAATAGACATAAAAGTCATTGATCTCATAAAATAAAAACAAATTAAAAGGAGACTTAAAATATATATCCCTGTATAATCATTAGTAATTATCGATAAGTATCGATATTTCAAGTTACTAGATACTTTAGTTTTTGTATATTTGTTTTTATAATGAATAAACAGACCTTAAATATGTTCGCACAAAATTGAGAAAATGAATACGAATTTCACATATTTTGTGCTGTTGTTGTAAAGTCTATTAATACTTCCGGTTTTAGATTATGCCTGAAAAATACAAAACATGCAAATAGTTTAAGAAGAGGCCTTTAAATATTGTATATAAATATTATATAGCTCGTAAATCTAGAACGAAATCTATATAGGTTGGTAGTTAGGGTATGACAGCGTCGCGCATTCCCGACTAGGTGAATGATCTACTTAAATTGAATTGAATGCCGTAAAGCATTTACAGTTAGTCTTGAGTAGAGTTGTCAAATCGAAAATTGAAAGGAAAATACATTTGCATAACAAATGACGGAGCTTGGCAAAAATAGTAAAAATATTTAACGCACTAATCAGCCGGCAAAAACACTTTCAATAACAAAGCAAAGCTCTGAACACACAACGCAGCACTGAAAATTGAAAATTGAAAACAAAACAAAGGCAACAAATGCCGCAGCGATCGAAAGTCTGTTGTAGGCTTATATAACATATCGTATAGCCATAGCCACACACGTTATAGATCAGTACCGTAATCGTTTGTTATGGCCGTTGCCAATGCTTTGTTTTAAACTTGGCTCCGTATGCAGTCACAGAGTCGCAATTTATATATATCAAATATTTATACAAGTTTATCAAAGAAAATTCATTTCGTGTTCGTGTGGCCTTGCCTGGCATTAGCATATACGAACGATCAAATGTCTTATGCTTTGGTAAGACACAGTCTTGCCCAAGATCCTATAAATTACACCATGAATGCGGCTCCTCCTCCGCTGATCATCAGCTGATTGCCAAACACCCACAGATATTATCTATTTCTGTTCTACGCGCGCCTGCCGTCGCGTGCTGCAAGCCACAAGCTTTTCATTCGCCTACAAATCTTCAATAAATTTGTTAATGTGCCAAAAAATATATTTCTGTTTGCCGCGCTGTCTTTTTTAATAATATTTAAGAGGCAGCAAGAGGGCAACGGGCGAGTATGCTTGGCCAGTAAATACCTACACTAATACTTTATAATATTAGTTTATGTTGATTATGAAAGGTTTGAAACTACGACTAGAAGATACCCTTTGTCGAACTGCTGTTTATAAGATATTCTAATTAGTAAACTTTCATGGAAATGCCAAAATTTATTAATTCAATTTCAGAAATGCTTTTTCATGTTCTTCCATCTCCAAGTCTCTACTAATAATATAATATAATAAGCATTTAAACTGTTTATGATCTAAATTTCTATAGGCTGAAACCAAATATTGCATTATTGCAAGTTATTTTGTTTTGATTTTTGTTTATTATATAAAAACCATTTGCTTATTTTATTAAACATGTGTTTTGCTACCTTTAGTGGAAACTTAATCGAGGAATAAACAAATAATCAGAGGTGATATATACATAGAATAAGCTGAACAATCCATACCATTAATGGATTATTATTTACAATAGTGCAGTTGTTCTTCCACATTTCTAGTTCGTACAGACGGATTGCAAACCAGACATTGCTTGAAACCAATATACTCGTTTTACTGCTAGTTAAGGCGTATCGAAATTCAATTAGTGCTTCAAGTGTGTGAAATATAATAAAGATCTCAACATGGAATTCACGAAACTCCCGCATACAAAAATGTTCGCTCAAAGTTTTTAAAGTAATTGCATTGAGGTGCTGTGCTTTCTTCAGCCATATATATGGTATATATGATAAGCCTAAACATTTAATCGACAATATTTCAAATATTTTTATTGTTTTTCTAACATAACACAACAAAAGCAGCAACAACAACAACAACAAAAGCAATTGATACATACTTTCTTTTTTGCCGACACGCAACAATTAAAAAAAAATACAAAATTAATGAAACAAAAGCAACAAAAATATACGTGTATGGGAAGTGGGGGTACGACGGTTATTGTACTTTATGGAGGTCTCAATATATATATATATTATGGATTATTTTTGCCACCAGGTTTTTCAAAAACAAAAGTGAAGCACCTCAAACTCCGACACAAAGTGTAACAATAAATATTATTTTCTCACATTTGAAATGTGAAATGTGAAATTGAATGAGCTCTGAAGCGCAGCTCAGTGTCTGGCGTGCCTCTCGCCAACGGCCCGAACTGTGCAGCCAACTGTATTTATATACATACTAATGTGTGTGTGTATATGTATGGGTGTCTTATCTTGAATGGGGCAAAAAGCAATTATTTATTTCTTATTTCTTGCCTGTTGCAGCATTTCACTTTTCTACACCGATGTTACAGTTAACAAGTGAGATATATTGCCAAAAATAAAAACAAGTTGTTTCTTCTACCTTGAACTCGATTGAAAGCGGGAAATTAATGTTGGTTAAACTGTAAACGGCAGGGGGAGTTTATTTGTTGGGCAGCAGCAGAAGCAGGAGAGTTTATCAGGCAGTTCTAACTGTCTTTTAGCTGAAAATTTGAAACAGAACACAACTGGTCATATGACCGATAATATTATCGATTACCTATTTATACTTCTAAGATAGCTATCATTAGTTGTTATAATGGATTCTTCGAAGCGTCTCCATGAATCTCATAACAATAGTAGAGCTAATGGTCGAAAATTTACATTAGGAGATCGTACTATAAAATCGTCACCTCTTACATTTCGATTTAAATCGATTTACCAGCCTAGGTTTAGTTAACGTCCAAATTGTATAAGAAAAATGTTCATGCTCAACTCTTATATACTTCTCAAAAAATGTAACTGTAATTAATCGATAATTCTTTGATGCTTATATAAAATGCCAATATCAATAATCAATAATTTTAGTTATTATCTAGCATCTAAGATCAAAAATATATATCATGCTCCCTCTTTAGCGCATTCAGGTATGTTCCTTAGTATCGATACCGATTTCCACTTTCGTAAGCTCGATTAAAATCGATATTACAAAATTTAATGTTTAAATTTTTAGGATGCTAGCTAAAACTAGTTCCCGTTTGTTTTTGGGACGGTACAGGGTATTTTCTTAGCTTGGCATTACCGAAAAATCTCAGAGCTGCAAAGTTTTCGAGCAATTCTTGCTAGAGATCTATGACAAATTGGGCATGACTCAAATAAATGTAATGTTAATGGGTTTATAAAAGTATCCGAACTATGCATGACAGATTTGGTGACTCAAATTTTAATACCCTGTACAAAAGAGCTGACAAGGTGTTTAAAAAGTACTTCAAGGCGGCATTTCATGCTTTTAACAAGAAACAAGATTATGGCTAATAGATTGTGTAAAAGCCTTAATCTGAAGAGACTATTCCAAGAGTGATATGAGTTATATTTATATATATGTATTTGAGCAGAAGGGGGACAAAGAGGGGGGGAACACAAAACGAATAACCGTTTAGCCATCGTCATACTTACGTAGCATACACTTGTTTCTAAGTGATTGTCGGCTGTGGCACAGCTCACATTGGCGTTGATGAGTTGCACAACTTAAAGCACTGGAAGCATGTCCAAAACAACGAAAAGCAAGTTGAACGTCTAGATACAGATTCTAGAGGCAGCGCGAAAAAAAGAAAGCAAACTGGGCCAAATTCCATTCTGGTCGGACGAATGGCTAACTGTTTAGTTTTGCTAATGGCTACGACCTCAATCAACTGCTCAGAGCTGGGCAACGGTAGCGACACTCGACGATCTTCTTTTCAAATACTGGTCTGCATATATATATATATATATTTATGGTTAGTTAGTTAGTTAGTTAGTTAGTTAGCTATACACACATGCCAGTATAACTATAATTATAGCACCCTGCATAAACAGGTAGCTGTAATGAGACTTGCTATAGAAACATTGCTAAATTCATAATAATAACTATGAATAGAGAGCATTAAACTAGAGTGTATGTCGAAGTGGAGTGGACTGCATAATACTCGTTTATGATAGAAAATAATCAATTGATGGGCAAGCTATATTAGAGCTCTATATGTGGAGATAGATTTAAGATGCGTGCATACATAAAATTGACATTTGATTTGAAGATGGGTTTACAGATCTAACCTTTATGGGATAAACTTGTATATTTACGTCTCTATAAGCATAAACATAGAAAGATATGAATGCAAAAGAGAAATATGTTTGAAGAATATAAATAATATCAAGTCTCCTACGCAGTCGCATGCACGACAAAAACCAATATACTCGTCTTTGCACAGGAAAGGAATATATCTATATCGGATAGGCATTTGGTTTTGTAGGCTCGGGAAACATTTGACCACAGAACGCAAATGTGATTATTTGACATTATGTTTTGCTATGTCGTAAGTGAAGCAACTTCAATGAGAGGTTATACGAAATTCGCTTTGTGCAGCAACTTTTGGGGGATAAAAACTTGTTCAAACGAAAATCAAGTTGAAATCGTATTAAATATTTGTTAACAGCAAAACAAAATTGCATGTGGAAATAGTTAACAACAGAAAAATGAAAGAAAAACAACAACAGAAAAGAGTTGGCGATGCAATCGATTTGAAGCGTGGTCAATGCCGCCATATGAAACTTGTTTGGCCATTTGGGAATATCCCCCCAAATGAGACGAGCACTGCTGGCAGCCAGCCGCCAGTTGCCAGCCGCCAGCCTGGAACTGAATTGTACAGCAGGCGGGTTTTATTTGACTCTTTTCTCCCGCTTTTCGTAACCTGCTGTCAGGTTCGCCTCAAATGGACGTCTCAGGCGTTCGACTGGTTTTCTGGCTGCTGTTAACTTTACTGCTCAATCTTGGTTTTTGGCTGTTCAAAAAGGATGTGTTTTTTTTTCTTTTTGAGTTGCGGCATTTGGCGACGTCTTGTTGTTTTTTATTTCCGCAATGGCCATTTCTCAACGAGTTGAAAGTGAAACTATCAGCATGAGCAAACAAGTGTTTAAGTAACAGCCATCACCCTATCCGAAAACATGTATGAGATATGTGGCATGTCATAATAGAGAGAGAAGCGGATTTGACTGCACTTTTCAGCTGAAGAGATAGAGTTAAGTGTATTCTTAGACTAAGCGCTATATGAGCTCTATGTGGGCGTGGCATCAATAACTTCCGCAATCTAATATCAGCTGTTATATTAGTTTCCTGATTCCATGAATCAGACTTATAGTTAAATCTATTTAAATTATATACATCCAGAACTACTATTTCTATGAACAGTCGACGATCCAATGCATCTGTCATAAAACCTCCAAACTTAAATTATTACTGACCTCAAGTAACGAGATTTTGTTCTCAATTTTCTTAACATTCTATTCTCAACAAAAAATTGACCACTTTATTTTTTTGTACAAACAAATATTACTACTACGTTCATGACAACATCTGTATATATCTATATATCTCAATAATGTATCTTAATAAAAAAAATATATATATATAGTAAAAAAAACTTTATAAAAATATATAATTAATCATCTCTGCTTTCTGCTACTTTTTCACTATTTAGGTCACTCATCGCACAACTGGACAAGTGATGGTGCTGAAAATGAATCAATTGCGCGCCAATCGGCCGAACATGTTGCGGGAAGTTCAGTTGCTTAATAAATTATCTCATGCAAACATATTGAGGTGAGTGTTTGAATACCCTGGACAACTATAAAACATTGTGAAGAGGGGATATGATGTTTTCATTACTATTCGTGTATAAAACGTTGATCGTAGAACTTGATCTGTTTCTATTAAGCAGCTTCACTCAAGTCTAGCTGATACAGACCTGTTTTTTTACTTGTCTATTCACATGTCTGTCCGTCTGTCTGTTTTTCTGTGCGTGAACGCATTGATCTCGGATCTTACCATACTAGAATTAACGGATAAACATGATAAAAGAGTATATTCTTTTATATCTAGTACATCTTATATAGTACAGGATCTATATAAGATATACTAGATATATAGCCTAAAAACGAAATATTGAATAGCTCAAGCAGAAAAGTCATATCAACAGGAGTGGCTAATCTAAACCAGTTTCATTTATATATACCATATATGTTTACTTTCTATACTAAATAATGTATTTCCTCTACAACATATTTTCAGTTTCATGGGCGTGTGTGTACAGGAGGGGCAACTGCATGCACTGACAGAATATATCAACGGCGGCTCACTTGAGCAACTCCTGGCTAACCAGGAGTTGTTTCTCAGCGCCGCGCAGAAAGTAAGACTGGCCCTTGGTATTGCGAGAGGAATGACTTATGTACACGATGCGGGCATTTTCCACAGAGACTTAACCAGCAAGGTAGGATAGATTACATTGAGAATCTGAAACTGTATCTATAATTAACACATCTTTGTCTTTCCAATAGAACGTGCTTGTACGCCATCTGGCAGATGGCCAATACGAAGCTGTTGTTGGTGACTTTGGCTTAGCAGCTAAGATTCCAGTGAAATCGTAAGTTCCTAAGATTTTTGGGATCTGCTTTAGTTAACATAATATATTATTTGCTTGCAGCGGCAAATCACGTCTAGAGACAGTTGGTTCGCCGTACTGGGTCAGTCCGGAGTGTTTGAAGGGCCAGTGGTACGATCAGACGAGCGACGTATTTTCATTTGGAATTATTCAATGTGAGATAATTGCGCGCATCGAAGCTGACCCTGATCTGATGCCGCGTACAGCCTCATTTGGCCTCGATTACCTGGCTTTCGTTGAACTCTGTCCAATGGACACTCCGCCTGTATTCTTACGGCTGGCTTTCTACTGCTGTCTAGTAAGTACTCCAGACGACGTGTCTAGACCAAATCTGAAATTTCCTTTCTCATTGCAGTACGATCCGAAAAGCCGACCCACTTTCAACGATGCGACTAAAAAGCTGTCACTGCTCTTAGAGAAGTGTGAGCAGGAGTCGAGGTGTGCGAGTCCGTTGAGCTCGTTGGAGCTAATCAATTGTTCGCCGAACGGTAGTGATATTGAGAATGCAATCACCTTGGTCAACACGCCGTCAACAGTCGAAAATATATTTACAGCCCCGGCAGGTGTTTTGACAGCGCGCTACCAGCGCGACGTGGACGAGGACGGCTTTCGTTTTCCCAGCACCGGAATTAGCTGTAAATCGGCATCGGCAGCTATGCCCGGCACACCCAACTGGTTGGCGGACAGCGCTGAATACGACGACGAACATATTTTGAAATCGCGCGTTCGTCGGGCCACTCAGAAGCTAGAAGCGGAAATTCTACTTCATCGTCGTTCGCTCAGCGAGAACATCATACACTTCCCGCTGCATACATCGCCCAGTGACAAGGCGCGATGTCATCAAATGCAGCGGCAACGATCCTCGACTCACTCGCCGACGCCGCCACGACAAGTGGGCGACCCACAGACAGCTACGATCCTTCTACCAACGGCAGCAACAACCACAACGAAAATGTCGGAGTCACCGTCGATACTTCCCCTGGTGCCGGCGGTCTTAACGCTGCGGAAAGTCGGCGAAACAATGTGCCTTAAAGATCCGCAATACAAGCCATCGACAACGAAGGATCACAACGGCGTGAAGCCGAATCCCTTCACGGCGCTAGCGCAGCTCCGAGGCGTCAAGAAGATCTTGGGCGCCAATCCAAAGACGTACGCTGCAGGCGTGGGCGACTTGTTTAGCTCGTGCTTTGAGATGTCGGCGCCGTTCTTCAAGGAGCTCGTCGCAATGCAAGCCAAGAGTGTGGCCCCAGGCACAGAACTTGAAGCCAATCCCAGCGGTGCGCCCATAACAGCCAACTGTACCGAACCAAAGAGCCTACCAGCATCCCCGCAGCTAACGCGCAAATACAGCGCCATCGAACTGAAATTGCCGCAGCGCAATGGCACCGCGGCAGCTAGTGAAGCGCCGCCAGCGGTGGCGCTGGCAACACCTGTCCTCACCGACATCGACGACTGTGACTATTGCAACTCGGAAGGCGAGGACCTGGACGGCGGCGGCAACTGCGCAGATGCCGAGTCGAGCAGCGACGACAGCGCCGTCCGTCCCTCCGTAATGCCAGTGGCGCGCAAGTACCGCGCCAACTCGCTCTACACGCATCCGCTTTTTCGAGGCAGCAGCGGAACTATCATGAAGTACAGCAACAGCGAGCTCGAAGCGGCGCCCTTGCTGAAGACAAGCAACTCCGCCAACACGTTAACGTCTCTGAATTTAACGGCAACTGACACTATTTCGGGCAGCAATCAGGTTGAGTACTGCAAGGAGCTGTCCCAGAGTAGTCTGTCGGAAAAGGATGCTGCCTCGAAGTCCCTGCCTCCCGAGGAAGCCCCAGCTAAAGCTGCTGCACCCACAGACTTTGAACTAAATGGACTGAAAAACTCGTGCGATTTGCTGCCGACCAAGAGGAATCTGACCCGGCGCGACTCCATCGAAAGTGGCTTCTTCTCGTGCTTCAACGAGGAGTCAGACGCAGCTACCACAAACACCAGCTACACGCGGCAGCTGTGCGGCATCGGCTCGCTGGTTGTGGGCAGTGGCAGCAGCAGCAGCTGCTGCTACGACCAATTGAAATCGTTGAATCTGGCTAATAATAAACTCAAGTAAGCGCATTTGGGTATTTGCACTTGTCCAATTATTAATCATTTTTGTTTGGTTTTCAGTGATAAATTGGCGAGCCTGTGTCGATGCTGCTATTATGCGACGCCTTCGTCAACCAGCGCCATTGTGGCTGCTGCAGCTGTCTCACAGCAACAACACCACAGTGATTCACCCACGACGTCCTCGTCCGTGTTGTTCATAGATAACGAGACTCCAGCCATCACAGGTGGTGGCAACACGTCCTCATCGACGGCACTGGACTCGACGGACGAATTGGACGCCGAAATTATAGCACCGCCCACGCACCATCGACGCTACACCTGTCACCATTCGCTAGTGAGTGCAAATGTTGGCGATTCGCAGATGACGGCGACGACAGCTGGGCTAATCAATCGATTGGCGCTCGATTCCGAGATACACTCGCTGCTGCAACGCAGCCCGTTTGCCACCAATCAGCTCCTCTACTGCAAGAATCGCACGTCCTCCATCTACACGGACAGTTCGGATGACATCAGCTCCGATTCGCTGCTGTGGGACGATCGCTCGTTCACCGCATTGCCCAGCACGCGTTCCGCGCAGATTGCCAAGATTGTCGAGTACTTTGAAAGGAAACGACAGGAATCATTGCCCGCTTCCATGTACGGTCGAAATGGCAACGGCACTGTGGCGGCTGCTGTTGCCGCCTCGGCGCTGGGCTCCAACTATCTGTCGTACGACTCGCACAGATACTCGGACTTTAAACGGCACTTGAATCCCGATTCGATTTGCTTCGAGCTGGACAAGAAGCCGCAACAGCAACGCATTATGGTCTGTGAAGGAGCTGTCAAATCAAAGTTGTCCATTTTCGACAAGAAGAAGCAGCAGCAACAGCAACAACAGCAGCAGCAGCAGCAGCAGCAACAATCAATGGGAAACGGACAAGGTGGTTAGCCATATTCGATTCGATTTCAAGTTCAATTTTTATCTTCAAATTGTTGTCAGTTTTTTAATTTTACTTTTCGGGATTGTGTCTAGGAAAATTACTATAACATTTGAGAGCCGGATCAGAATATATCAGAGTTTGCACACGAAATATTTAGTGGTATAGCATTATGGTACTCGCCCTATCTGTCTCTCTGTGTCTGATTTCCAATTCAATTACGATAATTGTTTCACCGATTAAATGTTAGCACTAAATTACTACTATTCAACATACATACATATACACATACATATAGAGATATATTTTTATAATAGAACTAGAATTTAACTATAATTAGGTCCCTTCAAATCATCGTATGTTCCCCAAATAGTATGTATAAATTGATTTTGATTTCGGAACATTTTTTCTATTACTTTGTACTGGTTCCTAGTCCTATTTAATTTATAAATTTATGTTACAAATCTATGCAAATGTAGTAAATAATTATATATACATAAATCTATTCAATTGAGAGAAAAGTATTTATTTACATTAATCTAGACTCGTAAGACTTCCAAAAACAAAAAACAAAGAAAGGCATTGCTGTTATAATTAACTGTACAGTGTATGTATAACTCTACATATTTGTATTTCGTATATCTGCGATCTATTCGAATGGGTCGCACTAAGAGTATATATAATAAAATAAATGTATAAAAATACAAAAACAAGAGCATGCAGAACATACATATAACAAAATACACGATAGTCTCCATTAGGCATATCTCTTTGATTCCGTTTCCTCAGACTTAACTTGGTAGGTATTATCAAGCGACGCCAATTCAATACTTAAGATCTGTCTTCCCTGGCAAATCAATCGAGTTCAATTATATTAGATCGATCAGAAATCAGATATTATTAGAGACTTAACGATTTACATATGTATACAAAATCAAGTGAGTTTTTCTACATATGCATGTATGTATGTAAGTATATATGTATTGATGTATGATGTATGTTTTGACATTTTGATATATCCACTATATATACATTGGATCTGGGTGCAGTGCAATTTAGAATACATATTCTTGAGTATATATTAAAACATATACAAATTTCATACTCAAGTAAAATCTATAAATATACTTAATTTAAATATTGTAATTGGAAGATCTATCCCATTTCCTATTTAATGTTGCTAACTATACGATCTATTTACTTTAACACAATGGTCCATTGAGTTGAGGATGATATAGAAGCAGCTATCATTATCTATTTAATAGCATACCTAAGACTGAGTCAAAATTTTTCGATTTCTGTGCTAGATTCTTAAGAATTAGCAAAAGTTAAAAGCAAGTCATACTGTCTACATAGTATAAGATGTACAAGGTGTATAAGAAGTATAAGATGTATATAACTATAAGTAAGAACAATGCAAACACATGTAATTGAACACTACAAATCGTCCAAGTGAGCAAAGTAGATCATCACCATCCATGGCACATATTAAATTGATATGTAACTAAAAACGAATAAAAAATTTAAAAATATCTTTTGCATATTGTTTCAACATTGATATAACAATTAAAAATCCGGCAGCAATTATAAACATTTGATTTCACATATTCACATTCATCTTAAAGTAAATAACTCCAAAATAGTTTACTAAGAAAGCGAGAAACTATTTTATTTTATTTCTATATACATAGAAATGTCAAAGTCCACTTTCTTTATAGTTGCCTATAGGTATAAGACTCGAATTGTCGTTCGTTTCTCAACAGGTTGAATAGAGCGCCACTGTTGGAACTTAAAGCAATCGATTGAAGCCGATTGCAGTCAATCGATTACACTCAGCTGTCAACAACAGCCCTGTCATCTTTATGTAGTAGCCGTCTGTTAATTCAACAGTTGTATGTTAATAACATACCTAGTCGAACCCCGCCATTTGTGTCGACTATTGATTACATCAAGTTTGCTGGCATTGTCGGTATGTTAGAATAACATAAATTGATGTCATTTTAAGTAATGTGGTCTAATTTTGAATTTGATTTAATGTTATTAAGTGATCAGCACTAACCGAAAAAAATTTACAAAACGAAGCACGATATTCGCAAGCTGGACTCATTTCTTGACAATTGCTATCGCTATAAGCCACATATCGGAATATCAATAGCAACTATCGATGTATGTGTCTTTGCCGATAAGCGCATAATGCCGGCTAAATTTGTTCAGTGTACATGTGTTTCTTGTTTATATCTTGAAATTTTTTTATTTAAGACATAAAGAATAGAGCGAAGCATGCAGAAACAGCAATACGGCATATCCCGCGAATCATCGCCAAGCCTTCGGCGCCAGAGCATGCCAGCGGGCGCTGATAATACACGCAAATCACTTTTTGGCGGCAATCATGGCTATTCGCCATTGCCAGGAAACTTGAAGAAATCTGCGTTGAACAATAGGTAAAGCTTGCGTCACATCTCTAAACACAATATACTAATGAATATGTTGCAGCAGTCGCATGAGCCTCTCCGCGCGCTCTACCACACAGTCCATACCCGGTATTCGATCGGACTACAATGTCGTGGAGAGCTTCGGCCATGCCCTGCCCGTGGCCGTAAACGAGGCCCTCACCTTTGCAGGACCAAATGCGAGTGCTGTATCAGCGAAAATCACACAAAGTGGCTGGGCGTGGGTAAGTTCCCCTTTGCTGTACAATATATATGTATAGATAATTGCATCAATCCTTTCCAGGTCGTGCAAGGACGTCGTCTACTGATTTGGCAGTACAAGGATATGGCTAGTACCGGCAGATTTGGTTCGCCACCACGCTTAGGCAAAACTCCGAGACGCGCCGGCACCTCGGCTCAATGCCGCGAACTCACCCTGCCCTACAGCGACATTGGACACAAGAGCGAATTGGTTAGTGTATTCCACACCGAGGGCCAGCAGATGGCCTCATGCATTGCAATCTCAGCGACCGGCGATGTGCGCTATTGGGCTTCAATTGCGCACGATAACAATTCCGTGGACATCTCCATACTGACCGGCCAGGAATTCGTGCAGCTGCTCAATCTGCCCACTCAGCAAGGCTACCTGGCTGTCACCTCCACCTGCACCTTGGTCTTTCTACGAGTTGGTCTCACCAACGGCCGTTATACGCTGCATCACAAGACGATAAAGCCTGCCACGAGTTTCCTAGGCGGCTTCGGCAAACGGTTTGCATCCATGCTCATTGGCATGAACAGTGGAAGCGACAGGGATCAGGTGAGCTAACATCGCTTACTATATATTTCGATGCAGCTGATTGTCAATTACCTTCCACAGCTCTTGGTCGGGATGTGCTGCGAGTGCGATACACCGAATGGGGAATCCATTGTGGCTGTGCTCTCGGATCGCGCCATTCAACGCTGGCGTCTCTCCAACAAGGGCAACACGGAGCAGCTGCTGTACGAGGATGTGGAGCTCTTGCGGAAAATGCGCGAAATGCTGCTCCTAAAGTTCTGGAATGTGCGCATGCCCAACGATAGTGTGGAGATTGAAATGCACTTCATGGACTTCCAAGTGTACAAGGGGCGTTACTATATGCTCGTGGGCGGTGTGAACCAGGCCCATACGCCCCAGATGTACTACGCTATAGGTAAAGCTGGATCGCCTTTACGTACTCCATTCTCCATTAACCATTTTCTCTTTTAGTTGTTGCCACGGCCCAGGAGGAAGCCATGCACCTGGAGTGCTTCACGCCGCTGAAGCTGAACAAATTCTTTAACAGCAAAACAGCGCAGGAATGTCTGGGTGTGCGCATCATTGTCGGACCCTCGCACATGTATTTATATACGCCCAAGGTGGTCTACCCGCTGCTCTTGTCGAACGCAGCGCCCGCAGCTGAAGTTGAGGCGGAGAAGGTGGAGTTCCATCTGCACGATGATCGCATCCTGAGCGCCGCCATCTGCAGTCATCTGCCCCTATTCTTCAGCCGCACGCATGGCCTGATCTCCATCACACCGGGCGACTTCGACAGCACAGATCTGCTGAACATGAGCAGCTGCAACACGCCGGATTTGTTTGCGCCTATTTCCTTCAATGCAACCTTCAGTGGCCAGGACCAGAGCGGCATGGCCGACAGCTCTAATCTGCCCCTGTTTCAGCTGGATCCGGACGACGTTTACAGCGAGCTCAACAATGAGGTGGGCCAGCTGAAGGCGGCCTTCCTATACAAGCTGAAGCGCAACAACAACATGGTCAACACAATCCTAACGGATCTAATGGAAAGCATCAACGAATCCGATCAGAAAGGAGCACCCCTGGATGCCTACAAGTTGGATAGGTATTACCATACTATTACCATATATATGTACTTGTATAATTAATTATATGACTTCAGAATTGTCATCACCATTGCCGAGGACCTGGCAGAGGATCTGCCTATTGCCGACCCGCGCTGGCAGTCGGCCATCGAGGAGCACGACGGCAACCGCCACGCTCTGGGCAGCTCCCGTTCCATGCAGATCATCAACCAGCTGCGCGACAAAAGCATAGCCCTGCAACACTTCATCGATTTCTTGCATCAGTGCGCCATTTGGGAGAAGGTGCGTTGCATCCGCCCTCCTGCCCCTCATCCACATCTAATCATCTCATTTATTTCCAGCTCAATGCGATTCCCTGTGGCAGTAATATATTGAAGCCCACGTCGTACATCCTGTCCGACATCAGTGAGAAAATTGTGGCTGCCATGGCGCTGCGTTCCATACAGGGGAAAGTGTCGAAGCTGGTGGAAGAGGCCATTGATATAACCGTTTCGCGCTGGGACGAGCGGCCGCACGGCAGCCTGACAACACAGGATATCTTCTATGTGAAGCTCTGCAAATTTCAGAGCATCTTCGATGCCTTGGCCGACATGGCGGAAGATCGCATTGCCGCGCAGAACCGCACCACAGCCTCAGTGGCGCAGTGCATCGCCGACATCAATGCCATTGTGTTGAGCACTCTGGGTCAGGTGCTGCGGTTCCGGGAGCAAAACGCCAGCAGCTACAAGTTGCCCGGCAAGGCGCACGAGAACCAGCCGTGGACAGCCACGTCAGGCGCCGCAGGCGTGCACGATGCACTCATCCGGCTAATAGAGATCACTGTTCGCTATGCCGTGCAGTGCGTCAATGAGACGGAACTGAAGCACATCCTGTATCAGCAAATGCTGGAGCTGGCCGACATGGTCCTGGAAGCGCGCAAGAACTACTTGGACAGCGTGCGCGACACGGAGAAGCACCAGGTGCTGCAGCAGCAGTTCGAGACGCAGCGACGCGATCTCATCGCCACGCTCAGTGAGTAGATGAAGATCGATGATGATGGAATCTATCTAATCCAATTGTTTCATTGCAGTCAAGGAGCGACAGTACGAGTGCGCGGCCAGGCTGGCTGAAAAGTATCTGGACTTCCCCAGCCTGGTGGTCATTTGCGACGAGACGCAGGACAAGGATCGGCTAGAGGAGTACACACGCAGGTACGAGGAATACGATTTCTCGCAGTTCGCCATCAACTGGCACCTGCGCCAGCAGCGGCATGCCGAGGTCTTCGAGCGCTTCAAGGGCAACCAGCCAGCGCTGGCGCAATTCATGCGCGATCATCCGTCACTGGGCTGGATCCAGCTCATATTCAACGGCGACTTCGAGCGCGCCGCCAAGGTGCTCTACGAGCTGGCCCAGTGCGAGACGGAGTACGTGGCCCGCAAAAAATCTATGCTCTCGCTCTCCAAGCTAGCTGCCGTCGCTGTCGCCGACGTCGACTTGGCGCCGCAGATCGAGAAGATCAACTGCGAGCTGACGATCATCGAGTACCAGGCGCATTTGGGTCACGATGTGCTGCAGAACTTCGGCTTTGATCCCACCGACCAGAAGGTGCTCAAAGTGGAGGAGCTCATCAATGTAACTATTCAGCTATAATGGTCCATAATGGATCGACTTGTTCACGGCTTTGCTTGCTTGCAGCTCTTTATCGCCGAGGAGAACGAGAGCGCCACCGAAGTCGAGTTCCGCAAGGCCTTGGAGCTGCTCAGCTATGTGGACCAGCCATACGACTTGCGACACAAGATCTGGTGCGCAATCATTCGGCGCGACAACTGGACGGACTACGATACCAACAATGCCGTCGACTATATACACAAGCTGCTCTTCTACAAGGTGATCGAGCTGTCGCAGCTGATGGGCCAGGAGAGCGACAACGTGCTGCCGCCCATGGAGGACTTCCTGGACAGCGCCGAGCTGGGCGACCTGCCCCAGCAGAAGAACTTCCAGTACCTGCTGAAGCTGGTCTACGAGTACGTGGGCGACATGTTTAAGCCGGCCGAAGATATGGATCTGTAAACGTTTCATTTTGGGCATTTGCCACTCCCATTAAAGACCTAGACTAAGAAATGACTTTTGATGCGCTCTTGGACAGTCGCTGGCTTTGTTCGGCCCGCATTATAAAACATTATAAACTAAGTTGCTTTGTCAGTGGTCGTCGCTGCTGCTGCTGCAGTTGCTGCTGCTGCTGCTGCCGGCGAAAGTAACTCGAGTGTGGCGAACGGAGTGGAAGCCCGCCAAGTGCCAAGTGACATGTTGATGGGGCAGCAGCTCTTGGGCCGCCTGCTGGCAGCTCTTCAGTTTCGCTTTGATCATGACGGACGAAACAACGCCGCTGACCGCCAGCGGCTCCGGCTACGTTGCGCTCCCGCCCTATCAGGGACCCAGCTATGTGTTTCCCGGTGGCGTCTCCCCACGTGCGCGTCCTTCCAAGCTGAAACAGTTCCAGTGCTGCGTCACGCTGACATTTATGTGAGTGTTCCAGGGGTAGTTGAGCTATGTCGGAATATATAATAGTTCAAACTAACTACTGCCTGTGCTTTGGGTTGATCTTTGAATTGACATCTGCTCTACATTTGTGTGACATATTCTTAGTATTAGTGCCGATTTCTGAAAGTATATATAATCTGGCTCAAAGTGAATTCGTTTAAGATATGTTCTCTTTGCTGTTACAACGATTGTGTTACAATATCATATATCATAGTATAGAGTTTTATAGCTTTTTGGAATGCCTATGTATCGACGTTAGCTAATCAAGGCTTTTAGTTATAGAGTAGGAATAGTTTATTTGAAAGTGAAAAAGGGAAAGGGACAGGGTTTAACTTGGATAACACCACAAGAAGTGGATGCTCCTGTTCTACTATTCATCAAATGGTCAAAGGGTTTCAGCTTAGCAAGAGAAGCCAGGTCAAGCCAGGAGCAGTCTATACGGAAGTCTGCTGATGATAGGAACGGAAGATATTTCGTGAATATCTTTACAGTCATAAGTACTGCAAGTCGTCTACCTATTTAAAATTGTTTAATAGGAATATATTTACTAGTTACAATAGTTGTAGACTTAGTCTTGCAGTACGGTTGTATTACATTGTGATTTGCCAAATATCTCCTATCACGCTCTTAGTTCACATCTACTTTCTAGAGTATTTAAAGTCAGTTATCAAGGTATATGTATATACATTCTAGGATATTTAAAATGGATCATCCCAAAGACTATTGTCAGCTGTCATCTGCCGAACATCTCCGTTTTGCTTCCCATCTATTTTCTAGGGTATTCGAAACATTGTCATTCCAAAGGCAATTATCATTCCCCCCTCAGCTGAGCTTCGTCATTTGATAGCCCTGGCTAGACCCGGCTTGTTAACGTTTAGTTCGCAAAGGCTTTAACCACAAATCAATTTCACTTTCCCGCCCGCAGCGTCATTGTAATTGCCGCCCTGGGCCTGGCGCTGTGGCTGAGTGGCAGTGGCTACGATGCCAACGGCGGCAGCATCAACTATGGCTCGGAGCAGCCCAGTTTCTTCTTCGCCACGAACGAGTCGGTGGGGGAGATGCTGGCGTCTGTCAAGAGGCCCATACCGGATGAGCCCGAGTCGGAGTGGGCGCTGCGTCACGTGGCAGTGGACGCGGGGGCGGGCGCCCGCTCGGTGAGCGCGGGCATCAAGGCGCTGGGCGACCGCGAGATCCTGGAGGAGGGGCTGCAGCCGAGTGCCATCAACACGCCCCAGTTCCGGCACTACCGCTCGCTCAGCACGAATCCCGAGGCGCGCAAGCTGGCGCGTCGTGGCTACGTGGAGAACCAGGCCACGCTGGACATCGCCCAGAGCTACAATTACACCAAGCAGCCCGGCCGGAGCAACATTGGCGTGGGGCCGACCATCGTGCTGCCAGACCCGCTGCTGCTGCGGCTCGACTGTGACTTCAACGCGCGCTACAGGCGCAGCACGGGCGTCTGCAACAACAAGGAGCACCCGCGCACCTACGGCGCCTCCATGGTGCCCTACCGGCGCATGCTGGCGCCGGACTACGGCGACGGCATTGCGGCTCCGAGGGCGAGCCACGGACTCAAACCGCTGCCGCCAGCTCGCCAGGTCTCGCTGAGCATCCATCGCTCCAGCTACGAGACGGACTCCAACTTCACCGTGATGCTGGCCGTGTTCGGGCAGTTCCTGGACCACGACATCACGGCCACCTCGCTGACCACGGCGCAGGAGGGCGAGTCGATTGACTGCTGTGCGCGGGGCACCCCGGAGCTGCACCCGGAGTGCTACCCGGTGCAGATCCTCGCCGACGATCCCTACTACAGGCAGTACAACCTGACCTGCATGAACTTCGTGCGCTCTGCTCCGGCTCCGACGGGCAGATTCGGACCCCGGCAGCAGTTCAACCAGGCCACGGCCTTCATCGACGGCTCGGTGGTCTACGGGAACCTAGAGCAGCGGCAGCGGCGCCTGCGCAGCTACATCAACGGCACGCTGCGCATGTTCCTCACCGACGACGGCCGCGAGCTGCTGCCCATTTCCTCCAACCCGGAGGACGGCTGCAACCGGATGCAGATGACGCGCCAGGGCAAGTACTGCTTCGAGTCGGGCGACGACCGGGCCAACGAGAACCTGCTGCTGACCTCGATGCACCTGCTGTGGGCGCGGCACCACAACTACCTGGCCCGGGGCCTGCACGGAGTGAACCCCGACTGGGAGGACGAGCGCCTCTTCCAGGAGGCGCGCAAGATCCTGGGCGCCCAGTTCGCGCACATCACCTACAACGAGTTCCTGCCCGTGCTGCTGGGCCGCAACCTGAGCCAGGCCAAGGGTCTGCTGCCCGCTCGCGAGCAGCTCGACGCGCCGGACACCTACGACGCTCAGGTGGACCCCAGCATCGCCAACTGCTTTGCGGCCGCCGCCTTCCGCTTCGCCCACACGCTGCTCCCGGGCCTGTTCAACGTGTCGCGCGACAACAGCACGCCCGAGGCCATGGAGCTGCACAAGATGCTCTTCAACCCGTTCTCGCTGTGGACGCCGCACGGCATCGACCACGCTCTCCAGAGCGCCGCCAACACGCCGGTGTTGCGCGTCGACCGCTTCTTCTCGCTGGAGATCACCCAGAAGCTCTTCGAGGGCACGGCCGAGGACCACGTGCCCATCTGCGGCCTGGACCTGGTCTCGTTGAACATACAGCGTGGCCGGGACCACGGCATACCCGCCTACCCGGTCTTCCGCCGGCACTGCGGCCTGCCGCCAGTGGACACGTGGGAGCAGATGGCGCAGGTCGTGGACAACTCGACGCTGGCCTCCATCAGGCAGATCTACGAGTGGGTGTAGCTTGTCCAGTGGTGACCATGTGCTTAAGTATCGATTCACTCTTGCAGCTCCCCCCAGGACGTGGATGTCTACACGGGCGCACTCAGCGAGCCGCCGCTAGAGGGCGCCATCTTCGGTCCGCTGCTCAGCTGCCTCGTCTCGGACCAGTTCATGCGGCTCAAGCTCGGCGACTCCCACTGGTACGAGCGCAAGATGGGCCCACAGAGGCTGACCAAGCGTAAGACTATCCTGAGATATATGTGAATACCTCATCTGACTCGATTTCGCCCACAGCACAACTGGCCGAGGTGTACAAGAGCAGCCTGGCTGGCATCATCTGCCGCAACTCCGACGGAATTCGGCGCGTTCGTCAGCACCTCATGGAGCGCCACCGATCGGATGGCAATCGCTATGTAGACTGTGCCGACCTGGAGGGCTACGACTTTGACTTTCAGCCCTGGTCGACGGCGGCTGCGGATGCGCCACAGCTGCACAGGACGAGCGTCAGCCAAGCCATCTCCCTAGTGCGAGTCTTTGGGGTTAACAATAATACAAATGCCACTCGAGTAACTGTAGCTAACTGATCAATAAATGTTAAATGTTTATGGAAACAAATACTCATATATGTAAATTTTAGGTGGAACGAAACTTGGGTAAAATATATTATTAAGTGCAAGTCTCTAGTATTTGACTTACGACTTATGCGAATAGGGCACGATTGGCGGCGAATGGGGCATGGCATCCAAAATCTAAAGATCACGTAATCTGCGTATTTATTACACGCAACTTCGCTATTTAAATAGCATTTTTTTTATGTTTTCTAGTTAATTTATACAAATTATTTAACTAACTATAAATTACTAAAAAAAAAAAACAACTATTTTTAAACAATTCAGAGTTAGAGGGTAAGTCGAAGTGCTAGTCGGGCTTGCCTGACTAAAAAATACCCTTAACGCTGATACGGACTACTAAAGTCCTTAATATTCTATCGTTAAAATAATTAATAATATTTAAATTTAAAATTTATTATATTTACATTAAATAAACATTAAAACTATAACTTTTACATTTTCGCTTAACATACTTAACTATTTTAATACTTACCAACAGATAGAAGAACAGGAGAAGAGGAGAAGAGGAGAAGCACCGCGCTGCACTGGACGACTGACCACCAGAAGATGAGGAATGCGACTGAACACCAGAAGATTAAAAATGCAACTGAAGCTGCGCTGCAGCTGGCTTGACTTTATATAGGGCAGCGACAGAGCTGCAGCAGGCTTGATATAGGGCAGCAACAGCTCCAATCAAGTGAAGTCTTCACACTCGATCATTAGGCGACCAATCAGAAGATGAGGAATACGACTGAGGCTGCGCTGCAGGAGGCTTGCCTTTATATAGGGCAGCGACAGCTCCACTCAAGTGAAGTCTTCTCACTCGATCATTAGGCGACCAATCAGAAGATGAGGAATACGACTGAGGCTGCGCTGCAGCAGGCTTGATGCAGGGCAGCGACAGCTCCACTCAAGTGAAGTCTTCACACTCGATCATTAGGCGACCAATCAGAAGATGAGGAATACGACTGAGGCTGCGCTGCAGCAGGCTTGATGCAGGACAGCGACAGCTCCACTCAAGTGAAGTCTTCACACTCGATCATTAGGCGACCAATCAGAAGATGAGGAATACGACTGAGGCTGCGCTGCAGCAGGCTTGATATAGGGCAGCGACAGCTCCACTCAAGTGAAGTCTTCACACTCGATCATTAGGCGACCAATCAGAAGATGAGGAATACGACTGAGGCTGCGCTGCAGCAGGCTTGCCCTTATATAGGGCAGCGACAGCTCCACTCAAGTGAAGTCCTCACACTCGATCATTTGGCGACCAATCAGAAGATGAGGAATACGACTGAGGCTGCGCTGCAGCAGGCTTGCCTTTATATAGGGCAGCGACAGCTCCACTCAAGTGAAGTCTTTACACTCGATCATTAGGCGACCAATCAGAAGATGAGGAATACGACTGAGGCTGCGCTGCAGCAGGCTTGATGCAGGACAGCGACAGCTCCACTCAAGTGAAGTCTTCACACTCGATCATTAGGCGACCAATCAGAAGATGAGGAATACGACTGAGGCTGCGCTGCAGCAGGCTTGATGCAGGGCAGCGACAGCTCCACTCAAGTGAAGTCTTCACACTCGATCATTAGGCGACCAATCAGAAGATGAGGAATACGACTGAGGCTGCGCTGCAGCAGGCTTGCCTTTATATAGGGCAGCGACAGCTCCACACAAGTGAAGTCTTCACACTCGATCATTAGGCGACCAATCAGAAGATGAGGAATACGACTGAGGCTGCGCTGCAGCAGGCTTGATGCAGGACAGCGACAGCTCCACTCAAGTGAAGTTTTCACACTCGATCATTAGGCGACCAATCAGAAGATGAGGAATACGACTGAGGCTGCGCTGCAGCAGGCTTGATGCAGGACAGCGACAGCTCCACACAAGTGAAGTCTTCACCCTCGATCATTTGGCGACCAATCAGAAGATGAGGAATACGACTGAAGCTGCGCTGCAGCAGGCTTGCCCTTATATAGGGCAGCGACAGCTCCACTCAAGTGAAGTCTTCACACTCGATCATTAGGCGACCAATCAGAAGATGAGGAATACGACTGAGGCTGCGCTGCAGGAGGCTTGCCTTTATATAGGGCAGCGACAGCTCCACTCAAGTGAAGTCTTTACACTCGATCATTAGGCGACCAATCAGAAGATGAGAAATTCGACTGAGGCTGCGCTGCAGCAGGCTTGCCTTTATATAGGGCAGCGACAGCTCCACTCAAGTCGAGCTCAACTCTTGAGCCTCTTTCCGATTCAGTCTTCACACTCGATCATTAGGCGACCAATCAGAGCACTTTCTGCTGCTGCTGCAAGGAGAAGCTCTTCTGATCTTCGGCTGCCTTTATATAGGGCAGCGAGACTTCCAATCGAGCCACTCTCTGAGTTAGCGTAAGCTAAACTCTCTCTATCAGTTAGCGGCCAATCAGAGTATTTTCTGCTGCTTCTGCTGCATACATATGCAAACTAACATCTCCTCTTCACAACCTCAATTCTTTTTCCGCTCTTCTACTTTCTGGGCTATTGACTCGTCTTGTCGCTTATGGGATGTGGTACGCCTCTTTCTGCTATGTGCTATTGTATATTATGAGGACGATCGTGAATTTCATATTCGTTCTCGAACACGCTCTATAGAAAATCTTATTATAAATTGTGAAGGTCAAGTCATGAAAAGTTCAAATTACATTTCAAATAGAAGGTTTCAAATATATTGAATTACAATTCAAACACTGTCGATAATCTTTTTATAAGGCCCCTATAAAACTTCTGTATCAAGTTGCATTTACAAACTATTTGAAACTTTCTGTTTAATGGAAATCAAAAAGATTGTCATTCAAGCTAAAATTGGTATATGATGCATGATTGTTTATCGAACTATATTTAGGCAAATTTAGATCATTTGGGAATGCTCATTATATTAAGGCATAGTTAGATCTTTTGAGAACTCAAAACTTTCCGAATTTCAGCAAGGTTCTTCATGTAAATAAAAACATTTTATGCTTTTATATCGTATATTTAAAATCTCAGAATTGCAAGCTAAAGCTAAAAATGTCTTTGATATTTCCTATTCAATAAATATAAATAAATAACAAATTGTTAATTGTTAAATAATTGAATAATTGAAGTCAATTAATTGGCCTCGTCTTATCGCTCAGCTCGGCCCGAGCAGAGGCTGATGTAATCCTAGACATGCCATTGCAGCAGCCAATGCTCCATGGAGAGTCCAAGCGCTCCACTTGCCGAGCGCCAGCTGGCATTAGCCAGGCAGCAGCAGCGTGCCATTGGCGGCCAGGGCGAGGCTGGCGGGTGGCGGCGGCGTCAGGGTGGGGGTCGACACTCGCACTGCCCGACAGCTGGTGGCCGTGTCGTGGTAGTAGGCCAGAGCCAAGGCAGCGAACAGAGTGAGTCCAAATGCCAGCCAGAGGCAGGCGGAGCACAGGCGACGCGCCTTCTGCCACCAAGGATCCCAGCTGAATGGCAGCAGCTCCTCCAGCGACAGGCCGTACGAATAGCTGTCCAAATAGAGGTGAGTGTGCGAGAGAGAGAGAGAGAGAGAGAGAGAGTGTGTGTGTGTGTGTGTGTGTTTATTAATTATTTAATGCAATGCGACAGTTAAGCGTGTGTTTACTCAGCAGTTGTAAAAACGGGCTCATAATCCTTTGCCTCCTTGTTGGGCAGCAGAATGATGTGCGGCTGCTGCTGCTGCTGCGGTTGTTGTTGTTGCTGTGCTGGCAGCAGCGCAGTTCTCTCGTTGCAGGACATGCTGCTACTGCTCCTGCTGCTGTTGTCCTTTCTCTGTGTCCGTTCGGTCGAGGCTGTCACCTGGGGCGACAAGCGGCTCCGTTAGCGCACAAATGAAACTGGCATCTGGCTTGGCGCTGGCTTTGTTTGCAACTTAAATTAGCTTTGTCGTTGCTGCCTTATGCAGCTATCACTGGGCGAGGGGTATATTGATTATGATGGGCAGTATGTAACACTTGAAATAATTATACAATTTACATCAGGCTGAAGATATGTGAATTTAGGCTTTTATATTAGGAAGTCTATCTATGGCTACATCTATCTTAACAAAAAGTAGAAAATAAACTGATTTGTTGTCTTATCTTTATCTTTATACTCTTATAACTCTATATTTGGGCATTATAGACGAAATCTTTGAGAATCTGTTAGGAAATTAACTCATCGTCTTTCAGAATTTTCTTTCATATATCCAATATCATAGACCAATTAGATTATAATATTATATCTATATATGTAGAGCTGAATTTCTTATGTAATTATTTGATATTTGTCTATATACATCTATAATCAATTGTAGGGTATTTCGTCATTGTCTTGTGTATACTTGCCCTACTTATTGTTTTATTATTCTCTGCGTCGTTTTTTGGGGTTTCTTTGATAATGATAATGAAGGTAATATTATAATTTTTGGTAGAGACAGGCGTATCTTATAAGAAACCCTGTGCTAGGGTATTTCATCAACAATCACTCGAGACTTTTGCGGGCATTCGCATTGCTATAATGTATTTTCCTTTGTCATTTAGAAAATTTAGTTAATACTATAGAATACAGTAATAATTATATAGGTATTTACATATATTGAAAAATAAGTATCTATAATTTTATTTAATTTATTATTGTAGAATATTGTATAGAAAAAATTAAAACATTGTTTTTAAGTATTAAGAATTTACAGCTCGCTAGGGTATTTCATCTGTGATGTTTCTAGACTTTTCCTGGTTTTTTTTTGTTTTTATTGTTTTATTGTCTCTTTTTGAGTTTTTTTTTCCAGATTCCTGTAAACAACTTTATCGCCGACTTATTGTTGCTGTTGCTGTTGTTGCAGTTGTTGTCTCTGTCATTTTTCAAGTCAGCTGCGCGCATCTTCCGCCTCGAGCAGAGATTCGCACAGATTTCTCTTATCGTAGCCGCGCGTTTCTTGGTTTCTTGGTTTCTTTTATTCTAGATCCCATGTAATCTCTTGCATAATAGCAATTGTCTGGCCACAGCAATTGTCGCCCAGTTTCGCACCGACGGGCCCCGCAGATAAGCCCCTGCCCCCAGATAAAGTACACAATGTTCCACTTATAAACTTGAGTTTAAGACAAATTTTTCTTTTATTTTTGATTTTTGTATTTCGTTTGTTTTTGTTTTCTCTTTTTTTTTTTTTAGTTGGGTTAACATGCTTGGAAATACATATATGTACCTAAGTCGTACGCTCGACTCTAGACTTTTTGAATAACGCCATGGAATTCCCTAAGTACTAGACCTATTTAAGTATATCTGGTTAAACATCAAGTTCGTATATCGTGCATAAATACGTTTATGGATAGTTATCTTTTGGGGGGATTTTCACATATTTGGCTAAAGTTTTCGTATATTTTGTGGGGATATTATTTCCATAGAGTTTATATATTTATAGCATAACATATAGATTGAATCGAAAATGGTTGACCCACTCAAGATGCTTGAGTAGTTCATATTTTATTTATTGTAGCAAAGTATTTTTTATTTGGTATTTTTTCTGATTTACTTAAGCTAAGATATCTAGATAATATCTGAAGTAAAACTTAGTTTTTTTTTTCCGTTTTTTTTAAATTTCTATTTTAGTTTCCTTTTATATAGTAGTAGTATATGTATAGGGTCTAGAATAATATACTATATCAAAAATGTAATGAAAAGTTTCAATCCAAAATACATTATAAAAAACACGAAATGATTAATACATATATTTACTGTATGAGAAATATTTAATTTGGATTTTAAAAGCAACAAAAAAAGTTATTTCCAACTGTAAGAAAGATAAAGAAAATAACATATTAGTTAAATTATAGATAGATTTATATAAGTGTTGTATTATATTCACGTTTTTACTTTTTCTGCTTCTTCCTCTTGGTAAATCTATTGAAGTACATACCTAAATTCTATATCGGAAGCACTTTACTCGTTTTATTTGCCTTTGCCTTGAAGTTAATCAGTTAATCAGATTTATATATATACTATGTGTCTTGTGATAAGACTTTGCCTTTTCGCTAACTTTATTATATTTCTGTTTACTTTTGCTTTTTTGTTTTTGGACTGTTCTATACTGTAATTCTACATTCTATTAGAATCTAACCTGATTCTGTTTGCGATTCGAACGCAACGCCTGTTAACTTCCAGTTTGGGTTTCTTATACTCGTTCACAAAGTGTTAAGAATAGATTAGTTGTGTAGGAGATTGGAAATATGAATCCTGCTTTCAATAAGATTTTAGATCTAAGAGTTGTTGATAGACTTATTCGTCCACAAATGCAATACAGCTTGATTAAAAATGACTTATAATCCACTCTTAAGGGGCGTGGCAAATTGAAAAAATCATATCTTTCACATTTATATAACTAGAATCAATTAGATTTTAAATTTTCCTGCACTGCTCTACAGTGACCATCGCCCATGGGGGCGTGGCAGCTCGAAAAACATAAATTTTCGAATGAATTGAAGTGTTTTGGAGACGTGAACGAGTATTATGCAGTCGGATATTCCCTTTCTCTTCAAATTTTACTTGTCCAAAAATTATTGTAAAATAACTAAAAATAAACAAATTGAAACGAAATCGAAATAATTGAAAAATTCAATTTTAATTTTCATATAACTTAAGAGCAAAAGACATTTGAAGTGATAGATGTAATTGCATTAAATACATTTCTCCTCTATACGCATAACTTAAGTGTATTCGATATTAATCGTATGTTTCTCATTTTCTTATTTATTTCTTTTGTTTGGGTATATTTCTATATCTAGATTTGGCGCATTTTTCCCATCAAGTTGTTTAGGTATTCAATATATATATATATTATTATTATTAGATACATATATATTGGTAACCATTCAAAATGTTTTATTAAAAAAATAGAATAACATTATACAAAAAATACAATTTCATTTAACAAACATTTTGGTGTTATGCCTTAATATCGTAATCGTTAATCGTCAATCGTTTATCGTTTCATAGATGACAAAGTGAAATGAAAGTCTTTCCAAGTAAGTAAATTTATGTAGTGCAGTGTACTTAGACACTGATGGTCGTACTAAAAAGTGCCGCAATTTCAATTGGTCGGAGTTGTATTTGTTTTTCTTTTCTTTTTTTGAGTTGAGTTGAGTTGAGTTTAAATTTCAGTTAAGACTACAGAAGCTGTTAGTTGTTGCTTAAAAGTGCGGTTGACTAGACATAGTTGTTGATTAAATATATATATGTATATTTGTTTATTTTGTAATAGTTTAAAGAATACATCTTCTAGGGCTTACACATGTATTAAATTAACAATGGCTGATTGTGACAATTAATGGAGAGACAGTTGAATTATTCATATATATATATTAAGTACAGCTATAACAAACAACAACAATGATAATTATAATAATAATAATGACTCGAATTGCATTAAGAACATTTCAAACATAGAGACAAGCTAATACATATATATATCATCATATATCAAATATCATTTATCATTTATCGTTTATCGTTTATCGTTAATTTGAATGCTGCTTTTATGTATAAATATTTTATATATATATGTAACTGAATGATCACGTTGCTTGTTTGCTGAGCCCGGGGCAGCCTTTCTTGTATTTACATTACTTAAAATGAAACAATATATATATATATATATATTGATATATATCTGTTTAAAATAAGCCACACCTAGAAACTAATTAAACATTACAATTTTTAATATTAACATAAATTTTACATAATTCTCAATATTTATATATAGCAGTGAAAACAATACAGTATTATCTTTATACATATTAGACTTGAATCATATAAATAAAATTTATGTTTATTCATCTCGAATATATATATTTCGATATATATTCTCTCTACAGCTTCGCTACAGCTATGTGGGTTTGTTTTAGCGTTCCATAGTACGATCTGCTTAAACTACGATGATGTCATACGCCTCCAGTGTGCTCACGATCAGATATACAATCCAGAGTAGGAATAATATCGACGCATACATCCATTTGCTAAACGTGGGTCCGCCCAATTCGGCGCGTATTGATTTCGACGATCGTCGAAGCATCATAACTCCAATCGCAATGACAGCCTCGCCACAGAAGAGCGTTACAGCAAAGCCAATGCTGAAATTTTTCTTAGTATTAGGACAACTCTTACGGGCATCGATCAATTGCGTTTGCTACTTACGTTCCGGGCTCTACATTAAATGTGGAACCGTTGACCGCATGATAGATCGAGGCGATGGACCACGCCAGGCCAATGCCTAGGAATACGTTGACTGCATTGCTGCCCGTCACATTGCCAATGCAATTGTCCGCGGTCTGATCCTGTTTGGCCGCGATGATGCTGGCAAATGTATCTGGAAGGCGAGGTAAGAAGTACGAAAATAAAGTAAATGATTTATAGAGCTGTTTTAGCAATCATTCATCTTCTTTTTCGTCAAATTTCATTCAGTGTAAAGCTCATTTTACCTGGTATACTGGTGCCTAGGGCTACAAAGCAAATGGCTGTCACCGAGTCCTTAATGTTCAGCACACAGCCAAAATAGGTAGCCGCATCTCCGATAACAGCGGTTAGAACGCCAATGACAAATATTGAAATGACAAAGGTGACATAGCCGCCGCATATATCTGTGAAACGTAAATGATTTACTAATCAATCGATCGGTATAAGGTGTCGCTCTTACCTGTGGGCGGCACAAATGCAAACAGCACCTTCCAAAATAGGCAAACGAAATGGCTAATATAATCCAAGCATTTGGGTACTTCCTCTCCCACCTCCTCCTCGGGGTCGAAATTATTTTCGTCAGCTGGGAGACAAAGTTAGATATAGATATAGATATAGATATAGATATAGATATAGATATAGATATAGATATAGATATAGATGTATATATAGATATCTAGATAGTTAGATAGTTATAGCTTACACGGTACAACAGTAAGTGCATCCTTGAACTGTTCCGTCCACGACGAGGTGCCCAGCACAGATGAAACGTTTGCCCGAGCGACCAGCTTGTCCACAGTAGTCTACGAATATATATATACACACACACACACACACATACAGTAATTTAGCTTTATTTTACAAAATTACGTATACGCATTCGCATATCAAGTATACGCCACACACGACGCACACTCATAGCGACACTGTGCACACAAACACACCGGAAACAAAGCATTTCATTTGAAGATTAGAGACAATTAGGTGCTTAGCTGCACGACAGGTGCTAGCCAGGTGTGTTTAGCTTAACTGCCAAGTGTTACAACAATGACACCTGAGCCACTTTATGCTCTCGTCGTCGTAGTTGTTCGTGTTGTTGTTGTTGGCATTGTTATACCCATTGAAAGTGGGCACAAAGTGGTTAATATGATCAAAGGAAAGTGAAAAAGTGAAGTCTATATAGTAGATATAATATGGTATATCTGAAGTATACATAGTATATGTATGTATATCTATATATAGTATGGTATATCTTTTGCTGCTAATATATTATATATATAGAAATGATCGCTAGCAAATCGATAACACCAAAAGAGTAAAGGAAAGTTAATACTGACGTATACATAGTAGATATTGTATGGTATATCTGAAGTATATGTACAGTAGATATATGTAAATTTATGTAGAGTACGGTATACAGATTCTTTTATAATGTTATGCTGTTTATGCTGGTAATATATAATATGTTTATAAATGCTTTGATAACAAATCGATAACACTTGATCAAAGATATCTCAAAGATGTTTATCGTTCAGTAGCATATACAGTATAGTTCCTACATATATTGTAATAACAAGTTCAATAGGTCATCTCCTAGTCGACTACCCATCAGCCCTCCTGCTCTTTGTGTGTATTACGACAACAGCTCTGCACATTAAGCTGTCTGATGTGGTATGTGCACAAGGATCATTATAATGTCAAACAGTGAGTGTTGCGTGTTTGTGTGCCTGTGTGCGTATTAAGTGTCCATTCACAGCAGATTTCGCAGCTGTCGAGTGCATTTGCAATCTGTATTTGTATTGGGAAAGGCTTACCTTGAATTCCTTGCTCTCACGTATGCGGACGTGAGTCGTGGTCAGCTCCCCGTTTCGTGGCTTGCTCATTAGCAATATGCGTTCGAGATCTGTTAGCTCCTGAGCAGGTTTCTTCTCCACCTGCCTGATTTTCTCTAGTAGTTCATCGTCTAGATCAAGGTGTAAATCCACATTAGTATACAATAATTCGCTCAGAACTCTGGCATTTATCCAGAGTTCTTCAGATAAACACACACAGATGTATATATACTATACATATATGCGTATATATACATATATGCTTGTCACAAATACACACATACATAAACACAAAGAGTAAAAGTTTGCTAGTTTTAGAGAATCGTTTGGAATTGAGTGCATTTGCTTGCAGAAACAATTTGTGGACTCCGAATTGCTACAACTCGAAAATTTTCAATTAAATGAGAAAACCAATCAAGAAAATCTACACAGAGACGGAGACAAAGACGGATACAGATACAAATACGGATAGAGATACAGATACAGATACAAATACAGTTACAGTTACAGTTACAGTTACAATTACGGCTACAATTACAGCTACTGATTGCATGCAAATGAAGCTAAATGAAATGAAAAGTTCGCTTAGAATTTCCATAAAATGTTTTAATGAGTTTTTTCCAATTGGACTAGACGTAAAGTAGAAATGTAAATATTATACAAAATATAAATAATGCTAACAATTTATGTTTAATTTATTGCAGTTAGTCATAAAAAAAGGATGCCTTTTTAATTTAGATTACAAATAGATTTTCAATTAAATGACAGTTTTCATACTGCATATATATACTTCAATATTTTAACATATTGTATATACAATTATTTCTCATAGTTTTCAACCCCTTGTAAGATTGGATTTTGTTTGGAATTGGACATTTTACCTAATAATACACAATCACAATTCCTAAATAGATAAGAAGAGCTGAGTTGAACAGTTTCATCTGTATTTTTTATTTATGCAAGTGGATTTGAAATAGGTGAAGATTTTCTCAGTTAAATTCGAAATCAACTATTTGAACCCAAGAGCTAGTTCTTATGATAAACAAAAATTATCATTTTCACTCATTTTCCACATTGCAAAGTGAATCTTTTCCGAAATTCCTCTCAATTAAATATATTTATTTACAATTTAAATTATATATATAAAATATGTTAGATATGCATAGATAGATCACTTAGATTGCATGCAGAGAGAGAGATACATTTAAGATATATTGCTGATATAAGGATGACTCACGAGTATGATCTCCAGTGTGATTTTCTATAGACAGCGATTGAATACGTGGAAGGTGACAACAAATTGGTATTTTTTTGGTTTTTTTTGAGAGCGGGAATATTTAAAACAAAATATTTGTGGTTTATTTATGTCAAATGCAAATACAAATTGAATATTTTAGTTAGTATTCAGAATTTCTTTTCCATTTGCTATGTTCAGTTAAGAAATTGATTTATGTACTTTTATTTAATGCATTCAACCAATACAAATTTAAATACTTTTGATTTTTGTTTTGTTTTGCGTTTAGCTTTAGCTTGGCTTGGTATACCCTGTTATTATGCAATCGGTGGGGTTGCTCTAACATACACATAAACCAACAAGAGACTAATACACTGAGAACAACATCTGCTGCGATTATGTTAAATCAAAAGCCGTTCACAAAATCAAATTTGGCCAAAAACTATCACACACACACAGACAAAAATCATAGGATTGGTATTCCACAAAATCAAATAAAAGATAAGGAATTATTCAAGAATATCTTGTGTGCATTTACTTACAAATCGAGTTGATGCAGAATCGTTTAACGATTTGTTATGTATATGTATATAAAGTCGATGATATCATAACAAGTTCGAGTTCGAATTCGAGTGTCGGGGCACAAACAGAAGCGGGCACAAGCGCGTGTTACGTCGAGCATAGAGAAGTTTACCAACAAAATGTCTTTAACCACAATTTGCCCAAAAACTTTATTTCAATTGAAGACGAAACGAGAGCAAAATTTCCATTTTCTTCTTCTTCTTTATCTTTCTAACTGAGTTTATCCCAATTTCTAGACAACTTCTGCGTTGAAAAAGCGCAATTTTTTCTCATCTTTTTTTTATATTTTTGACATGCGTTACATATACATAGACTTACACACACACACATAAACAAATACATATACGTACAGGAATGGACACACATATATTTTCTATAAATGAATGATTCTTGGTCTGATTGTTTAAATCAAGGCTGTCCTATGGAATTTGAACCAAAAAAAAAAAATAAAATAATAATAATATTAATAATCTCAATTTACTTTTATCTTTAAAAATAATAATAATCTCACTTTACTTTTATCTTTGATTTTAAAATTAGTTCACAGATTTTATGTAATATTCTTTTTGCCATCTGTTCTTCTATCTGTATGAAGGTTAGATTTTGGAAATAGCTGTTTGAACTTGGAATATGTACTTTCGTATACCCAGCCTACATAATAAAGCACATAATCGGTTGTAAAGAAAGTTTTTGTCGATCTTCTTCAGAGATCGACCAAAAATCAGATCTATAACAAAGAAATATGCTTTAAAGATCTTAAATCATCTGATTTTGATTGCAGCCAAGATTTGAATAATGTCGAAATGTGTATGGAACAAAAAACAAATTGCAATGAAGTTCGATTACAGTGGTACGCAGCACATGAAAAGCTTTTCGATATGTGTAATTTTTAAAGGTTTTTTTTTTTTTTGTATTTTTAACTGAACATAAACACTTGTCGAGAATTAAAGATGAGTTTAAAGTGTTACAAATACTTGTACCTACCAAAAAATCGATGGAAAAATGATTCCTTATTTGTGTCATCTGCGTGAGGATAATTGCAATGGTTGTTGTTGTAGTTGTTGTAGTGTGTTACCAAATATTACATACACACATACAATATATATATATATATACGGGAATTGGATTAGTTTTGTTCAAAAGTTACATTAATGCATATGATGTGAGATATATATGTCAATATTATAGATACTTATATTAAATACAAAATGTTTATAAAAATACCAAAAAAAAAAAAAACAAAAAGTGTAGAGTGCAATTACGGACTGCAGGAGGGAACAAAGGGGCAGCTACATACAGAGTTGATACCAAAAGAAAAAAAAAGAACTAGTTCAATACCGAAAATACTTTAAAAGTATAGTCTAATACAAGTGATGGAGCTAAACCAATTATACACAGTTGAAAGAAAAATATAAGTAAATTCTGAGTTAAATCAAAAATTTTAATATTTATTAAAAAATATTAACGTGATAAATGAATAACTTTAAAAAATACTTGAAGAATTAGAATTTTAATATTAATATAGAAGTTTAAAAACAAAAATATTAGATACTTAGTAAATTATAAATAAGAAAAATCATTAAATTAAAAACTGTTTCTAACTACATGAAAACTTTTAAAAAGAAATAAATAAAAATTATACTAAAATTGTTAGTAAATAAAGTAAGTAAAGAAATTCAGTATCAATCAGGCTCATAATACATCATTAAGTTTCCAGATTCTTCATGATTCTTCTTCAATAAGGATTTATTTTTTAATTTGACTAATTTATTTTTCCATACTTCGTTTTTTAGCCTTTTTCTCTCTACGACTCAACCGCTTTGTGTGCCTAGCGACCAACATAAAGGGATTCTTGGAAAAAAGGGGAATAACATACAACATCAAATGAAACATAGAACTAAACTGAGGACTGCGAGAGATATATATATACATATATATATACAATATATATATACATATATATATACTTCTCTGTGCCCTTTGGAAAGTATATATAGAGATTTGCGCTTTTTGTTCGCAATTATCACAAATGAAATTTAACGCTAGGCGCGGAACAGAATTCGAGTTAAGAACTTAAGGAATCGTAACCCATGAATTGTTTTGTCTTTTCGTTGCCTCTTATTACTTTTCGGTTTTGTTTTGTTTTTTGTTTTATGGTTTCGTTCGTTTTCAATTCAAATAAAATTAATTAATTGCACAATTCAAGTCTTACGGTAGTGAGCGGAATCTAGAAGCACAAAGAACACAAACGAAAAGAGACCAAAAAAAATTATGCAAGGAAATCAAACGAAGTTTAGTTGCTAAGAGTAAAAAGTGTGCCAGATGATTGCCTTCAAATCATTCAAATGGCAATTGCCAACAGCAATATGTGTGTGTGTGTGTGTGTGGGTGTGACTGTGTATGTGTGTGTGTGTCGAACTGCGGTTATTGCCTCGGCAACAGCTCAAAGTGTGCCATTAACTTTATTAAACAAAATTCAGATCCATTTTGTGGCACTTTTTAGGCTGCTGGGCTCGAGTTCTTCATATAATTTGGTTAACAGTAAATTGAGTTTGTTTTGGTAACACACACACACACACACACATGTAGAGAGAAATCAGGAAGCGAAACTGTTTTCATTTCTTTATTTTTGTGTCTTGTGTTGGGAAAACTGGTTTGGGTTTATTTTGCTGCTTTTCGGTGCTCTTAAAATTGAGTTTGAAACTGTTGTCGCAACCTGTTGGCCAAACACTCACCTGGCGCCAGCGTCGGTTCGCCAATGTTCACCTTGAATTTGACATCCTTCTCGTACGTACTCTCCTCGATTATGGGCACCGTTATGAAGTGCCTGCAAGCAAAGAATTAAGGCACATGGATTACAATTTAAATCAAGTCAATATACAATCGCACGGCCTAAACGTGGCCATAACTAACAGCCACATTGATTAATGGCCGCCTCTGGCCGTGTGGCTAAATGGCCGTAATCTTGACACTGTACAACAGCATTTGGAAATTTATTGGGCGGCATTAACTAGACTGTGACAAGAACAAACAGACTCTCGCTCAGGCCCACTCTGGCGCGCACAAAAACCCCAAAATCAATTGCCAACGACGAAACAGCTGAGAATAACAAAAATATATTACGTATACGCAGTGTTGTGCTCATAAATATGTGCATTATTCAGGCTGTGCAATGAAATGTTTGCTAGAGCAAAGAATTATTGTTGAAGCGAGTAGGTGGGAGAGAGAGAGAGAGAGAGACTGAGAGAGAGAGAGGGAAAGCTTTCATTTGATTTGGCAATGTGCCAAGACCAGCGCCAATCCAATTAAAGTACTCTACAGCAGAGCGTGCAAACGTTGTAAGAAACTTGTTTCAGATACAACTACGAACCATATACATATATGCTGCATCTGATTAGACTACCAAATTATATGCCCATGCACAAAGAAAGAATGGTGCATGCTTCCATAGAACACAAATATCAGTATGAACTCACATCATATATGAACTCAGCTCTATATATTATTATTGCTTGATCGAAATACTGAATCAACAATCAAAGAATGCATAAGAATGCTAGGTCCGTACTCATTTTAAAGAAGATTTCGACTTCAAATAATCAAATTTATTTATATAAATTCTGTTAAGTCCAGTTGTATCCATGATACAGCCCATCCCATGCCATTCCAGTAGGACCAGCCACATAACTTTTCGGGTAGAGTGTTTAATATTCGCCTGACCTCAACTAACATTTCTAGCTTCTCTCAAAATGCCACAAGTTGTTCGGCTAGCGCCGGCAGGCACATAATTTGTTGGTCCGATAAGACGACTCAAAGTGCCCAACCAGCAAAAGTTTGTGTGCACCTAAAAAACTAACTTCAAACTGATTAAACTTTATAAAATTAGCAAGTTTTTCGCCAAAATGCAATTGCTATCTAGTATACATATATATAGTGGATCGTATACATATATATATATACTATATACTATATATAGTATATACACACTTCATTTCCTTTGGCATTTTGCGCACTTTTCTTTTAGTCATTCGCCAACTTTCACATTTATAGCAACCTTTCACCTTTTTGGCTTATTTTAATTTTTTGCTTTTTCTTTTGGCCAAATGAGTTTTGCGGTTCCTATTTCTGTTTCTAATTCTGCATTTTGTGCAGAGAAAAGCCCCGCTTTTCCATTAAACTTGTTGCTGTACGTGTGTTAGTGGACGTGGGACGTGGGACGTGGGACGTGCCTCAGGTCAAGTTTTCATTACGGAAAACAGCTTTTATGAGTCATATAAATGAAATGCGGTTATTATTCATGAATACAAAGCAGAGTAGAGAAACTACACAAGAAACATTCATTTGTATTCACTTCTTAAATTAAGTACTTGTATATATATATATATATATATATATATATTTATATCTGCACAGATCTATATCATTATATATATATTATATATACTTGAGTGGTATTTAAGCTACTGCGATTAGATAAGTTTTGCTTTAATTGCGAGCTAACAGCTTGTTCGATCATAATTCGTGGTATTTTTATTTATTTATAACTCTTGATTTTCCAATTAACTTCAGTACCCTTTGCCCATGCACAAAAGGCTTAAGATGGCAAATTGATATTGAGGAATTTATAGGGAAAAACGTTAAAGCAGCTACCAGTCGATAGATAGAGATAAGTAGAATAATCATAGAGATAGAGAGGATAATCAGAATAAGCATACAATTTAATCTAATCACGCAATTAGTATTTTTTTATATTTTCAATTTAAGTAAATATATTTACTTGCCAACCCAATCGAGAAATATCGATGCATATATATTGCGAGTTATCGAATTACATGATATCAGGAAATTTCATTTTATAAATAACTGTAGCTTTGTCTTATATAGTTTTAAGCCCAAAAATACATAACTTTTCAAGCAAGGCACAATCAATCGATAAATATCGATGTGTGTATATGCTCCATTTGAATACAGGGTATCTTCTATAACTCACATATGTTTCATACATATTTTAGCTAATCTTTTTGATAAACCACATACAAATACCTAGTCATTGATTTTTTTTGTCAAAAATCGATAACTATAATTACCTCCTTTCCAAACTCTTATATCTCAGCCAAATATATATATATATATATATATATATTGACTTTTTTTTACGAAAAATCGATATATATCGACTTTCTTACATTTATATTTTAGATACGTACTATCTGCAAGTCATGTAGTACTTTAGCTCTCACTTATATTGATATATTGCTGATATTATTGTTCCTGTTCGAAATCTAACCCGAATACAAGTTTCAAAAGCACACTTCCTTCACGCAAATTCCCTGTTCGGAATGGGCACTTTTTAACGATTGTTTGTCCTGGGTCCCTTGACACCCTTGACACCATTTGGCGTATTCCTTTGTTGGGTCTGCTCTTATCATAAAAATAACTTATTTTACACACACGCAACATTTCACGTGCTGGTTTTTTTTATGATGCGAGTTCGCAATGAAGCATAATAAATCCATAAATTCGCGTAGATGGTCGTAAATACGTGCACGAGGCGTGGCGAGGCGAGGCCTGGGGCCTGGGAGCACGGGAGGGGATTATCGACGCATTAGATTTGCGCTTGCTTTGACCATGTCCAGTGCTATCTTATCCGCACCGCAATCGGAAGTCGCGACAGCGGGTACTTGGCTGGAGAAAGGCCACTGCCAGACGTTGCCCGTCGGCGGTCAGTCTTCAACGAGATGTTGCTCCTGTACCACGTCGTGATCGCGATCGGCTTGCTCAGCGGCTGCGCTTGGGCAGCGCCAGACTGCAAGCGCAATGCGGAATATTGTCAAGATCGAGTCATGCATCCGGATATGCAGGAGCCCAAGCAACAGCAACAGCAGCGGGAGCAACGCCTGGCGGGCGAGGAGAACACTGCCTACTGGCGCGACCAGGGCGTGCAGTTCATCAAGCAGAAGCTGAGCGAGCAGCCGCGGGAGGGCAGAGCTAAGAACGTGATCATGTTTCTGGGCGACGGCATGGGCGTCACGACGACCTCGGCCGCGCGCAACTTGCTGGGCGGCGAGGAGAAGTCCCTCTCCTTCGATCACTTCCCCCACACGGGCTTGTCCAAGACCTACTCCGTGGACCTGACGGTGCCCGATTCGGCCTGCACGGCGACGGCGTATCTGTGCGGCGTGAAGGGGCAGGAGGGCACCATTGGCGTCAATGGCGCCGTGCCCCGAACCGACTGCAAGGCCATGCTGGACGAGACCACGCACGTCGACTCCATCGCCAAGTGGGCCATGGACGCGGGCAAGTGGGCGGGCCTGGTGACCACCACTCGCGTCACCCACGCCTCGCCCGCGGGCGTCTATGCGCACATCGCGGAGCGCGACTGGGAGAGCGACGCGGATGTGGCCGCCGATTGTGGCCAAAACTCCGGCGTGCACGACATCGCCCATCAGCTGATCAATGGCGAGGTGGGCAGCAAGCTGAAGCTCATGCTGGGCGGCGGCCGCAAGAACTTCGTGGACAAATCCCTGGCCAGCTGGGGAAAGCGCACGGACGGCCTCAACCTGATTGAGCAGTTCCAGAAGGCGAGTGCCGGCAACGCCTACGTTACCACAGCGGACGAGCTGATGGCACTGGACGTGACGAAGTCGGAGCGTGTGCTGGGCCTCTTCCAGGACGATCATCTCCTGTACCACATGCAGGCCATGGACCAGAACAGCGCACAACCCACGCTAGAGCAGATGACGCGCAAGGCCATCGAGTACATGAGCCAGAACGAGCAGGGCTACTTCCTGTTCATTGAGGGTGGACGCATCGACCAGGCGCACCACGACAACCAGGCGCGCATGGCGCTCGACGAGACCATCGAGTTCTCCAAGGCGATTGCCGCAGCCCGGGAGCTCACCAGCGAGGAGGACACCCTGCTGGTCATCACAGCGGATCACTCGCATGCCTTCACCTACTCGGGTTACGGGGTAAGCAGACTCCTGAATTCCCTCGAATCCATTCACAATTTCAAATTTTCACCCTCTTCTAGTATCGCGGCGCTGACATCTTCGGCAAGGCGCCCGCCAATGGCAACGATGGCATCCCGCACATGATCCTCAGCTACGCGAACGGTCCCAGCGCCGAGCGCTTCTACAATGCCGAGACCAAGGAGCGCGTTGATCCCACCACACTGATTACGGGCCACCACGAGGAAGGCTTTCCAGCGGGCGTGCCCCTCGACTCGGAGACCCACGGCGGCGACGATGTCCTGGTCTATGCTTCGGGCCCCTGGTCCCACTTGTTCACCGGCGTCTACGAGCAGAGCACCATTCCCCACATGATGGCCTACAGCGCTTGTCTGGGCGACGGCCTCATCATGTGCTCCACGTCCCAAAGGACCTGAGCGCCCGCTGCGTGACTGCAGCTCATCACAATTAAGTTTGTGGCTCATTAAAGGCAGCGATTGCATTGGAGCTGCCGCTGCTGCTGCTCCGACTCCTGCTGCTGCCTCGGCCCCCTCGACTTGTCCTTGATGCATATTGTAAATTGAATTAAATGCGAATTTCCTATAGTACGGCTCAGCCTTTCGCATGTTGGCGGAGAAACAAGTTCAAATCACGTTTCTGATTACATTCTCGACGCTCGAGCTTTCGTGCGTCTAATTATGAGCTGCACTCGTTGACTATAATTGAAAAGAGAGAGGAAGAGGGAGAGGGAGAGGGAGAGAACGGCTAAAGCGGCTCTTGACTCAGCCAATCAGGCTTTGTCCTTTGCCTCCGAGTTGTATTTGTATTAAGACCCTTTAAGCTTCGAGCTGGATTTGTGCAGCTTTAGCTCGATAAGTGTTTAGTTAATCAAATACCTAACAAGTTTATCTATATGTATATAGAGTGTCTAATCAAAAGGAGAACTAGTTTATATTTTTATGCACAGATGAGCTTCCTGCTTTAATCACTCTTTAAGAGTCTTAGATAGTTCCTTAGGCTACAGTTGTACAGTAAAACAGTCTTATTCTTCATATACATAACATAATAATCACAAACATAATCTTATAGATTAGACATATAATGCTTAACTCTATCAGTAGTCTTCACTTAAAGTATATAAATCTTTTTTCAATGCTTATCTTCAACGAACACTGATAAACACAAAACTTAAACCCAAGAATGACGAACTAATGGAGAAATTTCGTAGCACAGTTAGCAACAATATTATGCTAACTTAATTAGAAACTTAGTGTAGAGCATGCATCTAGTCAGCCAAGCTCAACTATGACTTGAAAGCTCATCAACGTAATGGGCAAATTTAGCACCTGGCAGGTGAGAGTGGGTGTATGTGTGTGTGTGTGCGTGTGTGTGTGTGTGTCGAGCCATTTGGTATTCCCTTGCGTGTGTGGATAAAGTTTTGGCCAGCATTTGGGTTAAGGTAAACACAGGCCAAGCAAGCAGCGAGCAGGCAAACACCAAACACACCACACACACAGACACACACACACGCCACACACCCACACTCATCACACACACATCAAGAATTTGCATTTTATGCGCAGTTTTATGCAAAGCTTTCTGACTGATTCGCCTGCAAATAACAAAGGAGAAAAAAAAACAGAGTCTCGCGCCCGCATTTGCATTTTGCATTTTGCATTTTGCTTTTTGCATTTTGCATTTAAAATTTAACATTGCCCATTTTGCATATGAAATCCAAGCGTAATTGCAGCAATTAAAACTTATGCGTCATCGTTCGCTTCGGCCTTCGGGTCGTATGAGTAATATCAAATGCGAAGCGAAATGCGAAATGTATTTGTCAATTTTCTAGTTTCTATTTCCGCTTTGATTGCCAGCTAAATTATATCCGTTAGAGTGTGGGTGTGTGAGTGTGAGTGTGTGTGTGTCTGTCTGTGTGTGTGGGCCATTTCCCTTCTAGTGACAGCCATTAAACGTAGCAACCCATTCATTCCCTTGGCAAAGCTAATTTCGCACCGCCCGCCCCTCAACCCGCGCTTCCTCTGCTCTTTAACTCTTTAGCCCGCTCGTGCCACTTCCGTCGTTTGATTTCAATGCCGGCAACGAGACCCGGTTCCCAAGTTCTTGTTGTTAAGCACACATGTTATTAAACGGCACACACACACCCACACACACACACGCTGTACGCTTCCCTCTCTTAAGCGTCTATTGATTTTAAGTCGAATTGCGACATCGTCTGGCCATCAATTGCGACTGCGGCCAGTCAGTGTCAATGCTGGAAAAAAGCGTTGCAAGTGCAGCGTGCAGCTTGTAGCTTGTGGCAGGGCCACATAGTATTATGCTCGCCGACGATGGTCAATTCGGCCAGACGGCCAGTCCGGCCGCCGTCTTTGGGCAGCCACAAAAGTGCCTCAAATTGCGAACGGCAATTTTTTCGTAATTTTATGCAAATGTCGCTGCCTCACTCAAGCGAGCATCTGAAATAGGGTATCTCTCTCTCTCTCTCTCTCTCTCTCTCTCTCTCTCGTCCTCTTTCAGTCAAATTTTATTCAAATTGCACAGCTCGAGTCAAATGAACATCTTCTGACATTTAATCAACTGAGTTGGAATGAATGGGCAAAATTTTAATGAATGAATGAAAAGTTCGTATAATAAATTTCTCGCTTGTTTTTCTGTGTCTGCTATCTCTTTTACTCTCTCTTTCCCTTTGCTTTTCAGTACTTCGATTTAGAATAGAATGCAAATTTGTCAGTTAGCTCTCGCTGTATCTCTTTATATCCATAATTTATCATCAGCTATCTCTATCTTATTCTCTCTTTCTCTCTCTCTCCATCGGATTAACTCTCTCTCTCTCTCTCTTTGCATGTCTCTTTCCATGTCAACATCGCATTCATTTATCTCTTGTTTTGTATCTTTGTATCTATGTATCTATGTATCTATGTATCTATGTATCTATGTATCTATGTGTCTATGTATCTATGTATCTATGTATCTATGTATCTATGTATCTATGTATCTATGTATCTATGTATCTATGTATCTATGTATCTATGTATCTATGTATCTATGTATCTATGTATCTAAGTATGTTTGTATCTGTATCTGTATCTGTATCTGAATCTGTATCTGTATCTGCATATGTATCTATCTATATCTATACCTCAATTTGTGCTATATCTTTCTCTCACTCCCTATCTTTTGCTCTCTCTCTCTCTCTTTCTTGCCCATTCCACTTCTCTTCTCCACTTCAACTACCCCAATTACCTTAACCGTTTATGCTCCCCTGTCAATATACACACTAAAGCATACGCAATCGTTCACTATTCCCCAAATAAACCCAAGCATGCGATGAGGGAAAATTCAATTTCCAGCCACACACACAACAACAACAAGGCTCAATGCCCAATGCTCAATGCGGATTGCTGAATACTTTAAAATAAAATTACAGTAAAATACAGCAATTTGCATGACAATGGGAGCTTAAGGCACAAGTGGCAGCCACTGGCTCAAACTGACCAGCGCCAGACCACTAATGCAATGTCTAACTTTTGCCTTCACACACACCAACACACGCACACCCTCGCACACACACACGCACGCAAATTGTGTTTTTTATTATTTTTCGTTTTTTTTTGGGGAAGGGCGCTTGTGGTATATCATATAATCGAATCAAGTTTGCTTTTTGCGGCAGAAATGAACAAACTGCAGGACCAAGTGGTCGAAGCTAGTTTTTATCACAAATTGATTTCGAGTTTGATATGGGGCGATGGCAATAGCACTTTACATATGGATGTGTTAGAGGGAGACAGAGTGTAGAAAGTGTATAAATTATAATAATAAATATTAAACTGTAATACATAATAAAATATCTGGCATATATAAGCAAATTCAGTTCCACAACTTCAGCTTAGATATCTGAGACTAAATCTATATATATATATATATATATATATATATATATATATATATATATATATATCCCTATATATATACATACATGAAATGCTTATTCAACAAAATTTAAATGAATTTTCCGCCTCGATTGTCGCCAAGTGATAAAAGAGAAATGCCACAGAATCTCGATAGACGGCTCTGATTGAGTGTGGAAATTGCATAGCCTGGCTGCTGACAGGACATGCCAGCGACCGGATATACACGTAGGCAGCACCTGTCGATTGCCCATGCTGCGCATTCAATTTCACCCGGTTTCAGGTGTGTGAGAAAACGATTGCTATCAAGCGGGAATTTGGAACTGATATATTGACTGAGGCTGACACGAAAAGTAGATACAATTCTGCAAGTTTTGCCTGCCTGGGGTGTTGCTTCTGCCGGCCAACAGGTGGCGCCAGCAGCGCCTGCCAAGTTGGCTACACACTTGAGATAGATCAATAAATGTATGGCTGACAGGCTCAATGCAAATAGACAGACAGACACACACCCACACTCTCCCTCTCCCTCTCTCTCTCTCCCTCTCATACAATATGCAAATTGTGCTGTTGCTGCTGCCAACACAGAGAGGCACTTGCTAGCACTTGGCCCGGCATTGCAGTTAACAAATGTGATTTGCACTCAACAACAACTTGGGAGGCGGCTTGGGCCACTGGGGGCGTGGCTGGGCAAATGAATGCGTTTTCCATTAGCAAGTGTTTTGCAGCGAGTACAAGCATATGGCTGTCATTATTATTATTGCTGTTGCTGTTGCTGTAGTTGCTCTTGGCAGTATTTAAGTGCACAGTTCGAGAACATCAATTTTATAAATTGAAAATGTAATTGTGTTGATTTTTTCAAGTCAATCAGAAAGACATCGCAAACACTGCGAACGGGCGATCGGACGATGGGTCGGTGGGTCGTTCAATCATATATTGACACAACCCGCCCACACACATTGAAAATTCATGGAAAATTTCACGTAATTGAGCACCTGCCCAACGCCCGATGCCCGATGCCCGATGCCCAATGGCCGTTGGCCAACTTGAATTGTTTCTGCCAAGTATTGGCTAGATAGCAAAATTGTTGTAATTGAAGCGCATGGAATAATTTAAACGTTTCAGTTTATTTTTAGTATAGGAACAACGCAATTGCACTGTTTGTTATGTCATAGGGAAGACATAAAGTTCTACATTGTCAGAGAAATTGGTTTTCTGGGAAAATACGGATATTTAATATACATTTTTGTGAGTTTAGACTTGGAACAGCAAAGGTATTGATGGATTATACTTGAGATGTGGAAATTTTGTTGAATTGAAAAGGGCACACGATATAAATAATTCAACTAAAAATAATGTATAATTATATTTATAATTTGATTAAAAGTTGCTCATAAATTTATTTAAATTTATAATTATAATAAATTCTATATGTGATAGATAATATATTATTCAAAAATATATTCAATATATACATTATTTATTGCATATAATTCTAAAAGTTAAATTCCCACTTTATTATCCCCCAACGTCCAATTAACTGTCAGATTATAGTCTAATTGGTCATTAGTCATTGCGCATCGACACATTAGCACCCGCATTGCCTGTGACGATAGCAAAAAAACGAACTAAACTTTATCTAGATTAAAGCTTAAAGCGAGCAAAAAAAGCTAGTTAAATATTTATGCGATGAAAAGAGGGAGATAAGCAATGTGAATGCTTGTTTAACAAATTGAGCGTGATTGAAACCAACTGGGAGAGAGAAAGAGAAGAGAGAGAGAGAGATGGAATGAATTAGAGTTGGATATAAATTATATTCGCTGGGGCGCAAATGAACACTAATTATCGAGGCAGATAACGAATACACAGCACATGACACGACATGGAAATCGAGCAAACAAATGTTAGATGTTAAACTAAATGCGGGTGGAAATGCATACAGACATACAAGTACACACATATCTATATATATAGTTCTCAAAATGTAATTAAAATATTGTTTATAAGTCACATGTAGTAAAGCCATCAGCAGCTAATGAGCTGTGGCTAAACTGAGTAATGAAGATAACTGAATTAACAACAGTCAAGGCTGGCAGCCCACATAAGTGTCTGAATGTGGCAGAGTCTAAGACATGTAAATATGATGGCTTATTGAATTCAAAGTTGGAGGATTTAAATATTGATTGCGGACTTTGGTTTAGTTAGTATGAATAGAAACCTTCGACTAGGCAAACTCAACTGCTCGAGTTCTCTTATTGTTGCTTAACAAATATTGACAAGGAGAACATCAGAGAGAACTCCAAGATATAACAAACTTTTGTTTCAACTCAAAGTGCACTGAAGATATTAGAAATTCGGCTAGAAAATATGTATGCAATATATAATGATATTGATATAGATATAGATATAGATATAGATATAGATATAGATATAGATATCGATATAGATATAGATATAGATATAGATATAGATATAGATATAGATATAGATATAGATATAGATATAGATATAGATATAGATATAGATATAGATATAGATATAGATATAGATATAGATATAGATATAGATATAGATATAGATATAGATATAGATATAGATATAGATATAGATATAGATATAGATATAGATATAGATATAGATATAGATATAGATATAGATATAGATATAGATATAGATATAGATATAGATATAGATATAGATATAGATATAGATATAGATATAGATATAGATATAGATATAGATATAGATATAGATATAGATATAGATATAGATATAGATGCAGATACATATAGTAAGTGTGCTTTAGATGGGAGTTTTTGATAATGATAATGAATATTAATATACATTTTAAATTTCTTTCCTTAATAGCCCTCGGATAGACGCACTGCTGAACACAGCCGAAAGCCCAAATATTATTTCAACATCATAACACAAACACAAAAAATGCTTATTTTGCTACGTGTATAAATATTTTTGCAACCCACTGTTTTAGCATTCAATGTGTATGAAGCGAACGCAACATTGTGTATGAATAATGAATTTCTAATTAAATAATTATTCTTTTGCCTGGCGGCATTCAGTGAGCGCGCCTGAACTAAATGAACGGAAATTATGGAAATCGCTCGGGCTACGGCCAATTGGCAATTGCCGCTGGCATCGTCAACGCGGCCATAATTAGCTACTTATTGAGTTGTAATTGCAAAAGTTTAACCAACTGCAGCAGAGCTTTCTCTATGGAGCGGCCCCTTTGGCGACTCCAGCCGCTCGATTGCATAAAGCGAGTCGAGTCGAGTCGAGTCGAGTCAAGCCCGGCATTCATTAGCGTCGCTCGCCTTTGTGCCATTAAAGTTTTCAAAGTTTCTGCATTCAGCTCGGGCCATTTTTATTTTACAGCTCGCCAAGGAATACAAAAACAAAGGCCAAGTGGGGAATACAATAGTAGAAAAGGAGAGAACAAAAAGAAAAAACAAAATAACAATAAATTAAAAGCCAAGCAGTCGCCCACTTAAGAACAGTCGAAGCCCCTCCCCAAGGATCGGCTATTGTGTGCTTGGCCTGAAAATAAATGGAAAATAAAACGAACACGGAAAAGAGAACAGAATGTTCCAGCAATGGACTGGAAATATTTATTATTGAAGTTCGCGTGTGCCTCGAACCGCGCTCAACACACAAATGCCGCTGACTAGCCCAGCGAGCGATTTGTTAACAGATTTGCTTTCATTTTTTATTACCAAAAGCATTTTAAGGCCATTTGAATTAAGTCTAAAATCTTGCCTCATTTATGATTGTTTTACTCACTTATTTTTATGTCTTTGCAAGTTTCTCTTGCCGTAAATTTCATTTGAGGAGCTTAAATGTTAGACTTGAGCATTTGCACTGGCAAACGAAGTATTTCCGCTTCTAGTCTGTGTTCATGCATATCAAAGCAAAACATTTTGAATTTATTATTTCTAAACACCATTTGAAGTCTGTTTTTAATATTTCATAAGTCTATGAAAATACTCGAGCAAAATTAAATCAATTTACAAAAAGTCTTTAAACTATTTCTATTAATTTGAATACGCTATGTTGCATAGTTTCTCATAAAATGATCTACATTGCGTATACGCAGCGTTAGCTGATGAAAAACTTGTTTATAATAGAGAATATGAAATTTTATGAAATATCTCACAGAGTATGGCTAATAAGGCATAGCTAAACCAAATTTCGTAAAATTCACATATAATAAAATGTAATATCTAATAGAGTATTTCAACTTCTAATCGCTATCAACTTAAAAATGTACTAAAATATAATTATCGAAAATAGTACAGCTCTTAAATGGGAAGCTAATACAGTTTTAAGATAATTAGTTATTAGAAAACTTTTTACATATTAAATAAATAGTTTATATTTAATACTTTTTTGTTTATCTTAGACGATAATAAACATTGTGTATACGCAACGTAAGCAAAATGGAATGATTTTTCTAAACAACTGTAAGTGTTGCGCATACAAAGTGTAAGTGTATAGTATATACCGTATATTTATAATTTTCTTAAGCAACTTGAAATATTTCGTTTACGCATTATATTTGCATTAGGATAATTTCGATATATAACATTATTAAAATCATATATACACACTTAGCTCATATATCTTTAAAAATTATGTGTACGCATGACTGACTGACTGCCAACTTGTATAAATTCTCGTATATTATTAAATATCACGTATACGCAATGTTAAGCATATGCATATATACATATATATAAATATACAGCTAGCTCTGTTCATGAATGAGACTGAGCATAAAATGATATATAAGAAAATTTTGTGTTAAACTCAATATTTTGCAAATAATACGAAACGAACACTAAGATAAAATATTTCTGAATTTTGACTATATGACTTAGTTGATGATACATATAATATAGTATAATATATATGTAGATTAATATTGTTTATATTAATTTTTGTTTCGTATTAAACATTATTTAAATATTTATTATACCAAAAGTTTACATTCTGATAGCTTCAAACGAATTTTTAATTGTGAAAAATGCTTGTACTTTAAAGCTCGAAATGCGAACTCACTAGCATCTTCCCCTCTCTCTCTCTCTCTCTCTCTCTCTCTCTCTCTCTCTCTCTCTCTTTCTCCCTCTCTCTGCCACTATTTATCATAATGATGTCGTAAATTAAGTCCACGGACAGCTCAGCTAATGAAGGACTTTCGGTTGTAATTTCTAATAAGACACACAGTTTCTGTTTCAGTTTCAGTTTCAGTCTGAGTCTCAGTTTAAGTTTAATTGTGCGCACATGGCATGAAATAATTAAGTTTCAGCTAACAGAGGCGGGACTGGCGACGTGAGCTGCTTACCTGAACAAGGACATAATGTGTTTAGCAAGATCAAAGCAGCCATTGCTGTCGGTTAGCTAACATTACTCAGCATGAGAATCCGAATCAGAATCAAGAGCTAAATCAGAATCAGCTGTCAAAGACGCTGCAGGTGATACACACACACACACACAGATACTCTCAGACTCACACCCGCAGTCAGCATGTTTGTGACCTTTGACATTGAAGCTGCCTTTTCATCATCCGCGTCCTTTGTCGCTGTGAGTGACATGTTTTGCCGGGGCGACCACAAAACAGCCAGCAGTTTATTAAGTTGTATGTGACAGCATAAATCAGTGGCACAGCACAGCATGCGCCACAAAGCGTTCCCCAGCAGAGCTTGGAGGGAGTCGTTTGATTTATTGCAACTGGCAGAAGTTTCAGCATTCATATGCCACACATGCCACATGCCACATGCCACATGCCACACGCCACACGCTATATGCCAGATGCCAGTTGCCAGTTGCAACACTGCAAATCAACTGCTTCTTATTTGCTAGTGTTGGCCAAAGGATAACAATTAGATCGAGCGACTAGAAGATATCCTATTCAGTTCTATGGAGCATACACCTATTGAATCAGCTCTTATATTGAGTTATATGGAAAATATGAGAGTTGCTATACTAGAGGGGAAGCTATAAAGCAATTTTAATGAATCCAGCTTCTATTTACTTCACTCTAGACCTCAAAATCAAAGTCTTCAAATCGATATTTATCGATAACAATCAATATGCAAGATGTATTGTTATCATTTGAATAAAATTTAGCTCTAGAGCCGATGTCTTGATCAACAAGCAATATTACAACTCTTATAATTATATATTTTATCATTTTCTAATAACGTTAAAATCCATTTTTATCGATAACAATTTAACTGTATAACAGTTTACTGTAGTTAATTTAACAGAGCTCATATTTTCGATCAGTCAGCAATACATCAAATCTGATCAGCCTATCATATATCTCATATCAAAAGTCTTAAAAGCGATATTTATCGATAAATGTAAATGCAGAATAAAGCCTATTACATACTCTTATTTCGCATCACTTCGTTATACACAAGAATACATATCCTATGGGCTTAAATATATTTCTCCGTGCCTGACTTTTTCTGTTGCTTTAGACCAGGTTTCATTTGCATTCAGGGCAAACAAATTAATTTACCGTTTTTGAAGTTAAACAAAGTCCAAGTGTTGGCCATTTGTTAAATTGTTTGAACAACTCAACAAGTTCGCTCTGAACTCATTAAGGTGAAAAAAAACGTTGGGCTCCGATAACCTTTCACCCGCACGACGAAAACCCTTTTTTGTTTCTGACGAACGGCGCAACAGTTGCCAAATTGTGGCTCAGTCTCCGATTTCCATGCTGAGGATAACTCTCGACAGGTTGAGCCACACTCACACGCTCGCTTAGCGCTTCATGGCATAATAACAAGAGGCAACAGCAAGATAAATATAAACAGGACTAACTAAAAGGTAGCTCAAGCACTGCCAGGGCCAGGCAGCGAGAGAGCCAGAGACTGCCTGATGAGCTCTGTGGTTCGGCCCGCAGCTAAGCAGCACACACTTCAATATCTTTTTGCAACAATCAAGCTAACGACATCATGATAAACACAAGCAACAACAAATACAAAAAAAAAATCAACAAGAAGAAAAACAACAACAACAACAACCAATTGACATTGAAAAGGTTGCGCCACAAGGGAACAGTCTGAAATTTGCTTTGCTGCCTGTTGTTGAAACAGTCTCCGCTAATTTATACAGAGCCCGAAGAAGAACAACAACAAATTTATACACAAATGAGAAAAAAAATCAACCAACTGTTGGGTCAGTCAGCCTTAGTCTTAGTCTGGGCCATGCCTCCAATTTCAAATTATGAGAATATTCAATCTTTCTGCACATTTCATGAAAAGCTGAACTTATTTTTAGCTACGACTTTAATTCCCAGTTGAAATTTTTGGAAATTTTGCAGTGCAGAGAAAGAGTTGAGTTGACAAGGAGAGAGAGAGCGAGAGAGAGAGCGAGAGAGAAAGCGAGAGAGAGAGATAAAGAGAGAGAGAGAGAGAGAGAGAGAGAGAGAGAGAGAGAGAGCGAGAGAGAAGCGAGAGAGAGAAAGAGAGCGAGACAAAGAAAGACAAAGAGAGAGAGAGAGAGAGAGAGAGAGAGAGAGCGAGAGAGAGAGAGAGACAAAGATAAAGCGAAGAAGAGACATACATAGAGAAAGCGATAGACAAAGAAGAGGCAGAGGGACACAGAAAGAGAGATACATGAAAAAAGAGATAGAGAAAGATAGAAGAAAAGACTGCGATAAAGAACAAGAATGAGGGAAGAGATGTGAGCGATTGATTGACAGAGTATAAAATAATGACGGTTATGATAACGACTTTGTATATCTTATTTCGAAACTAAATTCAATTGCTCTTTATTGATTGATTGAGCCAAAACCACATCAGAATACAAACACTTCAAGAAGGAAAGCTGACACTCCAACAGTTGTCACAGGCTTTACCTGGATGAAATACTTCCCAACTCAATTATCTTATATAAAAATGTTTGACCAATTTTATAACATTGGGCCATCAGCCAATCAAATTAGTTAATTAAGTTGGCCTATTTCAGCATCGGAGATTTTATTTTTATGACAAATTTCAGGTCGTTGGCGAGAAGCAAAAAGCTTTTTGCTGTTTTCCCCCTGACCACGTGATACAATTTAATTATAGAACCCCAACATGAAAGTCAAAGGGGGAATCGAACGACAAATATGTATTGAAAGCTATGCAAATTTTGTAATTTTTTGCCCTGTTGCTGTAAGAGAAGTACACTGAGCCCCAATCATATTCAACTGATGTCTATTTGTAATTCTCTTCTCGTATTTCCCATATGGCGCAGGTGGAGAAATCCAATTGCCATGAGAACTGGGCAACATTGGCCTAGTTTGGCTGCCGCTTTTGCCTTAGTATTTCATTGTCTTTGTTGTTGTTTACATAGATGGGGTACGCAGCCAGCTCGCCCACACACACACACACACACACACACTCAATCACATATACACACACACGCGACTCACTTGCCTAGTTGTCAGTCAGTTAAACAGTTGGCACATTCCCCAGCGAATCGCCGTCGGCTGCAGGAAATGCTACTTGTTAGGCAAAAGCCGCACATGCCGCAAAACACACAACATACATGGCTGCACACACACACACAAAAACATACATACACATACAGTGCTGCTTACATGCTGATTTGATGTGGATAACTTGTAAGTTGTCTTGGATTTGTAAAAAGCCCCAATGTTGCGGCTGCCTCTTTGAACAAAAAAAAGTATATATATAAATTCACATATATATTATATATATATGTATATGGATAGCATAAATTTCAATTTTAGATTATGTGTGCTTAATAAAATATTTGTGCTCATGTGCTGGAAACATGTGAGTCCCGCATAGCTTACAAGTTTCTTATTTCGTTCCTTTTTCACATATTTTCGATGTTCTTTATTTGATGTGCATACATACATATATATATACACTTATATACATATATATATATACATATATACATAAACTTCATTTTGCATCTTCCCAGGGGAACAGACAGCATGGAAAAGTTAAATATTGTGAGCAGCTCACCTTGCGGCTGGCCTCTAAGCCGCATAGACTGCCCCCAAATTGGTCTAATTAACAAATGCCAAAGCCAGAAAATTCTCTCAAAGTTTATCTGGCATATATATTGTTGTTGTTGCTGTTGTTGTTGTTGTTGTTGTTGCTGTTGTTATTGTTGTTCACGTAAATCCCTATTAACTGTATTTATACTTGGGCTGTCGCTGACTTTCCCACTGGGCAGCCGAACGCACAATTTTCATCTTTAAAAAATATGTTGCCTACTTTCAGGCGCGGCCAAAAAATATATATCAAACATATTTTGCAGCTTAATTTCGGCTACAAATTCTTAAACTAATTGCGGCTGCTAAGAGATTTTTATGATAAAACTGACTATGGATTTATATTAAGCATAATTAGCCTAAGTAACAGAGGCTTAAAGGTCTTCAAAAAGACGAATTCGACTTTAAATTTATCTTTAGATTTATTTCAAGCAGAATAAGTCGGTTGGGGTATATAAGGATGGTAGGATAAGAGAATATATTGTCGAACACCAATTCAATCAATCAAACAGAAAGAGTTGAACACATTTTGTTGGTATGTCAGCCTATTCAGCAATACAATTGAAAAGTACAATTTATGTATTTATTATTTAGTTAATGAACCGTATATAATAACTTATTAATATAGTTAGTATAATCAATGAGCATGTCGCATAGTTACTTAGAGTATATAAAAATGGCATTAGCAGTAAACGATTCTGAAAAGCTTTTCCATCAATAGCAAAAAAGTTGAGCGACAGAGTCGACATGCGGACAGCTCTGATAATTCTTGTGATAATCAACGTGTGGATAGTTTTCATATTAAAATCCACTGTAAGTACATCGCACATAACAATTCGGGAATCGATAATCCCCAATCTACTTTGTAGAATGCTGCGAATATCAAATTGACAAATGTCCGCTGCATCAGTCACAATGAAACCTGGGTTAAGTTCAATCTCTGTCGATTGAAGGCAATTAATCGCTACAGGACAGTATTTAATTTAAATGCAACAGTTTTTTATCCAACGAATCAGATATCGGCAATCGGTCAACTCCAAAAAAAAGAAAATGGCTACAAGCCCTGGCTGTACAAGGGCACTGTGGATATATGCCGATTTCTCAAAAAGCCCTATAATCCATTTGCTATAATTCTCATGCGCAAAATACGGCATTTCACCAACTTTAATCACACCTGTCCCTATAACGTGAGTCCGGCATCCAAATATATTTGCAAACTTATATTTAACTCTTTCTCATTTGCTGCAGGGCTTCCAAATTGTTGAAGGACTCTACATCAAGTATGGTCAACAAGGATTGGCTTATCCAACTGGCGATTATCTAATTAAAATAGATTGGTTGTTTTACGGCAAAAAACAAGCGTCAACTGATTTTTACTTCAGGGCTGACGAAGATATTACGGAATCAAGATAAAGTGGAAGCAAAGCTATATTGATATTATATATTATTTACACAAATACTAATGTCTACATTAAATGGTTTGAGGGATATTAACTGTACCAAGACCAAATCTAACAAATACAAAATTTCGATTAATTTTATTTTTTATATTATTTAGTAACAATAAATTGAGCTCATTTGTTGTATAAACCGCTTCTGGATAAAACCCATTTAGAGCTAACAATCTCATGTATGGTACATATGTATATATGTATATGTATATAGGATCAATAGATTATGAAGAGATAATGCAAGCATTTTAAAAATACGTGTTTAACTAAGCGTATCGTATCGAGCTGTCAATTAGTATTGACATTATATTAACGACACCAATTTAGGGCTATTATCAACATTACAAAAACAAATATTATTCTAAAACTGAACTAGTTAGGGTATATAAGTTCGGAAATAGGAAACTAAAACAACATATGATTCTACTGGTTTTTTTGGCATTTCATAAAAGATTAAACTGACTTTCAAAGGATGGTTTGGTAAACCTCATAAATACACTTGAATGAATATATATAGACTTTTTGGAGTATGGCACGGACTATCTGTAACATTTATTTTAACAAAATCATGATTTCTTATTAAATGTGTTCAGGGTATAAAATTCAATCTGTATCCCTCTATCTAATACTATTAAAGCAGTAACCGAACCATATATAACACGAAAGACTGATCTAGTCGAGACTGCTAGACTAGGAGCTACTCTGAACCCTATAAGAAGCCAATACTCTAATCATTTCACGCTTTTGTTATACAGATGCACGCACGCATAAAAACACGCTTTGCCAACTGCGCAGTTGAGGACACTACTTTGGGAAGTTAATTGTTGAATATGTTCTCTTGTAGTTAGATTATCTTCACCAAACTTTCAGAAATTATTACATTTATAGGTATTTGCCAAATCAGAAGTCTGTTGTACTTGAAATACGATGTTTGCAAAGTTAGGATATCTCTAGCTCAAACGATGTACAAACCACGCTCTAAAAAGGAATTCAAATTATCGATTAATGTCGATAAAAATAAAATGGATTGAATTATCGAAAAGATATGATAAGTTCGTACTGGGTATTATTTATACGAATATTCATGTAATATTTCAATCTCTAACTTTAGTACTTTGCGAGATCTCTGCGTTCCACCACCACAAGACCATTATACCCTGATTTCCTATTTTCAATGGGTTCAGAGTATAATAACTTAATAAATACATTTAACATTATTATCATTAAAAATTGAACAACGATTATCGTTCTGGGCTTTGTATATCGCGCTGAATCGTCCAGACCCATGATCGCCGTGCACAAGTTTTTTATTGCATCAGGTATACTACGACAGTGGTGCAGTCTTAAGTCTTAGAAGTAGGCTTTACAAATTTTTGTTTGCACTTCAACTATCTGATCAACTCTGTGCTAATAACTTAATAAGGTATGAATGTATAGAAATTGCAGCAATAATTGTAATAAGCCTTTATATTTAATGATAACCAGTTGCACGAGAAAACCAAGATGCGCAACGGTCTGATAATTCTTGTGTTAGTTAAAATCTGGTTCGTTTTATTACTAAAGTGCACAGTAAGTACATCATACATTATAATTAAGGATTCAATAATCCCTCAATCCATTTTAGAGTGCTACTGAATTTAAATTTACAAATTTGGTCTGCACCGTTTACAACGAAACTTGGATTAAAGTCAATGTTTGTCGACTGAAGGCAATAAGTCGCAATAAGACAACAGCACATTTTAATGCCAAACTTTTTAATCCAACGAATCACATATCCGTGAACCTTCAATTTCTAAATAAGGCAAATGGGTACAAGCCCTGGTTGTATAATTTCTCTGTGGATGTATGCCGATTTCTCAAAAAACCCTATAATCCAATCGCTATAGCAATCATGCGCAAATTACGCAGGTTTACCAACTTTAATCACACCTGTCCCTATAGCGTAAGTCTAAGGTCCAATTATATTTGCCTACTTATATTTTACTGTTAATCATTCATTCCAGGGTTTCCTAATTGTTGAAGGATTTTATCTAGAATATGATAAGTTGGTGATACGTTTTCCTACTGGAGAATATCTTCTCCAAATAGATTGGCTTGTCCGAAATAAAAAACAATTATCAACAGATATTTACTTCAGGACTGACGAAGGCATTATGAAATCAAGATAAAAAGAGCCTGCACAGCTTTCTCTTCGAAAATTGATATCATAAAAATATGTATGAAATATTAAATAGCTTAATCAGGTTGGTTGTAAAGAATAGATTACTTTTACCGATTCCGTAGTCGTTCAATAATGCATAGAACAAAATACATAGAATAAAAATCAATCAGCATTCCGTCAATTAAATACAATTAATAAAGTTATTGAACCATATATTATTATTTATCAAACACCGATTTTTGTTAAGGTCGTCGCAAATTGCGCTGAATAATGAAAAGAGATGGTCGCCTTGTTCATATTCTGAATGGCATCTGGTATGAAACTGGAATGCACTGAAGCAGTGTAAGTGCATAAAGTTTCTGAACTAAGAGATGATATCTGTTTGAGCTAAGTCGGTCGAAGCTTCTTAGTCTTTACGATGCTTTCTCATTTGCCCGACCGTAGCTTCCTCGACCAGTCTGTCCCATCTAAAGCAACTTAGCTTTATATTTATAGTTTCTTCCTTTTACAGGGCAGCAAAATCTATATCGACTCGTCTCGACCCCTGATCACGAATATATGTACACTTTATGGGGTCTGCCACGCCTCCTTCTGCTTGTTACATACATTTTCACAAAACTATTATACCTCGATTTCCCAGTTTAAATGGGTTCAGGGTATAAAAAGCACTTAAAATTTAATAGTGCTTTATATACATAGAAATAACAATAGTTATTTAAAAATGCGATCATATTGTTTAAAAACAGTTGAACGAGATAGTCGACATGCGGAAAGCTCTGATAATTTGTGTGATCTTGAAAGTGTGGCTAGTATTATTATTAAAGTCCAATGTGAGTACATCATAAATTCTAATTATGATTCGATAATCCTTAATCTATGTTTATAGAGCGCTTCTACAATTAAATACACAAATGTGGTCTGCACCGTTTATAATGAATCCTGGATTAAAATGAACGTCTGTCGATTGAAGGCAATTAGTCGTAATAAGACAATATTAAACTTAAATCTCACAGTTTTGCATCCAGCAAATAAGATATCGACAACGGTTCAACTTCTTAGGAAAGCAAGTGGCTATAAGCCCTGGCTGTATAACATATCACTCGACTGGTGTCGGTTTATCAAAAAGCCTTATAATCCAGTCGGTATAGCGCTCATACGAAAATTACGCGACTTTAGCAACCTTAATCACACCTGTCCCTATGTGGTGAGTTTGAGATCCAAATATATTTTCATACTCATATTGTAATGTTTATTTTTGATGTCAGGGCCATCAAATTGTTGACGGACTTCACGTGCAGTATAGTAAGTTGGGAATACCTTATCCAACTGGAGAGTACCTAATCAAAATAGGTGTGTTTTTTTATAACAAAATCCAATTATCAACAGATTTGTACTTCGCGGCTGATGAAGGTATTATGAAATCAAAATAACAGAGGACAGTTGGAAACAAATAAATTTATTTGAAATCAATAGAAGAAAACAAAATAACCAAGAAACAAAGATATTACCACTACTATCACCACCAATTCCTATTTGTAAAAAAATAAAACTACAGAGCACAATTATCCGAAATCTAAAACTGATCGAATCTTCGTATTATTTACCACAAACCACACTTAAATAACTTACTCAAATTATCGATTAATGTCGATAAAAAAAATGATATAAAACATCGAAAAAATATGATATACTCGTACTGCGTATGGCATACATGTAAAGTTTCAAGTCTCTAGCATTTGTAGTTTGCAAGATCTCTGCGTTCATACGGACCGATCACGAATATATACATTATGGGATCTGTCACGTCTCCTTCTACCTATTACGTGAATCTTCACAAAACCTCTATACCCTAATATCCCATTTTCAACGAGTTCAGGGTATAGCAATCACTTAAAATATAATAGATCTGAAATATATCAAAAAATTTTTAATTATTTATTTATTTTTGATCGCATTTCATATTGATCGCAAAGCAGTTGAACAAGAAAGTCGACATGCGGAAAGATTAAATAATTCTTGTGACTTTCACAGTGTGCGTCGTTTTAATATTAAAGTCCAATGTAAGTCCATCATACATCCTAATTAAGCATTCGATAATCTCCAATCTATATTGATAGAATGCTGCGCAAATTAAATTTACAAATGTGCGCTGCCCTGTTTACAACGAATCCTGGATTAAACTTGATGTTTGTCGATTGAAGGCATTAAGTCGTAATAAGACTGTATTTAATTTAAATTTAACAGTTTTGTACCCAACGTATCAAATATCGATAAACGCTCAATTTCTAAAGAAGGCAAATGGATATAAGCCCTGGCTTTATAATACATCTGTTGACTTTTGTCGGTTTCTCAAAAGACCGTATAATCCAGTGGTTTTACTATTCGTAAGAGTAATACGGGATTTTACTAATTTTAATCACACCTGTCCCTATGTGGTGAGTTTGCGATCCAAATATAAACTCATATTCTCATATTATAATGTTTATTACTAATTTCAGGGTCACCAAATTGTTGATGGACTTGAGTTCCAATATAATAAGTTGAAAATACCATTTCCAAGTGGGGATTATTTGCTCAAAATAGATTGGTTTTTTCATCACAGAATGCAATTATCAACAGATTTGTACTTCGCGGTTGATGAAGGCATTATGAATTCAGGAGGAAGTATCATGAAAGGTTAATGCGAAAACATTAGATATATATATCATACAAGAAAAAATCCAACAAATTAAAGAATATATTAATACTTTTTCAAATCGTCTAAGGACAAATAAATTGACCATGTAGTCTACTGCGAATTCGCATGCGTTTACCTATTTATATAGATATATAAATATAACTAATAGGAATTGATAATACGACAGGAAGCATTTCTAGGAATATGGAGAATTATAATACTAAAGCTAATACAATTGTTCGCGAAGCCTGATCCAATATTTATAGAAGTATTGCTCTTCTCCAAAACTGTTTTGAATTCATCGGCAATGGTAAACAATCCAATAAAGTAGACTTGTCGAAAGAGATAGAGAGTTTAAAGGCAAAAAAGGAAATGCTGTAAATCACCTGTTCAGTAAATTCAACAAAAGACTTTATCGTTTGATTCAATTTTGCAGAGCTCTCATTTTCTCTCAAATAAAAAAAAACTAACAATTAAAATAATCATTGAACCATAAATAAAAGCTAAATTATACATAAAAAAACAATCAAGCGCATCAAATTGTTGCTTGGAGCATATAAAAACAACAATTTAGAAAGGTGTTTCTAGTAGTACCAGAACAGTTGAACGAGCAATTCGATATGCGGAAGACTCTGATAATTCTTGTGATAATCAAAGTCTGGATCCTTTTAATATTACAATCCACTGTAAGTATACAACACATCCCAAATTAAGGTTCGATAATCCCTAATCTACTTTATAGAATTCGGCGAATATTAAATTTACAAATGTGCGCTGCCCTGTTTACAACGAAACCTGGATTAAAGTTAATGTCTGTCGGTTGAAAGCATTAAGTCGTAATAAGACCGTATTTAATTTTAATGCCACACTTTTTTACCCCACAAATTCAATATCGATACAAGGTCAACTTCTTAAGAAGGCTAATGGCTATAAACCATGGCTTTATAATGCATCTGTGGACTTTTGTCGGTTTCTCAAAAAACCGTATAACCCAGTGATTATACTGTTCGTAAGAGCAATACGGAATTATACCAACTTCGATCACACCTGTCCTTTTATGGTGAGTCTGAGGTCGAAATGGTTTTGCACATTCATATCATAATGGTAAATATATTGGCTATTTCAGGGCGATCAACTTGTTAACCAACTTCAAGTTGACTATAATCAACTGAGAATACCTTTTCCAAGTGGGGATTATCTAGTCAAAATAGATTGGTTTTTTTACCTAAAAAAGCAATTATCGACAGATTTTTACTTCTTGGTTGACGAAGGCATTGTGAATTCATCAAGAAGTAGGATCAAAGGCTAATCCTTAAAAAGCTTTGATTTTCTAAAAATAGTTACATAAACATTAGACGTATTCAACTAGATAATGGTATTTATCGTATAAGAAAAAATCGAACAAATAAAAAGTTGCAATAGATCAATATATTTTCAAATCAATTGAGTAGGTTGACCGTGTTATTTATTTTATGATGTAACTGATGTCTAGCTCTTCTCCCTAGCAATCTGTAATCGTTTCTACTACAATATAAAAGTATATATTTATATAATCTGATATGATATGTTTAATTAAGCGTATCGGACAGACTAGAATATAGGTTTGACCAATTGAGAGCTTTTTTCCACGTTTCAATAGGAATATCTTATCTTTAAACTGTAAATGACTTTACACTGTTTGCAATAACATATAAAACCCCTGTCGATAATGCATAAAACGAGCGAGTTTAAGGACATAAGGAAATCAAATTGCTTGTCCTGATAGGCCATGGCAATAGAACGAGTTAAATTGAAAAGAGTTCTAAAGACAAACACACTTCTACTCCTCCAAGAATCCCCTTTCTAAGTATCCCTTACCAATGCTAAGATACTCAGAGAAAAATTCAATAACTATGTATGTATGTGGGCATGAACACCCCCAAGCACCCTCTAATCCTTGACATATATGGTAAATATTTTAAGCTTTTTAAGCTTTTTTTTGTAGCGTCTCTTGTCCTATGAAATGACAACAATTTGACTAAGCTAATTGATCTAAATTAGGTCTATCTCTCATTCCTTCTAGTACAATATTCATTAAATTAAATGACATGTTGATTTGCCTCTCCATTTCTCTATTAACTACCATTCAATATTTATTGAACCATATATAATATCTTCTTAATATTGTTCAAATAATCAATAATCACATGATCTGTAAAATAATCAATATCTATCAAATAATTAATGATCGCATTGAACAGATACTTGGAATATATAATAATTTCGTAAGCAATCATTTTGAAACGTCTTTCTAGTAGTTGCAGAACAGTTGAACGAGCTATTCGACATGCTGAAAGCCCTGATAATTGTTGTGATACTCAAAGTGTGGATCCTTTTAGTATTAAAATCCACTGTAAGTATACAACACATACCCTACTAAATGATGATAACCCCTAGTATTCTTTTTAGAATGCTGCGAATTTTAAATTTACAAATGTGCGGTGCACCGTTCACAACGAAACCTGGGTTAAAATTAATGTTTGTCGATTGAAGGCATTAAGTCGTAATAAGACAGTATTTAATTTCAATGCAACAGTTTTCTACCCAGTGTATCAGATATCAATAAAAGCTCAATTTCTAAAGAAGGCAAATGGATATAAGCCCTGGCTTTATAATACATCTGTGGACTTTTGTCGGTTTCTCAAAAGACCGTATAATCCAATAGTTATAATATTCGTAAGAGCAATACGCGATTTTACCAGCTTTAATCATACCTGTCCCTATGTGGTGAGTTTGCGATCCAAATATATACTCATATTCTCATATTATAATGTTCATTATTAATTTCAGGGCACCCAAATTGTTGATGGACTTGACTTGCAGTACAATAAATTGAAAATACCATTTCCTAGTGGGGATTATCTAATCAAAATAGATTGGTTTTTTCATCACAGAATGCAAGCAACAACAGATTTTTATTTTGCGATTGACGAAGGCATTATGAATTCAGAAGGAAACGTCATCAAAGGTTGATTCCAAATATTTAACAAAATCGAAAATAACACGTTCCAATTGATGAATATTACTTCAAATTAGTTGAGCAGGCAGACCGTGTTATTTATTTTATGATGTAACCTATAACTAGATCTTCTCCCTAACAATCTGTATTATACTACAATATATGAGTATATATGTGTTATATTAATATAATCTGATATTATATGTTTAATTAAGGATATCGAACAGACCATAGTAGTAACGGTATCAATTTAGAGCTTATTCAACGTTTCTATAGGAATATGTTATTTTTAAGCTGTGAATGACTTTACACTGTTTGCAATAACACATAATAACCCTATCGATAATACATAAAACCATCGAGTATAGGGACATAAGGAAATCAAATTGCACGTCCTGAGAGGCCATGGCAATAGAACGAGTAAAATTGAAAAGAGTTCTAAAGAAAAAGTAACTGCAATACACTTCTACTCGTCCAAGAATCCCCTTTCTAAGTATCCCTCACCAATGCTAAGATACTCAGAGAAAAATTCAATAACTATATATGTATGTGGGCATGAACACCCCCAAGCACTCTCTAATCCTTGACATATATGGTAAATATTTCAAGCTTTTTAAAACTGTATTTAAATATTTATTATTTGTAGCGTCTCTTTTCCTATGAAGTGATAACAATTTGCCTGAGCATTCATTCCTCCCGTACAATTGTCATCAATTGTCAAAAATATCCATTTTTCTATCACAATTTGAATATTTATTGAACCATACATAATATCTTCTTAATATCTGTAAAATAATCACAATAATAATGAAAATCACATTGAACTATTATTTGGAGTATATAAAGTTTATGTTAGTAGTGAACAATATTGAAAGGTTTGTCTAGTAGTTGCAGAACAGTTGAACGGGAAATTCGACATGCGGAAAGCACTAATAATTCTTGTGCTAATCAAGGTGTGGATCGTTTTAATATTAAAGTCCACTGTAAGAACACCACGTATCCTAAATGAGGATTCGATAACCCAAAGTCTTCTTTTTAGAATGCTGCGAATATTACATTTACAAATGTGCGGTGCACCGTTCACAACGAAACCTGGATTAAAGTTAATGTTTGTCGATTGAAGGCAATTAATCGCTATAAGACAGTATTTAATTATAATGCAACAATCTTTTATCCAACGTATCAGATATCAGTAAATACTCAATTTCTAAAGAAGGCAAATGGATATAAGCCCTGGCTTTATAATACATCTGTGGAATTTTGTCGGTTTCTCAAAAGACCGTATAATCCAATAATTATACTACTCACAAGAGCAGTACGGGACTTTACCAACTTTAATCACACCTGTCCTTATGTGGTGAGTTTGCGATCCAAATATAGTTACATACTCATATTATAATGTTTATTATTAATTTCAGGGCACCCAAATTGTTGATGGACTTGACGTGCAGTACAATAAATTGAAAATACCATTTCCTAGTGGGGATTATCTAATCAAAATAGATTGGTTTTTCCATCACAGAATGCAAGTATCAACAGATTTTTATTTTGCGGTTGACGAAGGCATTATGAATTCAGAAGGAGGCAGCATCAAAGGTTGATCCCAAATCTTGAATAAAATCGAAAATAAAGAGTTCCAATTGATGAATATTTTGTCAAATCAGTTGAGCATGCAGTACGTGGTATTCATTTTATGATGTAACCGATGTCTAGCTGTTCTCCCTAGCAATCTGTAATTGTTTCTACTACAGTTTAATTAAGCGTATCGCACAGAATATAGGTTTGACCATAGTAGTAAAGGTGTCAACGTTTTTTCAAAGTTTCAATAGGAATATGTTATTATACTCTATTCATAAAACGGAATATAGTATATTGGTTTTGTGCAATGTCCGTCTTGCTGTCCATCCATCTTTCCGTCTATCCGTCTTCGCCGCTATTGAAGCTAGAGACTTGAAATTTGGAACATATACTAGTGTATACTCTCGAATTATAAAGTGTCAAGATTTTCCCGATGCGTACCTAGGGGCAGGTCAAACCGGGAAAATGCTTGCGCCTATATTCGAGAAATCATATTAGTTGAAGACCTGGAGAGCTGCAATTTGGAATTAATACTCGCGTTGACCATCCTAGATTAAAAAGATATGACGGATATATCTACGCCCGTTGGGGGCGTGGCTAAATTACGTTTTTTATACCCTGAGCCCATTGAAAATGGGAAATCAGGGTATAATGGTTTTGTTAAATGTATGTAACAGGCAGAAGGAAGCGTGTCAGACCCCACAAAGTATATATATTCTTGATCAGGGCGACGAGCTGAGTCGATTTAGCCCTGTCCGTCCGTCCGTCCGTCCGTCCGTCCGTCCGTCCGTCCGTCCGTCCGTCCGTCCGTCTGTCCGTATGTTTGAACGCGTCGATCTCAGAACGTAGACGAGCTAGACAGCTGAAATTTTTTTTGTAGGTCCGTGTATAGCACGCGCAGGTCAAGTTTGCTTCGTATGAACGATAACTATTTTTGTTGTAATGTTATCGATTTTAATGCTTATCGAAAAAAAGTTTTTAAGGTGTAGTTTGTACATTGTTTGAGCTAGAGACTTCAAATTTGCTGTGTAGGTGCGTGTAATGAATACGGAGATTACGTAATCTTTAGAATTTGGATGCCACGCCCCATTCGCCCCAATAGCCCCCTATTTGTAAAATGCGCAAATCAAATACTAGAGACTTGTGCTTTGGCAAATACACACATATAAATGCCATTAATAAGTTGTGAAAGTTTTATGCAGTTAGTCAATCGCTAAGGAAAGTTATTAAGCAATTAAGTCGCTGCGTCGACTGCGCAGTTGGCAGAGCGCGCGCCTATGCGTGCGTACATATGTATGTATGCGTGTGTATATGTTGTTTTTATGCATGCTTAAAAAGAGCATAGAATGATATGATATTTGGCTCACAGGGCTCAGGGTATCTCCTAGTCGAGCAGTCTCGACTAGAGCACTCTTACTTGTTATCCTATGGAATGACAATAATTTGCCTAAGCTTATTAATCTAAATGAAGTCTGTCTCTCGTTTTATTTCGTTCTATATTCATTAAAATAAATTACATGTTGTTGATTTGCTGAGTTGTTGGCCTATCTATTTCCCTGTTAAAAAGTACAATTAAACCGTTTATTGAGCCATATATAATAGCTTCAGAATATATTTAAAATAATCAATAATCGCATGATCTTTAAAATAATCAATATCGTTCAAAAAATAATAATCACATTGAACAGTTAATTAGAGTATATAAAATTTACGTTAGTACTGAACAATATTAAAAGGTTTGTCTAGTAGTTGCAGAACAGTTGAACGGGAAATTCGACATGCGGAAAGCACTAATAATTCTTGTGCTAATCAAGGTGTGGATCGTTTTAATATTAAAGTCCACTGTAAGAACACCACGTATCCTAAATGAGGATTCGATAACCCAAAGTCTTCTTTATAGAACGCTGCGAATGTTAAATTTACAAACGTGCGCTGCCCTGTTTACAACGAATCCTGGATTAAAGTTAATGTCTGTCGGTTGAAAGCATTAAGTCGTAATAAGACAGTATTTAATTTAAATGCAACAGTTTTGTACCCAACGTATCAGATATCAATAAACGCTCAATTTCTAAAGAAGGCAAATGGATATAAGCCCTGGCTTTATAATACATCTGTAGACTTTTGTCGGTTTCTCAAAAGACCGTATAATCCAATAATTATACTATTCGTAAGAGCAATACGGAACTTTACCAACTTTAATCACACCTGTCCCTATGTGGTGAGTTTGCGATCCAAATATATACTCATATTCTCATATTATAATGTTTATTATTAATTTCAGGGCCAACAAATTGTCGACAGTCTTGACGTGCAGTACAATAAATTGAAAATACCATTTCCTACTGGGGATTATCTAATCAAAATAGATTGGTTTTTTCATCACAGAATGCAAGTATCAACAGATTTTTATTTTGCGATTGACGAAGGCATTATGAATTCAGAAGGAAGCATCATCAAAGGTTGATTCCAAATATTTAACAAAATCGAAAATAACAAGTTCCAATTGATGAATATTATTTCAAATCAGTTGAGCAGGCAGTCCGTGTTGTTTATTTTATGATGTAACCTATAACTAGATCTTCTCCCTAACAATCTGTAATATACTACAATATATGAGTATATATGTGTTATATTAATATAATCTGATATTATATGTTTAATTAAGGATATCGAACAGACCAGAGTAGTAACGGTATCAATTTAGAGCTTATTCAACGTTTCTATAGGAATATGTTATTTTTAAACTGTGAATGATTTTACACTGTTTGCAAAAACATATGAAAACCTTATCGATAATACACAAAACCATCGAATATAAGGACATAAGGAAATCAAATTGTACTTCCTGAGAGGCCATGGCAATAGAGAAGTTAAATTGAAAAGAGTTCTAAAGAAAAAGTAAGACCTCTTGGGAGCGACGACAACTACAACGCACTTCTACTGCTTCAAGAATAATGACATATAATATAGTAATATAATAATATAGAATTAATAAAATTTAAAATGTATCTATTAAGAAGTACAATTTAAATATTTAGTGAACCATATATAATATCTTCTTAATAACGGTAAATTATCAATAATCATATGATCTGCAAAATAATCAATATATTTCAAATAATTAATGATCGCACTGAACACTTATTTAGAGTATATAAAAGTTACGTTAGCTTTTTCTAGTAGTACCAGAACAGTGAAACAAGCAATTCGACATGCGGAAGAGATTGATAATTCTTGTGATAATCAAAGTCTTGATCGTTTTAATACTGAAATCCACTGTAGGTATACAACACATCGTAAATTAAGATTCGATAACCCCTAATCTACTTTTTAGAATGCTGCGAGTATTAAATTTACAAATGCGCGCTGTCACGTTCACAACGAAACCTGGATTAAAGTTAATGTTTGTCGATTGAAGGCAATTAATCGCTATAAGACAGTATTTAATTATAATGCCACAATCCTTTATCCAACGTATCAAATATCAATAAACGGTCAACTTCTAAAGAAGGCAAATGGATATAAGCCCTGGCTTTATAATACATCTGTGGACTTTTGTCGGTTTCTCAAAAGACCGTATAATCCAGTGATCATAGTATTTGTAAGAGTAGTACGGGACTTTACCAACTTTAATCACACCTGTCCCTATGTGGTGAGTGAAATCTAAATATATTTCTACATTTATATTATAATGTTTATTATTAATTTCAGGGTCACCAAATTGTTGATGGACTTGAGCTGCAGTACAATAAATTGAAAATACCATTCCCTAGTGGTGATTATTTAATTAAAGTAGATTGGTTTTTTCATCACAGAATGCAAGTATCAACAGACTTTTACTTCACGGTTGACGAAGGAATTATGAAATCATAATAAACTATTCTTCAAAAAACATGATTTTGTAAAAATATTTGTATGCACATAAGATGGTTTCCGAGTAATTAATTGGACAACACAAAGTAAAATAAATAGTTTTTAATAATTTTTAAATGTTTGTTAAACATCATTTTGGAAATATCGAAACAAATAAAGTCGTTTTGTAACAAATTTCATTTGTCAGTGATAAATAGAATTTTGAGGGAGTAAGAAAACAATTTTAATTACGCATTCAGAAATGAAAATGTGTCTGTCGAATCCCATATAAACAACAATTTCAACAGTTACTGAACCATATCAAATAACTTATTAATATATTTAAAATAAGCAATAACAGTATCGAACTTAAAAATGTGTTAGGTCGATGCGCCGATGTCTGTCTATAATGATTCGATTCCAGTCGCAATTGAATATATATTAAGGAGTTTGCATTTAGTCTGTTGCTATTTTCTATTTGATTCTAGTTCCTAAACATCAGCTGACTTTTTAGACTGCTTCCGGAGCAAGCAATTAGGTATGTATTATGTAGTATACGTTCATTTACAGCGCAGCTTTTGCCTCAGTTTTGGGCCATTTTTGCAGCGAGCCTTAAAGCGCCCATATAACTCAATATAAGAGCGCTTGGCTGCCGGTCATCGTCAGCATTTGACGCAGATTATACAAATTTATGCAACACTGTTGGCACTTTCATTCCATCACCCTCCTTCCCACCTGCCGTGCTCTTCTGCAGAGGCCTCTGCTTAGGGCTTTGCCACCATTTTTGTTTGGCATTACATTGCTGACTACAGTTTTTTTTTTTTCACGAGAGCTGACGCAATGGCGGTTTCTGCCACTGACGCTACTCCAACTGCTGCTGCTCCCATCACTCCTGCTGCTGCTGTTGCGCATTTCCGGCCCCTCAAGCTTTGCGCTGAGTGTTGGTTGGCGTTGGGGAGTTAGTTAACAGTTGCCAGTGGCAGCAAAAAGTCGACTCACCGACATGCAGAGCACCGCGAAGAGCCCGACTGCCCAGCACAGCATTTGATTTTCATTAAGAAAGACATCAAATTGCTTTGCCCGACTAAAAAATACCGCGAACTTTGTCTAACTCCAATCTTCTAGAACAGTCCAGCTGCTGTTCGTTCTCAAAACACATTGAGCGAATTGAAAATATATCGAATTTATTTAGACTTTGATAAATCTAATCTTCACTCTTCACTCTCTCTTCAGTCGAACTTCATGAGAAGTGATGCAAAAAACGAAATGTTAAAGTATTCGACTTATGCCAAAAAAAACCATTTCTTAATCATATTCTCTGAGTATACGATATCTTCGCATAGAGAATATGAATAAGAAATCGGTATAACTCAAATACTTTAAAATTCAATTATATATATATACATCCATACATTAGATACTCTCACCACTCAAAGTTTTTACATAAGTACTCTAAGCTATGCTACCCTTTGAGACATCTTCAATGAGTTCCTTCCGTAAAAAGAGAACACAGCTTGTTTGCAAAGTTATTATGGACAGGCAAACTCCCTATAGCGAGTTCTCGGGCCACACACAATTACAACAACAGCAACAAAAACAACAGGGAAAAGTTCAAAGCAGATTTTCTCACTAAATTTCAATTTGTTTCTTGTTTTTTGTGTTTTACTGCTCAACAAAAATTTGCATTTGTATTTGAGATTTGAGACTGCGATTAATTAAGTGTAAAATGCATTTATTTTATGTCTGACAACGAGCTATTTACTCTAATTGCATTCATTTGGCCACTGAGAGCAAAGTTTTTGTTACCTGGGCACACACGTCGTATACGTAACACGACAAACGCACCCCAGAGATGCGAACCTAAGAGGCGGACACGGAGTACCGTTGCTGCTATTGGAGCTTTTAATGCCAAAATGGGTTTGTATATTATAAATAGGCATTAGTAAATAGTAGTCGACTAATAGATACTCTACAAAAATACAATTGTAGATATATGTTAAAATAAGTTTAAGCTTGGTATACGGTTATAATTATTTTATTGGTGAGAAAGCTAAAAAATATTTGCAAGCCAATTATGATCGACTAACAGATACTCTGTTAAATTTGGAATTGTATAAGCATTGTCTAAATATCCATGCTTTGTATGAACTAACCCTCATATGAATCAGAAACACATATGTATGTATCATTTATTATAATAAAGCAACATATATACCCTGTAAATATTCTATTATAAAAGCAAGTAGAATTTATAATATATTTCTGCAATTTGAGGAGCATTCCGCATATATATATACTGCTTAGCAACAACTTTTAATCAAAAATCTGTTAGGTGGGCAACAATCAGTTATAACCGACTACCGGATACCCCGTAGAAAATGTTTTAAATGTTTGAACTTATACTAAATATAAACCACTTATTGATAGCGAGAGTCTGTCTTTGAGAACTAAAGGCTTGTTGATTATTGGTCAGATTTTAATTCTTATGATATGATATATATACCACTAGTTCCTTTCCAAGATTGATATAGATTCATGTAAATGCATTGCATTTAACAAAATAACATAAATTCAATATACTCTATTTATTTTCATTTTTTATAGGGTATCTTAGTAACCGAATTCGTAGTAAGCCATGCCAACTTGAGTGGCTGTAACTGCTCGGTGATAGCGTCCCGGGAATACCCCGGACATGCAAGAGAAAGAGCGAGACAGCGAGAAGTGTGTGAGGGCGAGCGGGAGCCAGAATAAATGGGAATGTGAATTAAATGCGACAAACGAGGCAAAGAAAATTGAAACGTTTAAAACTGGGCAAATAATTGCCTTAAGGCCATACTGAGAGACGGATGAAATGAATGAAGCGACTGCAGCAATGTGGATGCCACTTGACACTGTCAAACATGGAAAACTATTTGCACAATGGAAATGGCAGCGAGTTCAGCTGCGGAACAGCAAACGGCAGCTTAACGACCATTATGAGAGGCACACAAAATGGCGCCTGACAGCGTTGCCACTTAATTTTTTTACTTTTTTTCTGTGCTTTCTGTTAAAGCTGTCCCCTGGCGCTTGGCACATCTAATTGTCTGCTCCGGTTTGTGGCTTATTATGAAATAATGTAGAACCACAAAAATTTATGTTATGTGCCAGTGGGAGAGAGACAGACTGACAGGGCGGGGGCGGGCCTGGAGGGAGCTTGGCATAGCTGTTGATGTGCAGCAGACAGTTTTTAATAGACACCGCCCCATGGCGCCACAACAAAAAAAAAATTAAGAAAAAAAGAAACAATATATGCAAAGCTGCAAATCAGCGAAAAGATGAAAGGAAAGACAAACGAGAGAATAAACAAGCGCATAAAGACATAGAACAGAAGAGACATTATATATGAGAGAGAAAGAGAGAGTTCAACTTTAAATTTGTAGAGCTTATTTTTATTTTATATGTACGATAATTTAACGTAATTTGCTGTGAATACTAAACTCAGACTTTTATGAACTTAAAGATTTTTGAAAAATTGCAAAAAGTAAATTCATCTAAAGAAATAAACTTTCAAGTTTATTATATAACGTTGATATTCATAGAAGCATGACAATATTTAAATGGAGCTGACTTGAGCCGGGGCTTGAAAGTTTGCCAAAGTTAGACACACATTACAGACATTCGACGTTAGATATTGGTAGCTTTGTATACTAAAACATGATTAAAATGGAAATTAAATCAAGTTGCTTAAAAACCAGGAAAACTAGGAAACCTTAAATTTAAAATAGAGAAACAAAATTAAAAAGTATTTAAAAACTAAAGTCATATTTGTGAAATAACAAATTTATGACTAGAACGTTAATTAAATGGAATTTTACTCTATACAACAAAGTAAGAGTGCACTGCGGGAGCTGCTCGACTTGAAGATATCCGGAGCTCTAACAGAGTTGACATTGCTTTCTCTATATTTCACAAGCCCATTATTTTTTTTCATTGAGTTCAAGGTATTCTTGTGAATTACTTTCATATAATATAAATGAAAAAACTCTGTTTATTCATGTACAAAATCAGTTTCATTAACTAAGCTTTATGCCAAACCAAAGGACATGAATAAGTTTTAAGTCCGTGAAGCCTTCTGCTAGTTCTTCAAGTGCTCACATATGCTATCTATCACCATAAGAACTGAAACATAAACAAGTTGACTAACTTCATATTTATGTGATTCAAGAAAAATATTTTCCTAACGAGCTAATTTTACAAAATTAATTAGATTTTGCACTTTGACTTTAACAAACACAACGCACGCAGCGGGTGGACTGTGTGTGTGTGTGAGAGGGTGTGTGGATGTATATAACGGTGTATGTGTGTATCTGTGTGTAGGTACAATTATATGGCTTTGGGGCACGCAGCATGACAGTATTTGCCACAGCTGGGGGCACACACACATTTGGTAGCCAAACTCATGTAGGTAAATCGACTCGACTCAATGTCCGTGTGTGTGTGTATGTAAGTGTGCATGTATGTCATGTGTTGTTCACACTAACGAAAGCCGTTTGCAAGCAATGCGAGCAGGTGCCAGGCGCTGACAAAAACAACAAGATGAATGCCAACTCCAGTTCCGGCCGCCCCAACTTCAGTTCTAACCTCAATTTCAATGCCACGCCTCCCAGCACCGCCTAGCGTTTTTGGGGCAGTTTTTGCGGAAAAACTTGGACTGGCATTTGCCAACTGGCGCAGCAATTAAAAGCGCAAATTATTTCGACCTTAATCGATTCGCGGCGTTGTCTCTCACGCATTTAACAGAAATCCCCAAACTGGCTGAGCTACAGTTCCGTATAGTCAATACACACACACACACACAGACAGACAGAGAGAGAGAGAGACGCACGCATGGAGAAAAACTCCGCCGGGAATTGGCACTGCGTGACATGTATCCAAAACTCCATTCGACAGTCGCCGCGATGAGCTTTAGCAACGGGCACGTAGTCTGCCAATCAACTGTTATTAGGTTAGGATATTGCCATCAATCTCAAGAGTGGTTCATGATAGTGGTTCAGCTGAAGGTTCGCCCAATATATCAAATATGAGCAGATGCGAACAAATATACAGACATTGACCTATCTGATATTCATTGAATTTCTAAGTCGAAGCTTTAATACTTCAATGTAAATAGGAGTCTATCGAATAGGTTCACCTAGTGGTTCTAAAAGATTTTGAATTTCATGCAAGATACAATAATGTCGTTTTATCTTAAATCTATATATATGAATCGATATGCATCTTGTAATATCTAAACTTATCTAAGTTGTTTATTAAAGTGGTTCCAAGAACGGATCGCAACGAATCAAAAACCGAAGTTTTATATTTTTATCAATATAGAACAAATTCAGGAACAAGTTCCGACCAAAAAGAAATTATTAATAATTGTATATATATATTTCCAAAAACATATAACGTATTACGATCAGTAAATAGTTTTCATAGATTTGTAATAAAAAGATAAAAGATTAGTTAAAATACTCACTCAGTCTCATTATTTTCAAAGATCAATTCACCGCGAACCCCATGATAGTGACGTCCACTGATCGCACTTTCATCCTCGGTCCAATAGGGTATAATAACGGTACCTCGAGCTCCAGAATATCGCATAACGGGTACAACATAAGTTCCAACAGATTCGCTAATCTCGTGTACGGCATCGCTAAAGGCAAAAATGCCCGCATGATCATCATCCAGTATCATAACGGTGGCTGTATGTGGCACATAAAGGTCAACATTCTCCGAGGGATTGAAGAGTCGTATGTAGAAGCATTCATCCTCCTCGAAAATATCATCATCGATTATTTCGATTTTAAAGCGTTGCTCATCGACGCCCGGCGGAAAAGTGAGTATACCACTTTTGCCTACATAGTCAGAGCCGGCGGAGGCGGTGCCATCCTGAGTCTCAAAATACACATGGGAATAGCCGGTGATGTCGCCACGTCGCACCACTCGCACCTCGAATTCGCCACAATTCTCCATGACCGTGTAGTGTCCGGGCTCAAAGTAGACCCGTGTGGGTTCATCATCATCATCGTAGTTACCTGCTTGGATTTGGGCCTTCGCGGTGGTAAGATCGTCGTGGGCACGTTCTTGAATTTTACGCATCAGGTTGCCGCTGCCGATGAGCTTGCGCGTGGCCTGGACACGATAGAAAGCGCGGGATTTGTTGCCACGGCTTATCATCTGCTCTTGTGCCATCATTTCCAGATGCTCCAGATCAGCATCCGGGTACTTCTGCCGCAGCTCCGACAACAACTGTATATACTCCATTCTGGCCTCATCGTAGGCATGTGCACTCTTACTCATTTGCAAAAACTGTTTGGTTGTCTGTTTCTGATCATCTCCGCCCAACTCTACGGAATCGTGCTCGCCGGCAACAACGGTGCCACGTTGATTCATCCGATAGTTCTTATCCATGTATTTGTAGATGAGCAATCGTCGCTCAGCAATATATGCCCACAGTACGGTGGCTGGGAACATGAGCAGAGTTACCACGCCCTCCCACACCTCAATGATGCCAGGCGAGATGAACGACAGAATCGCCCATAGCCAGATATAAGCAAATATGGATAGTACGGCGGTCACAATGAACACCCGGAGATGTTTTATGCGGCGCTTCTCGCCCTTCGGTATTAACACCATGCAGAGAGCAATTATAACAAATAGATTGTATGCAGCAGAGCCAACAATTGTGCCCGGCCCCAGGTCTCCGCTCTCAAAGTTTTTCGCATAGATCTCAATCACGGAGAGTAGAATTTCGGGTGCACTCGATCCCAGTGCCATGAGCGTTAAATTTGCCACAGTCTCATTCCAGATGCGTACACGCATCGTTTGCTTATCGCCCTTGGGTCCGCGGACGACCACTTCTCGTTCAATGGAGGTAATCGCCTCTATTGATGCCATAAATCGATCCGATATAATAGAGACACCCACAAACAAATAGACCATTAGCATGAAGTAGACGAAGCCTCGGATGGCACGGTCGCCAACCGAGATTTTCCGCTGAGGCATCCATAGTGGCAGCAAGAGACCCTCCGAGCAGGTGCCCAATTCCTCCACCTCAACACCGGGTTTCACTGTTGTCGTTTCCTCCTTGTTAGGCGTGTCGTCACGGACGACACGTTTGTGACTGGCAACACTGCTGGTTTCATTCAGCGTAGAGTAGAACGTGAAGTCATCCACAGCTTGGCCAGCGGTCAGGGCAAACGTATGTGCCTTCACATAGAGCAGGATTAATAGGACAGCGAAGGTGGCTACTGATCTAACGGTTCTACGTATTAGCTGCATGTTTTTATGTTTTGTTTTTTTTTAATCCTTGTTGGAAGTGTTTAGCGTGTATTGTCTTTCACTGTTACTGGAAGCGTCCTTTACGTCGTTCTTTGTGCACTTAGTGTAAAATGTGTTGCGGTTTATAATGATCGGATCGTCCTGCGAAACGGCATCATCGCAAACGCAGTTTTAACACGATGTGGCAGCTCTGGCACACAACTTACGTTGCTCCTGTTGATTCCTGGAAACAGAAAACAAATTTGTTTGTAAATAAATGTGCATGGAAAAGTACCAGCTATAATTGCTAGCAGCATCATCTGTTGCTAAATAATATTTTTCTTTGAATAACCCGATTTAACATTATTTAACTTTTCCAGATGGGCGAAAAGTCATTGCCAGAGTTTTTCACTTTGTATTTTTCTTTCCCCCCCTTTTTTCAGTTCTTTTGTATATTTACACGGAACAGAAACTAAACACAAAAAAATGCGATATAAACTGAGAGCAACTGAAACTAAACATAGAACATAAACAAAATGCAGTAGTACAAAGGGTAAACATGCGAATCGGACAAGCGAGCAAGGCACGACTACATGATACTCTATCAATGTGTATTGGAAATGATCTGTAGGATATTTTATGTTATATATAAAGAATAAAACATATTATTGGTTAATCGTCATTAGTCATTAGTCATTAGTCATTAGTCATTAGTCATTAGTCATTAGCCATTAGTCATTAGTCATTAGTCATTAGTCATTAGTCATTAGTCATTAGTCATTAGTCATTAGTCATTAGTCATTAGTCATTAGTCATTAGTCATTAGTCATTAGTCATTAGTCATTAGTCATTAGTCATTAGTCATTAGTCATTAGTCATTAGTCATTAGTCATTAGTCATTAGTCATTAGTCATTAGTCATTAGTCATTAGTCATTAGTCATTAGTCATTAGTCATTAGTCATTAGTCATTAGTCATTAGTCATTAGTCATTAGTCATTATTCATAAGTCATTAGTCATTAGTCATTAGTCATTAGTCATTAGTCATTAGTCATTAGTCATTAGTCATTAGTCATTAGTCATTAGTCATTAGTCATTAGTCATTAGTCATTAGTCATTAGTCATTAGTCATTAGTCATTAGTCATTAGTCATTAGTCATTAGTCATTAGTCATTAGTCATTAGTCATTAGTCATTAGTCATTGTAGTGTAAATCAGTCATCATAACCAAACTCGGTGTTATAGATGCTGCTGTGCACGTCTGCTTTTTCTGTAGAGTTCTTACTTCAAACACACATTTAATAAGTATAAAACGTTCATTAAATCTTCTCTCTATGTAATAATATTTCTTTTCATATTTTTGTAATAACAACTATGTTTGCTATGGGTACGGGCGACTGAATAAACGCTGGACAAACTGAGTCAACCGACCGGTAAATATGAATACGATATGAAATCGATAAAATGCATAATGTAGACAATGTCAATAACTAGAGTTCACTAAGAGAGAAAGAGAGAGAGTGAGCACTGGGCGTATGGATATGAGTGTGTGTGTGTATTGATATGCTGAAGAAGATGGAACTGAGTAAAGCATAATGGTAAATGCAATGGCAACAACAAGAACCAACTTGACTGACAAGCAAAACAGACAAAAGTCAGCATAGCGAATGGCAAAACAGAACGGTTAAAATGCAGAGAGAGAGAGAGAGAGAGAGAGAGAGAGAGAGACTTAGTGAGAGGGGCACAGCGACAGCAGCACTAGACCGCCAAGGCAGAGTGGGTGAGATAGTAGGCTATATTAAGATATACATATGTAATTGTTCTAGACGGCTGGCTTGCTGCACACTCCTGCATACAATATAATTTATAAATATAGAAATAAATAAAATTAAATAAATATACCCCAATAAATAAAAATACAAAATTGTAAATATTGTGCAAAAGTAGACAGACGAATATCCTACGCAAAAATCGAAGCAGTAATTGCCAACAATTTTATATTATTTAATATATTTTGTAAATATATATTACCTATGCTACCTATACTATATACAATGAGTATAAAAATTCATTTGAAATTAATTATGCAAAGCACTCGATTGCTTGAATCGCATCCAGAACTAATATGCTGCACATTCTCGCTGCAGGGGAAGGGGTCGCTTGCATTAATTTAGCAATTACAACGGTAGAATGTGCCAAGAGCTAGTCGTTAGGGAATGGCGAGAGCTGAATTTGCAAACAGTCAGACAGTTAGACAGACGCGACAGGCAGCAAAGAGATGAATGTCAATACAGACACACACACACACACACACACACACACACACACAAACTCACACAGGCACAAGCTCACACAGACACCCAGTCATTTCTAGCCAGGCCGCAGGCAAGTGCTCAGTTTTTCCACCCGTTTTTCATTTCAGCAGCAAATTGCATTTAACCGTTATTGAAAATTTTGTGCACGTCGATGCTTAAAAGAGATTGCAAAATTAATTGAAAAATCTCTCGAGCAGACACTCAAACGTATTATTATTCAGATAGTGCGTGCTTTATACATATACACACGCGAGCACAGCAGAGATTTGTCACTTTACATAATATTTATGACCACTGTGCATAGTGTGTGAAATATGTATTTAAATATAGCACATCGTGGCAAGGCTCAACGGGTTCCGTTTTGGGCTGCGATCGCCAGACAACAACCACACGCTACGTTCCGTTGCGTTACGTTACGTTACGTTAGCACTTACGTTAGGGCTTGCGCTGTTATAACGGCACGCTTACTGTTGGTGTTGGCCCAACTCGGGCTGGGCAAACATTTCGCTAGAAACAAACGTTTAATATCGAATTCTTTCCAATTTGGATTTCACTATGATTGGAAATGGCTACACTCGAGGCACTGAATTCATCTGCTCTCCCACTCGCATTCACATTCACAATCGCGTTTGCGTTCGCGTTCACGTTTGGTAGCCAATGCACAACTAATTCGCCAAAAACCCGCCGCCTGTTGTCTGCGGTCGACAAGCGTTGTCCCAAGCTCTCATAATTATTTTGAATGCTCTACACTGATTTGCGCAGGTCGGTTAGTTCATCGGGGCAAGCAACATAAATTGCCTCGCAGCTTTCAGAATGAATTCTATATATTCTTAATAAATGTAAATGATTATACCTAAAGCTCAATTACATATTTCACTATAAGCTATTATAAATTGAATATTATATTGAATTCTTCTGTTACACAAGTGTAGTGCATTTGACAATCCGTACGACTTTGTCTTTGCCTGTGCACCACATTATTAACCTATGTCTTTGTCTGTCAAAATATTCGCCGTTATTTTAGTTGTGCATCGTTTCACATAGTTTGCTTTGCTAATGCTCTCACGCTCTGCCTTGCTCTCTTCCTCACACTTGCTTCGCTCTCTCCCTCTCGCGCGCGCTCACACTCTCTTAATATTCCACGTTTGTTATTGCCTCCTTTTTGTTTAGCATTAAATTTTGTTTATTATTGTCGCCTCTCTTTCCCGTTCGCTCTGTCTCTCACAAGCAAAAGCAAATATTTCAAATCTGTTTTGTTACACCTTTGGGTCAACTACAAATGTACATACATACGTATGTATGTATGTATGTATGTAGTTCTGGCAAATTGCTATTTCAGTGTATTCGGCAGGCGTTCCGTATCTTAATCTCAAGCACTAAACATAGAACATAGAGTAAAAGTGGAGCTCTTCAGCAGCCCATCTAATAATTGGCTCAGCTATATACATATACCCTGTCCGTTGTAAAAGTGAATACAATGGGCTTGTAATTTTTAAGAACATTTTGTAAGTATTTATATTAACTACGTTAATTCGATATATAACGATAGAAGTATGTTATCAACATAGTAGTTTAACGATATATTGATATGTGTTTAGGTTTAAACATATTGATATATATCAAATTGATGTCGATTTTTATATTGCAGACACAGAACTTCTTCCATAACTTATTAAAACTAAATCTAAATGTTTTCGCGTATTCACTGAAAATAGGGCACAGGGCAGCGCCTAGTCGGTCAGTCTACCTTTCTTCTCTTCTTATTCTTTCTTATTATGCTTGCCACCCAGCTGTGAAGCATGCCTGCGTACGCAAAAACTATTTTTTTTGGTTTTGCTTTTCTGCCTACCCTTCTGATATATTTTTAGCCCAAGTGCACAGACACACACACACACACACTTACAGACACAAACACATTGACACTCGTAAATGATCTCTGCAGAAATATGTATGTATTTTTATGTTTTCTACTCACTTGACCTTTCAATGCAGTCAGTTCTTTCTTGCTGTGGATCGCGGCACCTCTCTGATTGGGCTTGAATGGATATATATTTGTAGGTATATATGTCAACGTCAAACCGCTTGGCTGCCAATAACCGATTTTGGACTGAATGATTTATTGGCCTAGAAAGCGTTTCGCGATTTAACGGTTAATAGTTGGCGTTAATGTGAATTACTTGTGATTCGATTCGATTCACTTACAGCCCACAAAAACCCTTGCCCTCTGTACCTGCGTCGGACTCTTGGTAGCACCCACTCGCTCCTTCTCTCTCTCTCTTTCTCTAACTATCTGCCCGTGGTCTCTTGCTAAGTCCTTTCACACAGTATTCGCCATGGGCCCCGCCAGCGAAGTTTTTGTAGACGACGAAGAAGAAGCTGAGTACTCTTACGATTTATCTGATTACAAATAGAATTTATTCAAACTTAATCCTCAAGCTGAATTTTTCTGAAGTATATCTCAAAGGCGATCCACAACAAATCAATCCTCCAATATCGCGTTCCATTTGGCGCTCGGACCAAAACTGGAGTTCGCTTTCGGCCTCTATATAATATATAGTTTTATTTCTAAATACATAAGTCTTTCTATATTAATTCTAGCGATAACTTGAAGCGTTCTTAAATTTGATACCAATGCGACAGGGCAATTGATATAGTGAACGGTTTCTTATCACAAGCGCATTATACAATCGGACACTTTGGGCTTATTTCACAAATTAGAGCAGAGCGCGTGTCGTGACACGACAGTCGTGCAAGTATGTAGTTAAAGTAGAATTTTCTATAAATATTAATCGGGTGAATACATATATATTCCCGTATATATATCCCATCATTAGCTGATCGCTAGTCATTGTCAGTATTCTCTACTCCATTGTTATCTATATCTTATCATCTCTAGAACAATTATTGCTACTCATATCTTTAGCCAGAGCGTCACCTAACAATAACGTCATCAAGTCGTTTATATAAGACATGGGCATTTATAGTAATAGTTATCTATACGTATTTTCATATACAAGACAGTGCAGGTATATTTCAGATTAGATCGATCTGGTCAACTCTTTTGCTTTATACATCAATGATAAGACAATGTGGAGCAATTGATAAAAAATATTATTTATAAATGCTCAGCTATAAGTGGAAGTGAATTGTTTATGTGCACTAAATATACTATTGTATAAAAGAATTATAAATTTAATTAAAAGCAGTTAATATCATGCCTGAACTATTGTAGTATGACAATAATATCTGTGTTAGTATTGATAAATACTAGATATAAAATTAAAAAAAAAATTTTGGTAACAGGCAGAACAAGGCTTTGTAGGCAGCATCAAGTAAAAATATTCTTGATCATCTGTTTGTTTCTCCGTCCATCCGCATAAACGCAATGATCTCGGAAACTACAAAAGCTAAAGACTCCAAATTCGAAATCTGTGTTCCTTTTTAGCATAAGCAATAGGAATTTATCATATGTGTTTCATAACGCAACCAACATTATTATGATCGATAATAATAGATAAAATATATGCTTTTTGAACGCGTGCTAGATTTTGAGAGAATCTCTATCATCTACTATATCTACCTATCATCTACTATAACTTAAACTTCAGCATTAACTTCAGATTACTTTCTTATATTAGTTAGTCAAGAGGCAGAATTTCTAACTTTAACGTTCTCTCCGTCAAATTGACCTCTGCGTCATGGCTGACCACCTTGGCGCAACTTAATTATTTAGTAGCCAAGAACAGGTTCATATTTTGTTAATTGAATTATTGGGGCACTCACTAACTGCTCTGGTATGGCGCTCATGTGCCGTTATTTCGGGGGCTTGGGCAAATTTTGCATGGCCAATTAGACTAAATAATTGATAAGGCGTCGCTTTGGCAACAAGCACGAAAAAGAAGAACAAGAGGAAGAGTAAAATACCTGAAATGCTGCCTAAATCATTTAAAGTCGTTCCAGAAATGGAAGTGCGCTTCAAATATTTATCATACGCCACGCTGACCGCAGTCACACAGTCTGGCCTAATTGTGATGGAAGCCTTTGGACTCGGAGCTCGGGCGAGTGTGAGCATACATCAGGCAGGCACTGTCAGCTGGGCCTCACCTTAAATGCCAGCCACAGCTGTCCACAAACCCGCGCAGCAACAACTTCATATCCTGCCCGCGCAATCCTTGTACTTATAGCAATTCCATTTTCACACTGCTTTTCATATTGCTCTCTATTCGTGCTTAATACCCTGTAGATAGGCACTTGACGAGGGTGGCTCGTATTAGCGATAAGCCACACCTAATCTACTTGTGAAATTAAGCCAGGCAAGAAATCTTGATAGCCCATTGGATTTTACATAATAATATAAATCCGGTTAAGCAGCTTAACTGACTGATTGATTGACAGATTGTACGAGAGATAGAGTCTTAGACGGTAGGTTGAATGTTGAAATAAGAGTCAGAGTGCTGGAGGGTTAGTTGATTAAACAGAATCAGGAATTTAGCATTGAAATGCTAAGTTTTTATATTAAATTTGTAAATATGAGTACAATGATTGAATGATTGATTTATGCTCTACTTAACAGAAAAACTGATTGAGACTCTAAAAAGTATTGGTAAGAGTCGTTACTGGCTTAACTATCTTTGCTTTCACTTTCTAGGTATGCTGGCCTAGCTGATTGATGAGCTGATTGATGATTGATTCAAACATATGTATACAACATATATTGAGTGATGATTGAAGAAGTTTGCTCTAATATTATATATTATAGTTATATAGCTAAACTTTACATTTGTTAATATCTACTAAATATATATAGTCATGCTGATTGATTGATTGAAGAGCATAAGTGCCTTTATTGATGATTGTAGCAGTTGTATATGTCTATTATACAAGTAAATAAGGCTGAATATATATACACATATGCATGTACATATGTTAATTGTTTGTATTTACAGGGTAACTGCTCAGTCGATCAACTGCAGCTGGCGTATTTCTGATTATTTTGCTGTTGTGGGCGCATTCAGACTTTATATCCTTGGCAACAGGAGGCTGCACGGCAGCTCAGCTCTGGATCTTTTCGGGACAACAGATGAAATGGTTAATGTAGTAGATGGAGAGGAAAGGAAGGAAGACGGGAATGAGAGGCAACAGAGGCAGAGGCAGAGGCAGCGGCAGCGGCAGCGACAGAGGAGGCGACAGTTGCTTCAGCTCTGGTAACAGTTGCTGCTGTCAGCGCATTTTCCTGTTGCCGTTGTCGCTGCTGTTGGCTTTTTTTATTTATTGGCGACAGTTTTGGGCTTTATTGTTGTTGTTGTTGTTGTTGTTGTTGTTGTTGTAGCGACAACAACTTTGATGACGGTCGTTATGAAAGTCGTCGATTCGGAATGCCGCTTTGTCGCCGCACCGATTCGTCCTTTTCCGTTTGAGCTAACCGACGCCATCTTAGATGGATAACATTACCGTTGACAGCTGAATGCGTGCACAGGATATATTCAACCCACATATCACCCCATATCCTTGCCAATCACAGGAATATACAGACATATATATATATGTTGTTTTTTTTTATATTTATTTTCACGCCTGTTTATTCTGCTGTTCGGAGCTAAACTGTTTATTATTTAACAATATCGCTGTTTGTGCACACATGTGTAGGTGAGCGCTTATTTATTTATAACTGTACTTTGTAACATTTTAAACACACACACACTCGCACGAACGCACACAGACACGTGCTAAGCGCTTGCAAATGGCAGCTACAAATTTTAATAGTTTGCGCGCAGACAAAGCCTGACAAAAGGTTGTCTCAAGACAGCCACACACACACACACACACACATACATGTGTGTCTGTGTGGGCATGTTCCTGGCATGTATTGTGTGCATAGCTGTTGTAAATATATGCGACCCGTGGGGCGCCAACGCGGAAGCAGGTCTTAAAGCCGGCGCGCTGAAAAGTATGCTACACTTTATGAATGCGCAGCTACTGCGGGCGTGTGAGCGTGTGTGAGTGTGGGCGTGGGTGTCTGGTGTGAATTGTGTGTTTGTCATTAACAGCGGTTATCAGCAGCAACAACAACTGTGTGCCCCACTCATTGTGCGCAGCCCAAGCCGACAAATATGTTGGGCTAAAACTTGACTAATTAAATAATATTTTTCTGGCTTCATTAGACCAAATTAAGAACGAACACACTCACAGACAGATACACACTATTGTTACTACTGACATTGATTTGATTTACATTGCACTACGCCATAGAAAATTCTACAAATTCTTTATCTCTATTCATGTCTCTTTCTCTCTCTCTCTCTCTCTCTGTCTCTGTTAAATTTCGCTATGATTTATTGACACAAGCAGCTGGCACGCGCAATTGCTGCGGCGCTCATAACTCACAGATACGATTCGATCTGGACACAAATGTTTGGAATTCCAAAGCGATTAGCTTGACTACTCAATACTCTCTAAATAGATACAAGAGACGTCAAAAGTTTGAAGTGGCTGAGTTTACTCTAAGACTCAATTGAATCCAGCTTTAAAAACTTGATTAGATCACAGAATACTTGTTGTAGCTATATATAGTAGAGAACAGTAGAACAATGAGGAAATCAAGACATAACAAGTTGACTTAGAGTTAAGTCATATTCCCATCATATTCATCAGCCCTACCCACTCTTAGCATTCCTACATCCTCCATACACATGATATTCGTCAGTCCTACCTACTCTTAGCACTCATCTTCCATGGGACAGGGTATGCGCAATCGTTTCCCATTGATTAGTTTCACCATTATCCGAGTCTTGGCCAAAGTTGGCCGAGCAACTGACGTGCCAAACATTGTTAAGATAGTTAGTTGTTGGCTGCTAGCTGGCCGTAAGCTGTCAGGGCATATTCTAAACTATTTCTGGACTCGAAGGCAAACTATTTGCTAGCTTGTTCCACATTTAGAGCCGCAGCAGAAACTTTTGCACGCTCAACTTTAAATGGAAAAACTCGGCACAGCTTACACCTGGCCACACCTCGCTGATTCATGTGTGTGAGTGAGTGAGTGTGTGTATGTGTGTGTGTGTTTGCCTTGAGCAGCCGTTTTCAATGCGATGATAGATGATGTTCAGCTGATTTTTTTTTCTTGCGAAAAACAAGCAACTATTGTCCAGCGCTCAATGAGTCAGTCAATCAATCAATCACTGCTGACGCTGCAATCAACTGAGCAAATATTTTGCTAAACGACTTGGTCAACAGCCAGTTGTTGGTCTGCAGGTTGAACCCATTGAAAGGGGCTTAAATAATGGACCTTGCGTGGGAGTCTATGGCGTAGCTATACTCTGTAGTGAGTGCTATTCCTTTAATCTAGTTATGTTGGGTAACTATACGCTTTACTTTCACTTTATAGAGAATTTTTTTCATATTTGTTCAAGAATTTCGGTTTTAGAGTTCTCAAGCAGGTATGTAGTTCATATACTATCAAAGAGCGCATGTTACTGCGACAAGTATTTATACTCCTAGATTCCTAGATTTTCAATATATCGATAAATATCGATTTGATTGTTTCAACTTAACTCGAATACTATTAGACCTACAACAATTTGATATATATAAGTACTCATATGACAACCGTATTGTTCCGTCTTTTATCTTTCCTACCATAACTCATTTGTAGTTTAGGGTATTTCCTAGTCGAAAATCCTGCTGCTGCCTTAGCGCACCCTCACTGTACTCGCTTCTTGTGCAGCCATTTGGCCGTCTTTGCAATATGTTTACACAAGCTAACCAAAAATCACAAAGGAACATCAACATCAACATTATTACGTTATCATCCACGTCAACGGCATTATGAGCACATGTGAGCTCCGAAATACCTACAACATTACTTGCACAGGGTGGTTGCGGGAGTGGCCGCCCTTGCGGTAGACAAAAGCAGGCAAAGTATGTGCTAGACGCATAGAAGCTAGATAGTACATCCATCTATACACACATACTTAGCTCTACTCTAGTCTGTCTAAGCATGAGCTTAACACAAAATCCCTTTAATATATTTTCCATTAAGCACATTTTATTGTGAATTTCAGATGAGGTCCACAAATTGGGTGCAAAATTTCTGGTATCTATTCAAGTGAATTTTCATTTCATTTGCATTTCCAGCTTTGCAAATTCAAAGAAAAAACCTCTTAAGGAATACTTGACTAGAATATTCTCGGAACTCTTACAAGTTGACTCGAAGCGTTTACTTGATTGAATGGCATTGCTATATTGTCGACTCTACGAGCTATCAAGGCATAATTTATGCGAAATAGCTCCAAATAAATGCAATTATAAATATCCTTTGCTCAATAGCTCATACTAAATGCAATCCATTAGACGGCTCATTAAAATGGACAGCTCGTTGACGAAAATGTGGGATAGAGAGAGGTGGAAGTGAATAGTAGATGCGCTGAAATCATTGACGAATAGAAATGTTTAAGATGTCAAATATTCTGTAGCTGTGTAGACTTAAGTGAGCATAAAATTTAATGGGCATAGATTTTAAAGTTCTTGACCAAGTCACAAAATCGATTCATCATGAAATCATTGAAAATGGGCTTACATTGTAAAAAAGGGAAATTTTCTGGCGTTGCCTCAAGCTAATAATATGACATATATCAAATTTTAGGCTTCTAACTTTTATAGTTCTCGAGCTACGCACAAAGCAAATCTCAAAATTCATTCTTAAAGTATTTGAAGAACTTTTGTGAAGAAGTAGTAGCATCTATGTTTTTAAGTTGATGTTAAGTAATACTTTTTTCATGTATTTGTACTTTAAGCGGGAGAGAATGGTTAGCGCATGCTTCAGTTTTCCAGAAATCGAATATTCCGGAGTTGCGTATAGCTAATGAGAGGCCACATATAAAATGTTAAGCCCATAACATTTATAGTTCTCGAGATTTGTTAGGTCAAGATTCAATTTCTTATGTTTCAATATAAAGATATTATGTTGAGTTAGAAGATGATCTATATATCTCACCTTATATATATCTAAGTATAGTTGAAAGACTCTAGCTTCCTAATCCCATCCTTTTGCTGTCATCATACCCTACTTTGGCTATACCTGCTTAGGGTATGCACAAGTTAGTCTGTGTCTGGCTCTGCTTATAATGCAAATTGTCGAGCGCAAAGTTCATATAAAGAATTCAATTAAGTTTCTTGCCAATTAAAGTGAACAGCCGACTTTAAGGAACAAATTTCTGTCAAGTTTGCTGGAAATTTCGGGCTGCTCATGTGTGTGTGCCTGTTAAGCGGAAAATTATCATTTCCCTTTGCCTTTGTGTGCGCATTGAGTGAATTTTCCGGTTGACAGAGAACCCGCAGGAGAATGAGTGAGAGAGAGAGAGAGAGGGAGAGGTGCTGCCTAATAATTGCTTTGTCTTAATAACTTGACTCGCTTGAAGTTGGGATTATGATCCGAGCACACCTCGCAGAGCGACAAGAAAATTAAAGGTTTCAACATTGGCATTCCGCCCCAACCTCCGCCGGCTGGAAGGTGACAAAATGTGGGCCCTGCGCCCGGTGCGTGTCAATGTTGATTCCAGATATTATATCTTTCAACTGGCATTCGAATTGGGATGGCTCGTATCTTCATGGCTTGTTCATTTCACGGCAAGCGAAATTTATCTTTTGTTTGGCTTCGACTTTGACTTTGGCCCTCGCCGCTTTCTGGGCCCTGGCTTTATGGGATTTTCATGCTTTTAATTTTTCCTTCTTCTCTTTATTTTGCCTTTTATTTACAGCTGCTTTCATCATCGTCCCGAAATTTAATTGCCTGCCTTGTAGAACTTTACGAGGAATCATCAGCGAGCGATTGTCCCTTTTTTATATACACTTCTCCCGGGCGCTAATCTAATTCAGTCACGACATGCGCCACATAAGGCCAAACAACAAATACATCTCCCCTCTCCTCTCCTCTCTGGAGTCATATAAGTCAGACCATAAATATATTCCAAATGTTCTCAATATATAACTAGGTTAACAAGCTTAAATATCCTTAAATTTGCTTAAATTTCTTTTCCGCTTTTTTATTTCCATTTATTTTTAACCTGAAATCGATTTTGTTTTGCTTCTCGCCTCTTAATTGACCCATAGAGATTTTCTTTTGTGGTTGAAGCCCAAATCTGTTCACATTTTCCAATTAAAATTGTGTCTTCAATCAAAGTGCGATTTACCTGGGCTTAAAAGTGAAGGTGCTCAAATTCCTGAAGTTTTTCTATACATTTTTAAGCTCTTGAGATGGTTTTTTGACTGTACAGCATACTAGCTTTTTGCATTGAGCTATAGATTGATTGTCAATCACTCTAACAATCAGTCAATTTATGAATATCAGTCAATTATGAATATAGTGTATTTATCTTCAATGTATTTGAGCTCAGTCTTGATCATCAATCAATTGATTAATCATTCAATCAGTAAGTCAATCAATCAATTATTTGATGTTGGAGATAAGTATCTCCAAAGTTATTTACTAACTACTGCATACATTTAAGTCTTCTATTTTTGCCAGATAATGTTTTTTTGTGGGTCATCAATCAGTCAATCACTCAATAAACTTGTATTACACTAAAATTTCTATAATAGGTTTAGCTTTCTTTGTTATATTATGAGTGTTAATTAACCACTCCATCAATCGGCCTTTAAATTAGTCAATCTGCTTATCAATCATTTGGTGCTTATACCTAGTTTGAAGTCTATTATATAATATAATTAATCTATCAATCAATCAATCAGCACACTAACATTTTAGTATTATTTGTATTTATCAAAATAATACAACATTCAAACAAAAATTTGTTTTCCATACTATAATGCTTCAATTTTGTGTTTTCCATCAATCAATCAATCATTTAGTACTAACACTTTTATTAGTAGAATAAATTACTGTTACACACAATGCAGTGAGCGCTTTATCAGTCAACCAGTCAATGATTCAATCAATCAATCAAATACCCCATCAATCATTCATTCAAAACTAAAGATTCCCATGTCTAACTGTCTTAAGCTGTGCACTGATATTCAATCTGTCATTTAGCCTGTTCATCTATCAATCAATCAGTCAATCAATCATATGTACGTAACTAGAACATCATCAGAAATCTTTAATTTATATTGAAAAATATATAAATATAGAAAATCCCATTCCATTCCATTTAGTTAGTGTCTAGAATCTTCGGCTACTTCTGCGATATTTCTCTTTTTGGCTCGGCCTCTTTGAGCCACGTTGACGTTTGGCTTAAAGCAAATCCTCATATTTTTATCATCGCATTCTGTGTATTTTATGGCTTCTGCGCTTTAATCAAATAGCCAGCAGATTTTTCATACCAATTTTTACGAGGCGTATGCGCAATTTCGGCCCACACACATTTAGCATAGAAATGACTCTGTGTGCGCGAGTGTGAGACACGTATGAGTGTGTGTGTGTGTGTGTGTGATATTTCACTGTCAGAATTTTGATTAACTTTGCAGCTCTTGAGATATAACCGAATGCAGTTTTGGGTGCTCAGCTGCAGCTGCAACTGCAACTGCAACGAGCTTCCGTCCAGCTATTGGCGATTGCTCATACGCCACGTTGGCCATTGCAGCCATTGCAGCAAACATGAGCTGAATCTCGTTTATGGCTGACATCTCTCTGCGGCATCAGCGTGCCGCCACTTGCCACTCGCCTCCCAGCTGGGCGTGGCCAGGCCACATATGCATATCAAGCACTTGGCCATGGCCATGTCGACGTGTGGCTCTTGCCACATTGAAGTGCAAAGCTTTTAGCTGTGAAGTGTTCCGCTTTAAGCATTTAAGACGCTAAGCGACGGCTGCAGCAGTGGCTGCGGTGTCTATAAATATATACTATGATATGGTAAAAGTGTATGCCATACATTATACATTCTATTTAAAGTTCAAGGATTGAAAACACTTTGAAGCTGAGTTGAGTTTTAAGCAACGTCACGGTTCGAATCCCTCAGTTAAAAGTTGTTAAAAGCCCCAAACTCAACCGCAACCGCAATAAATTATTGTGGCTTTCGGAGTTTACTCAGAATTAAATCAATTAAAAAGTAAGTGAAAGTAATCCAGTGGGGAGTGCCCGACTAGCAGATACCTCGAACACTGCACTGAGCTGCTGTTCCAATCATTCTAGGCTTTACACATAACAAACATCATCTACACACATACATACATACACACAAATTCCCACACACACACACACTCACACATAAGCACGGGTTCCGTTTACATGAGTTTTTATGGGCTTTACTTAGGCAACTTAATTGTTGAATAAATTTGGCTCTAATTGGACATTCTTAATGAAATTTGCAGAACATGATAATGACATTCATATGTATCTATTAGAGTTAGAATCAGGCGCTTGTTGAGCTCACTTACATAAAGATTCAGAAAAGAACTTATCCATAGAGTTTAAACATAGATTATGTAAGAAATGAAGCTGTTCTTTGTAATCCAAACAAATAATATTAAAAAACTCGCAAGACATTCCACCAAACTCTTAACAAATTGATATTGCAAATTGTTCCGTAAGACATTTCTCTCTCAATCAAACAAAGTTTCAAGTATCGAACCCTCAGTTTGAACTCAATTAAAGAATTAACAGTTATCGATTGCTGAACGTTTTTGGCTGACATTTTAAACAAGTTAAAGCTGGCATACAATTAGTGCCCCGGTTAAGAACTTAATGGCACTTGGCCACGATGGCCAACTAATGGTCGCACTCGACATCGATCCGAGCCGCAAGCCGCAAGCAATTGCAAATGTCGGCCCGGCTCTCAGGCATTGTCCTGGCCAATTGTGCGACAATTTCCATAAAGCGATGGCAACCAATCCAAATGACATTCACCGGCCATTGAAAACGTGGCCAGCAGTGTGACTTTAGATAACTTCGGTCGTCCTCCTCGCCTCCTCTCACCATAATAGCCGAAGCGAGCGACGCACAATTGAGAATGAGCCGAGCATTTGAATAGTTAAATACCAAACAAATTGAAACAAAGCGCTCGCAATGAATGAAATTTCAGATACGAGTACGCGCACTCGACGTGCCACACTGAGAGAAACAAGGGGGGAAAAGATCTAACAAGCAATTTGTTGTGTAAAATCAATTAGCTTCCGTTTTGAGTTGGGTTTCTTATATGAATATTTGTGTAAGTTTAGGTTGAGGTTGGAAGATTTGAACATTTCTTTTTCAGTTTGAAATTATGTTTGGAATATATTAGAATAAATATGGCACTAGCCTACATACTAGTTTATTTATAATATTTTTTAAAATTTTGTTTCTTATCGGTAATTTAATATAATTTAATGTTTAATTAAGATTGCATATACATCTTTTTTTTTTTGTAATAATTATCAACTTTTTTAAACGTAGTTTTGAACCAGTATTTTAGTTATTCCAAGTTCATTTGGGATTTGAATGCCTTTATGGGAAGAAATGCTTAAAATGTATCATCCAGTTCATTGTTCTAACTCATAGAAATTCCACACTCAGCTAGTTTGAGTAATTGTTTTACTTATTCATCTATGAATCAAACACTCCAATGTAATAACAATCATTTAATTTAGACAAATCAAATATAGAAAATTATTTTTTTTCTTTTCAAAAACTTTTCGCTCAGTGTATAGGTCATGTACTCAATATAAAAGTTGAGCGAGGCAAATGTCTGAGTGACAAACGAAGCGACAGACAATTTGACTGATATGCGTATTTGTATTGACAAAAAGGGGCGCAGGGATGACGACGAAGGCGGAGGCGGAAGGTCGTGAAGCGAGGACAGAGAGAGAGAGAATGAGAGAGAAAGAAATTAAACAATAATGAAAAGTGTAGGGCATGCCGGAAACGGAAAAAAAGCCAAGCCAAACGGAACTCAAGTGGCGAACAGCTGCGCTGCGCCGCTCCTGCAACTTCTTTGTCTGTTGCATTGTCTCTGTGTGTGTGTGTGTGTGTGGCAACGATTAGGTGCCACAAAGGGCAGCTGAAGACAATGTGGTGCGTGCTGCACTCACAAAGACAAACAGCACAAAGAGAAAAACACATGACAAAGCGCCAGACAAAGTCACAAAAAAATAGAAGAGGAAGCAAACGGCCCAGAGCAGCGACTAAAGCTTAATCGATAGCAAAACGCAAAACGCAAGGCAACAAAAATAACAATAATAACAAAAACACTAAAATAAGTGTGCTTGAGTGAAGTGGAAACGACAAAGCGATACCCTGTAGAAGACGAAGCAGGCTCAAGTAATAAAGCAAACAGTTGCACACTGCTGACTGAGCTAAGTTGAATTATCAAAGTATATCGAAATATAAAATCGATATTTATCGATTTAGCATTAAATATATTATTATACTTTAGAATCCAATAATCATTTATTGCCTCTTATAGGAACAAAAAATCAATATTGACTGATTTCCGATCAGAGATATTTTATTAGGTCCACATATCCGATATCTTTCTGATATTCCATAGCAAATATTGCCTAAACAGGGAATACGGACTTGACGTTTTTTGAAAACCGATGTCTATCGATGTAAAAGTAAATATTGTTATATTGAGTGTAAGCTTACGTTCGTGAACTAACTAATACAATCACTTTACTCTCACATTTTTAAGTATCGACTATGATAAGTTTGCTTGCTCTAATTACTCTTTGACTATCCGTACATCTGAGGCAGACAAATGCACAAAGTCTTAAAAAGACAAATCTATCATTGTTACAAGACCTAATACATGTATATATAACTACACTCCTATGTATATACCCCATTTTTAGACACTTATCAATGAGTACAGGGTATCTAAGAACAACAAACTAGCAACTGTCACGCGCTCGCAACAGCTCAACAGAAGCCGCAGCCGTTGTCAAGGTAAGCCCAGGCGTATGCGTAATGGGCTTTTTAGTCGCGTTTTCATACCCTGAGCCCATTGAAAATGCAAAAACAGGGTATAATGATTTTACGAAAATGTATGTAACGGACAGAAGGAGGCGTGGCAGACACCATAATAAATACATTTTATTGATCAGGGTGAGGATTTGATCTGATATATACATGTTCGACCATATATGCGTCTGTATGATTGCAGCGATCTCGTAATCCACAAAAGCTAGGGACTTGAAATTTTTAATATATACTCGTGTACACCATATGTAGTACGAGTATATCTTATTTACTATAACTTAACTTATTATCGATAAAAATCTATAATTTTAATAAATTTTGTAAGCCTGGTTTGAAGACCCTAAGAGCAAGAGTTTTCAAATTTCTCTTCTAGGTTCGTATATCCGTATATATATATTTCAGATTTTGGTACCACCCACATTTCTTCCATAATTGGCGAAAATACGTTTCTCAAATTCCTGCCAATTGTGTTTTGGCAAATATACACATATTTATGTCATGTTTTTACATTCTAAAACTAAGTCTATCTACAAGAAAACTTGTTTAACAAAAAAGTTCCCGAAGTAAACCCCATATTGCAGTCCAAACGCAGTCGCTGCGTCAACTGCGCAGTTAGCAGAGCGCGTACTAATACGTGCGTGCATGTGTGTGTGTGTGTGTGTGTGCATGTGTTGTTTATATACATATAAATAAGAGAAGCTTTGAATGATTAGGATTTCAGCTGCTCGCAGGGTATCTCCTAGTCAAGCAACCTCAACTAGCGCACTCTTACTTGTTTTTTTCTGTCAATGCTGGCGCCGCTAACAGTTGCAAGTAGCTGCTGCAAGTAGCTGTCTGCATAGAGAGTTGCATAAATTACCGGCTAGCGAGCATCGAGGCGCCACACGACCTGCTGCAGAAGTGGCTGCTGCTGCTGCTGCTGATGCTGACACAAATTCTGATGCTGCAGGATACACACGCACGAGTAGCCGAGACGACGGACCAGCTGCAGCCTCGGCCGCAGAGTTGGCCAAAAAAAAAAATTTTTTTTTTGGTGCCCTGGGGGCTGTTGAACTGCACCGTTGAAGCAAGCTGAACTCTTTTTTTTTTGTTGCTTTTCTTTCGTTTTTGTGTTCGCGTCTGTTTCACTTGAGTCTGGTTGTTGTTATTGTTGCTGCTGCGGCTGCTGGTGCTGCTGACGTGTTATTGCACATTTTTCATCTCACGTTTGCCAAAAAAGAAGCGCAGTTATATGTAGTATATATATATGAATTGTAGACAGGACAACAACAATGACAGAGAGAACACAAATTGCCTGCCGGTCAGCAGGTTCAAATGTCGGCGACCTGCGAGCTCTTCTCCTCTTCTCTCTCTTCCTCTCGCTGTGTGTCCTGGGCTTATGCTTGCGCCCAAAAGTATGCAAACGCTATTTAGCCTAGTTTTGGCTGCACACGCTGTTGCAGTTGTTGTTGTTGTCGCTGTCGCACGCACAAACACTTGACCAAACGTATGCCCAAAATTGAACCAATCAAAATGTGCTCAAAGCGCTTTTGTTGTTGTTGTTATTTTTAACGGTTTGGCTGCGTCGGTGTGCGTGTAACGCTTCTCACTTGTAGTAAAAATAGTAAAGCACTCGCAGCGTTCGGCACTACTAAAAATAGTAGAAGCGCAGCTAACGGCTTTTATCATTCACTGTTGTTGTTATTATTGTTTTTGCTGCTATTGTTGTTGTTGTTGTTGTTGTTCTTGTCGTTTTGGGCTGCGTAGTTCGTTGCGCACCATGCGAAAACGTGACACGCTCGTGCACCGGATAAAGAAAGACTGTCGCTATCGGTGTCGCTGTCGCTGTCGCTGTCACTGCTGCCGACCCGAAAGCCACAGGCCGAATAACCCACTGGCCGACTGCTGCAGCCGAAGATGAAAACGAAAACGAGCACGGCTTCGTCTGGCAAACGAGCGTTGCAAATGGCTGAACATGAAACGCGGCCATAGATAACAAAGTGCCGAACAAAACACAGGCGCACAGGATAAGAAACGTTTTGGCAACGAAACACGCGCAGCGATAACAGCACTGCTCTCTTTCTCTCCATTCGGCCCATTCTCTGTTTGCGCGCTCTCTCAATGCAGCTGTCTCCGCGGCGCATTGTGTGCAAAGGGGCCGCAACGCTAACGTGTGGAATGGGACACGGGTTTGAGCAGTGCCCTGCCTCCCCCCTTCTTAGACAAGCAAGCTCGCAAGTTTTTGACGCCCGTGTTAAGTCTATTGGAAAAGAGGTCTTGTTCCTTTTCGTATTTCGCGTGTGCGCTACGCGACTGCAGCATATGCAGTTTGGCATGCAACATGCGCGTTCATTATTATTTATTTACTTCATTATTCAATTATTCTCTGAGTTTTATTATCTCTTAAATTTTAGACATTTTTGTAAATTTAAATTTTGCACATAAATCATATCTTTTCTCCCTACTAGTCATAAAAATCTGTTTTTATATATAAAAAAAAAACAACAAACAAATCATTTTTTATGCAGCCATAATTTCAGTCTCATAAAAAACACACAATTTATATCCAGTACTTAAAGCTATGCCTCCATGTCAATAGATAATCGCTTTATCTATAACAGTTATCTTTTAACTTTTACAGTGCTTTAAAGCAATTCCGTTTGCTGTCTGCTTACCTGTAATTATCAGAGCTATAGACACTTATTTAATACGAACACACCTTTTTTAAAGGCTTTTGGGTTGACGCAATTTCTCAACAGAACCCGAAAAAAAAAATTAAAATAAAAAAATAAAAACACCCGCGAAACATCATCAAAATAAATAAGCAAAACGGAAATTAATAAGACCCAAGCGACCCTTTGCAAACAAAATAAGCAAAAGGACAACAGGAACAAAAGGAAACAAAAATGTAAAATAAAATAAAAAACTTTGCTATCGCAGCGAATGTTGAATGCGCTTTCCAAATATAATTATATATATATATAATATAATATAATCGGTTTATATCAAAAAACACACATAATTCCCTTATTATAACCTGAACCCATTGAAAATGGGAAATCAGCGTATAATGGTTTTGAGAAAATTAAAAAAGTATACACATACATATTTAATTGATCAGGACGATAAGCTGAGTCGATTTAGCCCTGTCCTTCTGTCTGTCCGTCCATCTTTTTTTTGTAGGTCCGTGTATAGCACGCGCAGGTGAAGTTTGCTTCATATGTTCGATAACTATTTTAGTTGTAATGCTATCGTTTGTTAACCTTATCGGATAAATTATATCTCTTACATCTTTAGAGCTAGGCCCTCCAAATGTTGCACATAGATTTATGTGAATTTTATGCAATTTTAATTTTTGTTACATTTTGGATACAGGCTCCAAATTTCACAAGACTCCCCACTGAAGGTTAGACGCAAAGAATGCCTGGGCATTTTTATCAAATGTAAAAAAAAACAATAGAATCGAATGCTGAAAGTTTCATTAAATTCCGTGAAGTCAGTCCCAAATTAATAAACAAAGCGTAAGACCAATTATCACATAATGCCCAAAACTTCATGATTGTTGGATAGCTTATTTTTCATTAAGTGCTTTTGAAGTGGTTTCATATTGAAAGTAGTTTACATTACGAATGATACAGCTGGGAATTCTGATTGAATTGTAGATATAGAGGCATAGTGGAACTGCTTTGTGAGTTAAATGGAAATTGTTTATATTTCCCATAAGAATTGCGCTGAGTGCTATGTGATAACTACAGGGTATCTCCTAGTCGGGCACCTCCGACTAGCGCTTTTTTACTTGTTAATTATAATCAACTATAAATTATATAATGTTTTCATCTGCATTCTTTTCTGCTGCTTAATAAAATTAATATCCCATCAAATGTTCCGTTACATACATAACAACAAAATCATATTGCCTTCCATAGGCATATGAAGAGTGAAGGCAAAAGGATGGCGGTCAGCTGGGCTAAATATAAATATATTCACTTGTCCGTGTGTGTAAGCAAACGAGCACGATGCTTAGCTTTGACTTTATCAGGCTGTCTTCCTCTCTCGCTTATGTTCACTGGTCAGCTATGCGAATGCCTTTGCAATATTCGGCCATTTTGCGCCTCGCTTCTCTTATACATCAGTACACACGTACATATGTATGCAAAATACAGCATAACGACGCACCACCGCGACCGATCTACTGGGCGAACGCGCACAGACTAATTTGCCTAGCTACGCTCAACGTCTGTGCTAAGCCGGCAAATGCACGCAGTATGTGCTGAGAGCACGCACGATGCGCTCACTCAATTCCAGCTTAACGGGATCAGATCGAGTGGACGACCAATAAGAATGCAAGCTGTGTTCCAATGGCCACTCTCGGCTTCTGCTCTCCCTCTCTCTCTCTCTCCCACTCAAATTCCTTATGCAGTGCTCGAGCCACACGAACTGCATTTACAGTTAACTCTGTTAGCAAATGAAAGACGAGAATTATTTTGTTTTTTTTTTTTAAGTTTTATTTATGTAGTTTTTTTTATTTTAATCATTGTTTAAATCTACAAATACATTTACAGCGGAGGGCGAAAGAACAAAAAATTAAAAATGTTTACTCTCATGTTTATCAATTTTTTCTTTTTTTGTTTTTGTTTCTTGTTTTGTTGTTGTTGTTGTTGTTGTTACATATTATATCGTATGCAAATGTTATGCCATAACTGTTTGTTGCTATTCGATCCAAGGTATATTTTTATAGAATTTTTATAAATACTTTTTGTTGGAGTTATGAATTTTTATAGATTTTTGTTTTTTTTTTTGTTTTGTTACTTATTTTCGCTTCACATCAACAACAATATGCATTGTTATTATCTTTATTATTAAATTATTATTATTATTAATCAATATAATTTGTTAACAACTAATAATAATTTTGTTTCGTTTGTCATAACTAACATGCCATGAATTTCCCATTGGAAATCTCACTAAACAAAAAACTTTTGTTTGGTTTTTTCTTTTCTTTTTTTTATTTTTTATTAAAAAAATCAAAAACAAGTTGAAAAAGCAGCGGCGTATTGTTGTTTTTTTTACTCTCTTATTGACTGATCTGATCTGATCTGATCTGACTGATCGATCGATTGATTTGACAAATTTTTCAATTAGCCGAAGCTTTGTTGTTCATTGTCCATTGAAACAGTCAATAAATTTATATATTTTGGGGCGTGCCGAAACGGGCTGAATGGAAAGTTCAGCTGATTTTCATGCTCGTCTCACAGTCACACCCCGTTTTTCGCAGTGTATGAGTGTGTGTGGTAAGCGTAAGTTATACGAGAGAGAGAATCGAAAACGAAAAGTGAAACACAATACTGTTATACTGTCATACTGCTACTGCCTTGGGCGTGCCGCCATTTTGTTTCTCTGGCTGTGCCGTGTTAACACGTTACAAACGTTACAACATTTGTGGGCGTGGCTGTGTGGGTTAGTGTGAGATTTGGGTTGGTTTGCGTTCGCTTTATTCGCTTCGTCTTCTTCTTCCTTTGGAGGGGGCGCTCAAAATGCACACAAAGCATAAATATTTAATTTATTTAATTTTTATTTGTTTTACTTTCATTTATTTAGTTTTGTTTTCGTTATGTCTCTTTATAAACTTTGACTTCACATATAACAAATTGTATTGCGCCTGACCGACTGCCGCATACCCTGTAGCCAGGGCGAGGCGTGGCATGCCCACCGGCCGCCCTTTAGTCCCGTTAGTCGGCGTCCGGCGCGTGCTTAGACTGTATTTCCCAAAGGGAAACAAGTATATTGGTTTTCCATTTATATAATCAAATTTTCATATAATATATATATGTGTGTGTGGTTGCTTTGTATATATATAAACAATTGTATTAATTGTGTTTGTTTTTGTTTTTGTCTCTTTATTTGTTTATTTATGCATTCGCCTCGACTGCTTGCCCACGAGTTGTTGTTGTTGTTGTTGTATCTTTGCTTATTTTGTAACTACGCTAATTTATTCATTTTTTGTTTCGTTCTTTTTGTCAAAATTTTCGTATTTTGTTATTTTTTGTTTTTATTAATTTCTCTAAACTTCTTATATAATTTGTCTCTTCATGCGTGGTGTGTGTGTGTGTGTGTGGGTGTAGGTGTGTGTGTGTGTTTTGTAGGGTATGTTTATTTATTATATTAGTTGCGCTTTAGCTTTGCTTTGCTTCGGTTTCTAGGCGCAATTTTTAGTTCTCTTAAATATTTCTGTTATTTTTTTTTTTTTTTAGCTTTTATTTTTATTTTTTTTGTTGGTTTTTGTTAAATAATTTTACTAAAAACATGTTAGGTTATTGTTGTTATTGCTGTTTGCTGTCGCTGTTGTTGTTGTTGTTGTCGAAAGTTGTTTGTTGTTCGTTTTGTTGTAGTTTTTACTTTATTCTTTTATTTAAATCTTATTTGTAGCTTTAATTTATAATTTAAATGTACTTAAATGTTTAAAATAATTATCGCTTGCATTTGTTTTTCTTCCTTTGTATTTTTACTTTAAATAATTAAATTAAAATTTCAAACATATTGCAATATGTTTCTCTATAGCTTGTTTGCTGCACAGAGTTCTGTGTGTTTCGCTGTTGGTTGCAAGTTGCGGTGTTAAATAAACAATTACTATTTGTTGCCTTTGCTGCGGGTGTGTGTGTGTGTGGATTGTGTGTGTGTGTGTGTGTGTGAGTGTTTAATAGTATGTCTCCTGCTCCAACCAGCCGCCGGGGTTGCGACGCAAATAGAAGCGACGTGTCTCATCATACACAAAGATGGCCAACATGAATGGAATGGCTGGGAACCACCAGACGAGTCTATAAGCGATAACAGCAAGTTATAGTATACACCATTATCATATTATTCATATCTGTCAACACTCACTTCAGTGGATACATGCGCAGACCCTTGTCCATGCCGGGGCAGTAGGAGAGGAAGGCAGCCAGCACCGTTTCGAAGACGAGGCCAAAGTTGAGGGCCCAGTTGCGCATGCCCTGGTGGAATATGGAGTTGCGACGCGTCTTGCAAATGATCAAATCGGCCCACTGTACCACAACGATCGAAATGAAGAAGGCGGTGTGGCAGGTGTATTCCAAGGTCTTGCGATCGCGATAAGTCTATGAGAAGGGGGCAAAAGATGAATTAGTAAAAGATAATATATATAAAAGCAACAAGATTGAAGGATTGACTGAGTGAGTGATTGATTGACTGACTGATGAATTCACTGATAGACTTTGATATTGCTAGAGTCAGTTCAAGTATCAACAACTCAATCAGTTAGTCAATTAACAGACATATCTTTCTAGACATCGCACAAAGCCTATATACTCTCTTTACTTTATGAGCGAGTATAACAAAGCATTCTCCTTCAATTCATAACAGATTCATAGCTCATCTACTCACCCATTCCTGACCATACGAATCAGTTAGATCGTTGACGGCCTTGGAGTCCCACATCTTACGGATGCCAAACAGTTTCATTGGCAGGAAACCGTTCTCAGCCATAATCACAAAGTAGACAAAGAAACCGGCCGCTGCCTGGATCATGCCAATTTGTCCATAGGCCATGGAAATCAATCTGGATTTGGTTTAAAGGTCGCGCAACAAACGAAACGAGAGGCAAAAGTAAAATGAAATGAGTTAAAAAATGCGAATTTGATTTTGTCTTTTTTTTTTTTCAGATTTTGTGTGGATTTGTTGATGGGTTTTCTTTTTAATTTTTTTTTTTATTTTTAGGTTGTAAGACAAGTCTTAGGGAGCATTAAAGATCGGGCATTGTAGCTAGGAATTGCTCAAGGTTTTTGTTCGTCAGAAATTTTAATAAAATGAAACAAATTAACTATTTAAAATTTATTTAAAAAATTGAATCGAGTAGTTTGAATTTTTTTTAAATATTGGAATACTTTTTTAATTAAAATTGATTATAAAAGTTTTCTCTATATATTTTTTTTAATATTTTCAAAATATATAAAAATGTTTTATTAAAAATGTTTTTTTTTTTTAATTTTGTATATTTTATACCTAATAATTTGGTTTGAAAAATAAAAGCAATATTTATATATATATATATATTTTTTTTTTAATTTTTATATTTTTTTTTTAATTTTTATATTTTTTTTTAATTTTTATATTTTTTTTTAATTTTTATATTTTTTTTTAATTTTTATATTTTTTTTTAATTTTTATATTTTTTTTAATTTTTATATTTTTTTTAATTTTTATATTTTTTTTGAATTTTTATATTTTTTTTTTAATTTTTATATTTTTTTTAATTTTTATATTTTTTTTTAATTTTTATATTTTTTTTTAATTTTTATATATTTTTTTAATTTTTATATTTTTTTTAATTGTTGACAAAAAAACAAAATTAATATATTTATAGATATATTATTTTTATGAAATTAAAATATTAATTAATTTTTTAAAATTGAAATTTCTCAATTTTTTTTTTTTTTTTAATAACCTGTTTTTTTTGTATATTTGCAAAAAAATAAAAATATATAAATATTTAAAAAATATATATATTATTATTTTATTTCATGAATAAAACACATTGTAACACGTAAAATATGTTTTATTTTAGTTGAAAATAATTTAAAAAATAAAATAAAAATGTGCACAAAAACCCTGAGCAATACATAGGCTTGGCGCTTATCATATTTGCCATATGATATATATAGTTTGAGTGTTCAATTGATTTTCAGAGTTAGGAACTGTAGAGAGAATGCCATTTTACCTTTAAGCTCTTGAAATAGATTACTTTTATTACTTTGAAGCAAATGAATGAAGTTGTTTGTGTTTGGCTTTACAGACTATAGCGTGGATTGTATTATGTATTTAATATTAGATTTTGCATTTTGTTTTTTTTTTTTTTTATTTTTAGTAAAGCGCGTTTTTAGTTAAGCGTGAGAGCGCAAAGAATCGATTTCTTTGTTTGTTTTGTTTTTAATTGAAGTGAAAAGCAAAGTTCTTAGGGTTAGTTTCTAAATACATGCGGAGAACTACACATAGACTATAAACATATATTACAGGGTATTTGGGTGCGAGCAAACATGCAGTAGCGAGCTGTATCCAAAACTATAAAAGCAAAATGCAGCTAAGAAATATTTTCTGCTTCTTTTTGTTTTGCTTTTACTTACGCTTAAACAAGATTCTGAAGAAAATAAAATACATTGAGAAAAAAGAACAACTTATATTTAAACAAATAATTAATACATAGACTTACAAATAAACATATATAAGAAGAAAAAAACAAAATCCATTTGTTGTTGGTTAGAGAACGAGCCCACATAGAGACTTACTGCGAGGACATTGCGGCAACAGACTCGACTATATAGTGAACATATATGTGTGTGTGAGAGTAACTAGGTAGAACGCAACAGAAGCTTGATATATATATATATGTGTATTTGATCGACTTAGCTACCATATATATATATATAGAACGCACTAACTGGGCTAAAAGTAACGGCAGAAAAGCTTCGCTTTGTTGTCTGTTTTATTTTGTTGTTGTCTAGATTTCAGTTAATGTCATGTGTGTGTGTGTGTGTGTGTGTGTGTGGGCTATATCTATGCAGCAGCCATGTCCCAGAACAAGTTCTAGAAGCGTATTATCAAACTGATAACACTTATATCTATAATATATTGATAAATCATTGATTGTGCGACTAACACACAAAACATTGATGCACATTGTTTATAGAGAGATTCAAAGGAGAACGAAAAACATTTAACACATGAAAATGGGAAAATTGGTAAATTTTTGTTTTTTTTTGTGAAAGTCAACAAATAACAGTTAACAAATTTTCGTATATTATATGGATATTTTTTTTTAGAATTTTGCAAACACAAACGAAATTTTGAGTGAACAAATAAAATTTGTTTTCATTCCACATTGAGAGCTCAAAGAACGAATTCATGAAATCATAAGATATGTATATATATATATATTTGGTATATGCATGTAATATCCTTTAAAGGCGTTCGAAAACTTCCAAGAAGAAGAGTTGACAAACGAAAATCGAATAAAGTATAACATCGAAATGTAGAAAACCATAAATGCATCAGCATAACAAACAAACACATTATTTTTTATCAAATATCCTTGCAGAGGAACTCTTTATAGAGCCCATAGGTCTTTAGATATTGTAGATCCCATAATAAAACTGTATCATCTATTCTATACTTATACTTTAACTTATCTATATACTTCAATCTGCTGATTCCATAAATTTGACTGTATAATTGACATTACTATGTTAGATTTTGTCATAGTTTCTGCCTATAATAGGCTATATATTGCTATATTCCTATATATATATATAGTAGGCTATATATATTCCTGAGTCCATAAAGTTTTTTGTTTACAACTTTCGTTTTCATGTATATATATCTACATATATATATACCTGATTTCATATAGTTATAGCTTTGTCTCTTTTTTACAAATTTTAGTTTCTAAAAACCTAATCTCAGCTATATCTTTAAAGTATGTCCTATAATTCAAGTAGCTTGATTCAAACTACTATAAGTCATATATAATGTTTGGGAGCTATCGGTCAAAATTTAAGAAATTGTCTTGATTTTCTGAATATACCCTCAATACCGGATATAGCAAAAGCTCTACCTATAGTTTTTAGTCTTTCTTCCTCATCACTCAACTCGATGAACCAGAGTCAAAAGCTATGCTCTATATCCAGCTCTATATCACATTCACATTCCCCATAACAGCCAACATCTATATAGATCTGCAAGAGTATTTAATATTCGGCTAACCGAACTTTTTTTTTTTTCTTTCGATTTACACCAAAATTTCGTGTGTGTTTTGATATTTTGTCACAAATATTTTTGTAAATAGTTGGCCAAATTGTTGGGGTTGGGTAGGTTTTTGGGTAACAGTTGTCACACACACACACACACACACACACACACAACTCAAACAAAGGTCAAACGAAGGACAAATGTCAAATTCGAAACATGTTAAAAAAGAAGAGAAATATGGGGGTTGCATGTTTTGTTCATTTATCTAAAATTTATAACTAAACAACTAAACGTAAACAGTTCTTAAAGTTTTTTGTTTTTGGTATTTTTTGTTTTGTATTTTGGTATTTTAATTCCTTATCGTTAAAGATTTGTCCTGACCTGCGGTTTACCAAGTTGTCGCGGTATGGATCTCTCGGCTGACGCTTCATAATATCGCTCTCGGCTTGCTCGTAAGCGAGTGAAATGGCCGGTATCTTGCGGTATTATATTGGTATTTTGTTTTCAGTATTTTCGGTATGTTTTTGTTTTGGTGGTACATTATTTATAGTTTGTGCAAGTTTTGCAAGTATGTTTTTGATTTGATTTGAATCAAAAAGAAAGACATAATAAAAGTTTTGTAAAGAAAAAATTGGTGTAAAAAGGGGGAAAAATACGAAAAGGAAAAATCTTGGTTAAAGTTTGACGAATAATCTTTAGCTTGGCATTATGTATGTATATAATAAATACTTGTTATATACTAAACAAAATTATTCATATGCGCTAAGATAGTTTTCTCATAAATATATATATTTCAGTTATATAGTAAGTACTTAGATAGAGATAGAGGTTCGGTTGCATTTGGTAGATTGTGTCAGTTGGTATTTTTTTTGTTTGGATTCGTGTAATTGTATTTAGCTTCTGCGTACTTACGAAGCTAAAAAGTACACTACACTGGGCAGCAAAATCGAGCAACCGAGTAACAAAACAGCGATTCGTTATAGAGTTACAAGAGTGGAGTTGATATATATATATATATATAGATGTGTGTATATATATATAGTTTGCTTAGAGCTTAACTTGCACTATATATGGTTTAATTATTATATATATTTAGTTAAGACTAGGAAAAACTTGAGCCAGTTGAAGTGTTTCAAACACAACAACAACAAAAAATGACAAAAGAAAGTTTTGATGAAGATTCGAGTCTGATGAGTTCGATCGATTGACTGATTGACTGACTAGGGTCTCCACAGATGATTGACTGATTGTGATTGAAATGGTTTGATGACAGTTAACTACTGCTAAGGAATGCATAAAATATACGATTTACAGTAGTTAGCATTAGAAGTAGAAAATAACTTGTAGACTAGTTTCATAGTTTTATAGTTAAGCCTGACTCTAGTATTAAATAAGTTAAGTTTTCTCATTATATATGTATATATATATGTGTGTATATGCAGAGAGATCGAAACTAAGTGGTATACAACGCGTTCTGCTTCATCAGCTCTCAGTTGTGAATGGGGACAACGTAGAGGGACTTACCTTCCTTACAGGAAATCAGAAACTCGATTCAGGGTCAAGATTGGCGACGATTGATGGTATACAAGAAAAAAAGTAAGATTGAGTGGTACAAGCAAAGAAGTTTCTTGAGCACCGAGAGTAGAAATTGATAGAAAAATGTATATATATAGAAATATACATAGAGTTAAGCAAAGATTATATGAAGAGAGTTGGAAAAAAAGGAAGCAGCTAGAGCACGCCAAATCGTTTTGATTGAGTGTGATTGAGCGAAAAATTGTAGGCGAGATATTTCCTCATGTATATTCCAAGTGCGGTGCATTATGCATAGAGAAGATCGTTCAGATATATATCGATATATATATATAAATATATTTATGTATATATATATATCATACGAATAAGTTTTTCAAGTAGTTTTTCTTTGTGTTTTTTTTTTTTTTTTTACTTTTTCTTTGAGTTTGAGTTTGTTTTCTTAAGATTTGCAAAAAGAAAATTGAAAATGAATTAATTAAATCGTAGCTATTGTATATAGATATAGATATATATGTATTTATATTGAATACGAGTAAGCGTATAAGAGTTAGTATTATATCATTGCATAGTAGTAAGAATCGGAAGAGAAATCAGAGCAAATTACTTTCAATAAAAAGAAATTCTCAAAAAATCAAAATATATAATTTAAAACTGATTTTCGAAAATATTTGAAATGTGAAAGGCCTAAGGCCCAGTGAAGAATACTCGAAGTAGTTCAACTAGATCAGCTCGAAGTGCTAGTCGGATTTGAGAATAATATATATAAGAATATATATATATTGGAGAGTGTTTGAACTATAGTCGAATTGTAAACTAGAGAAAGAATATGAATATATATTTAGAAAGATAAACAATAATAAAGAACTAGAGAGAACAGTTCAAATATTACGTTAACATTTAACTAGCTGATACTCAAAATGGAAATACTCAAGTAGTAGAAGAATGAGAGAAAAGGAACATTGAAGAGAACATAAAACACTTAACAAAAAGATAATAATAATATATAAAACAATGCTAAACATTTAACATAAAATGTTATTAGAAAAGGGAGAAAAATAACAAAACATCAAAAAATGAAACATTCAAATAAAAAAAAAGTCGTAAAAGTTACTTTAGACTAAAAATTGATTGTAGATATATTTGAAGCTAATTGAAAATAGAGTTTTAAATAGACGAAAATTAGTTCGTAGTAAGAACTTTGTTTAGGGCTGAGCGTACTTTGCTTTCAAAACTAGACCGAAAAAATGTTCTTTGAGTTTACGTGAGTTGAGAAAAAAAATTGTAAATTTCATTTGCAGTTTTTTTTTTTTTTTTTTGTTCATTTGCAGCTCACTCTTTTAATTTTACTTTGACTTTTAACTTTTAGGTTTAATTTGTGTATATATATATATAAATTTTTTTAATTTCATGTTTCATTTTGTTGTAGTATTTGGTTTGATTGTTTTGTATTTGTTGTTGGTTTTGCTGAGCACAAAGAAAAACTTTACCTTTCGTTGACGAGTTTATCTTGAAAGGGATTCCTGGGTTGGCGTTTCATAATATCAGATTCAGCCGTCTCATAGGCTAAGGAAATGGCTGGCACCTGAACGTGCGAGCATATTTGTTTTTTGTTTTTGTTTTGTTTTCAAAACACAAACCGGATATTTGGAATAAAAATAAAAATAAATATGATAAATTATGCAAAATTATGTTTCACTATCTCCCTCTCCCTCTTTCTCTCTCTCTCTGTCTCTCTCTCTGTCACTCCTTTGGGCAACGACAATTCGAAAAGTGTAAATTCCATTGAGACGCAGTTCACTTATAGACTATATATAGATATATCACATATACGTAAGATCTGACTTAAAGCTAACTTAGTAGAGCATTTCGATGAGTTTACAGTGGAATTGTGTGGCAAAATAAATATTGAAAAACAAATTTAAATAACTAAAACTTAAAAGTAAATTATAATATATTTTGTTTTATAATTTTGAAACATTGCTTTTTTCATTTTGGAATACGGTTAATGTGTATATATATGCATTAATATACATACATATATGCTAGTAGTTGCTACAGATTTTTGTGTGCAGTTAATTTGGAATATTTATTTTCGATTTTTGCATATAAAACTAAATATTTAATGCCAATCAATTAATTGTTTAGAATGTACGTGAGTAGAATTGTTAGTTCTGTTAATTGAAAATTAATGAAAAATAAAATAGAAATAAGAAAACTTGTGAAACAATTTGGCAGTGAGTGAAACATAAAAACAGTTACAACCAACGCACACCAATTAACATTTAGAGCAGTTTTGAATAGAGGCGAATTTTGTTTTTGTTTTTGTTTGGAACTGTACTCAATTTACACATAGGCCAATTTTACAATACGAACGAAATAAGAAGAAAAGGAAATTGTTTATTGGTCTGAAAATGTACATGAGAGCCAGAACGGTTCGGTTTGGTCAGGTGCTAATATGAACGATTCATATGAGGAGATGAGATGGGATAAACTGTTATCGAGAAAATTTAAATAATAATCGGAACCATGAATCATGTTTATGCTACAGTAAGAAATTGTGTTCGATAACTGTAATCGATAATTGTTAAGTGAGTATATTAAACAGGAACCAATGTGTTATTATGTTTGAAATGGAGACGATTTGAAACTGTAGAGAAATTATATGGTACAAAATGCTATCGATAGATAGATGTCTACCGATAAATGTTAAATGTTAAGTCTAAAAGGGAATTTATGCATAAAATTGCTTGAAGTTAACACGACTTTAAAGGCCATATGTATATGCTACAAAAATGACATCGATAGAATTTGTTATCGATAAATTAAGATATAAAAAATAGATGAATGCATAAATGGAAACGACTTGAAACGCGAGCGGTATTTATATATGTATAATTATGCTACAAAAATGCCATCGATAAGTGTTTATCGATAAATGATAATCTTAATAGTTAGTTGTTGTTTAGTAAACTTTGTTAGTTTGGTTTTTGCTGTACGGTTTCGAGAGTTGTTCTCTCATTGTTTAGTTTTAACGTTTATGCTAATTACAATCCAGCCACATACACAGACATCGATTAGTTATAGTTTATGATGTTTGCGCGAGAGTTTAGTAAAGTATTACTTTAATTCTTTTTTTTTTTTTTGTTAATCTTTTTTAAATGTGCAATGTGTGTGTGTGTGTGTGTGTGTGAGTATGTGTAGGTGTGGGGTAGAGAAATTGACTTGATTGGCACCTTGAGTTCACTAATTTATCGTTGAATGGGTCACGTGGCGGACGCTTCATAATATCGGCTTCGGCGTGTTCGTAGGCCAATGATATGGCTGGCACCTGGATTTGTGGATTATTGCAGTTGGTAATATTAGCAAAACGTTTTCACAATTCGGTATACAAAGTAGCTCACATATACAGATCATACAGATGCTGTGTGTACGTGTCTGTGGATTCGACTAGAATTTGAGAATTATACTAAACGAAATACTTAGACTACAAATAGGTTCTATAATTTGTTTTCTTTTTTTTTCAGATAGCCTATTTTGCTTGGCAGCTAGCTGGCAAACCTAATTGTTAATTTACAGCGAAGTTGGGGACTGTTGGACGCCTCTGTTTACCTCTCGTTGACTAGATTATCCACATCGGGATTACGTGGACGTCGCTTCATAATGTCCGCCTCGGGTCCCTCGTAGGCCAGCGATATGGCTGGTATCTGCCCAGCAGGCAGCACAATTTCATTCAATTTACAATACACGTTATATATACGTAGTTATAGAGAGAACAATAACTTAGGTAGCTAACTGACTTGACTGGGAATGTTTAGATAGGTAGATAGATAGCTATGCGTAATATTATGATTTAACTTGCTCGTAACACTTAGTGGGTTAACATTAGTTGTAGTCCTGGGGCTAAGCTGGGGGCTAACTTACCATGTCAGTGCCCAAATCGATGCACAGAATTGTGACTGTACCCAGTGGCAGTGGTATGTCGCAGAGAATGAAGGCCAGGAAGGGCGAAATCTCGGGTATGTTGGAGGTGAGTGTGTAGGCAATGGACTTCTTCAAATTGTCAAAGATCAAGCGACCCTCCTCAACGCCAGTGACGATGGAGGCAAAGTTATCATCCAACAAGATCATGTCAGCGGCCTGTGAGCAATTGAAGTAAATTGAATTAATGGGATATGCTCGACTGGGGAATACTCTGTTCCATTTCAAGTAGAAAACAAATGAGATTTAGGATATTAATTTACGACACCCACCTGCTTGGACACATCGGAGCCGGCAATACCCATAGCAACACCAATATCGGCCTTCTTCAGGGCAGGCGAATCGTTGACACCGTCGCCAGTGACAGCCACAATGGCGCCCATGCGCTGGCAGCCCTCGACAATGATGAGCTTCTGCTGGGGCGAGGTACGGGCAAAGACAATCTCGGTGTGGTAGCGTAGGATCTCATCTAGCTGGTCGGAGGAGACATCACGCAGCTCGGCGCCATGGACAACAGCAGCCTTAGCCTCGCGGGGATTGACCTCGGAGACGGGGATGTTGAGACGCTGGGCAATGTCCTCGATGGTCTCGTTGCCCTCGGAGATGATGCCGACAGACTTGGCAATGGCTTTGGCAGTAATTGGATGATCGCCAGTGACCATGATGACCTTGATACCGGCCGAACGGCACTTGGCCACGGCATCGGGCACAGCGGCGCGAGGGGGATCAATCATGGACATGAGGCCGACGAAACGCAGGTTGTCAATGGGGAAGTTAATGTCGTCGGTGTTGAACTTGAAGCCAGTGGGGTACTTGTCGGAGGGCAGCATGAAATCACAGAAGCCGAGCACACGCTCGCCGAGTCCACCGAGCTCCATGTAGGCATTGTTGAACGCCTCCTTCATCTCCTCGTCCAACACCTTCTCCTTGCCGTTGATAAAGATGGTCGAGCAGCGCTCGAGTATGCGTTCGGGTGCGCCCTTCATGACCAGCAGCACGCGTGGATCGTTGGTGTCCTCGGTCTCGTGAATGGACACTTGATACTTGTTGGTGGAGTTGAATGGCACCTCGGCGATCTTGCGGTTGCGCTTGCGAATGTTCATCACGTCGCCGAGAGCCAGCTCCATGCACTTGAGCAGAGCAGCCTCGGAGGCATCGCCGCTGACCTCCTTCTTCAGAATTGGGACACCGTCCTGACCACCTTTGAACTCGGCACGGTTACAGAGAGTGGCAATGCGAGAGAGCGCCTTGAATCCAGGGCTGGTTCTATCGTATTGAACACCCGACTGATCCTCAGTGGTATCGGCCTCAATGATCTGGTTGTCGAACCACATATGGGCGACTGTCATGCGGTTTTGGGTGAGTGTGCCGGTCTTATCGGAGCAGATGGTGGAGGTGGAGCCCAATGTTTCGACAGCTTCCAAGTTCTTGACCAAGCAGTTCTTCGATGCCATACGCTTGGCAGTCAGGGTCAGGCACACGGTGACGGTGGCCAGCAGACCCTCCGGTACGTTGGCGACAATGATGCCGATCAGAAAGATGACGGCATCCAACCAATGGTAGCCCAAAATGAAGGCGATCACGAAGAAGGTGACGCCCAGGAACACAGCAACGCCGGTGATCAAATGGATGAAATGGTGGATTTCCTTAGCAATGGGAGTCTCGCCGGTATCCAGACCGGAAGCCAAGCCAGCAATGCGACCCATGACGGTGTGATCGCCGCAGCTGATGACGACACCCTTGGCAGTGCCCTCGACGGCGTTGGTCGAGAAGAAGGCTAAGTTTTTGGTCTCCAAGGGATTCTCGTGCGTGAACTCCGAGCCACGCGACTGCGGCTCCGATTCACCAGTCAGCGAAGAGTTATCCACCTTAAAGTTGCGCGCCTCAATGATGCGGATGTCGGCCGGAATACGATCGCCGAACTTCACCTCAACAACGTCGCCCAAGACGAGATCCTCGGCGCGCAGCGTCAATTTCTCGCCCTCGCGAATAACCGTTGCGAATTGGGGCACCATGTTCTTGAACGACTCCATGATCTTCGAACTTTTCGATTCCTAAAGCAGGCGAGAGTGAAGAACAGAGCAGTGATTAGGCGCGTTACAATTTTATTGTGTTTCCTAGTTTACCTGGTAGTAGGAGAAAATGCCTGTCACAATGACCACAGCGGAAAGTACAATACCCAGATACAAGTTATCGTCGGATGGCTCCTCGCTGGTTGTCGCCTGGATGGAGTAGGCGACAAAGCAAAGTATAGCACCGATCCACAGCAGCATGGCGAAGCCGCCAAACAGATTCTTGCAGAACTTCACCCACTCGGGTGTTTGCTTGGGCGGTGTTAGCGCATTGGGACCATCACGTTCCAGATTCTCCTTAGCCTTGGCATGACTCAGACCCTAAATGTGGAAGAGAACATTCATTTAGCATATCATATAATTTATAGGGGGCATTTTATGATCTTACATTTTCGGGATGTGTCTGGAAACGCTGGTACATTTCCTCAGGAGAGATTTTATGATGGTCAATATCCAACTCCTGTTTGAGATCATCCAAGTTCTCCTTCTTAGCTGCTTTGGCCGGCATCTTGCGTTTTGACTGTTAACCAAAATGATTGAAGAATAACAATATTAGTTTCAAATATTTGATAGGTAAATTCTGTGCAATTAACCCAAAAAGCCAAGACAAAAATCGATTTACTTCAAGCCAGAACCGATTCGAAAAGAGTGTAGAGCTTTTTATAGACCATAAACCACATTTTTGTTTAAGAGAAAAGATTTGTTGTGTTGTGCCATAGTTGTTGTTGTTGTTGTTGTTGTTATAACACGCTTCAAAACTTACCCCATTCAGTTAGTATATAGTATAGATATATATGTATATATGGGTTATCCAGAATATGCCTAAATACTTGTAATTGCTAATTGTTAAGTGAGCGCGTGAGAATATTTTGTTTTGCTGCGCTCTAATCTACGGCTAAAATACACATGCAACAAATTGTTCGATTCGACGCGTTTATAAACGCGCCAAAAACGCGCACAAACTATGAATGTCACGTAAAATGAAAAACGAAAAAATGTGACCAAATAACTAAAAAGCACTTTTGAATACTCTACGCAAATTAATTATAAATAATTCTATACTAGATTTATAGACTACAGAGCTCTATAGACTATATAGCCTAGCTATATAGATAGATCAACGCCAGCTGTTGTCTGGTCTGGTCTGGCAATCGCATCTTTCTTGTTTCGCTTATCTCTGCTAAATTTAGTTTCGTGTGACGTCACAAGTGCGAATATTTTAAATGATTGAGAAAAGTCCGCGAACTGGTTGAAACCAGTTTCAATTGTGAGCTCAACAGGTTGTTTATGGCAAAACCTTCTAGAGATTATACAGAAATTGTTGTTAATTACATTGCCAGACAGCAGGCTATATCTCTATGTCATTAACAGATTTAACAATAATTAAATATGAACATTAACTAGCTAACTGTGATTTATTCAGTTTATTTGGTTACATATCTGGTCGATATACAGATATATATGGTTGTGTACAGATTTTGAGTGTTCTATATTTAATCTGGGGCGATCTTTCGCTGATTTCATTTTAAATGTCAAATAATGTTGGAACCATGCCCAAAAATACGTAAAGTATAAATAAATAAATACATGAATTATAAATGTAATTGAAACAACGGAAATCGAAAGATGGAAAGGTTTTAAGTGCACATAAAGAGGCAAGTAAGCGTGCGCTAGTCGAACATGAACGACTAGGAGGCACTCTGAGAACTAATTTTGGAGCAAGTCTAAAGATAATTATTATTTTTAAGCAACTAATTCAAGCTATTGAAAAAAGGGATTTATCGCATGTTCTGTTTAGGAAAAGAGAGCTTATATACAAAATTTTAATGTTTTAGCACTCATAGTCTTTGAGTTATGTTAGAAATAATAAAAGTTTTATTTAAAATATAAGGGAAAACTAAGAAATTATGATTATGATATAATAGAACACATGTTTTAATATTCTAGTATTCAGACGGACAAGCGTATATTAATATATGATATTATATTTATTTTACAATGCTTTCTACAGCCCATATAACCCCATTAGTTCAGAGTATAAAAACCCAAATAAAATTTAAATTAGACCAAAAAAAGCATAAACAAATCGCATGAATACATGAATGTGAATGTTTCGTACACACACATGAAGAGGCATGAGTATAAATGAGTATGTTTATATAGATGGGGTGAGTGTGGGGTGTGGGGTGTGGGGTATGGTGGGTAAAACAAAATAGAATTGAAAATTTACCTTGAGGTAGCCATCGGCTGTGCGATTGTCGTCATCGGTTGCAATAACCGTGGCGACTCGATAGGAGTCCGCTCTCTCTAGATTCGACTGTGATATTGGTATTTGGATTGATGGATGTTGATTGATGTGATGGACGTCAAAGAAATACAAATCAAAAACAAAACGTAACAAACAATGCAGAAAAATAAAATATATAGATATATATATATATATATAAATATGTATGATTAAATGATAACCACAAGCATTAACAGATGAATAACATTGGAATACATAGAACTATATTTAAGATTATGATAGAAACTTAGGAATTATCAACTAAATATATATAATTAATTTATTTAACATGAACTCTATATCTCTATATGAACTATGAATCATGTACTTTCAGAGAAAAAAGAATAATAGCTAATGACTGGAAAGTGGAAGTGTAGCTATAAAGCGCGCATGTGCCGCGTCTGGGAAGGCCAATTGATTGTGGTTTCGCCCAGCCCAAGTAATACCCTGCACTTGAGACGCTACGATTGCGATTGCGACTCTGACGTAAATTATAGACCACGCAGTAATGAGTTTGCCTTATCAGCAAATGCGCCAAAAATGAATCACAGCGTAAGCAAATAAATAGAGAATTATGAAAATTGGAGCCAAAAAAAACAATATATAATGGAAAAATTATCTATATTTGAGCGAACTATAAATACCCTAGGGCTGAGCGAATTGAGAGCGCATAAATTTGGAAAAATCAATTTTTGTTGAATATATATACGAGATGTTCGCAAGTAAAATGTTTGAAATACAAAATATACATTGGATATCATATTGGGAATTATATAGAAACTATGGGATATCATGGAAGATGTAGACAGAGGGGCACTAAAGAAAGTGTATCGAAAATATGAAGAATATATAGTATATAATATATAGTACATATTGTATCTACAGTATATGTATGTATATAGTATGTACAGCATCAGGTTTATGGGCATTTGGCAGACTTATGCAATCGTGACCCTTTCAAAGGCCATCAAAATAAATAAATAATTCAACAAAAACAAAAACAGAACTGTATATATAAATATATTTATCTCTGGTCTCTTTTTGATAACTCATGCAAATTCGTAAGAGCATGCCAAGTAATTAAACAAACAGAGAGTAAAGCAGCAAGAACAAGAACGAGAACGAGAACGAGAACGAGAATATGCGAGCGAGAGCTACAGATAATATTTTGGTATACATATGCCACACATATATATATATATATATATATATACAGCCATATATATATTTACACATACAAATGTATGCATATATATATATATAAATAAATGTTTGCAGAGAGTTGGCGTGGGATCATTGTGCCGATCAGTGCAAAACCTGTCGTGCGTGCCGGCAAAATCAGTTCAAAATTTTATGATTTTTCGTTTTTTGTTCAGGTTCCCTTGGGTTCTTGAGTTTGAAGTAAATGTTAAGATTGTTTCTAGCTTTTCTGGGCATTTTACTATTTATAGATGATGTCTGCTTACGCACTTTTTTCTATCTTTTTCTTTTCTGTTAACTTTGTCTCGCGCAAATTCGCTTCTTGCTGCTGCTCAATTTGCACAAATTGTCAATTGGTTTGTTCTATCTGCTGTGTTCTAAGTGCTAAACAATCTGCATGGGAAAGAATCGAAAGTAATATGGGATTATGTTAGTTTTGTTTACATGTATCTTAAATATTAGGTTAAGCTTAGCTTATAAACTTATATTTAGTGCAAACAATTGTTAACATCTATGCGGAGCAAATAGTCGTAAGTAGTTCAATTTTTGCTCAACTTTAAATCAGATGAAACCCTATTTTATGGGAACCTAGAGAATTTATTTTCATTTCTTTTTACAATAACTCATATTGTCCCATATAAAAGAAAGTATTAACAGATTAATAAGTTCTAGTTAGAAGATCCTGACTAGGAAATACCCGGATTAGAACTTTATAATCACTTTTTTTTAGCTCCCACAGTCTTTAAGCACTGGCGCTAATTTCTATTTTCCTGAACAAATTAAATTAATTTTATTTCAATTTTTTTTTTTTTTTCTAATACATTGTTTGACTTAGGTCAATTGTTAGTTTTCATGGTTCGATAGATTTGAAAAGCGACTATAGAAAATCGCGAAAATTGTGTTTGCAAAAAACGAAAAAACGAATTGGGCTGATGAAAAGCTGAACGGGGCAATTAGAGCAACGCGCTGGTTGGGGCCAGCCCCCAGGATGTTTGGGATATAAATCAAAATGCGACAATAGCACATTTGACAAACACACACACACACACACACACACACACACAACAGCACACACTCACACACACACTGAAAGCTGTTTGCATAACGCAGCCAATTAAGCTGCTCAGATACAAACGTATCTCACAGATACAATTGTATCTGCATATACGCTTGCCCCAAAGCATTTGGCGCGCACTTTTTGTCGCGCAAAGCATTTGCCATTTTGAACTTGAATATCAATTTACAACAAATGGGCATAAAACACAGAGAGAGAGCAAAAAAGAACAGTTATCGGATGCAAAACTCGAGAGTGAGATAAAAAAACTGTAGAAACCGAATTGACAGCCAGCGCTCGGGCAGACAAATAAAACACGGCACGCTAATTGTTCAATCAATGCAAAAATACGAATACAGTGAGCACACACTATAAAGATACCATAGACAGAGGCTGAACTTGTGATGTGCCATGATTTGTAATTGAATAGCGTTTGGCATGATAATGATATTTGTAATTCGATTTAGCAAAGACATTGTTTACTTTGCTTAGCTGTGCCACTTAGCGAGTGCTCACCGTATGCATATACTGGGCATAATCCGCAATAAGTCAAGCAAATTAAGCCGCACAATGCAAACGACAATTGTAAACAATTTCAATTGAAATTTTTAGCTAAGCGAAAGTGCATATCACAGCAGATTTACAGATCTAACTCACATCTACTGTCTCGCTCTTTGTGATAGAGTGAGATAGGAGATAGTTTCAAAATAAGTCTAACTATTGTGTGAGTGTAAGACTGATATGTCAAGTAATAGAGCTTATGCATTACATAAAAGTAAAGTTTTTATGTCAATATCAAGCCAATATACCCTCTCTGCACATCTGCATACAGGGTATTACTGAGCTGGTCAACGACAGCTGTTCGAGCTTATCAATGCAGAAGCGTGGCGCATCGCTTGAACTTTTTAATGGGGTGTACATGGGTCACATGGACAGCACTCATTTCGAAACTGTTCCAAACCAGTTACAAATCGTATCTAATCTTAAGCGTTTCACTGCTGACCAGACAACATCAGCCCAGCCGCTTGTTAACTCGAGTGGAAACACGTTTTTTGCTGTTGTTGTGCTTTTCCACCTCTGGGCCAGGTTTTAACAATTGAATGCTAATTGTGCTTAGCGTGCTTTCCTAATCATTTACAACAGTTTACAAAGCTTTGGTTAAACGTCTTAATTTAACATGCGAACAAATGAGATGTTTTTTCTGAAATTTCAATTTAAGATATCAGAAAATTATATAGATCATTGGAAATGGTCCACTTCTTGATGAACTTAAATCAAACTAACTAAAATAGTAATTAAAATAAATTTAAGTTAATTGATAACAATTTATGAAATGAAAATATATATATTAATACATTACACACAATGAACTTATCTTTTCATTTTTACCCACCTTATAACTCATAACGCCCGTAATATGCTGATGATGTAACGGTTAAACGTAAAGCAAACTAAAAAAAAAAACTATAAACACGCAGACAAAACTGAAGAACAAACAAACTTTAATGAATATAACAAAGGAAAAAAAAAGTTAGGCAAAATGAATGATTTTCAGCTTATGCAACAATCTGCAGGCAAACCACAAAAAAAAAATGGGAAAAAAAACCAACGACGACCCTGGAAGGCAGCAGGAGCCAGCGCAAGGCGGCAAAGCAGCAAGTGGACCGACCGCATTGGCTGCAAAAGCCAATGGAAGCGCAGAGAGCATGAGCATACATGGAAATTGGAAATAGCAGCAGAACTGGAAGACAAACTGCAGCCAGCAGCAGCAGCGCCAGCTAGCAGAAGGATGTGAACTTAGAATAGACAAGAGCAGAAGCGCAAGAGATAGTCAGAGAGAGAGAGGTAGAGAGAGTCGTGCGTTCTGTAGTTGTGAGTGCAGAGAGGCGCGTGATTTTCGAAATTGAGTGCAATTGCCAGCAGTTCGAAAAAGAGCGCCAGCAACTGCTCAGAGCACAGAGCAGAGGCTATGCGAAATGTAATGTAAAAGGAAACATAGTTAGTGTTTTTTTTTTTTCTTTTTTATTGCCTTTTAGTCCAAGATGCCTTTGACTGCCCATTCCCGTACAAAAGCGCACAGAATTATGAAATAACCAAACAGCGGGTGGTCGCTATATAGATATATGTATATATATGTATGTATATAGGGGCAAACAGGCATCCCATTATGGGATTTTTTTTGGGGTGGCCAGGAAATTGCTACTATTCCAAAATGAAATCGCCGCAATTGAATACAAACGATTTCATTGCCACACACACACACACACACAGTGAGGCAAACTGACGTACAGTGGGACAGGTACATATATAATGTGCACGAAATATATGTGTATAAATGTCTAAATTTTGTATATGGCAAAATCATGTGTGTGCCAAATCAAATTGCAATTGTGAATACATCAGTTGGAAAAAAGCACACACACACACACACTCACACACTGACACAAATTATTGTTTATTGCAATTATAATGTTCATGTAATGCTGCAAAGCACTTCAACTAGCAAATACACACACACACGTATGAATATATGTATGTGTGTGTGTGTATCGCATACGTATCCATTACGGCTGGCTTGAAGTTTTGGAAAATCGATTTTGTACAAGGACGTTGTCGTTGGCTTTTCTTTTTTCATTTTTTTTTCAGTTTTCTTGCTTTTTCCTTTCTTCTTGCTTTTTTGTGCAGTATGTTCTAGGGTCTTCCGCTGCATTCGTAAGAGCAACAGCAACAACAACAACAACAACAACAACAACGACAACACTAACAGCAACAATAATAAAACAGTTAAAGAGTTCTTGTTTAATGCTGGATGTCTACCTTTTACACGGCGAGGGCTATTACACAATATCTTTCCGTTGCGGGGGTATTTCACAGAAAACTACCCCGTTTCAAACAAATTTTGCACTTCGAATGCTGCTTCTTAGGCGAAACAACAATAACAAATCACACACGGTTTATACTATTATTATTATTTTTTTTTTTTTAACACTCGTTAAGCTGTGACCAGCTTAAGAGTTTGGGTTTTTCTTTTTGTATTTCTATATGTATTCGTATCCTGTGTGCTTCTTCTTTGGCTTTATCGATGCACAGTTATTGTGTAAGCAGCAGCAGCACACCAGCGCTACGAAGGCGGCGGGCAGAGCGGAGAGCTGTAGAGCTGTGTACTAGTACTGGCGCACACTGGCTGTACCACCCGACACACAGAGAGACGAGAGCTCAGTGTAGCTACTACAGTTAGACCGACCTTCCTAGTTCGGTAACAACGCTCGACTGAAAATTGTCATGCATGCCGCGAGTGAATAAGCTTTCGTTCAGCGAAATTTCTGTTCTAACGCGGCGTCGAATTCGAATATTTCGCTCGGAGCTTTCGTTTGCCAGATGTTTCGCTCCTCTGCCGCGAACACTGCATACGTGTGTGTGTGCGTACGCGTGTGTAGCGCTGTGCACTGGCGGTATTAGAGAAGCTTTCGGAACTCTCCCACAACGCAACGCGAATGTATGGCAGTGTGACAAGTGAGGCAGGCAATGTGCACAGTGGTGCGAGCACTTCGAAACTGGAGCAGCACTTAGATAACCGAAAAGAGAGACGGAGAGGAGAGAGAGAGCGCCAGCTGGAGAGAGGTAACTGGTGCGCAGGAATGTGTGTCAGTCAGGCGATTTTCGAAACAGTTCGAATTTGCATGAATTGTATAAGCAGGCTAAAATATATATATATGTATATGTGTATATGAATAAAAAGGCACAAAGGACACATCTATATTTTGAGTTTTCGGCATTTACAGCTCACATTTATCATGTCCTCAACATTTAATCGTTTATCGAGCTGTGCCAGCGATGACGTCACTGATGTTAATTATACAGCCACATACAGTATGTCGAGCATAGCCTCCACTCTTAAAAAAGGAACACAACGGCAAATCCGAGCGTAATATAAATGTCAGCAGTTACTGCTGCTTCTTCTTTTCCATTTCGATTGGTCGGGGGGTTGTTTGGAGCGAGGACATCTTATGCTTGACAACTTTTGCTATTTCGGGTGCTTCAGCTCGATTACGACTTGCGAGTAAGTCTAATTACAGTAAATGTCAGCAGCAGCAGCAGCAGTACTCACACACACACACACACACACACATTGGTTCAAGTAATACAAAACCCTAACAGAAAATCAATAGAGATATCGCAGCGGGAAAAAAACATGCTAACAGGGTTTCAAGCTACAGTAAAAGCTGCTTAGCTCAAATTAAATCAAGCAAAGGTTCTTGATGATGAATTACAGATTTGCGGTCTGTGGAAAGTGGATAGCATATAGATAAGCACGAAACTGGCCTAGAAATGCTTTCTTATAAAGCTTTCCTATACAGTACTCGCTCGCTAAGTGAAAAACTGAATTAGTTTTTACATTGATTCTTTGGGAATTTCTAAAATTTCTATACTTTTTCTAATAGTTATATTATTTATATGATTATTCAGATCTTTAATATATTTGTTATTTTATTTTGTATATATTCACGCTCTACTGTAACTAAACATTACTTTTTACATTTTGTTTGTATTGTCTAGTACTAAGACGTTTTACAGTTATAACTACAGCATATACTCTTTTCGTTTATCCAGCATATCCATGCTTTACTGTAGCTCACTGAAAACAGTTTCATTTAGTTTTATACTTGTTTTTATTAACTTAACGAAGTCTTAAGCTCATTTTACAGCTTCATATATTCTGTAACTTTTCTTATTATCTAATATTTGTGCTGTCCTACTTAGCCATGCCTCACTGTTATTCACTTAAAAGGCCAGGGAAATAAACAAACAATAGACGCATGGACTTTAAGTGGCCGTCGTTGCCGGCGCTTCAGGCCAAATGGACTATGCCATAGAGACAGGGAGAGAGAGAGAAAGAGACAGAATACACGAGGAGCCTTTCTTTCTTTGTCCTCTATAGTAAAATACAACTTATGTAAGGACACGACACACACAAAGTGCTCTGCGTGTGTGGGTAAAAACTTTGGCACGATATATGCAGCTGTGACCCCAAAACGAGCGCCCCCAATCGGCCCCTTGGCCCACCCCCTCCCCTAGCCTCCTCCCACACAAAGTAACTCGTGAAAATAGTCGCTTATGTAAATAGTCGATAGTTGGCAATATGTCCGAGCTTCAGCTGACAAATGGTCAAATGACAAGGCGACCCAAGTGCTACATCAAGGTATTACTACATTCAGCCGTTTGACGTCGACAATTCTATATAGATTAAAATTGTCTAGAGATATCTACGAATACCTATTATAGGTATCGCATATCTTGAATCATTCATCATGGTCGCTTTTCTGTTATTGTTCTTGCAATCGAATTACACACACACACACACAGTTGTTGTCAGGCACGCCCGCCTAGATATATAGATATATACAGTTATAGTCCGATGTGTATGCACGAACTGACTCAACTAAGGGTTGACACTTGCAGACACGCCTGCTGCACGTGTTCGTGGCACACGAGTCACACGAGACGGCACTTCAAACATGTAGCAAATGATCTAGTTTCGAGTGAACTACTTCAGCGTGCCCCGAGGCCTACTGGGACTTGGGCTAGCTCGAGCAGAGGAGCTTTACTATTCAGCAGTTCTATCACAAAGTTAAATTTGTAAAACCGAGTGTGAAATGGATGTATACTCGGCTTAAAGATACCCTGTAATGTTGAGGTAGAGCATTGGTAACAATTATTATATTATTCCATTCTACTTCATTCCTATCATATTCTATTTAATTTTATTTCATTCTACACCATTCCATACCAATATTTAAGATTTCTTCCATTTAAATTTATTTACATTGTATCCTTTAACATTTCCTTCCATTTCATTGTACATTATTCCAAATCATTCCATAATAGTCCATTTTCTGCTATTTTATTCCATTTCATTTTATTCTATTTCCACGTAATTCCATTCTATTCCATTATTATATTTTATTATATGGCAATATATTCATTTTCAGTATCATTCCTTTACTGTTCCATTCCATTCTAATGCATTTAATTCCACTATTTTCCGCTTTAGACTATACCATACCAATACGCTCCATTATATTACAATCTATTCTCTTCCATTTCATTCTCTTCCATTCATTCTATTTTATTTAATTTCTTTCTATGATATTCTATTATAATTGACTATTTACAATTTAATTCTAGTCCAGTTCTTTAACTTCCTTTTTATTTTTTTTTTTTTTTTAACAAATATGTATTTATTTACAATTTCCGAAATTCCTTCCATTTATCTGCTTTGTACAGGGTATCAACATAGACAGCTTTTGCCAAAGAAATATTTGGAAAATCAATACGCCAAAGAAAGCCAAAAGTTGTTAAGCATCAAATACTCTAATATATATATAAACATATTTATATGTATATATGTACATATATATAATCTCCGTCTGGTATTTTGTATCAAATATTCAATTATGACTTTTAAGCTATGCAAATAGTTGGGTACACAATGGCAACATTGTTGCAAAGACCTTTGATGATATAACCAATTCATATGCTTTGAATTCCATTTAGTGTTGTTCGATTTTTACTTTTTTCTGTTCTCTGTTTTCTGTTTTCTGTTTTTCTGCTGCCTATGCTGATGGCTGCATTCGCACATTACGTATACGCCGCGTTTGTCGTGTGAAAAACGTGCAATTCACATTGACGGAACGTAGCTAAAACTGAACGAGCTACGTTAATTACTATAACAATTGGAACAATTCCATTGAGGGGAAGCTGCCATTATAGATGCTCAGTGTGAATTGTTTTTGTTACAAAAGCCATTCAGAGATGTTTGAAGTCGTTGAAAATAATAAAAGTTACAATTTACTTTAATTAAATAGAAATTTAGTAATTTTTAAGTATTTGCCTTGACTTGAGTTAGAGCTATAAAAGATATTCTTATGTTGAAACATTTATGAATACTGTCAGAAGCAGAAATATAAGGATGAAGAAGAGAGAGATGGGAGAGATATTTATATATATAAAGAACTTTTTGTTTGTTTTATGTATCAATTTAATGAGGGCAGAAATACAAGTCTAAGAAATCTGCTCATATAAATGATAAAACGTTTACGAATACAGCACAAAGAGGACGGAGAAGAATTGGATATATAGAAACCAATAACAGTTACGAAAGATTGAATTTGAAAAGTGTAAGGAATATTAGGGCTTAGATAGTCCTATTTCTTCTTAAGAAAAGCTTATTTCAAGAAGAATTGAGACTCATTTACGAAACAAAAAGAATTGATATACAAATATAGGCTAGAGTCTCGTGGAACAACTACAGAAACAGTTGGCAAACAAAGAGAAAATGTTCATATTTAGTTGGAAAACATGGATAATATGTATTCCAATGTAGAAAATACAATATTGATGTATATATATGTATTTATCATACATTTAGATTCTTGTGGCAATTGCATAAGCGCCTGGCGGTATATATTTTTTAATTGTGTTCATGACCATGGCAAATGACAGCGACACAAATCACAGACAACACAGTGCAGCATAATCAACATAGAAATGTTTGGATATATACACAAACATACATACATATGTATGTATGTATGTATGTTTATATGTATCTATGTATATGATGCGAATGAACTATGGCGCTCGGACTTGGTATATTGTACTTGAGCATTGATTAAAATGTGTTTTTGCCAGCGCTCAGCTGGATAGATGGTCTATGATGCCACTGGATGTGGCATCCACACACACATACATACATACATATATTGTAGATCGTCTAGTCGCTGCTCGTAGGCGTTATGACAATAGATTTACGAGTGTAGCTCGCTCGCTTAATTTGCGCTATTCAGAGTGGCGACCTCCAGTTAAAGCAAAGAAAGCCTTAAGACAGTCGCTTGAATGAAATGCCCCCGGAAAAAACCAATTGGCCAGAGTCGTCGGCTTAATATATATATATACATATAATGATCCAGTCAGAGGCAATGGAAAACGTGTGCCATAGACTGCCTGACTGGCAGACAGACAGGCCAGGCTGTTCGCCTGGATAGCTTCTCTGCTGCGTTGCCTTCTTGGTGGGCGGCAGGTTTTCGTATATCGCTGCCTTTTGAGTGGCGCAATAAATTTTAATCAAAATTAAAATATGTGTGCATATATTTGTACACACACACAATCAACTAAACAAAGTGACAAGTGACACACACACACTCACATACATACATACATATATACCCCATATAACAATATGCACTCAGCGCGTGTGTGCTCTCTTCTTCTACATGTCCATTGTGCTGGGATGGGAAAATTTTTAGATCTGACTTAGAAACAAATTTCTCGGTCTTTCTACTCGTTATGAATGAAAAAAAAAAGAGTTTTTCCATATTAAAATAATCGGAATCGAGGCATATAGAAACAACGCCTGCTCTAATCTGCTAAAGATGGAAAGTTAAAAAGGATATTGTAGTCTAAGAGCAAATCCTTCTCTTATTTTAGGTATTTAAACTCATGTTTTAAGAGTATTACGATTTTGGAATTGATCTTTTCTATATACAGGGTTGTCCATATTCGACAGACCCATCTGGCAACCCTGTATCTTTTGACAGACATGTCAGATCTCTTAATGACAAAAAAAAACATGGGTCCGTCGAATATGGGCAACCCTGTATATCTTATATTATTATTATTATTGTATATTGTGTACTAATTCTCTCTTCAATCTCTGTATATCTTTCTTTATCTCCCTTTTTTCATCCTTTATTTTTTATATCTGTTCAGGTTCCATGTATCTAATTCTTTTACTCCTTATCTCTCCTTCCTTATATATTTTATTCTGTCCCCCTCAGTAAATATCACCCACTTTTCTCTCTCTCCATCTGTATCTTTCTCAGACTTTCTTTTTATTCTTTTCTCACGTTTCTCTCGGTATCCTTCTTTTTCATATTACTAACCAATATTTCTTTTATTTATGTAGTTATATTTATATAGTTATAGAATTTCCTTCAGTTTAAAACAGATTTCTCTTGTTGCTAGTTGCTAGTTGGTCGAAAATCTCCTTTAGAGAGTACTTAAAATATCTGCTGATAAGTTATACTGGTTTATCATGGTTGTTTATCATCACATTTAATTAAGTTTATAGGTAGCTCTGCTAAACATGATAGCCAGTTATGTCCAGTGTATTTGTGTGACCCGCACGCAGAGATAACAACTGAGATAGACGATTCTGACAAACAAAATAAAGTAGAATACAAGTTATAGCTCAGCCATTATGTGATATAGCTTTCCCTACGTCTGGAGTGAACTGGAAATTTCCACTTGATTAAAATAGTGAATAGAATTCAATGGTTTTTTGTAGACATGTATTACTGATAGACGATTGTCTAAAGGTATACTACGTCTACTACTAAATTAGACCAATTAGCTGCTTCGACTGATGGTCATGTGTGGGTTAGCCTATTTAATCAGACTGAACAAATGGCAGTCAAAGCCAAAGTCGGCAAATGCTGACACATTCTAATTGAGAGAGACTCACACACATTCGCAGACATCTCTAGGATTATAAATGGTGGGAAAATGGAATTAAAAACGCATTAAGAGACCGCACAAATTGAAAGACAACCTTGTCCGTATCCCGTTGACTTTACTGGCCTGGAAACCGAATCACGTTTCCATAGTTGAATATGTTGCCTGATTTATATAGATAGAGCTTATCTATTTATGACGCAACTGGTTTGAACCAAGTGCGCAAACCAGTTACACTCAAGAGACTCCGCTACACATTTGACTATTGTGCATGACGTCTTATCACTGATTCCGATTCGATTGTTTAATAACAAAAATAATTTAACAGCAATCAAAACAGTTACTTACGTTGTGACTTATCGTGAAGAGATTGTCAAACGTGATAAATATTATTTATAATTGACTGCGCATACGTAAATAGGAGATATTGAACAAGCAAACGCAAAGATTTATGGAGTACAAATAATACGAGCGAAAATGCTAAAAATATATACAAATACATTTGGAGCATTATTGTGGAAAGTGGATCTTTTACATAGATATTTCCCTGTTATACATTAATTTGCAATGTCTCTAGGCTCTGTTCCCATTGTATTGCTCTCTCTCTCTCTCTCTCTCTCTGTCTCTATCTCGTTCTCTCTCTTTCTCTCTCTCTGTCTCTATCTCGTTCTCTCTCTCTCTCTCTGTCTCTATCTCGCTCTCTCTCTCTCTAGGTCACTCTCTCTCTCTCTCTGTGTCTCTCTCTCTGTCTGTCTCTGTCTCTCTCTCTCTCTCTCTCTCTCTCTATCACTCTGCCTCTCTCTCTCTCTCTCTTCCTCTTTTCTCTTTTGTATTTGTATATGTATTTCTTCTATTTCTTATCTCATGTCTCGTCTTTTCTCTCTCTTTTCATGCCTAAGTCTCACTTTGTCTCTAAATATTTTTATCTTCTCATATTCCTAGTATTCTATATATTCCTCCTTCTGACCTGACCCGGTCCCTTTTTCTCTCTCTCTCTCTCTCTGTCTCTCTCACTTTCTCTGTATCTCGCTCTGTCTCCCTTGTCTTTCCTATTTCTTTCTCACTTTTTATTCGAAATAACATTAATCCTTTCCTTTCACACTATTTAGTTTAATTTCATAATCATAAAAGATTGCCATAATTATTATCATTTTCAAAATTATTCCGTGATATTCCTCTTCTTCTCTGTTTTTTTGTGATTTGTTTGGAAGGAAATGTGATGAGTGGCAGAGATCGACGTCAGCAGCTACTCGCATTGAATTGTATTTAAATTATAACAAATTGCGGCCAGGCATATCTTTTGTGTCTGTCGCTGTGCACAGAAATGTATCTGTATCTCAAGCTGTGTATATGCACATGTATCTACAACTGTAAACATTTGTATCTGTGTGTTTAGCAAGTGTGACAATTTGCTCTGCGCGCGTGTGTGTGTGTGTGTGTGTGTGTGTGTGTGGCATTAAATTAAATAAAAGTTTAATATGACAATTTATGTAGCAGTTGCAAAGATGCCAAGTGCGACAAACTGTGGCACAGAAGGCGACTTATGCACAATTGAGATACATTCATGCCCAACGACGTTTCGAGTTGTCTTGCATCAACTGCTATGCCAATTGCTCGCATTATCAATGTGAGCTATATGCACGGATACACATTTATATGTATGTTTATATATCTATATAGTATTGAAGTGGGCATTATCAAGTTTTTACATTCAACACTTCTTAGACAAGGCCAAGAGGCTACCGTGCGCCTCTGCGTGTGGGCAACAACATCTGCCAGCTTATGCCATCAATATATTTATCTGAAAATGTATTTGCTACACCCTATACATATCAGATTAGAAAGTATATAAGTTCTTTTATTAGCATTACTTATTGTGTGTACTTTATTCTCGCAATGCCCATAAAAAGAATCATTGGCATGCTAAGCATTTCCCAGTCGAGCATGTTCAACTGCTTTGCTGTTTTAATATTCATCAAGTTAGCTCATTCAACATTAGGAATATAGATAAATTGTAGCTAAAATATTTACACATCTATAGATCATCTATATAGATCTAAAACTATAAGAATTGTAGGTTCAAATACAGGGTATCTGCTACTCAAGTATAGTTTTATAAAGCATTTGCCTTTAGTATTTTTCTGCTTTGATTTTACGCCATGTTAACCAAGAGTCTGACAAGTTCAAAATATCTAGAAAATTTGCTAAAGGGGTAACTTCTAGTCGAGAAAGCTTTTTATATTCGATTTTTCTTTGAAACTAGACATTAAGAATCGATTTGTTTAAATAACTAATGATAGCATATTTATATGTGCGGTATTTTGCAGTCGAGCATGCTCTATTTGCTTCTCTCTTTACTAATTTTATCAAAAAATTAAGGTATAGCTACAGCAATTACAGGGTATCTTCTAATCAAGCACTCTCAACTGCTTCTTTTTTGTTATTTTGCATGTCTTTTTTTGTATTTTCGTATATGTGAACTTTCCACACGCATGGAAATCGAATTTATTTCAACTCTTAGCAACAGAAACAAAATTTGCCCTCATTTGATTTGTCCAAAACATCTGCAGCTTATCATAAATATTTAAATGGGTTGCTTATGGTCAAAAAGTTTCTTTGTTTTTTATTGGCTTTCCTCTGTCTCTGTCTCTCTTTCTCCCTCGCCTCTCTCGTGTCATTTGCGATTTCCTTCGCTGTAAATCTCAACTTGAGTGATTGACTCCCCCACAAGCCTCGCTCACAAATTGCGGTAATTGTTCTCGTCTGATGCCATCAACAATGCGTGTCTATCAACTGTGATTATGTGTGTGTGCGTGTGTGTAAGTTCGAGTTTAGATGCGAACTATAGCGAACAGCAGCTAGCTTGTTTAAACCGGTCAGAAGTCAAAAACTTAACAGTAGCTCTGCAAAGTATGCAAGAAGTCTGCCTATTTATTAGATTAGCATCAAAGCTAGATGGAAACAGATATATATTATATATTGGAATATATCAGAGTATATCTGGGTATATCAGTGTATACACACGACTTTCTGCTTTGCTTACTATATCAAAAAATGTCAATATAAGATATCATTAAGGTCTCTTTCTCTTTTAGAATTAGCTTCTAGGCTTAAGCTATCGATTCAACCTCATATGACCTTCAGTTAGAACAGAGTTCAATTTGCAGTATCTCTTTAAAAAGCTACAGCTGTTATTTTGCCATATCTCTTAGTATATATATGCTCAGATACTTGACCCAGTCACACGCACACAGAGGCACTATTTGAGCTCTTTTCATGATTCTTAATATCTGCTTCTTGCTGATAACCGGTGGGCAAACATGACAAAGCGTTTCAAGAATTTGTCAAAGACTCTGTCCGTCCGTCTGGTGGCAGGGTCGTCACGCCGACCTCTTGCCTGAGCTGTCGCCGTCTCGAGGTGCGTCGCATCGATTCGAACCGGATGAGACACTGTGCAGGCGACGCACAGTGCAACCGAAAAGTAAATCACAGAAAATGAGCTTATCTACAGGTGTCGAAATCGTGTTGATAAGGCGAGAGCGAGAACGTGATGCTAGCTGAGATAATTATATATATTAATACACACTTTGCTTTACTTTAGCAAGTCAGTTATGCAATTGCAGTGGAAATCATGTGGCACACATGCATCACAGGTAGCACATGAATTAACAGCGGCAGGTGGAAGTCCTTGTGCACAGGTACTCGAGCACCTGAGGTGCAATCAATTTGCAAGGCAACAAGCAGTCAACAGCTAATGAATAATTTGCAGATGAATGTAAAACAAGTCAAGGGAGAGTTTGACAGAGTACAAAATACCCTGTAATATGAATTTTCAGTAAGTGTTCATTCAAATGGGACTAATTTTATCATAGTACAATAATTATAGATAGATAGATAGATAGATAGGTAAGCCAAACTTGATATATATAATCAATATAAAGTCAGATTAAACATCGATATTTATCGATTATTGGCAAAAAGTGCCAAGCTTTAAATAGCTTCAAAGCAATTCTAAATTCGACACGCTATGCATGAATGTAGAACGATATTGATAAATTTTTGTGAAGTTATCGATATACATATTCATTATGATAATACAAATGTGAGAATGATAATAATATTACACAATAATAATTACATTCTTATAGTCTAATCAACTTTTACTTATGTATAATACTTATTATCAATAGAAAAGTCTTAAAAACAACCCCATTCCCATTTGTATCATTCTACCATATCTATAGGGTATTACGCGAGTCTCTAATCAGCAGCTCAGCTGCTCATCTGTGTTCGACCTCAACTATAAATCGTAGCGGCATGTTTGCTATTTGTTATTTGTGTATGTCTTTATATAGACAATTGATTAGATTTTTATTGGCATTTATAATTGAATTAAAGTGCCGTTATTAATTTGTTGGCGCACTTTGATTGCGGCACCGGCTAAAACAAGACACGGCACGGGCAAAGCCGATGCGAAAAATTATTTTCCAGTATTTTCCAGTTGCATTTAATTCTCTATTATCGCCGTACCCTCAACGAACAAGCCAGCCAACAGAGACTCGACAACAACAACAACAACAGAAACAACAGCTAATCAGTGTTTTGATAGAGTCTAGACCAGCCCCCACATGCAATTAGTACTTAATTCATGTGTGTTCATCAAATCTGGTAAGACTCAGTCAATAATGCGCTAGGTCAATAGAATTATTAAAGTTCACTAAGCAGTGGAATTATAAACGAATTTTTAGATAGGGTTTTCGATTTCTATAGACTATGTATCAAGAAATTTTCTTTTAAGATATCACATGGTAAATTATATATGAATATCTATTCTTTATATTGAAATCCTAAATTTATCTGATAAATTGTTTAAATTGTTTACTTAATTTACTCAGCTGCTTCATTATCTCTCTCTTTCACTCACTCTCTCTTACTTTCAATATCACTCATGCCTCTCTTTCCTCAAGTTTCTTTCTCAAGAATCTGCTTAAAGTTAGACAATGGAATATTTTCGTCTCTTAAAAGATTTCAAACATCGTTTAATTTAATTTACTGACTCATGGAGCAAAGCTCATTTAGTAATTGATCTAAATATATAGAATATATACCACACATTAGTAATTAGCATACTACACACAATTTCGCGCTATATACGCTATAATATTTATGAGTCATAGTACGTATAGATTCTGCACCGAAAGCAAAAGTCGAGACTTAGTTGAGTATAGATTGTTGTCTGGAACATTGAAGTTCCAGGGCATATCCTAGTCGAACCATGCCCGATAGAGCAGTTTCTTATCAATTACTGTGCAAGTATATCTACCTCTGATCTCTCTCTTAAAACATCTCTAGGGAACAACTTTGTATATAAAACAGCAGCCAAATTATCAGATTGTAGTTTTAGTCTTGATTTTTGTGACTTTGCTACACTTTATCTGTCTCTCTCACTCTCGCTCTCGCTCTCGCTCTCTTTCACTCCTCTAAATTGATTCAAATTGAAAGCGCATGACTCAGCATGCGAAATAGTAGTCAGGGGGCTGGTAGGCAGGGGGCGTGGCTGAATTATGCCATGCCATGCCATGCGGCAGCTAAATTATGTTTCGACTTGCAAATGCGACTGATGTGCGAGAAAACAACATAAATTACAGTAGACACTCGCAAATTAGAACAAATTATTGAACAACATTTAACCTTTTTTCTGTTTATTTAGTAAAGTTTTGATATAAAATATAAATATATACAGATATAAATAATAAAAAATCTTATTGAAGATTGTAGATTGATACTAAAAACCGATGGAAAAATACTTTGAACATTTCTGTTATATCTTCCATTCGTCAATCATTCATTTATAAACAGACGTGTATATATATACATATAACTCTTATCAACTTGAATAATATCTAGTTCCTATCTAAAAAAAACACTGTCAATAAATACTAAATCATAACAAATATGATAAAAAATCTTAATTAAATGCTTGGAAAAAATGTTGCTATATAAATTACATATACAAAGGACACGGCTTACGGCCATTAAATCAAGGCTTGGCCCGTAATTAAGTCACAGGACAGTCAAAAGGCAACTTTTTGATACATTTATCAAACGAGAGGCGACAAAGAGAAGGAGGAAACTGAAGACAAGTACGAACAAAATACATTTGCTTATAATTAGCAGGGCATGACGCGCCCCAATGACACCGATTCCGGAAAAAAAATGATAAAAACTCAACACGAAAAGAAGAGCAGAAGCAGAAGCAGAAGCAGAAGCAGACGAAGAGCAAAAGAGGGTTGTTTCGATTGGGTGTCTCTTTGGAGTCGGACTGGGTCTGAGATTCCAATGGTAGAAGCATGTTTCCACTGAGTCTGAGGCGTATTGGGCACGGAGGCGTGGCAGCAAGTCGATTGCATGCCAGCAGTGGACAGAGAGAACAGCCCTCAGCTCGCTGGAAATGTACCGGTTATGTAAGCCATAAAACGAGACGAAAAGAACAAAAAACAAAAAAAAAATGCTTCCAATCTAGAAAGCAGAAAGCTTTCAATTCTAGGCACGAACTTCCAGAGAGGCAGAGCAGGCGCAATAGAGCGGGCCGACTGGAAAGAGCAGCTGAGCTTTGCGCATGAACCGAGCAAAGAACCAGCAACAACAACGCCAACAACAACAACAAAAAGTGCGCACAAGCGAAAGTGGCGGCCAGGTGAATGCGAAGAGTGCGCTACACCTTAAGCGATTCACACTAAGCCGATCAAACACGAGCCCTCAAGCCGAATGCCAGCGAGCACCACACCTGAGCTGACACGGAGAGAGCAGCAAAGAGAGCGCACAGCAAAGAGAGAGTAACGAACGAGCGAGAGAGAGAGAGAGAGAGAGACAGCTCGTGCCTTAGAACGAAAACTAATGAAAAGAACATTATGAAAACCAGCTAGCTGCAGAGCCACACTGGGCCAACTTCATATTACTGATCATGCCAACAACAAGAACAACAACAACAGCAGCAGCAGCAGCTAAACCATCCAATAGGATTAGAAGAAAACGCTGCTACGTCTCCACCCAGCTAACAGTTTACAGTTAACTGGCGCAGCATAAACAAATTAATAAGCCTGGCGTCGCCTAAGGGCGTCGGCTTGCAGCGTACACTAACAACAAAACCAATAACAGACTGACACACACTCACGCACACACACACACACACACATTCACATATGCAAGAGTTTCGATTTTTCCATTAAAAAAAAAAAACGCCCGCTCAGCACTGTTGTTGCTCTTGTTGTTGTTGTTGCACCGTCAAACACACACCTCGAAATTTGGAACAGAGTTTTAGCCACATTTCAATTGGAGTTTTGCACACTTTTGGGCACACACTATTCGTAATATATGTTAACAATTGTTTGCACTATTTTTTAGCCTTAATTAACTTAGTTTTATTATCAATTTTTAGTTTATTTATTGCGCTCAGCTCACCTCGTAATCCGACCTTAACGCCATGTTTTATCGATATAAAACTTCCTATCGATTGCCGAATGTTAGCTGAGATGGCAGAGCAGTGTTGTTAAGCAGCCGAAATGCGCGCATAACAGACGGCAAATTTGCGCTTACAGAAATTTTGTACAAAACTATTTATTTAGTGTATTTGCAATAAAATAAACTGAAATTTAATTGGTATAATATAGTTATAGTGATATGCGCTTGGTAAATTAAAATTTAAAATTGTGAAGCATTATTTTAGGCTGCAATGTTAACGCTTAGTTGGCATATAAGAGCGCTGCCAGACTGTTAGAGGGAAATACTGAGTATTTTAACAGTGCCATTAGAGTTAACAGTAAAAGTTTTAACAGCCAACTGTTAAATAATTTAAACACATTTAAAATGAAACCGCGCTTTATTTATTTGCTTTCTAATAATTATGACACAACTCCAGCGAATACTCATAGCCCAAAAAGGTGGCCGCATTGAAGGGTATGGCGCGCGCCAACAGCATCCAACTGCCACGAAAAATACTCCGCCAGCCATACGCCCTGTAGTTGACCATGACGCAGTGCATTATGCCGCGGAATTTGTGATTCTCGTCCGCCTGCATTATGGTTTTGACCACGTCGAAGGGTATCACACACACCCAGGACAAAACGCCCGCCCAGGCGCCAGCGAATGTCGTGATCAGCAAATTGATATTAATCGCATTCGAGGGCGTTCGATGCTTGCGCACAAAATCCGAACTTTCCATATAATGCGAGGCCTGTCGATAGACCAGCATATAGATGCCATAGGGCAGCACATCACTGGGAATCGGATACATATATAATATATATGCAGTTTGGTAATGTTTCTTCTCACTCACCGGCACATCATGGGCAACAGTCCGCGATACAGGCCCGAGATTCCATCGTTCTTCAGTATTCGCTTGAAGGTGCCAAAGGCTGTGCGACGCTGGCCATAGATGTACTCGTTGTAGTCTGGAAAGTGGAGATTAGCGAGTACAGTGACGACAACATAGAGTGAACGTGCATCATCAACATCATCATTATGCAGCTATATGCTTAATGATTAACATTTTGCTTAAGAAACTTATTTGTAATGCATTTATGTTAACATTTTTTTAACCAACTGTTAAAGTAACTGTTAAGTTTGGTTTAACATGAGCAATCGAACTTCTTGTACAGATGAAAGCTTTCAGCTTTAAGCAGAGCTTTAACAGAAGAGCTTTCTTAGAATCGCAACTGTAGAAATATTTAGTAAATCCCATGTCTAAACCTCAATTTCAGTCGTCTACAGAGTTACCACTGTAGATCTCTATAGATCTCTCATTCTACTTACAGCAATGCGTCTGCAGCCGCACCTTGATCAGCTCCATGGGACAGGCGATGAAGGACTGAACGAACCCGGCCACCGAGCCGGCCAGGAACATGTTGTGGTACTCGAGCTGCTCCCGCTGGTAGTCGCTGTGGCAGACGCGCCGCAGCTGGCGCAGGTGGTTGCCGTAGATGCCGAACAGGATCGAGTTGATGGCGCCCGTCGACATCAGCGGGAAGAGCATGCCCCTGTAGTAACCGTTGATCTTTAAAGCGTTGTCAACTGTTCCGGTTCCGGCGCGTCGGCCCCTCGCTTACCCCATTGTTCCGTGTGTAGATCTGGTGCACGGCCGTCAGCACGGACGTGTTCGACGCCTGCTGCCAGGTCTTGATCGTGTCCAACGGATGGGCCACCAGCACGCCGCAAGCACCTGTTTTCATTGTTGTTTTCGTTGTTTTCATTGTTTTTGTTTTCCCATAATTCACAAAAATAGTTCAACAATTATAAATTTAATTAAAGCGAATAAAAGAAATTGTAATTAAAGGGCGAATTGCCAAGAATTTCTATTCTTCTTCCGTCTCGCTCTCGCTCTTGCTCTAGCTCTCTCTAACTGTTGTTATCTCTGTCTCTCTAATTCACTTTCACTCACTCGCTCTCTCTCTCTCTCATCTTCTTGTAATTACCTCTTGCTCTCTCTCTCTCTATCTCTCTCTTTCTCTATCTTTCTCTCTCTCTCTCCCTCTCTCGAATTATTCCTGTAAATGTCTCTTTCTCTCTCGTTCCTTATCTTGTTTCCTCTCTCTCTGCCTAGCTCTATCTCTCTCTTGCTTATACTCCCTCCCCATCTGCCTTTTCCACCCTCTTTCTATCTCTCTCTCTCTCTCTCACTCTTACTGTTTTTCACTCTCACTCTCTCACTCTCTCTCGCATAGGGATGCGTTCCTCGATCTCTTACAATTTGTCTCCCTTTCCCTCTTTCTCTCTCTACTTGCCTCTCTCTCTCTCTCTCTCTCTCGCTCTGTATATCTCTTTCGTTCTCGTTCTTCCTCTGCCTTCCTCTATATACATATGTTTATCTTACCCTTACTCTGTATCCTCTCTAATCTCTCTCCCTCTCTCTTTCTCTTCCTCCCTCTCTTGTACTCTGTTCCTTCCTCTTCCTTCCTCTATCTCTCTCTGTCTTCCCCCTCTTTCATGCCCGTTATAAATACGCCACAGATCAGGGGCGCCACACACGTGAACTTGACCGTGACGTCGCCGTTGACAGCTACAGTGAAAGCTCACTACAACAAACTGCTAATAATACATATAAAACTTGACCCTATCCAAAGAAAACTTATCACAAACACAACATCAATTAGCTACAACTGCAACTAATTAGCGCCACTTCAACAAATTCGTCAACTTAGTATTCACTGTAGCTGCCAAATCCCTCAACAAGTGTCTTCGCATTGCGTCATTCGCGCCACATTTGAGACACAAAACCCTAACGCAATAACATTCTATGAAATTCTATGAAACTCACCGCCAACACAGCCTGCCACAAAATCACAGTAGTTCTCCCACTTCATGGTCTTTTAGTTCACGTTTCCTAAATGCAGTTGCGCCTTTGAATTGCAAATCCTTTTATTGATTTTTTAATTTCTGTTGCGTTTTCCTTGTCGACTGCATTTGGCAGCGGGAGCTTTGCGACTGCAGTCCAATTGGAGCGCTGTGGTGCAGCATGGCTGAAAGCTCGACGGTACTGCGAGCTTTGCTGCTGTCAAGAGCTCAATGATATGGTGGAGGTTGCAGGCTGTATATATTCTGTTAAGTGATCTCTCTCTAATAGAACTGCTTGCTTGAAATGTAACTAAAGATGATTGCTGAAGTAATTTAACAGCAATGGTAAGCTTAACAGCGCCTGCTATCAATAGCAGCACTGCTTTGCTGTTGCACTGTACACAATTCAAATTTTGCGCCTACCAAAAGCTGTTTGTTACAGTTCTATTTATATGTTAAATATTAAATGTCGATTCAATTATCTTGCAAATTGTACTAGAAAAATTAAGGTTTATTATCATTTGAGCAACAGTTAGCATGTAAATTGCACTGTAACAATCAGCTTCTGTTAGCATTTCTGTCAGTCAACATTTAACATTGAAATTGTACTGTAACAATCAGCTTTTGGCAGTCGCAGTTGCTTCTCATCACACACATCAAAACAACTTAACAGCCTCTGTGAGTATTTTAACAGTGCTCTGTTACACAATTACAGTTCAATTGCAGCACTGCTGCAGCATACTTCGCTGCTTTTAAAAATGGAGTATATAACTTTTAATGATTTGAATAAACATGCTATTTCTTTTTCAATGTTGTTTCCATTTGTGTTACATCCTATGATAAAGCCTTCAGTTTGCCGCTTTCATTCGCAGTTGTCATACTTCTCTCTATGTTTCGGCTTCCGATGCACTGCTTAATATGCAGCACCCCCACTTTGACGCATACTTTGCACTGCTTGCTTGACGGCATTCTTCTGCTTGCTGCTCGCTCTCAAGCTCTAGCTGCTACAAATGAAACGTCCACAGGCCATGTTTATATACATATTAAATGTCATTGTTTTTATTGTTGTGTTGTTGATTGATCTATTTGCCTCTCTGTTGCGCATGCAGCCGATTGCACTGCTTGCCGTACTGCTTGACCTACTTGCTGAAAGCAACCAACTAAACATATTTATTTTATACATATACATGTTCATATATATATAATTTTTTTTTTTTTTATATATATTCATTTTCATTTATTTTTTCATAATTTCTTTGTATTTTTCGCTTTTTTCTTTTGTTTTTTGTCGTTTAAATGTATTTATTTTGTTTTGTTCTTGTTTTTCTTTATACTCAGCATAAGATTTTAGTTGATTTTTGTTTTTGTTTTTGTTTTTGTTTTATGTCGTGTGGCGAAAAACAATAAAAACACAAAAGTTCGAATAAACCTAGCGCAATACTAACCAAGAAACATCCATAGATTATATGATTCTGGTTTTTGTTGTTGTTGTTGTCTTTACAAGTCTAAAACATAAGAAAATATTTCACATTTTATAATTTATGCAATATTTTTTAATATTTGTTAAAGCGACTTATATAGTTTTTGTTTTTGTTTTTTTTGTTTTACTTTATGATGCGACTTTATTTTTTTTTTTTTTTAGTTTTATATATTTTTTTTTTAGTACAGTATTTTATTTTTTATTTTTTCTTTGTCTCTAAAAGTACTTAACGAGTTTTGCTTAGACTTTTAGCTGGCTAATTTTATTTTATTTTTTATTTTTTATTTTTTGTTTTAACATGCTTTTGTTTTTATTTTCATAACTCTGCTTCTTCTTGTTTTTGTTTATTTTTTATACATATAAATACATAAAAACTATATTTAATGGTTTCAAGTTGAAGAAAACATTAACTCAAAGTGCAACAGAAAATTATTAAAAATTAAAAAAAAAATCACAAATTAAAAAAAAAATACATAGAACAACTTCTTATATAGATATACACATATGTATGTATGTATATATATATATATATGTGTGTGTATTCTCATTAATCAGGCATTTTTAACATATTTTTCTGTTTTCTGTTTTTTTTTTACAATTTCTATATTAAATATTTAATTTTTGTTTTTTTTTTCACTTGGCATTTCTATGTGAATTTTTAACATTAACTAAGAGAGTTTTCTGCGGATTAGTAGGGGGCGTGGCATGTGGCAGGAGGCTAGAGCTAAACTTTGATTTGTATAGTTATATGCAATGTTTTTCATATTTTAATTGTTATTTTTTTGTTATTTTTTAGTTTTCATTTATTGCTTCATTGGAAAATTTCTCTGCCCTTTGTAGATGGAGCTGAAACAGCCTCAAACATGCCAGCGAAACAGAGTTGTCTTCTTCTTCTTCTTCTTAATCTCTGCTTCTTCCTCCTCCTCCTCTTCTTCTATTTTGAGTCTATTGCTTTTGAAATGTTTTAGTTTTTAGTTAATTTACTCTCTAATATAAAGATGCAAAACTTTTCATATGCACACAGTTTTCATTTGTTTTTAGATTCAGTTATATATATATATATATGTATATATATATATGATTTATTTTCGTTTTTTGCATATTTTCTTGTTTTTTAACTCTTCATATGTTTGCATATAATAATTTACGTTTCACAGACACAATTTTATTTATCATATAATATATATATATATGATGTCTATATATATATATATGCATGTAGTTATGTATTGTATGTTTAATATATTTTTTAACTTTTGTTTAGATACTTTTTTTGTAATGGGCGTGAAATGAAATATATATATATATAATATATATAAACATATATCATATATCTCTCATACATACATATATCATGCCTTTGATTATGTTAATTTGTTAAATGTGTGTCTAAATATAGTTCTATAATTTATTTTCGAACAGCGGCTTATTGAAGTTTCTATGAAGTTATTTAATATTTTATATTTTATTCATTTTATTTTTTAGTATTTACATTGAAATTGTTGTTTTCAGAAATTGTGCGCATTTTGTAGAAGAGTTTCAAAAGAGTCTAAAAGGAAAGTCAAGAAGAGTTTGGTTTTTTTTTTATATATATATTTTTTATTATATTTAAATTTTTAGTTGTGCCGCTGTTCCAAGCATTTTCCATAACTGTGAAATGTGACAAATGTGAAATGCGCGAAAGTTCTGAGTGTGTGTGTGTGTGTGTGTTGCCTAGCTTAAGGTTTTTGCATGAGTTCAAACTATAAACTAACTTTGACTTTAATTTTTGCATGTTTATTTCGCTTTTATTTATATTTGTTTTGTTAGCCTACAACTGTGTTTTTATACAATGCATAATTTTTGTTTATTTTTTAAGATTTTGTTTCTCGTTTTTAGTTTTTAAACGCTACACAAACATATACACATACATTCCAAATATATATAAATATATATATACTCGTATATAGATCAGCATTTGTTGTATTATTATTATATATGTAAAAGTTGTTTCAGTTTTTCATTTTTCTCGTGATGATGAATGCCGCTATATATATATGTATATATATATGATATATATATATATCATGTGTGTAGATAGTTTCCTTTCTCCAGTTATCGAATTAGTTTTGTTTTCGGAACAGTTGTTTGCTTTGAATTTCTTTCTTGAAAGTTGATGACGGCATGTGCAACACTTAAAGATAAGTAACAAAGTTTTTATTCTTTTTATATAGTCTACATATATATTTATATATATATATATACACACACACACATGCATGCATACGCATTTTATACAAATGAAGTTTTCAGTGGGTTTTTGCCTATATGTTTAAGCTGAAAGTTGGACACATACCAGAGACTGCTCGAATTTCGAATCGTTCCGAAATTTACATAGTATATATATATATATATATATATTTAGTTATATAGTACTTTTGTTTATACACATTTAGAATGCTTGTGTGCACGGGGAGCGCGAGCGTTCAATAGAAAACGTTAACTACAGTGTTTAGTATGTGTGTGTGAGAGTGTGTGTGTGTGTGCTATTGGGGCAGCTGTTCTAGGCTAGCAACACATTTAGTTTGTTATTTATTTGTTTTGCTTCTCTATATTCATTATTTTCATTAATAATATTTTCAATGCGTGTTCTTAACAATCATCGAACATCGAGGCTCGCTTCGCTTACAAACGATTTACGCTTCATTCAATCCGCTTTTACTTCTCTTCTCTTCTCTGTTAGCTTAAACCTAATTAATAATAATTACTTTTTCTCTTCTTTACTTTTTTCTCTCTCTTCTGCTAGTTCTTGTAATATATATATATATATATATATATATATTTAATTTATAATATGTATGTGTGTGTGTGTGTGTTTATTATTATATTATGTAGAGTTTTTTGTTTTGTTGCGCTCCTCTCATGCATTTTAGTTGTCGCCACGCCGCTTGCAAAACTCACGTGTCCTGCCGACTTGCTTTTGGTGTCCTTGTTAAACGAGTATACAAATTAGTTTAGTTTTCATATTTATTATTATTATTATTATTATTATTATTTTGTTTTTAAGTTTTTAGCATAAGCTGCATTTTGTTTGTTTATAACTATTTAGCGCCAGCTCAACAAATTTTTATACTTAATTCATTTTCTTTGATTTTTATATAGATATATAGATGTGTGTGGGTGTGTAGGTGTATGTGTATGTATGTGTGTGTGTGTGGGTGTGCGTGAGCCGGCTGACATTTGATGTGTTGTGGTTATTGTTGTTCGTGTTGTTCTTGCATCTAACTGTATTGTGATTGTTGCTGTTGCTCCTGTTGCAGTTGCCCTTGCTGTTGCTGTTGTTGTTATTATTATTATTGTTGTTGTTGTTGTTGTTTATCAATTAGTTCCCAGCGCGCTTCGCGTTGCATCTGTTTAGTTGTCTGGCTTATCGGTTTTAATTTTCGCATTTGCTGTCGCAGGATTATTGTCAGCGGCAACGCTGTTGCTGCTATTCGACTGTTGCTGATGAGAGTTGGCTATATTTGATGACGAACCCGACGCCGACGCAGCAGCAGCTGCAGCGGCCGACGCCGCCGCAGCGGACGTTGCGCTGTTCGCTGTTGCAGCGCTGCCGCCTGCGGCGCGCCCGCTGGAACGATTTGATTCGAGTTCGTGCAGCTTCTTCCACAGCTCCTCACGATCGCGTTCGCGTTTCTTTTCCCTGCAAGCGAAAAAAAAACAATTAATTTATCAATGATTCCAATTGTTTATATTTAAATACAATTACTTTTGCCTTTCCGCCTTGTAGCTGGATGTTAGCTCATCGAACAGCTTTGAATTCATCTCCATAAACGTCTTCAATACATTGTAAACGAGCGCAACAATCGTTTGATTCCAATGCTCCTTGCTGATGCGATAGAGCGCCGGGAACATAATGGGCATTATGACAGGATTGTTCTCCTCAATCAGCGACATGGCATACTCGTTATTCCACAGATACAGAGCACGTTCAGCAACCTATTCGGATAAATATAAATGCACATTGTTAGCCTCTGTTTGGTTAGGATATATTTCTGGCGAATTACTTGAAAGTGTGGACTCGATACGCATTTGGCTATCTGACGGAACAGCGGCTCCTGTATTTTGACAAACTGTGGCGGATCGATCACGTCCAGGATCTCCTCAATTTCGCCCAGGAACATCACCTCCTTTTGGGAGCACGTTTTGGGCCAGAATTTGAGCAGGCCACGCACCACCGGCTCGGTGAGGAATGGATCCTTCTCTAGGAATTGTACAATGCAATACGCCAGCTGTGCATGATAGAGCGACAGACACTTGACTTTGTGCAACGGCAACAGGACCTTAACCAAAAATTGTTTATGTTCCGCCTTCAATGGCAGGGCAAAGCCGTTGATGATGCTGTAAAAAAAAATAAATAATTATACCCAAGAGTAAATCGAGAAATTTCATGCTCTCCACTTACCTGCCAAGAATCTCGAGCAGTTCACCAACGCCATTGAAATGCTCCGTCTCATAGATGAATTTCAAGAATATGTTATTGATCTGTTTTCGTATAAAAGCACGTAAGCCTAAGAATTTCCCATAGATGCGATGCAAGACCGTCTTCAGAAAGTCACGCTCGCGCGGATCCTCCGAATCGAACAGTTCCAATAACTGTAAATTGAATTGATATTTAATACATATATATTTATATACATTATCAATTTTCTGATTCTATTCACCTGCAGCACAAACTTTTGATCGATCACACGTTTGCCAATGGTCGCCTGAAAATCTTGGGATTCCAAAAAGCGTAAGAACACCTCGTATACCAGCTGCAAATGGGGCCAAGATGCCTCCAGTGTTGGATCATCCTCCTCTGGATCGAAATCCGGATTTTCACTAGGCGGCAATGTTCGAAATAAATTGCAAGAAATCTGAAAGAAATAATTGAGAAAGTGTTCATTCGAAAACATGGAGTGGTATAGTGTATAAAGTGTTTGACTGGGATGTATCATAGATGATATATCGACTCAACTTGTCCAGATCAAGAATATAATACACTATGGGGTCTGTCACGCCTTCTTCTGCCTGTTACATCCATTTCAACAACACAATTACCCAGACTTCTCTTTTTCAATAGGCTTAGGGAATCCTAGGTCGGATTGGAAATGCCCGACTAGGATATTACCTTAACCCTGTGCTTAACTATTATTCCCAGCATTTTATGCTCTTTGCAATCAGTATGCGCTCACACATAAGCACGTACTAACTCTGCTAAGCTATACTATGGATTGTTGAATAACTTTTGCTGTAGATGAACTTTCTTAATGAAATTTTCAGAGCGTAAAATTAGCATTCAGATTTGATTGTTTACCAAAGCAAAAGTCTCAACTATTTGAAGCACGTTTTAAGATTTGAGGAGGAAGCGGATGAGTTCCCAACTTTCCAATGAAATTTGTTTACAAAGTTGTTTAGCTTTTCATTGCTCAAACTATAAACTAGTTTTTCCTGACCTACGTCTATGATTTAGCTCCACTCCCATTACTTACCATGCGTATTATTTCGGGATAGACCGGTTCCGTAAGCACGCCGCGACCATGTGTTATATAGGTGGATAGATCATTGAGAGCAGCCCGTTTGATTTCCTTGCCCTTCAAGTCCGTAACAGGATCCATAAAGTCAAATGATACGCAACACTGACGTAATTTCCGTATAAACAACTCCTCCTGTTCGAGGCTCGAGCAGTCAGCTATAAGTGAAAAGACGTTATTTTTGTTTTGTTAGCGGAATTTGTTGAGCTGTTGTTGTTGAGCTTGGCTTTATTTATTCAGTCACCTTTTAGTGGCGGCAATTGCTGCAGCTCAACATCCTGAGAGTTTCTGTAGCGCGAGGAACCTTGACTTTTTTTACTCTTCTTCTTGAGCGAACGTTTGGCGAACGGGTCGATTCGATCCACAAACGTGCCCGATGACATCTTTTCAGATTTGGGTTCGTTTGTATCGATGGCGGCGGTCTCCGTGGCTGACTGTGTGGTATTCAGCTTGCCGGCTTTGATTCCAACGTTTGACAATTGAGATATATTTTCGGCTGCACTACCGGTTGCACGCCTCACCACGCCCACACCCACGCCCACGCCCTCGCCCACGCCCGCGTCGCCCTCGTCTTCGTCCTCGTCCTCGAAATCAGTGGTGGTGCCGCTGCTGCTGCCGCCGCTGCCGAGAATTGCGACTGGTTTCTTGGTGCGCGTCTTGCGTAGCCAGCCAAATATTTTATGTGTTATGTTGGCGACTTTTGCCGTTGAGTTTGGCGTCTTGCAATCCTTTGTGCCACGTAATGCACGACCACGGCCCCGACTCTGACTCCGACTCCCTAACGGTATGCTGGACACTTCCTTCAACTGTTGCTGCTGTTGCTGCTGCTGTTGCTGATGTTGCAGTTGCTGTGTTATGTTGATGGCGGTGTTGAAGCGATAACGACTTATCTTGGCATTTAATATGCGTTAAGCCACTCCAAGTAGTAGGTTCGATTGATATTGTTGTAGTTGTTGCAGCCGGCAACTTGTTTCCTTGTTGTTTTAGTTTTTTTTAAATTCGTTACACTGCAAGAGAAAATTAAGTGTTTTTATTAAAATGTTTCCTGTTTGTGTTAACGGATTGATTCAATCAACTTGCCAATTGACTTAAGACTTTACTAAATGTTTGATTCACTGATTGAGTGTTTGATGGACATGCCAATAAGCAGATTGGCAAACTGTTTTATTACTTGATACAGCTAAACTAATTGATTGAGTGAGACATTTGCCAACAGATCGACAGCTTGACTGATTGATTGATTGACTCGCAGATCACTTGATTGAATGTTTGAATAAAATATATTTTTTTAAAAATATTAACAGCTTAATTGATGGAGCGATTGATTGATTGCTTGACTGACTCTCAAACCGCTTGGCTGACTTTTCCAATAGATATTTTCAGCTCTCTTGACTGAGTGATTGATTGATTGACTCGCAGATCAATTGATTGACTGCTTGAATGACTGACTGATTGGCTTTACTGCTTGAATATACAATATTCCCAAAATTATTAACAGCTTACTTTAGTGGCTGATTGATTGACTGACACACAAATCTCTTAATTAACTAGACCACATTTACAAAGGGTTTAACAACTCATTTGGGTGCCTGATTGAATGACTTTTTGATTGACTTTCAAATCACTTGATTGACTGCATGCATAGAACACATTTGCAAAAATGTTATCTAGCTTACTTGACTGACTGATTGCTTGATTGATTCCACTCACTATATTTACATTCGCCAGGCTGATTGATTACAAAAACGTGGAGTATACAGCTTGACTGACCCACTGATTTGCTTAACAACTGATTCACTTGCTTGATTGATTAAATTGCACACTTATAATAGACAATTCGTGTTTAAAAATGCTTGATTGATTGAGCGCTGGATTGACAATGAATGCACAGCTATAAGTCTCAAATTCTGACAATTCTGACGTACTTATCTAAAATAAAAATAAAGTCTGGAAATATCAACTATGATTAGGTATCGTGAACACCTATTGCTTGGAACTCACCTGTGTATTGTTTGTGTGTTGCTTCGTTTAATTTTCTTCTTTTCTTTTCTTTATTTTTTGTTCAATGGAGGGATTGTTGCATTTTCTATATGCGCCTTATTGTGGTTGTTGTTGTTGTTGTTGTAATACTCGCTTAGCTTCTATGTTGCTTGCTGCTCTGAATGGCACATCAATTCGTTTCTGTATGTGTGTGTGTGTGTGAGAGAGAGAGAGACTATTGGAGAATTTGCTATCAATAAAAAAAAACAAACACTGATCACATATTCTCGCGCTCGCTCTCACGCTCCGAGTGTGTGCGTGTGCATAAGCTTGTGTGTGTGTGTGTGTCGCGCACTTGCTTCAGCAAGATTTTTCTTTTAGTTGAAAACTTTGTATTATTTTTGGCATCACATGCACTGCAATTGGAAGAGCAAAAAGAATGCTATTAATTCATATGAAAAATTCACAAATGGAAAAAAGAAAAACATTAAATCGATCGAACACAAAAGTGTCGCAAAGGAAAATACAAAAAAAATTGGGTGCAACTGACTGCATTAATACTCGTTCATGGTTTTGAAATAGCTGTAAAAGCGATTTGCTCGCACCTGATAGTTGATTCATATGCGGATCTTTCTGTAGAGTATACAAAGACTACAACTATATAAAAAAACCAATATACTCCTTTTCATTCTAATAGCAAGTATAGTAATCATTGCGTTTCTTTATTATTATTCTGTTATCTAATCAAAATGCTTGGCACTTCTCCATTTAATGCTCTTGCCATATAGATAAGAGGCAAAGCTTTGATTTCAGTTGTCAGTTTCATTTTGCTTTGCTAATTATACAACAAAAATCATAGAGAAGTTTTTTTTTTCAGTGCATAAATTGTGATAGAAAATGTTAAAAGTTATTTTCAATATTTATATTTTTGGATTTACCTTTAAAAATATAAATAAAACATTAGTTCGGCTTATGCAACAGATTATTTAACATCTAAAACATCTGATTTTTCTCAAAATCAATTTAAACTGTACTTCTCTGGCATGTTTGTTTATTCGAGCTTTCACTGTACCTAATTCCACATGCACAAGTAAGAAAATAAATAAAAAAACTGTCGAATGCGATTTGCACTTTACAAATTGAATTTAACATCGCGTTGATTCCATTTCATGCAGAAAGCTGAGCTAAGCCTAACAGAGTTTACAGCTGTAATAAAACTATAAAAAAGCCAGATTACCCTTGCTCAATAATAAACGCTCAGGCAAGTTCAATAGACTTGGATCGGAACTATATATATTATATTATACTATGGAACTACACGAACTGTCACGTTTTTCCGTTTGACATTATAAATACATTTCAAGTGGAATATTTTTCGTGTCTCCTCGTTAATTGTGTTATTAAATCGAGACAACTAATGATATAGATTTGGAAAATTTCAAAAGCTTTTCACATTCAACTAAATAAGCAAACTCTACTAGTGAGAGTTGCTCGAGTCGAGTAAAGTATATATGCAAACTCAATTAGGAGAATATGTAGAAAAGCTCAGATGAGTTTTAGCTATTAACAGAGTTTAGACAATGTCACTTAGTTTCGCAATTGTCTAGTTTTTGCCTAGGGCGTATAAATGTATGTATTTGCATCTCTGTGTTTGCTTAAGAACAACACACAGAGAACTGCAGTGCGAGTGGGAGAAAACCAAGTCTAACACACATACATATATATAAATATAAAAAGAGAGATATAGAGAGAGAGAGAGGGGAGAGAGAGAGGGAGCTTGCTGCAATTGTTATACAGGGCGTATGAGTGTCGTCGATCGACTTTGACTTGGACTTGCGACAGCTGTTGGTTGCTTGGAAAATGAAAATGTTGTGGTGAGCTGAGACGAGCCACAGCAACGTGGGCGACTCGATTCTGATTGACAAACGACCAAGTTTCTGTGCTACCCGGAACTGTACAAGCGCCACGCCCCCTCTCTATACACAGACAGCCCCTGTTTTTCCAGTCGCTTTACAAAAGCTATCAGCAGCAACTAGAATTGTTAGAAATGTTACAGCTGAGTTTGCATAGCTCTATTGTCTGTATTGGCCATTGTAAGGATTCTCATTTGTAGCTGATGTATATGGAAATATATATATATAAATACATACATACGTAGGAGTATTATGCTTGTATATAGGTGGGAAGGAGAGGGAGAGCCACTGCATGTTGGCAAAATATTAAATGCATTTTGCACAGAGTTGATTCAATTAATTTTCATATTATGTGGGCGTGGTTTGTTCGCCCAGAAGCAGAGAGTGAGAGAAAATGAAAATGAAAAGGAAACCCAGCAAGTTAACGGTACCAGCGACAGCTGGGGACACAATTACGCATACTATTAAGGGGGACTCACAGCGAGTGGGGGGGAGGGGGGAGTCAGCAATTATTATGTTATTTCCACACACATACAAACACACACACACACATACAAACAAGTGGATAGCAACACCAAAAAGGAAAACAACTTAAATGTTGCCCTGGGGCAAGCCCAAAATGTAGAACAACAACAAAAAAAAAAAACAAATTGCAAAAATATTCAACTATCTAGATACTCTCTAAACAATGTACAAAAGTTTGGACATTTGTCTGAATAATTTAGTTAGTTAAAAAAAAAATGAAAAAATAGTTCAAAATGTTTATTTATATATGATATAAATTTTAAATTCTTATAAGATATTAATATTTTGTTTTAAAATTATAATTTTTATTTAATGTTGTTATATTCTTATATTTAAATTTTTTTAAAAATAATTATTTGTATTTTTTTCCAATTATTATTAATATTAAACGTTATTTTTATTTTTATTTATTTATTTTATTTTATTTTTATTTTTATTTATTTATTTTATTTTATTTTTATTTATTTATTTTATTTTATTTTTATTTATTTATTTTATTTTTATTTTTATTTATTTATTTTATTTTATTTTTATTTATTTATTTTATTTTTTTTTTATTTTTTTTTATTTATTTTATTTTATTTTTATTTTTATTTATTTATTTTATTTTTATTTTTATTTATTTATTTTATTTTATTTTTATTTATTTATTTTATTTTATTTTTATTTTTATTTATTTATTTTATTTTTATTTATTTATTTATTTTATTTTTATTTATTTATTTTATTTTATTTTATTTTATTTTATTTTTTTATCCTGATTACCATTTAGTTTTATATTATTATTAATTATTGGTTTTAAAATATTTTTTTCTTTTTTAATAATTGTTTATATTTTTATATTCATCTATTTCAAAATAAATTATTTATTAAAAATATATATATTTTTTTGTCTTTTAGCATATATGCTTATATAAGCTGCTTTATTTGAACTATATTTCTTACTTAATAATTTTCTGTTTCAATTAAACTTTTTCCCCCTATTTTTCGATACTTTAACTGAATTGCAGATTAAACCAACAATAATAATTTGTAATTCATTCATTAAATGAAATCATGAATCATCGCTCATATATAGAATAATTTCTTAATTCAAGCAATTATAGATTAAATGGAGTATATTAAGTGCTCAAGTGTTCTCAAGAGCTGTGCGACGCCTTTGCATAGAGTTCAAGTGCTTCGCTACCTTGATAGTCACTCGCGCATTTCAACGCTCGCCTGACTATATAGAGCTATATGCTGACTAATCTGTCTGTCTATCTGCTGACTGACTAACTGTCTATCTGTCTGACTGTCTGTCTGTCTGTCCGCCTGGTTGGTTGCCCTGCCCATTGGGTCAACAATATGTCGTCTAATTCGTGCATGTTGTACAGTTGTTTTTATTGTTGTTGTTGTTGTTTTTGTTTTTGTTACTCTGAGCGTCTGACCTTATGACTTTATTAGGCACACACAAAAAAAAAAATATATATATATATATACAGGGCATAGAAGAAGTAGAAGGAAAACCAAAATAATGAGACAGCTTTGCTATTGCTACTGTTGTTGTTTTTCTCTATATATATATATATATATGTGTGTGTGTCAGGGCATTTTTCAAGATTTTCTTTTAGCCGTCATCGTTGGCGTCGCTAATGACTAAGCCAAGCAAACCCACCCAACCAGGAGGCAACTGATGAGGGCCTATCTCTATCTACCTCCCTCAATTCCTCTCTCTCTCTCTCTCTCTCTCTCTGTCTCGCTTGTGTGCCCGCTTGGCGCGTGTCTATTGATTTTCCGTGCATAATCGATATATAAATATTGCAACTGCCTACAATTTTGCCAACTGTCAACTTTAGCTATCGTCAATATGCAAAAGACCTCAGCTAGCCTCAGCCAACCACTGCCCTCGACTGTGTCACCTCCTGCTGTCGTCCCACCTGCTGTCCCACCTGCTGTCCGCACCTATTTTCAAGTGTCTGCTTTGCTGTACGGGCCATTCATCAGTTTCGCTTTTCTTATTATTATTTCCACACACAGTAAGAGAGAGAGAGAGAGGGAGAGAGCGAGCAAATATTTAATGAATATTTATTTTTCATTGCTTGATTCTGATTTGATTGCGTTTTCTGTTGCGCATTCGTTCTTATTTTCGCTTCTGTTTAGATTTGTTGTTGTTGTTGCTATTTTTGTAACTATTTCATTTGTTAGTCTTCCAGTTGTTGTTGTTGTTGTTGTTGTTATCGTTGACACTGAAAACGTCAATGGAAATCAACGTGTTTTGTGTTTTTTTATTATTTTTCAATTGCCTTTGAAATGCTCGTTTGCTGCCTTTTGAAAGCCCTTTTCAATGAGCAGATCTGGGGGGATTTAATATATATACTATGAATATATAGGCATATTCATATTTACATACATGTATATGTATATTGTATACCGCATAGTCAAGATTTCTGATAGAGACAAAATTGTTTGATAATATTATGAATTACTGAAATTTGTATATTATATATATTCATCCAATAACACATGTATTAATATATGTAAATCTAAAATTCCTAACAATCAAAAGCTGTACTTTAACTAATAACAGCTCATTCATAACCTAATTTGATCTATCTAAGCTATATCTATAAGATCGATCTATAAGCTCGCATTTCGTATGGGATAAAAGAAAATATATTTAAAGTTTAGTCTTTAAATTTTGGAGTTTAAGCATGAATATATTATAATCAATATTATTGTTTACATTATCATTATTATTATGGTCATTAGTCCGGGAGAAAACTCATTTCGCAGTACCCCCATCATATTGAAGGACGTGTTTAATACTCTTTAATTATGCTTAATTCGAGTGGCGTTTTATCTCTACTGTTTCTTCTTCTTTTCTGCGCCACGCTCGCGACAAACTGCGCACTGTTTATTTGCTTGGCTAGCTGCGTACTTGGAAATCATGTCTCAAGAAATTGGCATTGGCTCATGGCTGCTGGAAGGGGTAGTAGCTAGGGGCGGGCATGGGGGTTGGAGGGTTGCTTTGTAAAAGCAGCTATAAACTACGCAGTAATATTTTGTGCACGTTTCTGTAGCGCATGTGGCACACACACACAGATACACATATGGCACACACGCTTGCACTTGGCACATGGCAAATCCTGACAAGAGTTCAGGGGCGTTTCACAAGTAACTTGGCAACGGGGCGTGGCAAGCGCCTTGCGTGTTGCATCCGTCCACCAGCAAGTAAATTGCACAAAGGAAAATGCGCGTGTAAAATGTGAAAATGCGTCAAGAGCTGCAATTCCATTGAAATTGACAGCAGGAAGAGGAAGGCGAGCGGGGGCGGGATTGATGGTGGGCGTTCACGAGTGGGTGTGGCAAGCACTTCACATGTTGTTTGTGTTATCCGATTTACCGATTTGCCCCGTTAAATAGCTCTGAGCTGTGAGAGTTTTATATTTGTAAACGATTTACTCCCTACCTACCGTTAGTCTCAAGCTGTGGGCTAGCGTGTTGACCTTGACCTTTGACACTGAGCGACATTTGATCACTGAGCGTGCATCCCTCGGCCGCAGCATCGATAGCATTGCGAGAGCTAGAGGCTGTCATTAAGTCAAATCAATCAAATCAGTCGCATGTCGCACATCCCACATCAACTCGCTGCGGAGCACGCAGAGCAAAGGATGATTTTGCATGCAATATGCAAATGGAACTACAGTGATGACTCGCATGTGATGGCATTTACGAAATTGCTATTAATGTTTAAATGCAAGCTCATATATATTTTATATATATATATATGCTGCTATGTAAAGAGTTAAGCTGGCATTATCTAAGAGTAGAAGAATTCTAATTAGCGACAGAACACTGTAAGTGTGTGTGTGTGTAGCGGTATAATGCGCTGTTAAATTTGCATAAAGTGAAAGGAAATGGAACAATAAGTTTTATAAGATTTCTGCAGCAGCAGCAGCAGCTGCACACCCTCACACCAGCCTCCCCTTCACCCTCTTCTCTGCCCTAGACATCGCCCTACGCTTAAGCTGTGCAAAATGAATGCTGCAACTGCAGCCGATGAATCGAAAGTTTTTCCACTATGTATATGTATGTGTGTGAGTGCCTCAAGGCGAACAGCACATTGCAAATGACTGAGAGGGAGGCACATAGCTAGAGAGAGAGAGAGAGAGAGAGAGAGAGAGAGAGAAGGAGCAACCAAGGAATATGTCCAGAGTGAGCTGCAGTGACAGTTTTGGCCTGGCTGTATAACTATGTGTGTATGTGTGTGTGTGTTTGTGTGTGTGTGTTTGTGTGGGTGGGCGGGTGTTCGCTGATGGTCTACACGCTTTGCCTACATTCTTTTTTTCACATTCAGAGGTTTTTGGGGCTCGCAGCCGCCACTCGACATTTGCGGGGGCTGCATTTTTTATTTGTTTTGGTTTCCTTTTTTAGACAGCTCAGAGCATACACACACACACACACACACACACACACTTACACATACATACACTTGCACACAAGTCTCATACAACATTTCTCCCCTTTTTTTTCATGGGAATTAGGTCAGTTGTTGCATTTTAGTTGGCGTCAAATCTAGCATTTAGTTTAAGCTTGAGAACTTTAATTAAGGGATTTATAATATTAGCTAAATAATTTAAATATATTTCATAAAATAAATGTTTAGCTAAAAGTTCAAATACATTTATATGCATTAGAAGAATGTAAGCCTTAAGTTTGAATACTTTACTGAATATTCTCAGTCTCGCAGAGCATTTCTGCCTCAGTCTCTCAGATTATGTCAGCCTCAGTCTCTCAAAGTATCTCAATCTCAGAGCACTCTTATTTCTTCTAGATTGACGTCTTTTTCATATTCCAAACAGACTGTCACATATGCATTCGCACTACTTAGGGCTTATATGCCATGAAGGCTAAATACAAATATACAAATGCAGCACTCAAACAATCCAATAGTCAATAGTTCAACATATTCATCAGCATTTCTATTAGCTTTAGGGCTTTATCAGCAAGGACAGCCTCAACAGCTGCAAATATGCAATTTCTCTCTCTCTCTCTCTCTCTCTCTCTCTATGCCATTCTTTCAATTTATTGATAATTTCAATTTAGTTCACAGCATATACCACAAATTGACGCACTCGGCGCTTGACTGCTTCTGCCTAATGGCAATTAAAAGCGACGCAACAAAATAGTCAACGACATGGATAGAAGGCACGCAATGGCAAGCGCCACAGTTAGAGGGAAACTCGTCATAAAAATAGCAACGCTAAACGCAGAAATTTCTATTTAAAGGTGAAAAGCCAGCCCACAATTCTAATTATAAGCAAACACAATCAGAAGCTTTCAGCAGAATAAAGTAATTGCAATAATTCCTTTAGACTCAAAGTCTTCAACAATTATCACCTGCTTATATAAATAAAAGTGAAAGCAAACAACAACAACAACAACAACAACAACAACAATTGCATCAGCCGCAATTCAATTGACGTGTTGTGTCTTATGTGGCATGCCATATTAAATAAAGCATAATTGGTTAGGCCAACAGCTAAGCAAATGACGAAATCCTTCAACTGTAAGCAAAACGTAAAGACGATAAATGTTACGAATACTAAGTAGTGCCAGACATGCAGATACCCTGTTTTTCTCCTTTCTGTTATACATATGTAAATATGCTTATTTCAAGCCACAATGTAAAAACTCGTTTTGTTTATTTTCATAATACTTTATTAAATCAATTTTTGCAATAGAAAGAGAGAGGCGAGCTTGGACACTAACCAAAAACTGGTTAAATAAGTCTTCACTTTTTTGTCTTCAAGCCTAAAATACAAACGCTTTGAGCCGAATCAATTTTATGAAAATCGCATAGAAAGGCGTTAATGAAACAAAACACAAAAATAAAAAACAGAGGGAGAAACAAAAAAAAAAACAAGTAAGAAAAAACTAGGAGATCCCCTGAGCCCCGCCCGATTTGCATTGTTTAATACGCTATATAGCTTGCATATAACATTAAATTTTGCAAAATTAAATTATAATTTTGAAATTTTATTCAACTAGAATGTATGTAAATCAAAAATAAATTAAAAAACAAGAGAGGTAGAAGGAGAGCGAAAGCGAAAAAGAGATGTAAAACACGGCACTATCGGCATTAAGCTTGACTTAACTTAACATATTTCTATACATGAAAATCGACAGGAAAAGCAGATCAGCTGATTTGCAACTGAGAGAAGTTCAAGCTAGATCCTTGATAAAAGAGAAAAGAGAACGGAGAAAACATATTAGAAGATATTTAAATAAAAACTCTACTAATAAGAGATATATTTAGAAAAAGAGTTCAAAATCTGCACATAAAGATCAGATACTAGGAAATGTAGGGCACAAGACTATTTCAATTTGTTCATTAATGATATTGATGACTGCTCGTTCATTATATCTTGCCTTTGCTAACTGTAGGGCATTAAGGCGCAGAAGTCAAAAGACAAAAGCAAATATCAGTAAAATTCTTTTGCAATTTAATTAAACAATGAAAAAGAACAAAAACATGAACCCCCCAAACAGTCGCAGCCATTAAGAGAGACAGACAGAGAGGAGCAATGTTTGACTAATTAAAAATGACGAACAACAACAACAACAACAACAATAACAATAACAGCAGCAGCAACAACAAATTCGGAACATATAAAATGCAAAATTCGCTTCAGAACACGCGCCAATCGAAACATTTTTTTTTCCATAGTATATAAACTATATCACAAAAGCTTGCCTTATCGCCAGGAAATTTCGCAATAGGTGAGGGGCTAGCCAACTTGTCTTGTCTGTCTATATACACCAAATTTATATAGAATATATACATATATATATATATATTCTGTATATTCCATATGCGTGCATAAATTTTGTAATCTTTTATCTATATTTATTCGCTATGTAATCAACATTAGATGGAAGTTTTTTATGTGTGTGCTGCGGTGCTATAAATCACGGATAGCTGTTAATAACCGATTTGGTTGGAGTTTATATGAATATATATATGTATACACGTGAATATAACATATAGTATTATATATACAACAGCAACATAAATGTTTATCTAACTTGCAAATGGTTTTATGGCAAAATAGTTTTTGGTATTTATTATTTAGATTATATATATATATTTATTGTTTAGATTATACACATATATTTATTATTCACATTATATATTATATATATATTTAGCTGTTATCTTTGTGCCACAGTGCATAGCCACCCCAGTGCGAACGTATTACTTAATTATTATCATGATTTGTGAATTGTCTCCTCTAAGAGTGCTCGAGTTGGGAGTGTCTGACTAACAAATACCCTGCGGCCTGTGCAGAGCAACTATTTCCACTACTCTACTAGCATAAACAGTGGAAATGTATGATTAAAGGAATTGACTTTCAGATTCAGTTTATCCTAATCCGGAATACATATATATGGCACGCCTCCGTCTGAATTCATATTTTCAATTGGTTCAAGGAATAATCATGGAATGTGTACTACATTTTTTTAAATTAAAATCAAATAAACACCTCAATTTGTAATACTTCATAACAATTGGTTATCCAATCTTTAGTCAAACTAATTTATACTCGTTATCCTACGATAGTATATATAGTAAACTCTATATTCCACAGTTACTCGAAACACAACATTATGCAGGTGGATCAAAATGACTTTGACTCACAACACGGGGTTTTTTCCTCTTAAATAAAGAAGATTGTTTTAATCATGATAAGCACGCAAATGAGGGGCGCTGCATGGGCGTGGCTGCCGTAGAGCTTACTAATGAACACAATTCATAAAGCACACTTCATATGCGACAGATAAAATTTGAGTTAGATAAGATACGAAGCCCAATGCCAAGCCCCAGAGGCGTGGGGCGTGGCACTGGCTAAATAAACACTGTAAATCACAAAAGGGCAAAAACAATTATTAAAGAAAATTAATTAAGCGCCAATGCATAGAACTTGAAATGAGCTAAGCATAATTTAAGTTCATTTCATTTCTTTGCTTTAAGCAATTAAGTTTTTGTTTCCTCAATCATTTCAGCTCAATTCTAATTGCACTTGACTTTTGTAGTCTCTCTCTTTTACCAACACACTCATCTCCGTCTCTTTCTCTCTCTCTTTCCCTCTTTTCACTTAAATTCAAGGTTATTCATGATTTCATGCAGCTGGCATCTGAGCGAAAATTTAAATTATTAATTCTAAAAATAAGCGCAAATTAATTTAAGAAATTTATTCTCAAAATAATAATTGCACTTGAAGACGAAGAAGAACAGTTTTGTTAAATGGAACATTAGGCCAAAAGTAGCAAAATTTCAAACATTTTTCCACATTTTCCGTATTCGAATTTTGCTGCCACAGCTAAAATTAATTCACGAGCTGAACGTCAAGGAAAAACGTCATTAATTGCGTTGTCTGTGTGTATGTGTATGTGTGTCTGTGTGTGTGTGTGTGTTAATGTCTGTGCGGCTGTGTTTCGCCTAATAGCTTTTCATAGCACTTATGCATGTCCGTCTGACAGCTGATTTTTAGCATGTTTCATGTAGCGTTAAGGAGAACAAGAAATGCAATATTAAATAGAAGCAAGGCTAAAAAAGAAGTATGCTCAGTCTACATATACCCTGTATACTACAACATATATATATGTGAGGAATGAATTATATATATAAACATATTATTATTTTCACTGTGATTCTATCATGTCAACAGTCGTCCGAAAAACAAGAGAAAGAATGCAATACAATGAAATAGTTGTAATAAAATATTTCCATCAAATATTTTTCGCATTACGAAAAAAACTTTTTCAATTAATGAAAAGCAAACAACAAACTGATTGAAATTCCACTGCATTCCGTGTTAATTCAATGGAAATCTGATGTCTATATGTATATATGCATATACGATGTATGTAAAGCTGCAATTTGTAGAACATATTTCTGAACATATTTCGTTGTTTATATTCGTGAAAAGCAATTCAATTGCATATTTCTCGCATTGGAGTTGAAAGAAATATATGCAAGTGAATTGCATGTGGCGCACACACACACACACACACACACACACACACACACACACACACACACACACACACACACACACACACACACACACACATAAATATATCTATATATATGCACATCCAATCAGAGGCTGAGCGTAAACACGAGCGCAAAGAACGAGTGTGAAACGAAAAATTGGGTCGTCTACGAAATTAGGGAATTACGCTTTTTATGTGCGCGGCTGAACAGGTACAACAATAAGCAAAGAAACGAAAACAAAATAAAACAACAGCCGCATAATAACAAAAGGAGAACTTAAGCAAAACAACGATTACAAACTCTGAATATAATCAAGTAGGAGTGCTCTAGTTGAGACTGTTCGACTAGAAGATACCCTGTGCGGAGCTGATACTTCTCTAATCATTGTATGCTCCTTTGCTGCATACATAGCAAACGACACATTCACATATACATAAACACTCACACACACGCACATACGCACGCACGCATAAGCAGACGCTCTGCTGCGCAGTTAACGCAGCGACCACGCTTGGCCACAGTAAGGAAACTTATTTGATGAATAACTGTAGATGAACTTTCTTAATCAAACTTTTAGAATATAATCTTGACATTCATACGTGTATATTTGGCAAAGCACAAGTCTCGTCTCTAGTATTTGAAATGGGCTTCTTTTGGGGTCGAAAAGGGTATCTATGGAAAATATGAAAAATTACTAAACATGAGGTATTAATGTAAAGAGTCATTGATTTTTATCGATAATGAAAGGGGATGGTTTATCGAAAAAAAAATAGTGAGTTTTCAAAACATTGTGAAAACCCAATTTCCTATTTATTATAATTACAAAAATAATGTATATAAAGTATTGTCAATTTTTATAAATAAATACATTTAACACTAATAAGTCGTTATTAGTATTATTAGTAATACATGTTGGATAGAAAACCTTTTTCTACCCAAAATGGACGGAAGTTATATTTAAATTGAAAGATGAAAAACCGCGCCTGTGTGCTTTCACAACAATGGTTTATTTGTGACTAACTTAGATATGGTACCTATGACATAGACATGGTACACGTACTTATCGATACATATCGCATTGCTAAAGATGACATTTTCAACAATACATAGTATTCCGCTCTTCCACATAAACAACTATTAAATTTTAAAGCATTCAAACTGCACTTAAAGCTTAAGAAACCTGTTCAATTGGATCTTTAAGCATCATCATACGCTACAAAACAAAACAAAATCAAAAAGAAAGCAAACAATTTAAGACTAATTAATGCTATACACTTTGGCATTCAAGGATTTTGAATGAGTTAAGACATCAGTATTTAGTACATTAGCCATAATTTGAGCGAAACTTAAGAAAAAGTTAGACGTCAATCTAAAATCAATTTGAAGTTATTTTCCATTTTGCCTTAACTAAAGATTCGATTACTTTTACAAGAAAATGTCAGTCTTAACTAGACGTTTAATAGCTTAAAAACAAGTTCTCAAATGAATAACCAAAATCTATATATCCATCTAGATCATTGTTTGTTTTTCAGCTCTATATATTAATTAGCCATAATTTGTGAGACTTAATTCGATAGCAGTCAGACTATATATACATTTATTTCTCAACTGAACATTCAAGTTCTCAAATGTATAAAATCAATATACCCATCAAAATTATCATTTGTGTGTCATCTCTATATATTTCCAAATTGATTGCGCAGCCAGGCAATAAAATTAAAATTAAAAATAAAAATACAAATAAAAACCATTTGCAATTGCTAATGTCAACACCTGAGAGCTAAAGTCACGTTCAATGTGACGACATATACCAATTTTTATATTTTCGAATGCAATTATTATAAATAAAAACTAAAAAGAAACGCAGTAGACATAGATAAATGGCACTTCGTCTGTATGTGTGTGTGTGTGTGTATGTTTGCTCACACACATATAGTTAAGTGTATTTCAAGCACATTTCACACATATGTGTGAAATTTTGTATGGATCTGGCAGCGCTGCGCGCTTTCAGTAACAGCTCAATCGAAACTTGTTAATTGGGCGAGCGCAGGTTCGTCATTCAGTCAATTGGAACCCGTTCTTGTTGTAGTCCAATTGGAATTCAACGGAAATAGAACAAACGACTACTCAAAAATGGAGCGCCCTCTGTGGACAGGTGGCTACTTCCGTTCCACATGCTCCAGCATTTCATTTATATGTAAATAAATCATTTGACATACCTCAATTTATTGCAATCAATTATTTGGAATATATATGAATATATGATAAATATATATAAAATAACAACACAAAATTCAATTTTATGCCCGAGCGACAAAGTTGCACTTTTTTCGCATTTGCATCTGTGTGTGTGTGTGTGTGTGTGTGTGCGTGTGGGGAGACGGCAGCAAAACAACACATGTAAATTATAAGCAACTGCGCGACTGCGACGGCAACTGCGACTGAGACGTGGGCAACGGCAACGGCGACGGCGACGGGTGGGCGTAGGGCAGTCGTCGCAGAGATCTTGTTAAAGCGAATGCGATGCTAAAAGCAAATGGCGAAAAGCAAAACACAGCAGCAGCGGCAGCGAATTATGAGCGTGCGTATGTGTTTGTGTGTGTGTGTTTGAGTGCTGCCGCTTGCATGTGTGTGCGTGTGTATGGTAATAATGTAGGTGAAATATAAGAATCAAATACGAACACAAAAAAGAAAAAAATGCCAATAAGAATGACGACGTGTGCTAGCAGCAATGACAGGGAGAGCGAACGAGAGAGGAGAGAGACGCAGTTGCGCTGATCGCCGAATGAATTGAAAAGAGACAATTTAAATATTATTCACAATACATACACACGTATATATATATATTTGTATGTATATATATTTTGCACGGCAGTTAGGTAACGTTTTGTCTATATGAGTTATGCTCATAATCTTAACACATTCTTTATTGCCTGTGACACACACACACACACATATTTACACAGAAAATCACACACACACACACACACATACTCATGGCTGCTGCTGCTGGCTGCGCTGCTCTGGCTGCGGGTAGCCAACAAAATCGATATTCTAAAAATAATATACTTTGAAAAGTAAAAAAATATTTATATATATACACACATGTATAAATATATATTTACATATATATACGTTATATGTATGTATGTATATTTTGAAAAAGCACAAACGAAATTCAATTGTTGCCGCCGGCCCATTACGTGCATTAGCATAAGTGTGTATGTGTATGTGTATGTGTGCGTGTGCGTATGCGCGTGTGTGTGTATTATGTATGTAGCTATTTCAGTGCGCACACATACTTAAACATTTAATTGCATTTAGTTGTAGATATTGATATTTGCAAAATATGTTTAGCTTTTAGACAGTTATTTTCTTCTTTTTTTTTTTCTTTTGTTTCTTCGCACTCGGTTTTCTTGCGCCCAACCGACGACGACAGCGACGTACGGCAACTAAAACGACGGCGACATCGCTGCCGCTGGCGCCGCTGCTGCTGCGGCACAAAGAAAGTCGGTTTTTTTTTCGGTTTGCGCTCTCTGCTGCTGCTTCTGTATGCATGTATTTGGGAGCGTGTGCGTGTGTTTGTGTTTGTGTGTATGTATGGCTATGTGTGTCTCCCCTAAAGCTCGAGAGCTCTACATCACGAAGCGAAGACCAAAGCAAAGACGCAAGAAATAGAAAGAGCACTTGGGCAAACGAGGAACAGACACAGAGCATAAAAAAGAACCGTAATAAGCGTTCCTTATTTTTTTTTATTCGCACAGTACGGCAACGCTGATGCCGACGACAGGTGAAAAAGTGCAAGAAACGGCAACGGCAACAGAAGCAGAAGCAGAAGCAGCTGCAAGCGCGTTCTTCTTCTTCTTGTTGCTGCTCCATAGTAAAAGTAGCAAAAATTTGTAGTAGAGATAATATGTTGGGGTTGTTGCTTTTGTGAATCACTAACACTACCACAAGCACACACACACACACACACACACACACACACACACACACACACACACACACACACACCCACACTCACATTTATATATAGTGAGCGAGCTCCAACTGGCTCACCAGTATGGGTGTGGTGAGTTCGCAATGAAATAACATCTGTACATGCATATGAAACACTTTTCGTTTTGCTTAAAAAGAAGAAAGACGCAAACACTTAAGCATCTATTACTCTAAAAATAGCACAACAAATGAGCACACAGTTAGCAAATTTATCTCAAGCAAATTAGTTACAGTCACAGTTGAGCCGGTTCGCAAATAAAAACGTTTAAATATCATCCTGGCAACAACAACAACAGTAACAACACGAACACTCACCACTCACCACAAATGATGATTGTTTTCCGCTCTCCTGTGCTTGTGCTGGAGCGTGAGTGAGTGTGTGTGTGTGTGTGCGTGTGTGATACTGCGCGCACTCTCTTTGCTCTTTCGCTCCCACTAGCTCATAGAATCTGAACACAGGGCACAGTTATTTTGCCTTATTTGCTTACTTCAATTTTTTCTTTTTTATATAATTTTAGCACATTCCTGACAACGTTGTCTGGATAAGCAATAGGTTTGCGGCAATAATTTGATGTATGTTAGGACACCACGATTTGTATTTTAATTAAATTCACACCTTTAATTTTTGGTAGCAGCGCAGCTGCCGTGCAAAACGCGGCGCACGTACACTCAAAGCGGCGACGACAGCGACAGCAGCAACGACGACGACGACGACGACGACATTCGCATTTTTTCACAGTGCGTTTTGCGTTTGGTTCAACTTTGTTGTTTTTCGTTTGTGGTTTGCGCAGACAATGGCTCACACACCTGCCACTATTTCAATTGAAAATCATTCCTGGCACTTTCATGTACACTTTGCGACTATTTAGTGCAGCCGGTGATAATATTTTATTCCAAAAAATTTCAATTTTGTCAAGCGGCAACTTGGTTTGTTCACACAGACACAGTAGAAAGTGACGCCATCTTTAAAGGGGTCGCAATACGTTCAGTCTTGCGCGCAGTGTTGTTAAACGCTAGCGAAAAACCTATTGGAACAATACTATCGATATGTTTAAAACTATATAGAATGTGGAAAAGAAATAAATAATACGCAAATAACTTTGGTAAATTGTATATAATTAGGCATGTGAATAATAATAAATATAGTGTTTAAGTAATTTTTCGTTATTATATTCCGTCGATGTGGCAACATTAGTATGCGTCAGTTAGATGGCAACGCCTATTTCGATGACAATTAATCGACTGGCAAAGTGAATCAGAATGAAATTAACGAAACCCAATTGATTGGTAAAACGGTAAAAAAAAGTGTTTAAATTAAGTTAATTAAGAGCAAAGTAAAAAGAGAAACTCTGCGCGCATCGCAGTCGACACGAGCGTGCGCCCAAACAGTGTTTACGCGTAGTAAAAGGCAAAAACCCGAAACAAAGTCATGTCCTCGCTCTCCGCCTCAGCGGAAAATGTCTCCACAATGGGCATAGGCGGCGGTCCCGATTCCAACTCGCACCACGGCTCCGACGGCGGCGGCTCCAGCATGTGCCTGGAGCTGGCCCTGGAGGGCGAGCGTCTCTGCAAGGCAGGCGATTGTCGGGCGGGCGTTGCCTTCTTCCAGGCAGCCATCCAGGCGGGCACCGACGACCTGCGCACCCTGTCCGCCATCTACTCACAGCTGGGCAACGCGTACTTCTACTTGGGCGACTACGCCAAGGCCATGCAGTACCACAAGCACGACCTGACTCTGGCCAAGTCCATGAACGACAAACTGGGCGAGGCCAAATCCTCGGGCAACCTGGGCAACACACTGAAGGTAATGGGTCGCTTCGACGAGGCGGCCATTTGCTGCGATCGTCATCTGACGCTCGCGCGCCAGCTCGGCGATCGCCTCTCCGAGGGCCGAGCGCTCTACAACCTGGGCAACGTCTACCACGCCAAGGGCAAGCATCTGGGTCAGCGCAATCCGGGCAAGTTCGGCGACGACGTCAAGGAGGCGCTGGCCAAGGCCGTCGAATACTACCAGGAGAATCTGCAGCTAATGCGAGATCTGGGCGACAGAGGTGCCCAGGGCCGGGCCTGCGGCAACCTGGGCAACACCTACTATCTCCTTGGCGACTTCCAGGTAAATTGGAATCACTTCCCTCTCGAACAGTCTAACTAAAGTTCGTCTCCTCCTGCAGGCAGCCATTGAGCATCATCAGGAACGCTTGCGCATCGCCCGCGAATTCGGGGATCGCGCAGCGGAGCGTCGCGCCAACAGCAACTTAGGGAACTCGCACATCTTCCTGGGCCAGTTCGAGGATGCAGCGGAGCATTATAAGCGCACGCTCGCTCTGGCCATGGAGCTGGGCGAGCGCGAGGTGGAGGCGCAGTCCTGCTACAGCCTGGGCAACACATACACGCTGCTCCACGAGTTCACCACGGCCATCGAGTACCATCATCGGCATCTGGCCATTGCCCAGGAGCTGGGCGATCGCATTGGCGAGGCGCGCGCCTGCTGGTCCCTGGGCAATGCCCACTCGGCCATGGGCAACAATGAGAAGTCCTTGGAGTTCGCCGAGTCGCACTTGCAGTTGGCCAAGGAGCTGCACGATCCAGTGGGTGAGAGCACGGCGCGCGTCAATATATCCGATCTGCGCAAGCTGCTCGGCCTGCCGGAGGCGGAGCACTCGCCCACACAGGACGACGAACGGTCCAGCGCCTCGGAGCACTCGGCGAGCGGACATCAGTCGGATGGCTCCGAGAACTCACAGGGACGCATGGTAAAGTCCATTGAATCCATTGAAGCATTGTGGCCACAGTTTAATCTTGAGTTTCTTTTGCAGGTTCGAGTGCGCCGCCAGAGCATGGAGCAGCTGGATCTGATCAAGATTACGCCCGACGGCAAGCGGCTGCAGGAGGAGAAGCACAAGGCGTCCAACGCCGCCGCCCACACCAAAGCCAAAGAGGACGACTTCTTCGAGCTGCTCTCGCGCTCCCAGTCCAAGCGCATGGATGATCAGCGCTGCTCCATCAAGCTGAACAGCGCCGGCAGCGTCGCGGCTGCCGCCTCCACGGGCGCCACGCGCAAGCCCCTGGTGCAGCAGAACTCCCTGTTCGTGGACCCCACCAATTTGCCGGGCTTGAAGTCGCCGTCGTCGGGCGTGCCGCCGGCTCTGGGGCATGCGCCGCTGGCACGCAGTGCCACCATCAATCAGCAGCCGGACGACGCATTCCTGGACATGCTGATGCGCTGCCAGGGCTCCAGGCTGGAGGAGCAACGCTCCGAGCTGCCGCGTCCGAATGTCACCATGGATGTGGAGGCGCCACAGATGCAGGCGCCGGCCGCTGTCGCCGCCGGAGCGGGCGCCGCCGCAGGTGGCCAGTCGGGCAGCAGGGGCACCACGGTGCCGGACGAGGATTTCTTTTCGCTGATCATGAAGGTGCAGAGCGGCCGCATGGAGGATCAGCGTGCGTCCATACCGTTTGGCGGCTTCAGCAATGCCCAGCGCAATGCCCGCAACAACAACAACCACAATAACAACAACAACAACAACAATGCCAACAGCAACAACAACAACGCAGGCGGCTCAGCCGGCGCCAAGTAGACGCGCCCGGGCCAATTGTCCATTTAGACTCTCCGACAAACAATCTTGATATGTATTTTTTCTATTCACCATTTCGTTCTAAGATTTATAACCAAAAAATACTTTATTTTTTATGCAATCGAGCACACACACAAACACACACACAAGCATGTACAGTGAAAACTCTGCTAACGAACGGCGAGAGCTAGCCCTTAATTTCAATTTTTGTAACTTTTCTATTTGATTTTTTTCAAGGAAAATGTTAAAGAAAAGAAGAAAAGAAAACTGAAAAGAAATTTTAAAACTTTTACATAAATAATTAGCAAAAACAAAAAAGAAGAAATTTAATGAAATATTTAGAGCAAAGAAAAGAAAATTCAATTTCGAAATTTGAAAAGTATTAAGATTTAAATGAAAACTGTAAAGCGAAGCTAATCCAAAAACTAAAATTACTGAAAAAATCATGAATTAAAAGAAAAAAAACTCTTTAAATAACTAAAAACAAAATAAATCTTATAAAAAAAAAAAAAAAAAACAAATACAAATTTTAAAGAATTTCTAAAAATCTAAAAGCACATTATATACATTTAATATTTTAGTTAAATCAAAATAAAACAAATCAATATCTGACTTCATATATCACATACCTATAAATAATAAAAAAAATATAAATTGTAAAATTAAAAATTTTAAAAAAATATGTCAGGTTCTAAATTGATTTATATTTACATTTATACCATTCCCTATAACTAAAAATTATTTTAAAATATTTTAAAAATGAAAAAAAGTTTGTAAAATTTATTTAAGCTTATATAATTGTAAAAATATTAAATAATTGCATGTATAAGTTAAGGCCCAAACTTTAAAAACTAAGAAATTTAATTGAATATTTTTTATATAATTTTTTATACATTTTTTAAAATATTTTTTTTTTATGAATATTCTATCAAAATACTAAAAGCAACTTCTCCTTTATGCGCCATATACATGCTAGCCTTAAGTTCGCTTGGCAGAGTGTTCACTGTACAACAGCTCTTCATATATATTATTAACTCTAGCACACTTATACAATACGATATTCAGAACTGCATGCTTCTTCAAACTAAACTAAACTAAAAAAACAGAAAAGTTTTTCAAAGATATTAATATTTCAATTGCATGTTTCTAGCTCTTAAGTAGAAATAGTCCCTAACGAACAATAGATATATAGTATATTATACACACATATATATATATATTTTCTTTATACTTTGGTACACGTTTTTTTAAACAATCCTAACTCTACGATCTTTGAGCATATAAGCAATGGCATTTCTATACAAGCCCCAATTCCATTTGTAACTATGAGTATTACATTTTTTATTGACTAACATTTATACACATATATACTTACACATATATATGTATACATATATATATTTATATTCATATACTATATCATTTGAGTTCATTTAAAGTTATCTCTTTTTTTCTCGAGATATTAACGGTGCGTTGGGTCGCTGCTCTTTAAGATCCAGCGCCGTTTTAGCATATAGCCTAAACACTTATACAAATACCAATACACACACATATACATATACATATATATATATAAATTTATATATATATATAGAATACGATTACGAATATCTATTTAATGTTTACACACACAAACACACACACTGATTGATTGATAAAGTGAAGCCAAAATTTATGAATGTTATCGAAGCGCATGCATATTGTCTAATGATTTGTGTTGCAGATCGCATCAGATCGAGACAGATCATTATAATAGCATAATATGTGCGCCAAACGTATTATTAAATATTAAAATCAAAATTGTTTGCTGACTAATTTGTGTTTATTTAGAAATACGGGATATGGAATATGTGGAACTATCTGAACAGATCTGGAATATCTAGAAATATTTCAGTGTGGAGTGTGAGAGATGGGAAATGTGGAATGTGGTAGACTTGGTCCTCAATAAGCAACAGGATATCAACACCCTCTATCGACTTGAAGTTATCACGGCTTTAAAATATAAGAGAGTACCAATGGGATTTAGATGAGATGGGAAGATATTTAGTTGAAAATGGTAGAAAATAAATTTAAGAAAAAATATCATTATATGAAATTATAAATTCTTTTTGAAGGTTTTTTCAAGATCTATTCCATTATAATCGACTAGACGATACTCTCTATTTTCAATACAATCTCTTGTGAGCATATATTTACCTTTACTAGTGGAAAATAAGTGAAAATTGTTAAACTCATAGTTCATGTTAATGATCGACTAGGATATACTCCCTAATTTTCAATTCAAATCTGGTGTTATCATATTCAAAATAATTCAATGAGTAAAATTGATGAAAATTGATTAACTAATATGGATGATGGAAATACTTGTTGACTGATTGCTGATCAACTGGAAGATACTCTCTAATTTTCAATCCAATTTGCTTTAAGGTAAATTCATTTCTTACTAGTTGCATATACATTTATAGGGAAGGTGAAAGTTTATGATGAAACTTTATTTAGACTCTATTCTATTCAGATTCTATTTCATTCTGATCGACTACGAGATGCTCTGTAAGTTTTAATCAAATCTACTGTAAGAATGATTTCAAAACTATCTGAGGATTATAGTGAAAACTGATAAACCAATAAGGAAGATGGATGTTCTTGTTGACTCCATGCTGATCGACTAGAAGATACCCTCCAATTTATAATCTAATCTGCTGTAACAAATGATTTTATGAGAATTTCCCCTTTTTCCCTGGCAAATAAGATAGAATATTATTAAAAAACAAAATTATAATAAATATAAAGTTCGTTCATAAAGCTTTATTCATAAATTAGTCGTCTTAAGTGTCTAGAAAATACATATAGAACATTTATGCGATACGCTGGCTTGGCTACCCCCAACCGAATGTCGTCGCCTGCGGCCCGTAAGATTTATTTACAAATTCCTTGCACTAGCTTAAAGAGGAAGTGAAGCAACGGCTGCCACGCCCCCGGCGCAGTTTACGCCTTCGGTGGCTTCAGGCTCTCCGGCAGCGTGTCGTCCAGCACGAAGATGGGCAGGGAGTAGTCCGAGGGCTTCTCGCACCCGCCTGCCACGCCCCCCGCGTAGTCGTAGGCGGCCTTGTGGATGGCGCCCGCCTTGTGCCAGCCGCGCTTGAGCATCACGTAGACCACGAAGACGCTGACGAGGAAGGCGGAACAGCTGGCCATGACGAACATGGCCAGCTGGACGGACTCGTCGGTGGGCGCGGTGGCTGCCTGGGCCACGGCCGGGGCGGCGGTGCGATGGATGAAGTGCGAGCGCGTCAGATCCGGCCGGAGGCGATTGCCCAGCAGCCGGAAGCCGCCCGACTGCACGGCCATCTCGATGGCGTAGGCCATGTCCACCTTGGACTCGTTGTGCAGCTCGAAGCGCACGATGACGGAGCCGTCGAAGTTCTCCTGGACGCGCAGATTCTCCACGGCGGAGCCGAGCAGCTGCTGCAGCTCCCGCCGTATGGCATCATAGACGTTCCGCACGCCGGCTCCGGCCTGCTCCGAGCTGTTGCTCATGTGCAGTTCGATGGAGACGGACTCGATGGGCACGTGGCTGCAGTGGCTCTCGCCCAGCCGGAAGGTGTGCGTCGCCGGCAGCTGGTTGCCGGCGGCATCAACGCACCAGCAGCTGCGCTCGCTGCACTGCAGCGGCTCGAAGGCGCCGGCCGCGTCGCAGCTCACTGGGAACGTGGCCGTGGCGGCCATGGCGCGGCAGCGCGTCGTGTTCAGCTGCATGGGCGCCGTCTCCACGGACAGCTGGGAGTCCAACAGCGAGTGGGTCAGCTCCATGCTGCGCTCCGTGGGCTGCAGCCGTGCCTCCAGCCCGTCCAGATCCAGATCCAGATCCATGCTATTCACATCGTTCAGCAGCGTCAGCTGCTCTATCAGCTGCTCCATCAGTGGATCGGCTGGCTCCAGCTGCTTGCGTGCGCGCGCCTGCCGGCTGTTGCAGATGGGCTCCGTGTCCCGGGTCAACGTGCCCTTGAGCGGCGCACCCTTGCGGTCGGCGCACCAGCAGACGCCATACGGACTGGCCATGGATTGCTCGGAATCAGTGTCACTGCTGCTGGCAAAGGCGCGGCTGACAATCTGCGAGCTGCTGCTCGTGGGCAGCGCTGGCTGCTTGCCCAGGCACTGCACGGGACTCCAGTGGCCGGTGATGGGATCGCAGCGCGGCTGGAACCAGACGGAGGAGTGGCCACTCCTCTGCGCGGCCAGACTGTTCTTTAGCTTGAGGCGTTCGCAGGGCGTGAGCACTGAAAGAGAGAGAGAGAGAGAGAGAGAGAGAGAGAGAGACAGAATCAATATACATCCAGTTGCATCATCAATTCCTTCTTCCACTCACCTGGACAGACGGCATGGCAGGCCAGTTCGTTGTGGAAGAGATTCTTGGTCTGGCAGGAGGGTGCCTCGGCATCGATCTGGATGGAGAGACACTTGTTGGCCTTGGGACTGAAGCGATAGCGCGTGACGTTGCGCCCGCTCTGGGCGCTGGCCAGGCACTGGGCGTCCATGGACTCGAAGCAGACGTCGCGCGTCTTGGAGCAGCAGACGCCGCGATTGCTCACCGGATTCAGCTGGCAGGAGTGCGTGGTGGGGCAGCTCTCCTGCTCGTTGTGCGGGCCGCAGCTGACGTCCTGCTCGGCCTGCTGCAGCGGGCGGCCCTCGGCGCAGACGGAGTCGCGCCGCGGCACGCAGATGGGCATCCGGGGGCAGGGCGTGTCCACGCACTCCACGCTGATCAGCTGGCACTCCTCGTCGCTGGCGCAGCTCAGCTCGGCGCAGTAGTCGCGGCAGGCGCAGCTCGGGCAGCCGTGCTCGTCCATCTGGAAGCCGCTGTCGCAGCGCGCACTCGCGGAGCAGTTCGCGGGCGGGCAGGCGTAGCTGGAGTTGGCTGTGCAGATGGGCGTGGCTGGGGCCTTGACCCGGGTGCCGGGCAGTGGCTCGCCCTGTTCCGTGACGCACCAGCAGCTGCCGTCGGGCGTGCACTGGACCTGCTCCCACCTGCCCGTCTGCGGGTCGCACTGGGCGACGCTCATCTGGCGCGCCGGGATGCCCAGCTCGGAGCTCTGGTGCAGCTGGATGGCCTGCAGGTGCTGGCAGGCGGTCTTCAGCTGGGGCTCCACGCACTGCGTGCCGCAGCCGTTCGAGCAGCAGCGCCGCGAGCCCGCGCAGTGGGCATCCGTGCGGCACTCGTAGCCGCAGACGTTCGCGTCCAGGTTATCCGTCGGCCCGGGCGGCACCAGGTAGGGGCACTGGCCGGGCTTGCGCGGCAGGCAGGCGGGCACCGGGGGGCAGTACTCGCCCTCGCAGCTGACGTCCACGATACGGCACTCCTTGCTCGCGCCGCAGTCCACGTTCTCGCAGGGATCGCGGCACTGGCAGGCCGGGCAGCGGGTGTGCGGATCCAGGGCGAAGCCGTACTCGCAGCCCATGCGGCAGGTGAGGTCCAGGCAGTCGAGCTGCTCCCGCAGCTGCTGGCAAGTCTCGTCGCTCACGTTGTAGCCCCGCGACTGGGGTATCTCGGTGCCGAAGCTGTCCACGCACCAGCACTGCTCCACCTCCATCTCGACCAGGTCCTCCTCGGCCGGCGTCGTGCGCTTCGCCGCCGTCGCCACCTTCTTGAAGTCCGCGGCGAACAGTTGCTGCTGCTCGGCGCCCACGTCAATCACCTTGGCGCTGCGCCCCATCCCCTGCACGGGCCGCACCTCCCTCGGCCCACCCGAGGCCACCTGCACCTTCAGCGCGCCGTCGTCCACGCGGTAGAGTCTCAGGCGCTCCGTGTCGCGGCGGCTCCGCTTCGCCCCAGCCAGCAGCATCCGCATCCTCCTGATCGTGTTCTGCTCCAGTATCTGGCGCTGCTCCGCCCGCGTCACGCGGATCTTGCGCAGCTCACACTGTCGTCCCGCATAGTCGCCCTCGTCCGTGCAGCGCGGAGCTGGCATCGCCAGCTGCATGCCCGCTTCGGTGCCCTCCATGCGCTCCGAGAAGTCGCGCAGATATTCGCACACTGGGAGGGAGAGAGATGGGGAGATGGAGAGATGAAATTGTTGAAATTATTGAATGATTGACATGGATTTTGATAGATAGGTTCATTTCTTTTCCGACTTACTGGTTTGTTGTCTCCCCGTTGACTGATCCTCTGCGGCTCCTGTGGCTGTTGTCTGCTCCGGCAGCGGGCAGCAGACGCTCTCCGCCTCGCGGTGCAGCTTGGTGCATTTGTACTGCTCGGGACACATGATGTGGTTGCTCATGGAGCGACCCTGCTTGGACTCCGGTTCGGGCTCGAAGAATGCTGTGGGCTGGAAACTGCGCGCCTGCCGCTCCTCGAAGCAATACATAACCTCGCCGCTGACCGTGTCCGATAGTGGGGTGCCGACGTCACAGGGATTGGAGTAGGCTAGGTCCGGCTTGCAGACGGGCCAAGAGGCGCACAGCGAGGAGCCCGACTCGCACAGCGGATCCGTGGCGACCTCGCAATGTGAGCCCAGGGCGCACTTGAAGCCCTCGCAGGGCTCCGAGCACTCGCAGGTGGGACAGCCATTGTGATCGTTCTACGGGGAGAAGAGATTCATGATCAGCTGTCTATTAATCCTTGTAGCTCTTCCAGCTTCACTCACCTTGAATCCGTATTCGCAGACAGCGGCGCAGATGTTCGTATCGCACTGCTCCATCTGGAAGCTGCGCGCGTAGGAGCGGCTGATCATGTTCTCCCAGCCGTCGCAGTTGACGCTGTTGGCCGCGCCCATGGATTCCTTGATCTTGTGCCCGGTGCGGGGATCCACGCACCAGCAGACGAGTCCGTTACGGGAGCACTGGCGCGGCGTGTACTGTCCGCCGGGTCCGTTGCAGTCGGGCACGTAGCCGCGTCCCTCGCGCTCGTTCAGCGCCAGGACATCGGCCAGCGCCTTGGCCTGATGGCATCCGGTCATGTTCTGGGGCTGCTGGCAGTTGAACTGGCAGCCCTTGGTGAAGCAGCACTTGTCCAGGTTGCGGCACTCCAGGTCGTGGCTGCAGGGCGCGCCGCACATGTAGCCCGTGCGCTCCGTGTACGTCGATTGCTCGGGGGCCGGACAGACTCCGGGCTTTTGGAAGGTCAGCGCACTGGGACAGCAGACTCCGTAGTCATTGCCAGACTCCACCAGGCACTGGTAGAGCGGCGGGCACTGGGGCTTGCCGGCATCCAGGCCGCACAGGAAGGGCCTCACGCTGTCCTCGATTGACAGGGGCAGTCCGGCCGGACAGTAGTTGGCCAGCGAGCGCGCTTTCTTGCAGGTGGGCAGCGGCGGGCAGGGCTCCGACTTGCATTGGACCTCCTGCAGCTGGCAGGTCTGGCCACGCGGACACTCTAGACCGTCGCACGGATCCCGGCAACGGCAGACGGAGCAGCCCGTCTGTGGATCACGCGCAAAGCCGGACGGACAGAACATACGGCAAGCAGAGGCAGCACAGTGCGCCGGCTCCTGGCACTGGACGCCGGCGCGTGTGGCATTGCGACTGCCCGGCAGCTCCACGCCGTACTCATCAATGCACCAGCAATCCTCGCCAGCGCGCTCGTTGGCGCACTGCACGCTCTCGAACTCTCCGGTCTTCCTGCAGCGGGGAATGCGCACAGCTCCCGCTGCGGCGCCTCCGGCCGGCTGCAGCGCCTTGGCACGGCGCGTCTCGGCGCGCCTCAAATGCTGACAGGCTGTTAGGTTGGCTGCAAGTAGAGGGTGGCAGAGGGCGAGGGGTGGGTGAGTCAGCGGGGCGCTTGGCATAGTTTCGTGTTATTCAACCGAGCAAAAGTGGACAGAAAAACCCAGCTGCAAAGTCGGTTTCACTTTTAGCGAACGTGACGCGTTTATTGTGAATGAAACGACAAGCAGACAGCTAATTGTGAGTGTGATCGACTAACAGATACCCAGTAAAGAGACTAAGAGGTGCAAAAGTGGAATAAGTTTAGTTCATTTTTCTGGCTTTGCCATCTATGTAGTTTAAGATTTGCTTGGGCTATCTAACTGTCAAATTATGAACGATTAACTGATCTTTGAAATTAATTTAATTTTTACTAGAAATGACCATCTTTGACTAGATTTTATTTCTTTTAGAATTATATAATAATTATATAAGTTTTAACATATTTAATATGGTTGGAATCCTGTAATTATACATATCGATATTTATCGATTTATATAATATAAGCCACATAATAAAATTTAAACATCATAACACTTCATGTAAGTTCAAATTGTTTTGAATTGTAAGTACAATAAAGTTATCGATATTTGGGTTAACTCTAATATTATATGAGTCATACTTTAACATATTCTATGTAATCAAACTTACTCATAACAACACTTAATTCAAGCTAAAAAAGTTAATGGCTACATATCGATATATATCGATATTGACTTAACTCTATACGCAGACAAAAATGTATAGAAAACATGTATTGTGCCGACTCTAATAGAGGCAATATGACGCATTCGATTATCAAAGCTCCAAACGTGTACGACATAAGTTCAAATAGCTCCATAGCTACCAATCGATACATATCGATTTATTAAAATCCTTTTTATATATACGAAAGTTCAATATCAATGGTTAATATAGCCTCTTGTAAGATACATTTTAAAGATTGTATAGATAATAAGCTACACAAAGTCAATTTTTAATGAGTACAGTGAATATCGACTATATCGAGTCCACAGCAAGAAAGAAACTTATTCACAATTGTGCACAAATGACAACAGCTGCTGATTGCTGTTGACTTTTATTTGCTGGTTATCTCAGGGCCAACATTGTGAGCACTTGTATTCGCATTGCGTTTGCTATTGGCCAAAGCGACGTATGCGCAATTAGCTGAAATGGCCCGAACCATTAACGCCAGGCGGCGGATGCTTTGCTTTGAGCATTCTACATAAGGCAGAGTCATTGTCTATTGCTCGCTCGTTGCTTATGTAATTTCGTGTGCGGCACATCATGCGGCTTTTAACTAATACACTCGCTTCTCTTCCCTTTGCCTCCCCCACACTGCAGTCTTCCCTGGCTCGTGGTTTTTTACTATACGCAACGCTGCCTTTTGGCATTTCGCAAAAGTCGAGACGACGCGCTCGCTGAGTTTCAGCTGGTCTATCGTCTGGACAGTTCACGTAATGCATTCGAAATGCATTCGATAATGGAGCTGTTGACGGACCTAAGCTGACCCTTAGGGCGCATGTGAATAGATCATCTGCCAGCTCAGAGCTTACTATTCGAGTAATCAGGAAAGTGAAAGTTTGTTAAGTCAAGTCATCAGTAAGCCTATATGGACTATGTAATATCTGTCTTTCATATAAAGTCTTTGAGGTTATAAAAGCTGAAATATTTTCCCATTATTTATATATAGTTTTCTTTTCATACAATATAAAACTTTTGTTTGTATAAGCTCTATACTTTATATGATACCCATTCAGACATTCATTCAGACACAGCTTTTGTCTTTAAACATGTATTTCATTGTCTTAAAGACTTAAGTTTATGCTATAGATCAATTCCAACAGCCATATAACACTGCTTCCTTATATGTTTAGATCACTCAGTCCTATAATGATATACTAAAGTCGGTCATCTTGTGTCTGGCCCTTTTCGCTTCTCTTTATATACTTCTGTAAATTAAGTAAGCGAACATAATTTGTTGACTTTTTCTAACCAAAAGCTAGACTTTGCTTTTCCAAATTAGATGTTTATTGGGCGCGTTGAATTTGTATCCGATTTCAAGTTTAATAAGCTTAAAGGTTTTCGAGAGTTTTTTTTGCTGAATTTGCTAAACCGCTACCATATATGCTGTGGCATGTATTTCTATTACTTTTTTCTATCTCATTCTTCCTCTTCCTCTCTCGATCTTTATGTTTTTCTCTCTGTTTCATGTTAGGGCATTAAACACTCCTAACTCTTTTTCTGTCTGATATCTATCGATCTTATATCTCGCTATCCTTCTTTTCTCACTAGTGCTCTCTATCTATACTTATCTCTGAGATTCTCTCTCTCTCTTTCTCTCTCTCTCTCTCTCTCTCTCTTTTACTTTCTCTTTCACAAAGTCTTCTTCTGTTCTTTCTATCTTTCTATTACTCATTCTATTTCTATCACTTTTCCCTGCTATCCTTCTCCTTGTTGTTCTCTATCACTATCTCTTTCTTACTCTCTGCCTCTCTCTCTCTCTCTCACTTATGGTTATTTTTCGACAAGCCTCTTATGGTATATGCGTAACGTATACACATAAATGCACTTCTCTTATCAGATCATATTCAAGTCCCTCTCTATATCTCATTTTTACAATGTGTCATCCCATCATATATGTTTATACACATGACTGTATCTCTATCTTAAGAGCATGTATATTTTATTGTCATACCAACATCCGGCTTGCATTTTCACTGCTATGTTAATTGCTAAATTTTTACCACGATATTATTTTTGCTTGCTTCTTTTTTTTTTTTTTGAGCTCTTTTCACCAGAAATTAAATGAAAGTTTCTGTGTATTTTTGTTGTGTGTATAAAATGTGTGTGTGTCTTTTTTTTGGCAGCGCCTCGTGTTGTGTTTGTGATTTGGTATTTCGATCGAATGTCTCGCTTGGCATTCGGCTTTCGATTCATGAATGAAAACAAAAACCAATTAAAAGAAAAATGGGAAACGTGATTGATTCTACTTTGCGGGCGAGCGAAATCAAGTTTGTCGCCTAAGTCTTTCGTTCGCAAGCGTAACGAAAACGAAAACAAAAGCCGCAATAGACAACGACCGGCAGAGACGCCTCTAGGCGCGCTCTGACCGACTGACACACTCATACAGTGTGCTTCCTCTTCTAGCTAGCTGGAACAGCTGTGTGTGTGTGTGTGTGTGTGAGTGTAACGGCTTTTCGGGCAGTCTATTTCAAGTTCGTGCTTTGAGTCTCGCTGCGGGCCCCGGGCTAAGCGCTTTTTAATGATCGCCGTGCTATATTTAGCGCCCGCTCGCCGTGTTCTACACGAATTTCCCAAACACGCTAATTGCCGCATGCATTTTGCAACATTTGCAATTGGCTTTTAACGATCCGAGCAACATGCTCCACATAAACAGCGCAGCGAACGGGGTTCATTGACTGACCAAAAAAACGACTACAGAAAACAAACCGAGTCAAGAAACCAGAAAGAACGGTTAGACGCAGCTGAACGAAGCCTAAATACTCTTGCAGAGCTGTTGCACAGTTATGGCAAGTACAGTGGCAGTCAATAGTATTTATACATGTTTGCTTTTCTTTAGATATTTTACTAAGGAAGATCTTTTTTGGTTACTGTCTCTTAACTCTTCATTCTTCATATATGATCAATTTAATTATATAATTTAAAACCAATTTGAGTGCTAAAAATTATCATTCTAAGTATCCTAAAAAAGGACAAACAAGTAATGGGGGTTAGATTTCGAAAATTTTCAAGATAATTATTTAAGAGGCTAGAAGATGCTATTTAAAAATCAAAGGTTAAGTCCTCTTTATGTTGCAAAATGTAAGCAAACAAAAGCAAAGCATTTTGGTGGAGATTGAAGGATTAGTAAGTACCCGAAACTCAGGCCGAGTTGTTGCTACAAGCATTCTAACTACTATATGTTATAATGGTTGAGTGTATATGTCCATGAACAAGAATGCTTGATATAGTAGCTAAACCTTTGTTTTATATCTCACGATAAGAAATCTTGACCTTTAAGATTCGAACTCGTATTTTAGTCTTGCTCCTTGCGATCCTAAACTTAATAAGTTAACCGTATATTGAAACTATTGAGGTAATGTGATGTTATATTGTTTATTGAAGCCAATGTCAATACAAATTTGTTTAGCTTTGCAATATTGCTTGATTGATGTGAATTCAGAATATATAATCTCAGATATATACATATCTGCAAACCGTAGCACCTCTTTAAGCTCTTCACTGAGTTACAAATGGCTCGACAAAGTCTTGTTACCCCCTTGAAGCATATGGCGCTAGCAGTCATTGACTCTTGTCTGTCTCGCTCCCTCCCTGTCGATCCCTGCCACGCCCACTTTTTTGGTGTTCCACTTACCAGTTGAGCGCTTGGCCTGCGCAGCCTGCAGCGCGAGCAGCAGCAGCAGCAGCGAGAAGAGCCTCAGCCAGCGTTGTTCACAATGCATGTTCAACATGTTGAGAGACAAACATCCAAAAAACGAAAGACGAAAAAAAGTTGCCAAAAAAAGTTGGAAAAAGATTTCCTGTTTCTTGTGGCAGCAGCTGCAAAAAAAAGTGTAAAAAGAGAGTTAACATTAAGTACAGCTATGCAAAGGTGAGTGTGTGATTGTGTGTGTGTGTGTGTGTGTGTGTGTGTGTGTGTGTGTGTGTGTGTGTGTGTGTGTGTGTGTGAAGTTGTGTGTCACGTTTGACGTCACACACGCTGGCGTTGCGCTTCAGAGACCGAAACCGGGCATGAGAAATGAGAAATGAGAAATTCAAATTAATATTCAAAAAAGCAAATATGCATACGAATACTTTCACTAGACATTGTTGTTGAGCTTGTTGTTATTGTTTTTTTAATGGCTAAAGAATTCGGTAGATGCGAGATACTTGATGGCTGCATAATTTTGGGCTGCTAGACTATTGCGCAATGGGCAAAGCGGAAGCCTCAGCCGCTGTTCGGGCGGGGGTTACGAACAAAGCTCGGGTCACGGACTGCAGTCATTGTCTGTGCACGGCTCAAAATATTTAGCAGCAGCTGTTGCTGTTGCTGTTGTTGTTGTTGTTGTTGTTGTTGTTGCTGCTGTTGCTACCATTGAAGGCGAGTGATTAATCTGCGCTTTCACTTTGCCAAGCATCAGCCAAGCAGCCGTCGCCGCAATTGCTGCGCCAGTGTACACAATATTTTTGCCAGCACTATTGAAATTCACTTTTTTCATTCTCTCTTTCTCTCTCTCTCTCTCTCTCTCTGTCTGTCGCTCGCTCTTCGTGCGTTTTCCGGTCCATTGCCAGCAATGATGACGCCGCCGCTCGGCTTTAATCACACGACGATTTATTTTCACTAATTATAATGCACACAGCAGCGGCGGCAGCAGCGGCAGCTGGCCTAAACAGCTGATCGGCTAATAAATCCAATTGGAGTCGAGAAAAAAGTTCGTTGCCTAAGTCATTTGTTTTTTATTTTCGTCTTCTCTTAGGCACTTCAAAATGTGACAAGCAACAACAATGACAAACAATTTTTTTTTCTGAACAAAGCGGTACAGCCTACAACAACAACAACAACAACAACTATAATGAAATTTCAATACGGAACTAGCCAAAATAAAGGCCAAACACTTTATAGAACACGTTTTGCAGATATTTGCTTCAGGAATTTTAGAGAGAAGTTTAGTTCGGATATCTTATATGTAATAACATAGTGTGATACTGCTTAGTAAGCATAGTTTAGCTATTTAGTAGTATATAAGATGCTATATAAGGACTGACCCACCTAGAGTGTTACTATTTTCATTAGCTATATTTCAGAGTATGCATAACTATTCCCATATATCACAATACCTCTAGCTTAAATAAGAAATGCATTGAAATGTTTTACATTAAAAACTAAAGAGTTTTTGGTTTAGAAGAACTGAAATAAGTTTGAAATATATAGTATATGATATACCCTAATCCCAAACATTTCCCAACTTTGGTAAAGTTTTCATGGGAGAGTTTCCAGCAATATATACAACATTTATGTCTAGGGTATCTGTGACTTTGACTCTAATTACTTGAAGCCAACTGTTTTTTCCAGTTAGCTATTTTTTTATTTTTATTTTTTCAACTCTTTTGGGCTATTGTAAGGTTCCACCTAAAACGAGGTCAAACAACATTTCGTTCACCTGCAATATTTTCCCTCATTTGGCTGCAAAATGAAATTTCACGCTTTGCTTGAACTTGAGGCGATTTTTTCCCAGTTGTTCGCAAATGTTTTTTTATTTTTTTGCTAGAGATGCAAAGATTTCACCATGGCCAAAAAGGTAACTAAAATAAACTGGCTAAGCTTGGGCTGTTTGTCATTGAAATATTTGCAGGCACTGTTAAAGCACTGTTGACCCTGTCACATTAGCTGCTTTGCTATGCTTGGCCTGGCCCAGAGCCGTATGACAGTTAGTAGAGTGTAAAGTTTAACGATTGGTGAAATGAGGTCACAAGTCAAACAGCTGTTGGTTGGGCGCACAATGTGGGGAGAACAAGTAAGCAAGAACCCTTCGGACAGGTGCCGATAGAGAAGTTCCCTAAACGATCTATGCAGAGCATGTTGATGATTAGAAGCAGTGATAAGTACGACATATGAGTGAGAATCCTTTATTAAATATTGTAAGTATTAGCTAAAAAGTGAGAACCTTTGAATCAAGTATAGAAATGTTGATCTATTGATCAAAAGAGACAATTTTAAATTAAGCTGAAGTATTAGAGAACAACTGATAGAAAAGATGGTCTATTAGCTATGAGAGAGAATATTTAACTGCGCATAGTTAAAGATTTTTAGATATTAGCTAAGGAGTGAGTATCTATGAACTAAGTACAGAAATGTTGAAATACCAGCTAAAAGAGAGAATCTTTAAAGAAGTTCAATGAAAGAGCAACCTTACCTTTAGCTATGAGAGAGAATCTGTAACTGTATCTTTTCAGATATTATCTAAGGAGTGAGAATCTATGAACTAAGTACAGATATGATAAAAAACCATATAAAAGAGAGAATCTTTAAAGAAGTTCAAAGAAAGAGAAACGTTTTCTTAGTACTTATGTACTCTGAGATAAAAGAGAGAATCTTTATCCAAGCATTAAGCTGAACATTTGCTTAACTATGAGAGAGAATCTTAGATAAGATACTATGAGAAATGTTGTCTTACTAGCCAAAAGAGAGAATCTTTTTACTGTACTAAGAAATTATTGAGAAAGTTTAGAATTATGAGCAAGAATCTTTATTCAAATTCCATCTTAAATATAAACAAATTAACCAGAAAGAAACTTAAATTCAAGTACTAATAAGATCTCTATGAGAAAGAACTTTTGGTCAGATACTGACAGAAATATGGCCAGCCCAAGCAATTGAGGTGTCTCAAACACCTAGACTCTTAAAGCATTTGAAAGCTGTTCCAAATTCGGTGCGAGCTGATTCACTTCTCGACTTTTTGGCTTTAGTTTCGGTTACTTTTTTTTGGGTTTTTGCACGGCTTTCTGCTACAGTTATTATTGCGTGTGCACTCACTTGCGAAATGCTTCCAAATGCTTAAGTCTTCCACAGTCTAACGGCGCTTTGCTGGGCTTTAGCGCAGTTAAAGTCGGTTTTTTTTCATTTTTTATTTCAGTTCTCTTTTTTGTTTAATTTTTGGACCGAGTTGTAAACTGTCCGCATCGCGCTTGGGACCCACCACTGCGCACTGCTGCGCCCATTTACAATGTTTGTTTATTATTATTGGGTAATAAGCCTATTTGTGTGGATTTTTACCGCTCTTAATTACAATATGATGTCATGCGGCTATTATTTGTGTAGTGTATCGATAAAGTATGACGACCAAAATCATAGATTGTCAATTGTGCTCAGAGTAAGCTAGAGCTACGTTTGGTAAACTCTGTAATTGAAAACTTAATGAAATTATGAATTTTGAGAGGGGAATTGCATTGAGTGCAAGCTGAAATCGGTTTAACTTGGATTATATCAATATTATTAGTTGTTGATGTTGAGCTTAAGTCTTGAGAGTTTGATGAAGTTTAAAAAACAAAAACATATTTTCATATGCGGAGGTAAAAGGCAACTTCTTCAAATAAATATTTTTTTTAGATCTCTGGACTTTCGTTAATTCTTTTTTGGAAGACGTTTTTTGCCAAACGAGTAAATTTTTATGATGACAAAATCCCTTTTAAAGCATTTTTCGTCATATACACATATTCAAATGTTTAGTTATTTGAATGTTATGCCTAAGATAACTAACTAAAATAACTCTTACTTTAGGTATATATATAATTAGGTAAATATTTAATATAAATATATATTATTTAAAGTTTTTTATAAAAAATAAATTTTTAAAATTTTTTAAAAATAAATTGCAATTGTAATTTATTTTTTTTAAATATATAATTAATTTTCCTACGAAAATATTCAAATTTTAATTTTAAATAAAATGAATTTTCTATTATTATTATATGTATTTATATTAATTTAAATATTTTATAATATCAATTAAGTTCACTAATTATTATTTTTAATTCAAACTATATATTTAATTAAAAAAAAAAAAAAAGATTTATTTCATTAATTTGTTTTTAGTTGTAGATAGTTTGATTTAAAATATTATTATGAAAAAATTAATCTTTCTTATATTTTTTTTTAATTTTATAAAAATAAAAAAATATAAAAAATAAAAAAAAAATAAAAAAATGTAAAATTCTATAAATTTTTTGTAAGTTTGCACTTACAAAAAATAAAAATAAATATATTTTTAAATAATTAAAAGGCAGAAATAATAAAAAATAATACAATAAATAATACAAACAATTATAGCACTAAATACATAATAACATTTACTTAATTTATCTAGATATCAATTTTATTTATTTACTTTAAATTCCACAAAATTAAATTGACAAATGTCATTTTGATAGTCGTATTTTTTTATACATAGTTTCAAATCAGATTTTTTGCCACCTATCGAAACGACCTTCGTAAACTGCGCAAAACATTTGACTAAGAGTTCGAACTTGTGTGTTTATTTGCTTATCTGACGCGTTGCTCGTTATTCATTTTCTGAGTGCGAAACAAAATGCCAGCGGGTTGCCTTGAGCCAGCCAAAAAGAAACCGAAATGAGTTTTGGATATGGATTGAAGTGTTCGAGATGGACAGACGACTCATTTATGAGTGTGCCCATAAAAGTTTCCCAGTTTCGATTTCAGGGGGGAAATTATTGCTCAACAAACCTGTTGTCCAATCGGAGTACGAATTCCAATCGGAGTGCAGCTAATCCAATAAAAAGTGAAACTATTTCTAGTTGCGATTTTGTGCTTTAATCCAAGTGCACTTGGCTCTATGGTATGCGCGTATTTCTTCTCTCTTATTTTTCTATTTTTATTTTTATTTTTTAGGTGCTGGGCTTTAATTTGCGATTTTCACAATTTCACTTGCACACACACACACAAATATATCTATATGTATATACACTCTCGTAAATTTGATTTTCACTTTGAATTTCTTTGAATTTCTCTCGTAACGTATTTTGAGATTCGCGTGCGACTTGAACGGCGTACAAAGCTCATTTGAGCCATCGTTGGCGCACCTCCAGAGCTCTTAGCGGTGCCCAGCTCGTTATGGTGGTGCTCTGCTCGGCTCAGCTCTGTCGGTGGTTCGATCCAACATGTTGCATGCGAATTTCGAGAAAAACACTCACAACTTACGCATGTGAATTTTGGTTTTCGTGTTGGGAATTTTGAAATCGGTTTGAACTCATTTATTTCGGGAGTCGAATTTAAGTCGTGACACGAAGTTAACTGAAGCACGACGACATATTAATGCTTGGTGTTACAGTGCACTGCTACTACAGTTTAGGTTTAGTTTGTTAATCTGATTTATATATCTGTTTATATTTAGATTATAAATATATTCGAAAAAAAAACATTATTTATTTATTTTGCATTTTGAAATTCTTTTCAAGCATTTTGCGGAGGTTCGATTTGGTTTGAAGTGTGCTTTTATATACCTACATTTGATCATATGTTTAAGGTTCGAACTTTATTTTCTCAATTCTTGCTTCTCTTAAGCATAAAAATAGTTTCGATTTGATAAATTTTTATTATTTTAAATATAAAAATTTTAAACTAAAAAATCAGTTTTCAAAGTTATGAAATAAATTGTGTTTTTAACTAAAATTTCGTTACATTATCTATTCTAGATCGAATTTAGAAGTTTTCTAGAAGTTTTTCTGCAATTCCCTATGTTGGACTATACTAAAACCTTATGCTCATCAATTTTTCCTCTAAAGGTGCGCCGTCTGCTCATTCACGCACGCACCACCGCACCACTGCACCACTGCGCCACACACTTCTATGGCAATCGCTTGATTCATAGAGTTCAATTCAAGCATTTGCTATGTACAACACTTAGCCAGGTGCGTGACAACCTTCGTTGGCCGACTTTGCCGACGGCCACGGGGTAAACCCGATCCATCCAATCAAATAGTTCCCAACCTGGCTGAGTCAGTGTGACGTCTGCAATGGCGGATATACATAAGTCTCAGATCTGATCTCAACTGATCTTAGCCAAGGGCACAGCTTTAACACATTTTCGACATTTGATGTCAAAACAAATCTTTTTTTTTTGGTTTTTTTTTTCATATTTGTTTTGGAGCAACTTCCGCTTCGCTTGGTTTTCGCACGCTTTTGCCATACTTCAATGACTTTCTTCTTTAATTTCATTAATAAAAGCTGATCGAGCCATCATTAAATTAAGTGCTGCCCGTATAGCTTCGTCTCACAAAAGACATTACCAAAAATTATGGCAGAGCCGGGAAAAGTTGAAAAAAAGTTGCTTTACAATTATAATAATTGTATTTTCGTATTTTTGGGTGGGATTTTGATGCTCTGAGTTTTTAGTGGGGCATCTGAGCTTATGCATACCGTTTGAAGGGTTTACATTGAGCTTAAGCAAAAGAGATTTTTTATTCTCTGCTTCAGCAACATTTTTTCAGGATCATTTCATGATGTTATGCTATGATATTGTATAATGATAAACTTATGTATATGTGATATGTGATATGTATGTCTAATTGCTGTATGCTTACCGTTATTGCTGATGAGATTGTATAGAAGTTTTTTAGAGAAATAATATATACATAAAAGTCGGTCAATATCAAATATAAAGTTAAGTGTACTGTCGCAAGTCTCTCTTCCTCTATATATAAATCTCTCTCTCTATATCTCTCTACTTCTCTTGACATTCTTGCACAGTCTAACACCCACTCTCAATTTCTCTATATATTTTCGTTTCTCTGTATTTTTTCTCTCTCTCGCTCTATACTCATCTCTCTCTCTCTCTTTCTGCTCTTCTCTCTCTCTCTCTCTGCTCTTCTCTCTCTCTCTCTCACTCCGCTCTTCTCTCTCTCTCTTAGGCGCATTCTTTTATAACTACATATTACAGCAATTGGACTTACATTTACTTATCCTCTTTTTCTTTTCTTCCTCTTTTTCTCATACTCTCCTTGTCAATCTCTCTCCATGTTCTGTCCCTCTCTCTTAAGCCCACTTTACCACAGCTAACCCAAAATTATATATCAATTTAAAGCTATGCAAGCCGTCCATCCATGCTCTGATCTTCTCTGCTTCATCTCCAGTTGCAGTCACATATCTTAAAGGCCACGCCTTAAACGTGCCACGCCCCTGCAGCAGAGCCCACTGCCTGTCTGTCAGCTTGTGTGACGTCTTCGCCAGGCGAGCGAAAGTGAAAGTTCTGTGCGCTGGTTTTATAAGGCCAACACGAGCTGTGTCGTCGAGTCGGTCAATATCAAAACGATGCTAACAAGTTTCATAAACGGCAGAAAGAAAACCAATAAAAAGCCTGGAATATATTTAAATATATATGTTAAATAAAAGCCCTTGGCATTGCATCATTTTGTTCAGTGTTTTATTTTGTTTATAATAAACTAATTTTATATATATATAATATATATATATATATTTATTAATGACTTTTAACTAGTTGTTGTTGTTGTTTTTGTGTTGTCAAAGAATATTTGATTTAAAACTCTCACAGAACAAACGAGTCTTGAGTGGAGTTTGTTCATTCATTAACTTTACATTGTGATCTCTCTGTACTGAAGGAGGAGGGAAATAGTTTATTAAAAAAATAATCCAAAAACAATCTAAATTCGATTTGAAAACATGTTTGATGAGCTTTAAGGAAACTTTTGCTGAATTTGTTTGCTTTGTTTTGTTTATATCTCGTAACACTGTTGGGATCTGTATATATAGTTTAGTATATATATATATATATATATATATATATATTTAAAAAGTGGTTGACAAGTGCCTTTTGATTCTGTTTTTCATAGCTGTCTCTAGTTACAAAGTGCATTTCATTTGTTGTTGTTGTTGTTGTCCAAGTGGAAACCTTAGGCTTAATTTTGAGTTTTTCTTGTTGTTCGAAATCGAAAATTTGTATAATTTTTACTTTTTTGTTATTTGAATTTTGTTTAGTTTAGTTTGCTATTTTTTGTTTAATAAAAATTTAAGATACATATGTGATTTTTTGTGGGGCGCATACTATACATATACATACATATATATATGCATACATTACGTATATATATATATATCATATATTTACATCATAATTTCATGTTCGTTCTCCTCGCTCTTTTGTTGTAAATATTTGCACAGAAACAAAATACTATATTAGTTATGTTCTCTTGTATTATTATCCATTATGTATGAACACAGTATTTAGCAGATTTATGAATGTTGTTCTTGTTTTCAATCATCTGTTATAAAGATCACTTGTTCTTCTTCTTCTTTTGCTAAAATGATTTAAAATGTCTTTTTGTTGTAACTAGCAAAACAAAAAAAAGAGTTTTAAGTTAAGTAAAGTAAAGAGAAAACATAATCAATTGCTTAAATAAATTCTAACAACACGCTTAAACTGTATATATTATATTTATATATATCTGTATATATATAAAAAAAATTGTATTGGATTTTACATATGTTTTGCCTGCTGTATAAATAATAAATAATAAAACATTTACAACTATTTTGCAACGCTACGCACGACCTATCAACTATATCAAATCGTATATATAACTCCGTATATAAATATGTCCTTTTGCTAAAAATTATTTGCCGTTATTATTAGTATTATTATTATTATTATTAGTAATTAATGTTATCATTAGTAATCAATTAATCATATTTAATATTATTTTCATCGTACTCTCGTATCGCTCGTATTTTTAGGGTATTAGACTAATTGCATTAAAGTAGTAATAACTGCGGATTATCAACTTGCTAGCGGCGCGTGTGTTTGTGTGTGTGTATGTGTGTGTGTTAGATAAAGATAATCTGAAGCATATATGCTAGTAATCTATTATCTAATTGTACACATTATATCATATCATCATTCTCATGTGTTTGTGTATTTCATTATGTACAACTATCTGGATGCTGACTCTGCTTGCGCTTCGCTTTCGGCTCCTTGGGATGCTGCTCGATCGAGGGACGTCGCGGATTCCCAAGCGTGACTAAAGCGCTCGCCACGGCCAGACCGGCCGATTGACCGGGAGGTGCTTGCGGTAGGCCACCTGAGGGATAGTGAATAAAATTTATATTAATGAGATAGTTCAAGACTTGATATCTTTACGGATGGATTGATTGTGCTATTGCTGAACAAAGCTCAAAGCTAAGTGGCTGCATTTCTTTAAGCTGTGGGCTTATGTAATTGGTTTTGGTTAAACTTAAAGCTTAGATCATACAAATTAACAAATATTAACAGTTATTATTGCTCTCCTTCTATACATATACATTTCTGCTAAATACACACCCGTGGGCAGCCGGACTAGAAGCGAGAGCACTGCGGCTCGATTGCCATTGCAGGGCTCCAAGGCAATTGGACTGGGACACTCCTGAAAAAGAAAAAAAAAACACAAAACATTCAGTATGCTTACACTGGATACCCTCACTCTCACTCTCACTCCCTTTTACCTTTTTGCGTTTCTTGGACATGTTGGCAATGCCCTCCAGCGTCAGGCTCAAGTCGATTGTTTCGCGTGGCTCAATGTCAACCAAAACCTAATGAATAATTGAGAATCAGAAATTAAGCACAACTATAGGGTATATTGGGCCGCTCACCTGTGAGAATGGTCGACTCGCCATTTGCTCCATTTCGACAAAGAGACGCTGCCGCCGGCGAAACATATCATACTTCTGCTTGATCTTCCACAGCACGGCGGCCATGAGCAGGAGCAGCAGAAAACAAGATGAGAACGTTATGAAAAATTGCTGTAGGTTGAGCTTGGGATACTGCGAGAAGGCGATCTGGATCCAAATCGGTGGCTGAAAATCATGAACAAAGACATAGAACGTGGTCAGCGAGCTGTTGTCGTCGCTCGACTGGCCAAACTGATATTCGGTTTTGGGGAAACGATGCCGGAAGGTCGAGCAGTTGATGCCCACCAAAATGAGACGCTCCGGCATGCCGGCCCGCTTCACGGAGATATCCATTTTGGCCGGGACGCTGCACGTGATGGTGAAGTCGGCGTCAATTTCGGGCTTCGCCGGCGAATTGCGGAAATTGATCTGAGTGAAGTGGCGATCCTCCTTCTTGGACAGGTTGAACGTGAACTGATAGTCGATGGTGAGCTCGTAGTAGCAGGAGCCACGCAGCGGGTCGCCAATGTAGTGGTTCTGCGAGTCGCACTTCTCGCAGTGATCCCCCACAATGCCCTTCGTGTTGCAGTAGCACTTGCCCGTGTCCGGGTGACAGTAGTCGCCCTGGTTGTTGCACTCGCAGCGCTGGCACTCGCCGCCGTTGATCGCGTTGCCCCAGTAGCCAGTGCGGCACTTTTCGCAGTGTGCGCCGATCGTCAGATTGCTGCACGGCTGCTCGCAGTGCTCCTGATCATTGCAAGACGAGTGACCGTTGCAATTGCAGCGTGGGCAGGACGTAAAGAACCAGTGGTTCAATGCGCACTCGGTCTGATCGTACGGTGACAACGCGCCGCCAACAACGCACTTGCCCAGTCCGGTGTTGGAGCCGTTGTCACACCATCCACACGCCGGATCATCCAAGCACTGCTGGCAGCTGTTGTAGTAGCCGCACTGGGCACTGGACAGCGCCGTGGTGCTGCCCGCACTCAGCGCCGTGATGGGCGTCGACCGGCACTTGGACGTAAACGTGGTCCATTCGCGGCACTGCCCGTACGGAAAGCTGGCCGTGTACGCATTCCGGTCGACGCAGCGCTGCTCATTCTGGCACCAGATGCACTCGTCCTCGGTGCAGTTGTGGCAATTCGTCTGCGAGGCGCACGTCGGCCTGCACAGGTTTTCGTCGTGGCTGCTGCGGTTGTAGGGTGCGCCCGAGGCGGAGATGTGGCTGCGGCAGCGGTTCTGCTCGGCATCCCACTTGCAGGCCGCGTTCGACATGCAGGCGCGGCAGCTGTGCAGCTGCTCGCAGATGGACTGCACCAGCTTGTCCTCGCTCGCCGGGCAGCTCTCCAGGCGCTTGGCGTTGAGGGGCGGCGCCACAGTCACCGGCGGCTGGTGGTGTCCGTGCTGCGTCGAGCTCGAGGAGGAGTCGGCGAAGAAGATCGACGCCACCGACGTGGTCTCGCGGCAGCGCTCCTTGCTGCACACTCCGTTGCCGCAGTAGGTGCAGCCAAACGTGGTCGACACGCACGAGTGGCAGCTGCCCAGCTCCTGGCAGCGCAGCACGTGATGCAAGTGCTCCGAGGTCATGGTTATGCGGCTCTTCGATGGACACGCCACGTAGTCGTAAATGGCCGAGCGCTGCACCCGCATGATGTTGATGCAGCGCATCAGCTGCACGTCCCAAATGCACTTGACGCCCGGCCGGGCGCTCGTGCACTTCTCCTCCTTGGTGTAGAAGCTGCACTGGCCGGCGTCGTAGCGCAGCATGTCGTTCAGCAGCTGGCCATTGAAGCCGCCGTAGATGTACAGCGCGTCCTCGAACACCACCGAGCTGTGGCCGAAGCGCGCCAGGTCCGCCTGCATGTGGGCGGGCATCGTGTGCATGTGCCACGAGTCGCAGTAGACGTCGTAGATGAGCAGGTCCTGGCTGTAGCACTTGGCGCCGTAGCTCTGCGAGGTGTCGTTGTGCGTGTTGCCGCCGAAGACCATCATCAGGCCCGGGTTCACAAAGTTGGCCGTGTGTAGCAGCCGTGCACTGGGCGCCGAAGACAGCAGCGTCCAGATGCGCGTCGCCGGCTCGTAGGCAAACAGCCGCGAGCTCAGCACTTGGCTGGCGTCGCTCTCCGACACGATGCCGCCGTAGATGTACAGCTTCTCGGTTAGCAAATCGTAGGCGGCGCTGTGGCCGTAGCCGCCCTTAACCACGTAGCCGTACGTCTGCAGGATCTTCCACTCGCGCGTGCCAAAGTTGAACTCCTGCACCGTATTCAGGTAGCCGTACTGTGGCGAGTGCCCAAAGATCACCACCATATACTGATAGTTGTTCTTGTCCCCGTAGCCGGGCACCAGGGTCGCCGTGTGCCCCGCCACGTGCAGCGGCCCGCACATCGAGTACGTGCTGTTGCAGGGCTCCGTCTTGACCGTGATGTTCTCCCACATCTTGGCCGACACGTCGAAGGACCAGAGCTCATTTGTAATACCCTGCGATTTGACGACGCCGCCGTACATGAATATCTTGTCGCCGTACATGACCGTGGAGGCGCCGTAGCGCTTCTCCGGCACCGCAGTGCCGTTCTCCGCGTGCATCGTCTCCCACACGTTGCCGTTGAAGTCGTAGGTGCTCATTAGCTCGCCGCGCCCGTACGACTCGCCGCCAATGATGTGCAGCGTGTCGCGCCAAACGGCGGCGCCGTGCGATGCGCTGCCCGCCGGAGCCACCGAATGCTTCGGGTGAATCGTACTCCAAACGCCGTGTGCTCGCAGCTGACTGCAATCGTCGCCGCCATAGCCATCATTACATTCACAGCTGTGGATAAAATATTACAGTTAGCTTTGATCCATAATTATATTGTCATCATTTATTTTGCGCTTACCGCTCCTGCTCTATCCTGCATATGCCGTGACCCCGTGCCTCTGAGCAGTTGTTTGGACAGGCGGCCACATTGCAGGCCTCGCCCCTGTACATGGGATCGCACAGGCAGTCGCCATCGTTGCACGTCCCGTGCCCGGAACACTCCAAATCTGTGAGAGTAAAGTTTTTTATAATTTAAGTTGTGAGACGAAATGGGAAAATGGAAAGATATATGAGATACAATGTCTCTCATGGTATGGTATAGTATAGAATGAAATAGTAATTATGATAATAAGTTCTGTCATAGTATATAATAGTACACACGACGCTAAAAGATATAATAGGCTCTAAACTATGATGAGTATATCATATCTATACTATAATTATATTATATCTATACTATGAGTATATCATTTAGTTTATCATAGTACATAGTACATAATAGCTTAAGATATTATAAGATAGTTGTGAATACTTCATCTACTGTATTAGAGTATAAAATAGTGTAGCATATTACTTTATAATGTGGCATAGTATTGTAGAATAAAGTATAGTATACTATTTTTGCATGGTTTGTAATAATATATTGTACCATAGTATAATAGATTATATCATTGTACAGTTTAACATATTAGTATTAGTACTGTGTAGTATAGTATATCATAGTATATCGTATAGGATGGTATAATATTACAGAGTATAGTACAGTATCGTATATCATAGTTATGATGGTATAATATAGGATGGTTATAGTAAAGTATTTAACAGTAGTTTATGCTATAGTGTATTTTATATATTAATGTAGTATAGAATAACATAATAGAGCTTTTTATATCACCGAATGCCGCTTAAATTTTTTCAAAATAATGTGTTTCATGTTAACTTATGATGTTTTAAGTTGCTCAGTCACACAACAATTTTGATTAACGATATATACATATTTTATCATATTATCATATATTATTATCATCATATATTATGATAATATAATATCATATCTTACATATTATATTATATTATCATGTATTGTAGTTCCACGTATTTCGTTCACATTTCCTACAAGAGAACTTAAAAATTAGTCACTTATTAACATTTTTAGTTACTGCTATTTCTATTTCGTATTTGTTCTTTCTTTAAGCACGGCACACACATCTTATCTATAGTGCGACGTAATAAACTCAAATTTTATGTATAATGCATTTAGCTTTCAGTATCATAAAAGACGATTAGGGAAACAGACGGTTATTATTCGATAGTTTATGAAATAAGGAAATGACAATGATTATTGAAAAACAAATGAAATACTAATACAATTATATAGTACGTTATAATAAAATCAGGTGAGATATTACTAACAAAATTTTAACCTAAATATAATCTTAGGTAAAAATATAATTTTGAAATTTAAATTTAATCATTTTTTATAATTTTAGTTGTTTCTAAACTGTTTAAAAAATTTCAATCTAATCATTATTATATTAGCTTTATCTAAAGCCCAATATTAACTTTATCTAAAATCTAAAAATAAACAAACATTTAATTTCAGTAGACTGTGATTTCCTTGAGAACTTCTTTATGGTATTCCTTTTGATACTCTACCCCTTGCAGACCCACTTACCATCACTATCCGTTGGACAGCCATTCACTTTGTATGTCAGATAGAAGCCGGACATATTGTATGCATCATCGCTGAAGAAATGGAGTAGAGCTGTGCCCGATCGCGCGATGACTTGCGGCACACGGCGTATTGAAAAGTTGCCCCGGTACATGAGGCCGCTAGAGAGAGGGACAGAGACAGAGAGACAGTTTGATTAGTCAGACGCTCCAGTTTCGTTAAGCGATTTTATAGACTCACCTGAAGACCGCAAGTAGGGGCGAATCGACGCTATCACCATCGTATATATACAAATGATCCCAGCCGCATTCCGTGGCGAATTCGCGCAGATGTATGCGTATATTGGAGGGACGCGACGGATTCGGACTGTGGCGACGACCCCAATGCGGATGATGTGCATCAATTAGCCAGCTGCACTTGACGCTCACCGAATAGTTGCCCCAGCCATCGTGTATGGTCCCCATGGGATGGTACATGCTATAGAATAATTGCAAAAACAAACATCAGAGAGAGCGCGTTTGAGGTAAGTAAGAGAAAATGTTAAGTCTCCAACTCCCAGAGTAACTCTGAGCAATAGATACTCTGTAACTAGACTTAATATCAACATAAACAATCATTTTCTTTATCCCTCCCTGTAACAGTTACACGAGTTCATATACCAATTGTGGTATGTCTTACTCTTATAGTTCTCATGTTATCAATGTGTGAAGTTGAAAATAAAAGATATTCGGTAACTCTCTTAAGCTTTCGTGACTCCACATACCAAATTGTAAGTTAATAACCTTGAAAGTGCTTGAGTTATGCTGAAGTGGATTACAAAGAGTAGTATATACTCTTTAATAGTTATAAGCTACACTTATACAGACAGTGGCATATATTCTTTATCTCTGTTCGACTTACGAGAGTTAACATCACTAGTTTAAAGTATCTTCCTCCTGCAATCATACATGGGTTCAAGGTTTCTAAAATCTGAAATATTATTAATCTCTTTTTAACTTAAGAGAAGCCGCATACCAAGTTAAAGGTCTGAAACTAATAGAGTTCTCGAGTTATGCTGGAGTCGAGTATTCTATAACTACATATTGCTAAAAGACCCTGGTTTAAATGTCTATACATATATAGCCATTTTCCTTCATATATTTGATTTTTTATGTTTTAGTTAGCATATGCTCGAGTTTCAGCTGCTTATTACATTCACTATCCCCGAATCAATAGGCGCATTTTGCGCATACTTTTCGTGAGACATAAAAATGCGCTGAAATAAATCGAATTTTGATGGCACTCGGCTGTCGATTCGAGGCTCACAATTACATATGTAAATTGTGGCCAGATGACGTGTGCTCGATCTGTGATTCCCCCTCTCTCCTTGTCTCGACCCACTCGTCTCTTGACTCTTTCAAGATAATTGAATTTGCGAGGCAACGCAAATGCAAGCTTCATTCAATTGATGCACACAATGAGAGACTGTGTGGCAAGTGGCGTGTGGCGTGTGGCATGGGGCATGAGAAGCGAGGCAGAAGCACCGCAACTGCCGCAACGCTCATTGTTATTGTTATTATAGTCAAACTGTCCAACTGTCCAGCTGTCCAGCTGTCTGTCTATGCGTCCATCGTATCCGTTTAAAAATAACTGCTTTCTTTTCATTTGCCAACAGAGAGACACAAGATGTGCTTATTACATTGCCGTTGTTTATTTTCTCAACTTGAAAACAATTAACTGAGCCAAGTACAGCACATCCATGCATATATATATATATGTATATATTATATATAACTGATGTCTTGATAGAAAACCTCCTGCCTCTATCATAACCCGTCTGCTTACTTTACAAGTGTTCTTTTAACTATAAGTAAACAACCAAACCCAATAGATTGCAATAATCAACACACATTTCAGAAACAGCAGAAAGAAGTCAAAAATACATATATGTATTATATCTTTATATATATAGTAATGGCCAAGTCAGGCTTATGCAGTGCATAGAATGTTTCGCTAGAATTTTTAATGCGCATTTCCATGGACACTCACGTCATGGTCGAACGTTTTTAATATGAACTTCAACAATCTAAACAAATATAAAACGTTGCAATCGGGCATAACTGACTGCAGAATACTCGTTCTTTGATCAAAAATAGTTCAATTAAGAGATATATAAATGTTATCTAGTATTATAGGTCAACTTTGTTAAAATGTTCGATTTTATAGCTATTTGGGATTTACCACGCCGTCAACAGACGTAGCTATTTTAATGATATTTGTCGTACGTTTACTGGAGCTATATATACTTATATGTGGCTTACAATATGATAATGATGATATGATGAATATGGAAAAATATCTAGTTCTAAGAGTCTGTCGTCTATAGTGCCTTAAGTAATAGAGTTAGAGCTGCATATTTTCTTAGTACTTTATGAAATGGGTAAAGACACGAGGCCTTAGATTATATAAGTTCGTTTTAATTGAAATTATATTTAACTATTCATATAACATATTGTTCGAATTTACTCTAATCATCTAAAATTCTAGTTTCTAAAGTCTTGAAATGATTGTTCTCAATGTGAAAGCTAGATGCGCATTGCAGTGTATCAATATACTCTCTTCACTCTATGAACGAGTATAGTAAATCAGTTTTGGTTAGTACTTATTACTGTCAATGGTGAAAGTGTTGCGACAAATTTACGTATTTATTAAATATATATTCTTTTGTTACGGTATATAAGGCGAAGCAATGAACTGTATGATAAAACGTGCTAGACCACAAATTAAATATTGATAAATTAATCAACTTTGATTTTTATACAAATTTGTTCATTATCATGCATGTTCATAGCTTTATCAATATTGCGTCTCATTTATATGATCAATCGATACATATTTATATATGAATATATCTCACTTAAACCCAAATTAAATTTACAATTTCCCTAATTTGAAATTTATTAATATTTCTAATATTTTCTCTTGTAATAACTGTATTTTTATGAAAATAAAAACAAAAGTAAATAATATTTTTGTACACCTTTTAGTTGCGATTATATCTACTATTCTGTACATTTTATGATACAGTTATTTGCTAGACAACTATATGGTAATGATATATGGTCGACATTATGATATGATATGGTGTTCTAATCCGCTCACTTTCACATTTTATCTAGCTAACTGTCATAAAAGCCAACAGCTGTATCAGGTTTTAACAACGAAATTAACGAACGGAAAACCAGAGCAAAGTGCATAATGACTAAAATAAATACACGCTCTAAGTAACTTTCGCAATGTATGCGCTTCTAATTCGCAACTAATTAAAGCACAGATTTCGCAATTAAGTTCTAGTCAGGAGTGGCAAACTATGCGATACCATATCTATCTATCTTTAATCTCCCGACAAAACTGAAAAACAAAGTATCGATGATTATCGATAATAAGGACCGGTATTGCACATTTATTCCGAATTAGTTGGGGTATAAAACGAGTAAATAAACACATTCCTGTTTTGATCAGATTAGAAATATTAACTACGATAAGAAAGCTAAGAACTGTTTGTTCTATATGCAGATCAAAGGTGAAGGTAACGGATTAATTAACTAGATCATATATTTCTTGGGTGTATTGTAATCGCTTTGTATATTCTATATTCTAAGTTGAAAGCCTAAACTCTTTCTTAAGCCATGCGTACAGTTAAGAGCGTCTATTGAAGAACTACAAAGCAACTTTCTTTATATGGATTATGGATCATAATTTCCAAGTTTAGATTGAGCGAGCTGTAATAAATATGGCAAACTGCTTGAAGAAGATGTCTAAATGTAGAAAAGACTTCTTCTGCCTGAATACTAAACAAATACGAGCTTATATAGCAAAAAACGACGAAAAAGAGAGAAGAGGAGAAAGAGAATGAGAATGAGAGGGAGACAGTGAGAGACAGGTGCGTTGACGCGCTGATGGGGCAAAACGCAAACGTGATAACGCCTTTGGCTGTTGATAAGCTTGGCCAAATTGAGGCTATGCCATATCAGCTGTAAATCATGAAACTGTATATATAGAAGCCACACATATAAGTGTTACATATACATATATGTATATATCAGCGTCGGTGTCTTTCGCATTCATATCGTAGCAATGGCAATCGGTCAATGGAGATAGCAAAAAAGAAGAAGAAAATTAAACAGAGCAAATGGCAACAGTTAAATAGAAGTCAGAGAGTATTATAGATAACAGCTCACCGACTACGTAATGCTCTACTTCTACAGCCCAACTCATACAATATATAGCTCATCTGTAATCGCTTCTTTACATAAGCTTATGCAAAAGTCTGTAGATTCTGCTGTGTATTTCGTAAACACTAAACAGATGACACAGTTAAATACCCTATATATATGTACATATATACTAACAGAGCTAACTGTTGTGTTAAGTACACACGGCTGTCAAGATACAGAACGCCCTTATCGAGCGCACTCTGTGCAAATACCCGTTATTATGAAACATAAACAAACTGTCTTATGAGCTTTATGAACTTTTTTCTCAACTCTGATTAGAAGAAATGTTGATTTGTGCTTGACTGAGTTCGCAGTCACAGCTGAAGAAGAAGAAGAAGAAGAAGCATCAGCAGAGGCATAAGAAGACAGGCTCAAAGCCAAGAGTCAGGTAATTAAGGCATGCACTCTGATTGGAATTGGCATGAGGCAGACGTGAGACGCGCGCGAGACAGAGACAGAGACAGAGAGACAGTGGGAAAGAATGAGCGCGTCAGAAATGGGCGTAAGCGCGTAGAAAGCACACAGTTTAACGTAAAGAATGAAATGGGAAAGCCGAAGCAAGCAACAACAACAGGGAAGACGAGCGCGAGTATGACACTGGCAAATACCCTGTATGTGAATTGTGTTTGCTGATTATATTGAACCAAAAAATGTTGATTTTTAATTTTTAACAGAATTGTAATTTTACTATATGAAAAATTGTATAGTTTAATTTTTTTAAATTCTAAAAATTTATTTTATATATATATATGTACCTTGACAGGACTAATTAGGTGCATTCTATATAATATAATTATAATAAATAAATAAATAACATATAAACATATTAATTCTGACCAACTCTCATTATGCTTTTTTTTTAATTTTATTTTAATTAATTTTTTTTTAATATAAATGGTAATTTTTCTATACAAAATGTTTTATTGATTTAGTTTTTCACTCAAAATTCCTAAATTTATATCTTAACAAACTCAAACATGTCACAAAATGTCTTTCGCATACAAAACGACCCTGTTTCTGTTTCTGCCACCGTACAGGGTGTGTGAGAGAAAAGAAAAAGAGAACTGGAGACAGCAAAGTGGAACCCGTCTAACGAGAATGGGCGACAGCTCAAAAAACTAAACCGTTGCTTGACACAAATCAGCCGCAAACAAAAAACAAACAAAAAAATAAATATATAGTGCAAAAGCTGATTGAATAATACAATTTTAACGTTCGTCTTGTCCACATTTATTGTTGGTGCTGTCGCCGTGAATCATAGTTGCGGCGACAGCGATAACTGCACTAAGAAGAGAAAGGCAGAGGGAGAGGGAGAGGGAGAGAGAGAGGGTGGGACAGGGAGAGACTGCTCCAATACTAACCGTACTTTGCCGCCACAGAACTGGCAGGCAGGTCCCTGCCAGCCATCGGCACAGATGCACTGTCCGTCGAGGCACTGGCCATCGTTCTGGCAAGGATTCGTGGTGCAGTTGTAGGCGCTGGCGCTATGTAAGCCACTGAAGCAGCCGTGAAACAGCAGCAGCGAGAGCAGCAGCAAGCATTTTCGCCTATATTTCGCGTTGAATGTGGGCGTGTGTGTGCTGTCGCAGAATGGGCTCTGATGATGGTGATGTTGTGGCTGTGGATGTTGTTGTTGTGCTTGTTGTTGTTGCTGTTGCGTGTTTATATCGTAGACTCGGGTGTTGTTGCTGTTGTATGTGGAGCAAAATGTGGAAGACGAACGTTGTTTGGTTTGTTGCTTTGTCAGTATGTTGGCGGATGAGAGCTTATGCTTATTTTCCGCATGCTCCACCAAGCACATTTTTCACTTTTGCTGTTTGGCTTTTTCTTGCTTTTGCAATTTGTATTGAATTTTCACACACACGAATGCGACTTTTTTGATTTTCGCAGCGCTCGCATTGTGAACTGAGAAACTTTTTGCACAATTGCCCAATGTAATGCCAAAACGAACCACCAAATGTGCAGCACTTATCAAACACCAAAAAGGAACACACAAAATTGCACAACCTGATGGGCAAATATGTAAAGGAAAACAGTTGTATTAACTACTCTGAGCAAAAACAATATATACTAGTCGATAGTGCTGTAAGAGTTATCGGCGACGCAGTGTGGCGGCCAGTCGATGTTTGCTGCTCTCACAAATGTGCGTCACTTACAGCACTGAAAACTCTGCCAATATGTACATCTATCGATAGTTCCGCAGGGAATGTAAATAAAATTCAAATTGTTGATTAATTTCACAAATTCCTCAATACATTTCGTGTTGAATTATAATTTTTAAAATTTTTTAGTTAAGAGTTTAAACGGTAGCAAGGTGTTGTATATTTCAAACATATACAATCCACAACTATCGATAAAAATAAAACATCTATGCAGCCCTCGATTTCAATTTGAATGAATGCAGTCATACAATGCAAAATGTATCTTTTGTTTATTACTAACTGTAATATGTTGTAATGTTATTAATATTAACAAACAGCTCAAATTTCTACACAAATCTGCATTTATTTTACTTTTAAGTCGAATTTAGTATTTTTTGAAACGGATAGGCATGTAAGTGACTCGCTGCACCTGTAAGCGAATCAGTTGATGTAAAAATCGGCTCGCCTCCAGTTCGTTCGGTTAGTGCAGCCCTCGCGTGCGTTAGAAACGCAGGCGAACATCTCAATTCGTCGGACCTGCATTACTTTCGTGTTTAATTAGTGTAATTTTCTGACTGAAAGTGGCATTTATTTTAAACGAATATAGTTAAAGGCAAAGTTGTAGGACAAAATAAAAATAAGCTCATACGCGACCGCCCATTCTAACAGACTGTTTAGCGTGAGTTAAAAAAATCAATACGCTCGAAGTGAACAAATGCCGCAAAAGCAAAAGCAAAAGCGCGTAAATTCCGTTAGTTTGACAGTTACAGTTGCGGTTTCAGTGATAAGAAACTGAGGATGCATGGCGCATGCGCGCTCTTCTTCGCTCAGCTCAGCGTCGAGCTGGCTTTCCCACTATATTCCTGCGGAGCTCGTGCGTTCGGGCAGTCGATGCTCTGAACTCGAGGTGCACGGTGCCCGCTGTTAATTGCTAACGGTTATTCGCGTCTGTGCCGCTGCATGTGCGTGCCAGTGAGTGAGTGTGTGCGTGCGTGTGTGTGTGTGCGAGCGAGTGACTGAGTCAGTGTGTGTGTGTGCGTGCGTGCCAGTGTGTGAAAAAAGGAGAAAAAACACAGCCATTTATAGAACATTAGCTTTAACGATTGCCAAAAACACACAAAAACTTAAGTGCTGCAAAACGATAATTAGATTTGCAATAAAAAAAAAGGAAGAACCACAGCAGCCGCGCTCGCAGTCGCAGTCGCCGTTGCCGTCACCGTCGCCGTCGTCGTTGCCGTCGCAGGTGAGTTGTGGAATTTTTGTTACAATGCAGCTTTGTGGATTTTGGGTGGTGGATTTGCCCGCTGGCAGAGACAGACAGACAGACAGCCGAATGTCTATACATGCGAGGCGGGTGTGTTGCTGTTGCTGCTGCTGCTGCTGTTGATTACGTTTACTACTTAACGTATTTTCTTCACTCCGCACTTATTAGCTTTTCTACAATAGAAATTGTAGGCACGTTTTTCCGATTAATCCGCGCAATCGATTGGCATTGGAATTCTTCTACATTTCATATGCGTTATTGCACACAAGAGCCGCAAGGGGGCGTCCCACACACGACAACAGCAAAAACAACAACAACAGCAGAAATGGCTGCAATTTTAATATGTGCCGTTAGTCGCAAAAAAAAACACACACACTAACGCTAAGGCATCATTTCGCATGCAGTCAGCAGTGGGAGCTGCCAACTGCTAATTTGCATATGTGTGCACACATACGCACACACATACATATATGCACACGCACGTTGCGTCCGGCAATTTCTTATTTTGCATAATTTCAATGACGGCGCTGCTAGCGCTGCAGTCGCTGTCGCCGCTGCCGTTGCCGTCAACGTCAACGCCAACGCATGGCCGCCATTGCTTGCTCTTGATCCGCTTTTTTTTCCGCGTTCTCTTTGAGAAATTATTTTTAAATTTGTTGCGTTGTTCTTGCTGCTGCTGTTGTTGTTGTTGGCGGCCCTCAAGGCCGTTACATTTGTTTTATTTATTTTCTATGTTGCTTGCGCCGCCGCCGCTCTTGCTGCTGCTGTTGCTGTTGTTGTTGTTGTTGTTATCTTTGTTTATTTCTTTTTTGTTTTTTTGCATTATATAATTTGAGTTGCGTTGCGAGGCGACGCGTCGCTGTTTGGCGGTTTCTGCGGCAAGTTCAAGTGCAATTTGTATATGTGTTGAGTGTGTGTGTGTGTGTGTGTGGGTGTGGAGGCGAGGCGGCGTTTTTGACGCCCTCTTGCGGTTGGCAGCAAATGTTTTGCCAATAGTTTTGCCAATGGCAATAAGCGATTGTTGTTGTTGGGCATTTCGGTTGTTTTTGCATAACTTGGCCAACAACAACAACAACGAACAATGGCGAGAAAAATTGTTTATATTAAGGTGAAGTGTGAGTTGCTCGACTACATAATGCCCTGTAAACATTGTAAATGCTGTATGAATACTTAAAATATTTTATTTACTATTTATATTATATTTCAGTTTATATTTTATAAAATTAAATTTTTTCTATATATAATATTCCATATTAGGTATAAACGTCAAGTAGAGTATTATTTTAGTCGGCGTTTCGATTTAACTATTTTAAAATAAATATGAATACTATCATAGATTTATTCAGTATTTGCTACAACTTTTTATAGGGTATTATGTAGTCAGTCATACCCCACTATTACATTTCGATTCGAATATTTATTCATTTCCATTTTAACTTTGATAATCTGCTATAAACTTCAGATAGCTGTCGCCTCGCATGCAGCTATTATACGTAATAGAGTACAGGGTATTACTGGGCGTATGCACGCAACAACAACAACAACAACCAACTCCAATTACGTTCGTGTGTGTGTGTGTGTGTGTGAGCGCGTTGTTAGCGCCGCTGAGGCGCACAATTTTCCAACTTGCGGCATTGGAACATGAAACGGGGGTTGAGTTTTGGTTTTGGTTAAAGTAGAAACAAATTATACGATGCCGCCCCCCTTCGGCTGCTTCACAAAAAAACCCCCCGCATAAAGTCAATAAACAAGAGCCAACAACAACAACAACAACAACAACACTCTGTCAGCTTTTATATTTCCCAGTAGAACGTATTTAACCTACCCGACAAGCAGACACAGAGCTGAAAGCCGAAAGCCGAAAGCCTCCATCTCCGTTGCGAACAGCCCAGCAGGAACAAAGGACGTTCTCCTCTCGCTTCCGCTCGCATTCTTTTCTTCATTTGGCAGAGTTGTTTTGCTTTGCTGTCATTTATTTCGTCATTTATGCAAAACTTTATTGCTTTCTCTTGTCTTGCGGGCAGATTTTCTTCTTCTTGCTGTTGTTGTTTTTGTTGTAATTTTATATTTTTTATTGTTGTTTCATTTTTCTCTTTTGGCAGCTCAGCTATTTGGCTATTGGCCAGTTGCAGCTTCAAGTGCGACAATTTAAATGCATTTGTTTTTGCTTTCCTTTGTGCAGGGAAAGTTTTCTTGGAAGAACTGCTTAGCCTTTGGCCCGCTTGCAGCGCCCTCTGTTGCCTGATTCATGCACTATGACTGCTGCATTCCACAATTTGCCAAGCTTTCTTTCTTTCTATTCGCATAACTTTAAAGCAGAATCGTTCGCTTTGGTGAGTTTCCATTTGGAAATGTTTTTCGCATTGTGCACTGGCGTGTGGCTAATGAAAGGTCAAAAAGGAAAAACTTCAAACCAAGAAGGAACATGAAACAAGAACTAACTGTAAACGTACTTCAAGCGTATTGCAAATTAGCACTTGCGGCCATTTTTAGACCGACTCGGCTGCGCTTTGAACTCCTTTGAGTCGACAGGCAACAACAGCAACAACAGCAACAACAGCAACAACAATCAGAGTAAAAGTTAAGATAATTATGCACAAAGGCGCAACTTGAGACCAAAGCGAAAGAGAGAGAGAGAGAGAGAGAGAGAGGGTGGGAGGGAGTGAGGCTGGGCTGACTGAAGTGCGAGCGAGACAGCACAAGAGTTAGATTTCTGTCGAGGTGCCTGGCATCTAAGAATTCTGTGGCCACATGCAATCAACAACAACAACAACAACAACGCACACGAAATGCTCTACAAAAATGATTGTTGTTGTTGTTGCTGTTGTTGCTTGTGCCTTTGCCTCATGTTTTGTTATGCATGGCTGCATTTTCATTACGCAGCGTTGAACTAGTTTAAAGCAGCTCAAGGACACGGCTCGACATGCCTCGCTTGACATGTTGTCATCAAATACAACAACAACAACAACAACAGCAGCAGTAACTACGATAGCAATAAGTACAACATTAATCAAAAATCTAGACACGTTATAAAAAGTCATGAAACTTATAAGATTTGCTGACGAGATAATCCTGATGGCGGGCATCATACGTTGCATGAATGACAGAAAATGTAAAGTTGACGTGGACATATTGATATATACAGATATATAAATATTTTAGTATAATACTATATATATACTGTACTTTATTATACTATAATATATATACATACTTGTTTTTATAGCTACAATCAGTAGAATTTATTTTATATACAAATATATGATTTATGAATTGAACAAATTGCACTTGTATTTGACTATTATCATTGTTATAATAATTATTACTATCATTTATTTATTATCGCTATCATTAATACTATCATTATTATTATCAACATTTTGATACCCTGAACATTAAAAATGAGCTAGCGGGGTAGATTGGGGATTGATGAAGCGCAAAATCTATGATGTAAACGTACATAGTATATTAAATTATTACTTGACAAGCAATATAAATTCTAAAAATATGTTTCAAAATGTTTAAAACTCTCCAAATTTTTATTTTGTTTTATTAATTTTTAATTTTTTTTTATTATTGTTATTATTTTTAAGCAACAGTTTGAAAATAGATATATCTGCCCATATCCCCATCAAAATGCAGCGAAATTTCGTAAGAAAAGTTCAACTCGAAGCAAACTTATGGAACAATTAATTTCCCTATAGTAAAGCCTATAAGCGCAGCCTTTGCGTAAGCTTCACGGCAAGCGACGCGCGTGCTTAAGTGAGCTTGTGTGCGTGTGTGTGTTTGGATGTAGTATGTGCCATGTGTGTAGAGAAGAAAGTGTGGAATGATTGGAATTCTCCAAAGAGCTTTGGAGGTCATTCGGGTATCTTCCAGTCAGGCACTTCCAACTGAAGCATTCTTTCTTGTTTATTTGAAAAGTTTTAATTTTTATTTGTTTGCAAAGGTGAATCACATTTGAATTCTCAAAGCAGCTGTTCTAGACAGTTAATCAAATTACTATCATAACAAAAACAAAGTGCTTAAGCGTAATTGGGTTGAGTCAGTTATTATTTTACTAACTGAATCGAAAGAACATACGATACGCCAATAAACCCAAGCCAGTGTCGAACATGTTTACAAAAGACACAGTTTATTGTGACTTGCACTGAGAGAAAGGAATAGAAGAAGAAATATATAAACAAAATATATTTAATATATAATATTAATATATAGTGGTATATAAATTATGAATACTTATCTTTTATACTTATCTTTTATGCGTATACCCAATTGCCTAACAATTGCAGGGTATAATGATGACTTTGAATGCCACCCAAGGCACTTCATTGGCGCCTTCAGGCTCTCAAAGGCATTTAGCTTAACTTGGCTTGCGGCGCCGAGCCCCAAAAAATAAGAGGGGCAAACAGAAATAAAAACAAAAAACAAAAAACAAAAGAGAAAGAAACTAAAACATAAAAACACAAAATAAATAAGCGCCTTAAATGCGCGCAGTACAATGGGGCGTATGCTTAATCCCATTTAGGCAGTTTAATTGCAGCAGCAAGAAAGTTGTGCAAAGTGAGAGTGAGCGCGTGACAGGGACAGCGTGAGAAAGAGAAAGAAAGAGAGAGAGAGAGGGAGAGAGAGGTGGCATTAGTAAAAGCAAAACTTATGTGCATGCCTTTAATCTAGGGGATTATATATATATACATATATATGTATGTGTGTGTGTGAGTATATATGTGTGTGGATAAGTGTGTGTATGTGTATATGTGTGTGCATATGACAGTGCTTCCACATAATTAACTTTTAATGGCAAGGCCGCGGCTAACAGAAAAAAAGTGTTGCCTACTTCTGAGCGTTACAGCGAACACACATATTTCGTCGCCTACGAGCTGGGTTTATAGATAACAGTAAATACTATTAGGCAGCGACATAGCAATTAGAGAAAATATATAATTGATATATAGAGAAATTGTAGTTATATAAGTAGAGAAGTGCCCAAAATCATTCGTTTAGCTAGAGCTTAAAAAATGAGTTTCATTTTTGCTTCACGGGATTTTAGCTATTGCTCAAAATTGTAGTGTAAATTGTAGTAAAATTAATTTTATTTTATTTTATTATTATTATTATTTTTTGTAAAAAATGCTTTTACAAAAGTTTGATTCTCATTTGTTGTATGTTACACATTAAATAAAAAACTGTTGCCAAAAGTAACTGAAAAGTTTGAATTGGAACAGCCCAACTCTGCTGTTCTTCGAGTCAAGTTTTCACTGTACTTAAGTGGCGGCTATTTTTGGCTAGTTTCTTGGCCAGCCAAAAGCGTCAAGGACAAGGCTGGCTGACAGACAAAGTTTGTTGTTGTTGTTGTTAGTTGCACATTTCATGTATTGCTGCACACCTGCAGCAAAATTGCACCTGGGCTATGTGGCCATGTGGCATGTGGCAAGTGTCTCACACTTCTCTAGACTCTGCTTGACACTTGGACAGTTTTTCGACGTCGCGCTCATGAATTTTGCTAAAGCTTTTATGCATTAGAAGAGCCTAGAACCGCAGCTCAAATGGCATAGACAGCTGCAGAGGGGCGAGTGAAGAGGAAGGACGAAGCAGTTAAGGCAAGAGAGAGAGGGAGAGAGAGGAAGAGAACTGAGATAGAAACAGTTTGGAAGGAAACTTTAAAGCAGCTCGCAAAGATTTGACTTGATATGTGAATATATGTGTGTGTGTATGTATATATGAGTGTGTGTGTGTGCGTATGTCTGTCTGTGCATAAAAGTGGCTTAAAAACACGTACCAAATATGGCTCGTGGCATATGAGCATTCAAACATTCATACACAAGCATTCACTTTGACTTTGATTGTTTGACAGAGAAGGGGCTTGGAGAACGTCAAAAGGGCGAGGCGCTCCTTTAAAGAGCCTTGGCTAACAATACGCTTGGCTTGCTTTAATTGTAATTTAATACACTGTCGACAATGAAAACTAGCTGGGCTTTTATCCGGCAGGCAAAGAGCAACAGCAAAGGGCAAACAGCAATGCCAATAGCAACAGCAACAGCAACAGCAAAAAGTTGTCCCTCAGCTGCTGTCGACATTTGGCAATGTCATTCGATTGTCAATACGGCCAGGCACCCCCCCGGGGCGTATACGCAATCAAAAATCGTATTTCTGTATATATCATATGACAAATTCAATCAGACAAAGCGCACGACCTAATTGAAGTGTATGCGTTGCCAGCGGCCCAAGACAAATGTTGATGTTGACTTAATGCCTAGACATATACGCACGCACAAGGAGACACACACACGTACAACAATGCACACACACACATTCACACTCACACCTACGCACACACACACACACCAACGCATATATATATATAGCTAGTCTAAGCGTCAGACAGCAGCAGCTCAGCAGCTTATCAATTATTTAGACATATTTTGAAACATTGTCGTAGTACTAAGTGATAGACAGTAAAGGCATGCAGAGAGAGAGCGGGAAGAGAGAGAGAGAGAGAGAGAGAGAGAGAGAAATAATGAGAGAGAGATAGAGATAGACAGTAGAGCTAGAGAGAGGATTGATAACTTTTTACATAATTGAAAAACCTGCAGGGTGTAGCTTAGCAAATGGGTATACGAATCTTGAGTTACCCTAGGAGAGGAGAGTGTAGCAGAAAACCAGTTTGATATCTATTTTAGAGACTAGTGCAACTAATTATATATACTTATATAGAACATGTATTAGATTAGTATCTATTGTGGCTTAGTATATATATATATATATTAGTCTAGTATAGTCTAGTATAGAGAAGCTAGAAAGCTTTGATCTTTGAATGATCAAGTTCGATCGTTTTGATGTTGAGGAAACTCTTAAATTCCATGTCCATGCTTAAACACATACGATAGATGTTTATCTAGATGTTCACTTCTATGCAAACTTCTGTGAAACACTTCCTGGCAAAAATTGCAATTAGTTTTGTTACAGCAAAGAGGGCAACAGTTTTTTTTTAACAATTTCTGCATATATGTTTGTTTGTGTGTGCGTAAGTTTAGAGTGTAGTTGAAGCAAATGCTAGATAGGACATGCACATGTGCATCCATATTCTGTTAGAGTCCGTGCAAGGGAACTTTCTACACTTGCCGCTAATATCCAATTAGCGTGCGACGCTCGGTGTGCCGGAAAGTGTGTTTCAATTTGTCATCCCCTATGCTAGATAGCGAGCATAGCATATGCCACAACAGGCACACACACACACACACACACATACACACGCACTGACTGGCCTGGCAGCTGACTGATAAGGCAGCTTCCGTGGCATTAGCTTTTATTGTTAAATTAGTTTATTGGCTTGTTAAACTAGAAACCGATAATCAAGACACGCGCCATCCTTCATTTGCAGCAGCAGCAGCATGTGCGTGGCATAAATCAGTGGCATCAACACCATCAACAAGAAGAACCAGAAGCAGAAGAAGAAGAAGCAGCAGCTGCAACGTGCATTGTTCTAGCCAAGAAGCGGAAGCGTAAAGTGCTTTTTGGAACGGCATAAAATGCATTTACACTTCGAACGAAACATCAACACAAAATGCGACTGCACAATACTCTCGCTCTCGTGGATGGGCAAGGTGCCAGATGATATACCCGAGGTGAGTTCATACCAAGTTTAATGGTCAATAGCTATTAGCGACTGACGGCCTGACGGTCGGACGGTCTAACGGCCTCGACTGTCTCGACTGCCTCGACTGCCTTGGTCGTTCGTTGTGTGGCCGTTAATTTCAGAGGCCATCCTTTTCCAATATTAATACAATGGATACCGACAATGTCCATTAAACTGTCCGAGCACTTTAAATTGCTGCCTGCCGGTGTCATTAGATGAGCCCAACTCGAAGAGGGGGGGCAAGTGGCCCATGAGAGAGGAGGCAGCGGAAAGCTATAACCATAGCCAGAGCCCACAGCCATATATGAGCGTGACAAAATATAAAATAAGGGTATATACATTTTATGGGCAAAGCCCAGGCATTAGCTCTGAAAGCTCGTGTAGACAAATAAAGCATGGAATGTGTAATATTCGTGCAAGAGCTTAAGCTATTGCATTAAGAATATGTTTAAATATTAAGCTCGCAAATTGATAAAGCAGCTTTTAGAATCTATTAAGCGACGAGTTATGAATGAAGTTCATTTTATGTTTAGCTTGAGCTCGAATAAAAATGAAGAGCGCAACAAAACAATAATATGGTATACGGTGTTATTAGAATAAGATTGAAGAACAATTGATTTGCAGAGGTATATGTACTTTTAAAATACTTTCACAAGACTTGTTTATAAATTTTCAATCGAAATATAAGCTCGTCTACAGAGTATAAGGAATATATTGATTGTATAGTATTATAAATATTAATAAAGGCAAAATAGAGATTTTCACTATGTTTATAGAAATGTGTTATAATCTGCCTGTCTATAATTTTAGATAATAATCAACAATCCTTATACCCTTTAACTCTTTTTGAACATAGAAAAACAATTGCTGGAACAAAATTCTTCCATAAATATCACAACACAATCAAACACAGTCATTACATTACATTAGCCTATTATTATATTATCCGCCGATTAAAATTTAAATGAAAGTTAAGTTGTTTTGTGTTTCACTTGGATTTTCCCACACTTCTAAAACTTTCACAGATTTCAATTGGTATCGATTGGGTTGGGCTATGTAAAAAGGTTTTCATACTGCGAACCTAGTGAAAATGAATAAACGGCGTGTTATAGGGTTATTAGAATGGGCAGAATGAGGCGTGGTCGAATACATATTTATATCTTAATCGGCTTGATTCAGTCGTCCTTCGGTCTGTCTATATATATGAGCCCATCGATAAAAGAAACAAGAAACGGATATGATAGGAGGTTAGATCAAGTTGGTTTTTCAAACCCTTAAAGAAATGAATTTACGCATGTACGGCAGACTGCCCTATATCCGTCGTTCGGTAGACAGATGGTGGATCTTTCCAGATATAAGTCCTTCTAACTTTCTTGATGTTTTTTTAAAACATAGATTCATTCATAGCAAGCGTATATTATGAATTTGGTTTCAAGTAACGATAAAAACCAATAAAAACCGATAATGAACTTCAGTCATTTCAGTATATTTCGCATGCTCTGAGAGCTAGGATTATCAAGTATAGCATATAGATTCTACTTGAGATATGAAGACTGACTCTCTTTCTCTTTTTGGATACTTCTCTTTCATACCTGTTCATAGAAAATTGCACTTACGTTCACTTACTGTGCTCCTAGGGTATCTCCAAGTCAGTCACACCCGACTGGCATACGCTTACTTGCTGTTTTCTCGCTTGAGTTCACTTGCGGCATTTCTCAAGTGCTGACAAACAATGGCAACCGGAAGTGCTGGACTCACGGCCTGTCTCGCAGGATCCATATCTATATTTAGGACTTTTGAAATTGATTTTATGTGTGCGGGCTCGATTCTTGTCGATGCTTTGTGTCTGTGCGGGAGTCTTAAGTTTTCCAATTATTATGAACTTTGCCAGCGCCTGCATCAATACAAATGCCATATAATCCTTTTTATATTGAATATAAAAATCCAATCACGTTCGACGCCTCGACGTCTGGGCTTTGGCGTTATTCCTTATCCCGTATCCTGTGTGTTCTTTGTGGCGACCAAATTAAAGTCGAGTGGGCGCCTCAAGTGCGGCGAGTGCCCGCAGCTCCAGTTGCACCTGCAGTCCCCCGTAGCCCTTCGCCCTTACGCCTTTGCCTGCGCTGGTTATCGCCCATCCGTCGTCGGTCTGTTTGTTTTTCTGTTTGCCCATTCGTCTGGGCAAATGCTCCATGTGCAACCAGCTCACTTGCTACCGATTTATTTAACAGTTTTCAATTTCATTTTCAACACTCGACTGTGTGTGCGAGTGTGCGTGTGTGTATGTGTGTGTATGTGTGTGTCTGTTACGTGTGCGGTTAAGGCCACGTGTCAGGGTTTGCGCGTGTCGATTCTTGTGCTCATTCCCATACTCTTTCTTCTTCTCCCTCTCTGCCCATTTCCATTTCCATTTCCACATTCAATTCCATTTCCATTCCCCATTGCCAGTTGCATGTAGCCTTTGGTTTTCTTGCTGTGCCTTCGCAGCAATTTACGGCCGATAAGCTTCTGTTCGTATACCCTGTAACCATTACGATGTACAGCGAGGGCGTGTCCTGTTTAAGATGTTACATATTCGTTTAAGACAGAGAAAGAGGAAAATTATACAACGGAAAGAGAAAGTTTAAGAAAGATATTGAGAAAGAGGAAACGGTAGGAGCGCGGAAATGAAAGACATATACAGTGGCGAGCACATGTGGGTACATGTTGGCCAAGTTGACCTTAAAATGCCTGTAAAAACTTTAAAAATGCATCAATCGCTCTGAAATTTTTGAATTAAATTCATTAAGTTTATTTAAATAAGGAAAAGTAATAACATTATGCAGTTAATGTTTAAAAACTAAAGATTTTCAGCTGAATACATGAAATGCGGTATGTATCCACTTTTGCTCGTTTGGTTTAGCTTACTTTGCAACACTGGTTTATGGGTTAAAAATGGGAATTCCCCCGTTTTGCAATTTCTACAAATTAAAAGAAGCTTTTTACTTTACAAAGAAAGCCAACTCGTGTAGTTCTGGAGTTATTTTGCCCTTCTCTAAGCTAATTCACTTAAAGTAACAATTTTTGAGCAAAAATGAAGAAAATCTCGCTTAATTTGGAGAATAAAATAATTGATATGACAAAAAATAATGATTCTGCCCGGGCAATTGCCAAATCATTGGGAATTTCTCACCGAACAGTGCTGCAAGTGCGAAAACGGCGTAATATAACTGCTCCTGAGCAAGTAAAGTCTCGCCCAAAACTTTTAACGGACAGAGATGCACGAGCTATGGAGCATATAATGGTGACTCAACCGAAGACAACACCAAAAGAAGCCTCTATGGCCATCAACAAGCCCGTAAGTGAGTGGACTGCACGGCGAGCTCTTCGAAGAATTGGATTAACAGCCTCAATAAAGCAGAAAAAACCAGCACTTTCGGACAAAAACATTGCAGCTCGTCTCAAGTTCAGCAAAGAACATAAAGATTGGACTGAAGATGACTGGAAAGAGTTATTTGGTCAGATGAGACCAAAATTAATCGATTCCAGTCCGACGGAAAGGAATATTATTGGCACCGCAAACATGAGAAGCTCCAAAAGCATCAGGTAAAAATGACGATGAAGCATGGTGGAGGTGGCCTGATGGTTTGGGGCTGCTTCACATGGCGGAACATCGGCCCACTGGTTAAAATTGATGGGATCATGAAGAAGGAAGACTACCTGGATATTTTGAAGACCCACCTTCCAGATTTTGTGGATGAAAGTGCATATCCAGAAGAGGAAGTTGTATTTCAGCAGGACAACGACCCCAAGCACAAGGCAAAAATCGTTAAAAATTGGCTTGACAGCCAAAAATTTTTGATAATGGAGTGGCCTTCACAGAGTCCGGATCTGAACCCCATAGAAAATTTATGGGCTTTGGTGAAAAAACGGCTCGCGAAGTATGAAACTCCACCGACAGGATTGGATGAGCTTTGGGGTCGGGTCCAAGCGGAGTGGAGCAAAATTCCGCATGACCATTTACAAAACTTAGTTGAAAGTATGCCTAAGCGCATTACTAGTGTAATAAAAGCTAAAGGTCTGTGGACCAAATATTAAATAATTGAAGAATGTTTAAAAAAAATTAAAACGAGCAAAAGTGGATACATACCGCATTTCATGTATTCAGCTGAAAATCTTTAGTTTCTAAACATTAACTGCATAATGTTATTACTTTTCCTTATTTAAATAAACTTAATGAATTTAATTCAAAAATTTCAGAGCGATTGATGCATTTTTAAAGTTTTTACAGGCATTTTAAGGTCAACTTGGCCAACATGTACCCACATGTGCTCGCCACTGTAGGTATACTCTTTATACAATGATCTTTATATAATGATAAAAAGAGTGGAAGAAGCTGAGAGATATTTGGAATAAGAAATGGTGACAGAGAGAGAAAAATATCACTATTCGGGGAGAGAAAGAGAGCGAAAGTTACAGACAGAGAGAAGAGACAAGAGACAACAAAAATATAGATAGGTAATAGAGAGCTGTCAGAAAATTACTTTATTATGTAAACTCCATTTCAAAATATATTTTTAAAACGGAAACCAGAAATGGGATACAGAAGCATCTACCATAGGGTATCATTTAGTTCATCACAGCTCAACATCATTTCATTTACAGCATCTTTTGCCGTGGTGCTAAGCAGTTGACGCTTTCAATTCGTTAAATGCGTTTGTCCGCTGGGAGTTCTAACTGCGCTGTCACAGATAATTCATCTCAGCAAAGAGCCTCGCAAACTCGGCTGTCTTTAAAAATTCCCTTAGCGAGCGCCTGGCATTACATCAAAGTGTTCCTTCAATTTATGAAATATATATCATATATCTATATGAACTCATGTATATTTGTCTTTGATGAAGGCAGCTCGGACTTGGGCTGGGCCCTGGCCCTGTCGTAATATTTTAACAGACACTTTTCATGCTTGGCGATTTGAACTTTAACTCTGGCTGACTGATTGCTTCGTGCTATCTTGCTCTTTATCTCTCCCTCTCACACTCTCGCATTCTACATCTGCCTGTCTCTGGCTATATTTGTGCTGTGTCATCAAAGCCCAAACGTCTCGGGCGATCATAAAACGCAGCTCCTTAAAATCCCTGTCTGTCGCCATGGCAATCAACTAGCTGGCACAATAGACAGCGCTTGACTGTGGCAACTGCCAGAGTCAGCCTCGAGTCAAGTGCACAATGTACGCTGCACACATGGAGACACATGACGCCCCGCACCCAACCCCCTCCCTTCCCTTGCACACATCCCTTACTGTTTGCTTTGGGGGTGGCAGCCATCTCAACTTTCGGCGGCGGCGACAACGGCAGCGGAATTTCGGCATAAATTGACACAACAAACGTTTCTGACATGGCCCAAAAATGAAATCGTAAAACGAAATTCAATACCATTGAACACATGCACATATAAATGTAATAGTGTGTGTGCCTGTGTGTGTGTGTGTGTGTGAGTTTGTGTTTTAGTTTTTGCACAAAATCAAAATCCAGCAACTGTAACACATTGCATAATGGCATTGTCATTTCCTACGTGGACATTATGCAAATGACTAAAGAAGTGAATTTCAATGTTAATGTCAGTTATACCCTGTAATGGATGCGAGGAGAGTTGTATGTGAACACTTGTTGTGACTGAATATGTATTTGTATCTGTATAGGTCTCTGTGTCGGCATTTGCATCTTCATCTGGATTTGTATCTATCTATATCTATATCTACATATGCATCTGCATCTCAACTTTCGACGGTTGCTGGATTTTGAATGTATCTGTATCTGTATCTGTATCTGTATCTGTATCTGTATCTGTATCTGTATCTGTATCTGTATCTGTATCTGTATCTGTATCTGCATCTGCATCTGTATCTGTATCTGTATCTGTATCTGTATCTGTATCTGTATCTCTATCTGTATCTGTATCTGTATCTGTATCTGTATCTGTATCTGTATCTGTATCTGTATCTGTATCTGTATCTGTATCTGTATCTGTATCTGTATCTGTATCTGTATCTGTATCTGTATCTGTATCTGTATCTGTATCTGTATCTGTATCTGTATCTGTATCTGTATCTGTATCTGTATCTGTATCTGTATCTGTATCTGTATCTGTATCTGTATCTGTATCTGTATCTGTATCTGTATCTGTATCTGTATCTGTATCTGTATCTGTATCTGTATCTGTATCTGTATCTGTATCTGTATCTGTATCTGTATCTGTATCTGCATCTGCATCTGTATCTGCATCTGTATCTGTATCTGTATCTGTATCTGTATCTGTATCTGTATCTGTATCTGTATCTGTATCTGTATCTGTATCTGTATCTGTATCTGTATCTGTATCTGTATCTGTATCTGTATCTGTATCTGTATCTGTATCTGTATCTGTATCTGTATCTGTATCTGTATCTGTATCTGTATCTGTATCTGTATCTGTATCTGTATCTGTATCTGTATCTGTATCTGTATCTGTATCTGTATCTGTATCTGTATCTGTATCTGTATCTGTATCTGTATCTGTATCTGTATCTGTATCTGTATCTGTATCTGTATCTGTATCTGTATCTGTATCTGTATCTGTATCTGTATCTGTATCTGTATCTGTATCTGCATCTGCATCTGTATCTGTATCTGTATCTGTATCTGTATCTGTATCTGTATCTGTATCTGTATCTGTATCTGTATCTGTATCTGTATCTGTATCTGTATCTGTATCTGTATCTGTATCTGTATCTGTATCTGTATCTGTATCTGTATCTGTATCTGTATCTGTATCTGTATCTGTATCTGTATCTGTATCTGTATCTGCATCTGTATCTGTATCTGTATCTGTATCTGTATCTGTATCTGTATCTGTATCTGCATCTGCATCTGTATCTGTATCTGTATCTGTATCTGTATCTGTATCTGTATCTGTATCTGTATCTGTATCTGTATCTGTATCTGTATCTGTATCTGTATCTGCATCTGCATCTGCATCTGTATCTGTATCTGTATCTGTATCTGTATCTGTATCTGTATCTGTATCTGTATCTGTATCTGTATCTGTATCTGCATCTGTATCTGTATCTGTATCTGTATCTGTATCTGTATCTGTATCTGTATCTGTATCTGTATCTGTATCTGTATCTGTATCTGTATCTGTATCTGCATCTGTATCTGTATCTGTATCTGTATCTGTATCTGCATCTGTATCTGTATCTGTATCTGCATCTGCATCTGCATCTGTATCTGTATCTGTATCTGAATCTGTATCTGTATCTCTATCTCTATCTCTATCTGTATCTGTATCTGTATCTGTATCTGTATCTGTACCTGTATCTGTAGCTGTATCTGAATCTGTATCTGCATCTGTATCTGTATCTGTATCTCTATCTATCCCTATATCTAACTTTATTTATCTCTAACTATCTCTATCTCTTTCCCTGTCTATCTCAATCTTTATCCATTAGTTTTTCACATTTCCCACATTTTCATACCACAGGGTATCTAAAAGTTCACCTCTTCACATCCTTCGGCAGCTCATTAAATTCATAAATTCATAATTTAAAAGCATAAGCGAGCTGTGAGTGGCTTTCCATGAATGCGAATGCTCGCAAATGCTTCGCTAAGCCGTTTTCAGAAAGTATTTTGCATATTTATGGCGCGCTCGAAAGTATGCTACGATTTGTGCTTAGATCTTAGATGCCGTTGGATTTAAAGACACGGCGAGTGAGATAGAGAGAGAAAGAGAGAGAGAGATTCAACATTTTTGTGACCGTGTTGTCAACTTTTAATAGGGCCAATAAATTGCAAAAGCCGTTACATAAGCCGCATCAGGCTAAAATGCCAGCAGCCTTAACTGAAGGATGAGATGCCAAATGCTTGGCATCGTTTAGCTTAATTAACTGTTGGGCAACTGTTGATGAAGTTCATGTTGTTGCCGTTGCCGTTGCCGTTGCTGTTGCTGTACTTTGCTTTAGCTGTTACTTCTGTTCTCTGGCTCTCTCCTATGTTGATCCTGGTCGGTGTCGTGGTCTTAGCCGACTTAACTGTAGCTTCATTAGGCAAAGCGCTAAGCATCATTAATAAGTATCTCTTCTACTGCTGACGTTGACTGTTCAACTCAACTCTCAGCATTTGCTAGCTCAACATGTCTCGCTCTGCCGCTCTCCCTCTTTCTCCCTCCTTCTCCCTCTTTCTCTCTCTCTCTTTCTATCATTTCCATTTGCAACGTTTTAATTACACAACGTAAAAAATAATCGAGTTCTTAGAGCCATTCAATCTGACCCGCAAATGAGCGCTTGGCCACTGACCGACGTGCGTCACAGGCTATTCCAGGGCATGTGAGTGAGAGAGAGGGAGATATATAAATATATATATAGAGAGAGGGGGATAATACCTTCTAGTTTGTGCCGCTAATTATGTGCACTAGACTGTGCGCTTATGCTGAGTTTGGCTGGCGGCATTTCATTTTCTTTGCTTATTTGTTTCATTCCATTTCGTTTCGCTTCGTTTTGCTGCATATTTTACGGCACTTTTGTTTAACTATGGTCGCTGTCGGGTCGAGGGGAACGTGGCTAGCGCTTTATTTATGTTTGTTTCATTGCGCGTGTTTTTATTTAATTTCGCAAAGACCATTAAAATGCCGAGCAGCTGTTGTTGCTGTTGCTTCTGTTGGCGTTGCTGCTGCTGCTGCCGCTGCTGCTACCTCTGGTTGCGTCTCTTCGTTTATTATATTCGTAATGAGTAGCAAATACCTTGAAACGAGTGTTGATTAAGGGGTATATTAGTTGATTAGTTTTAATGTTTTTAAATAAAAAGAATTGCTTGACATGATATATGACATATGGGCGATAAGGCTAACGACAAATTTCAATGCTAATAATAATAACAATTCTATATATCGATAATAAGTAGTCTAGATAGTTAGTTGAAGGCAGCAAGGTAATCCTAACTGTATATCCTTAAATATCTATCTAAAATGAATGATTTTAGCTGAAAACTATATATTTTTAGAGCTCTTAAAATAATCGAATATCGACTATTCTCGATTACTTACTTTAATACTACTAATTACTTTAATAAATTCATTGAAATTATTGATAATTTATAATATGCATAAAAAATGCATGAATTCTGGAGACGCGATCACTATTAATTGATAGTATAAATTCTCCATAGTTAACGATAAATCCATTGATTGAGATATATGTATGGATACATAATTGTGTTCAAATATAAATTCAACAAGTTACAAGGAATCTATTGACGTGATAAGAACTTCTCGATAAAATAAGTGTATAGTTATCGAAAAATGCATATCACTTATTGCTTTATATGCATATATTAATTGTATTTTTAAACAAAGTACTAGAACTAACAAATATGCTAGAAAAACGATACAATTTTATCGATAATTTACGCGTTTTATAGTTATGGATGAATGAAATAAGCCTTAGCTTTTGCTTAATCCTTTTTTTTTTAAAGACTACTAAGGCACTTTGGAATATCCTTTGAATACTTGTATTATATATAACCAACCTATTAAATCACGTGGTATCCCATAGCTGTGCTCATTCCAAGATGTCCAAACTTTATGGCAATTGCTTGTTTTAAAGCAAAAGTTTGTATTTGCTGCGTTAAACAACCCTGAACAAAAGTTGTGCGGAACATGTAACCAAACTCATCTGCTCGCACACACACACACACGCACGTGAATATGTATGTATGTATTTATATATTTATATATAGAGCATAGCTCACGCGTTATAAATGCGTTACGTGTGAACAGGAAACGAGCCACCCTTTTCGCCAGCCCCAGCTGCTGCCCCCGGCCCTGCTGCAGTCTCCAATTGCCATGGCATAAGCTGATTTAAACATGACGCCCGAAGGGTTTTTGTTCGGCTTGTTGAACAGGTGCCGATTACAAGTGCCAATTTTTGTTGCCGCTGCTGCTGCTGCTGCTGCCAGTTAATTGAAAACTTTTTTAATTGTTTTTTCTTTTCTCTTCGCACGTTCGCTTATTTTTGTGGCCTAAATGAAGTCGAATTCAGTTTAGGGACCAACTGATTTATGGCCAAGACTTTGGGGCGCAGCCGCCTGTTGTTGACAGATTCAATTAAGCGATGGCACGCGCTAAGCTCAACGATTCTAGTTAACTATTTTGAATGTTCTTTTTTTCTCTTTCTCTCTCTCTCTCTCTCTCTCTCACACTCTCTTTTGGCCTTTAGTTCAATTGCATTGGTTTTTAAACGTTTTAACATGCATTCAATCCCTTCGCAGTTGGTTTCAGGTTTAAAAACTGTAATTCTGTGTGAACAATACACACATACATACATTCTAACACACACATACATTCTCACACACACACATCTGTCCAGCTTAATCTTCGGTCTGCTTCTAGCTGACGTTGTGGCTTTCAGTTGTGCCATTGATTGGTTTACCCAGCATTTTGTTTGTTAGCCTTGTCGTAGCTGTTGCCATTGCTTTAGTTGTTGTTGTTGTTGTTGCTGTGTGTTGTATGTGGTTTTATGGCACTTGCCACATGGCCACATTGCCACATTGCCACAATGTTCGCCCACATCCAATTGTTGCACTCCAAATCAATCAATTATGGATGTGACCAAAGTTAACTATAGCAACAACTTTTCCTGCTCTCTCACACTCTCTCTCTCTCTCTCTCTCTGGTTGTGCAATAATTTTGTTGATTTTGTTGTACTTCCTCTTCTATTGCTTCAGCTTTCATTCATTATGATTCATATTTTTTCATTAAATTGATTGAAAAGCGAAACTTTTTGTAATATTTCAGTTTAGCTTCGGTTGCTCGTTTCCCATAGAGATTTGATTTGTGTTTTGCCCTTAGGGAATTAACAGTAACTGTGGCATTTCCTTAGAGTAAAGCGTAAGAAGTATATGAAAATATTTATATTTGTAAATAAATATGCAAATTATGTAAACAGCATGCCACACAATACTCGTAATTAAGATAGAGTTGATAGACTGTGGAGCAGAAATTTATGAGAATTGCATAGAAGGGTGACTAATTTATTGGATTGTTTGTTTGTAGAGGAAATAATGGTGTATAATTTATAAGTGTATAGATATATAAGAACATTTATGTGCATCTGGATAGCTATACATAAATATACATATATAAACATAAAATAAATAAAATCCTTTGCTATATTTGTACTTTTCTGATTCGGTAGAAGTATGTTTATAGTATATACGAGCTTTGTCCGTAGATGCATTGCAGGAGAATTGTTTGAAAAGACATGGCTTATTATTATCATTCCAGATTCATTGTTGCTTCTGTGTGTGTTTTCATTTAATTTTGTCATTGTTTTCCTTCTCTCTTTATGTTTCGCTCAGTTTGCATCTGTTGTCATAAGCTGCTTAACTTGTGTTTGTCTGCTGTGTAATTGCTTTAAACCGAATTCAATGAACGAAAAAATATGCGATGCAGTTTTAAGTTCCGCTTCGGCTGCCTTTTGTTGCATTACGCATCCGCCACGTGCACAGAGCCCCAAAAAAGGTGGAAGAAGAAGACAGTTCTTACGCTTTGACAGGCAAAGCAGAGATGTCATGTGGATTGGGAATCGGACAAGCGAAGGGCGGGATGTCTGCAATATGCAATATGCAATATGCAGCATGCAGCATGCAGCATGCAGAATACGGAATACCGAATGCATATGCCAGCTGACATAACATGTAACTCATGCTCCATTTGTCAACGACGGCAGCGACATGTGAAAGCCATTTGCAGCTCTGCTGGTTGCTGGCTTCCAGTTGCTGTTGTTGGCATCAGTCTCTGATTGCTGTCTCTGTCGGCGTGCGTATGGCCATCTCTTTTCAGCCCTCCACGCTGTAACAAAAGATGAGTTGCACTTGAGCATGCTAAAATGCGTTATTAAGTGCATAAATATGCAATGCGCACAGCCCTCGCTCGCTCGGCTAACAATGGGGCTCAGGTGAGTTGAGCTGGGCCGGGAGACAGGTGCAGGCGAATGTGCGAAGAGCTTTTGAAATTTAATAAAATGCAAATGCAAAGCCTGTGAAACAGACATATGCAATTCAAAACTTGCACAGACATGTGCTTAGACCCCACTCTTTGAGCCCAATGACCTCTACCCCGCTCCCTCTCCCTCTCTCTCAATCTCTCTCTTTCTCTGTGTCTCTCGCTCTGCGCACGCTAATGAGTCGTTCCACCCTGCCCCCATTCCATTCATTCCCTGTTCTCTCTTTAGCCTCGTCACAAAGGTAGCCGAACGACAATGAATTATGCAGCATGCCCAAGGATCAAGAAAGGATGCACTGAAGCGGCTGCCCCCAAAACAAATTGCGGTAATGGCAAATACATGTACACTACCAGACACACACACACGCACACAATTACAGGCTTAAAATACTTTTTTAATTATTTTAAATGCAAATTGTGCAAATAAACTAAGCGAAGCAAAAATTAAAAAAAAAAAAGTTGAGAAAAAATCAATAATTCCAACTTTTTGGCCGTGCTTGAAAAAGGATCAAAAGGTAAGCACGTGCATCAAGCCAGCGGGCAGGTAGACACTCATATAAAACACACTCATATACATACTCACACACACATGGCAGTTGTCATCGTCACGAAACACATACATAAGTTGCCTTTGGCTTTGAGCAAAAGATAAAGGCAAAAAAAAAAAAAAACGAAACAAAATAAGAGACGTGCCCAAGCCCTAGACACTCTGCAGTCAGAGCTACCCTAAGCCTGAGGCATGTACCTTTAAATATGAGTATCAAAAACTTATAGGAGTTGGAATTGCAATATGAAACGCTACATAATATATTTGATTGGATATAATAATATTATACTAATATACGAATATTCCTTCTCCTTAATTCAAGTTTACAACAGTTTTGGTCGGACTAATGCGAGCCAGCATTAATGTTACATATATCTTACATGTTTTCTTTTTCTGATCGTTATAATAATTTATAATTTTTAAATTTTAAATATATTATATTTACCTTAAATAAACATTAAAGTATAAAGTATAACTTTTACATTTGCGCTTAACATACTTAACAATTTTAATACTTACATTAAACAAACATTAAAAGTATAACTTTTACATTTTCGCTTAACATACTTAACAATTTTAACACTTACCAACAATCAGAAGAAGAGGAGAAGCACCGCGCTGCTCTAGACGACTGACCACCAGAAGACGAGGAATGCGACTGACCACCAAAAAATTTGAAATGCGACTGAAGCTGCGCTGCAGCAGGCTTGCCTTTATATAGGGCAGCGACAGCTTCGCTCAAGTTCAGCTCATCTCTTGAGCCTCTTTCTGCGTTAGTCTTCACACTCGATCATTGGGCGACCAATCAGAGCACTTTCTGTTGCTGCTGCTGAGCAGCTCATCTGATCTTCAGCTGCCTTTATATAGGGCAGCGACACTTTCACTCGAAGTCGAGCTCTTTCTGAGGCAGTCTTCACACTCGATCACTGGGCGACCAATCAGAGCACTTTCTGCTGCTGCTGCAAGAAGCAGCTCTTCTGATCTTCAGGTGCCTTTATATAGGGCATTGAGACTTCCACTCGAAGTTAAGCTCAACTGTTAAGACACTCTCTGAGTTAATGTAAGCTAAACTCTCTATCAGTTAGCGACCAATCAGAGTTTTTTCTGCTGCCTCTGCTGCATACATATGCAAACTAACATCTCCTCTAAAGACTCTTAACTCTTTTTCAGCTCTTCTTCTTTCTGGTCGAGGTTATCTCGACGAGTATATTATATTCTACATTTCAAATCTCAGCCTCTACAGTGGGAAGTGTAATGACTTATGAACAAAGACGAACTCTGCTCGAAATTAATATACTCTTTTCACTTCGTGAGCGAGTATAAAAAGGCAACACACGCCCCTTTTTCTGTCATACGCTCGAGCATCAGAGCCTTCGAGACCCTCAAGCTGTCTGCCCTTAGACCTTGGTTCATGGTTCTCAGCTGTCGACTGTGGACGGACGACGGACGACGAGCGACGGTCGGCTGCGAGCCAAGCCTTTTACACTTGGCCCAAGTGGCAAAATGTTGTTACGTGCGCATTAAACCATATTTTAAGTTATTAAGTTATTGACAAAAGCACACGTCACCCCTTGCTGAGGAGGGGGAGATACGTATGTGTGCGTGTGTGTGGGGGTGGGGGCGACGCGACGCCCATGACTGACAGTTGTGTGTTGCCAAGGCTTGACGTCTGTAGGCGTGGCTGTGGATGACACTTGTGCGCTGCTTATCCGTTGTTGTTTACAATGCCAATGCCACGCCTTAGAGAGACACACACACACAGCCATAACGGCTGTATTATATATATGTCTGCACATAAAAAAAAATAACTGTAAGCGCGCACGCATAAAAAGAAATTTTCAATTTGGCCCAAGCTGCCGCCAACAGCGCCTGCAGCCCGGGATTGCCCCGCCCCTCGCCTATCCTTTTATATATATGTGTGTGTCTCTGTGTGTCTTGAAATTTTCTCTTAACAGTTTTCCTCTGTTGCCAAAATTTGTTAACGTTTTATAAATTTGGTGTCTTTGAATTAAACATAAATGTGGTTCGTCCCTCTGGACACACGGCGCCTGTTGGCCATGTCGCTTAGCCACGTCTGTGGCACTGGCTTACGGCTTGGGCATTTGTATTTGGCTTTCTGTTTGCTCACATATTATCTGCGTTTTATAGCCTTTGTTGCCAGGTGCTGCAGGTAGCCAAAGTTCAGTTGCTGCCTCATTGAGCTCAGTGAGTGAGTTGGGCAATTCGTTTCAGTCTTTCTATTTAAACAGTTGCTTATAAAAGTATGCTACCATATTTATATGGAATAATATTCGATGAGAGATTGGTTTTTATTTGAAATATTTAAGTTTTGAAACAGAAAATGATAACGATGTATTTAAGACTATGAAAACTTGAACTCAAATCAAGAAATATATAGACTCTGGCATAGCTAAGGTTAAGAGCTCTACATTTAGAAACGTCTATACTTAAATTATAATACTTATAATCTGTACGTGAAATACGAAAAGTTGTATATTAAATTTGATATTTATAGCTCTAAAAGCCTTTGGAATTTGGAATTTCTTTATCAAAACTTATCAAATTTCAATAAAAGTTTTAAATAAATTACTCTACATTATTTCTCGTTCTCAGCTTTTTGGTCAAGTCTCATATGAAGAGCGAACTAAAAAACAAATCTACTCTGTCTATGTACCGTTTCTCTACATCTACCCAAAGTAATTTCTATATATGTACGGGTATTTTGTCGTCGTACATTGCCAACAGTTGCAATGTTGCTTGTTTTATTGCTGCGCTGTTCGCCTGCAAATGGCAGGAAACAAAGCGCATAACATACTACAGTTTTTTGGACATGTTTTAGAGCAGAGCAATAAGCAAAAGGGGAGTGAGGTCACTTGGGGTGCTTGGGGGGTTTGCTGAAATAGTTATGCGAAGGCATCTGCGATTGCCCTGTGGTCGTCGCGCTGGACATGATGGCCTTCAGAGTACCAGCAGCAACAGCAGCAGCAGCAGCATCAACATCAGCAGCAGCAGTTAATTTTCTATATAGCCGAAGAGAAAGAAGATGAGGTTTTAGAACTTTTTACAGCATGTTAGTGAAACGTGGGGGGACGAGAAGTGGGGCGACAAGCAAATAAACAGTTGCCTGAGCTGGACAACTGCTAAAGAAAAAGAAATGTGACTGTGTGTGTGTGTGCGTGTGTGTGAAAGTGTGTTGTGTACATACGTCAGCAGACTTTTTCACTTCTTCCATTTCCTTTTGTTTGCGCTGCCAAATCAACCACCATCGTCGCAGTTGGCGTCGCAGTCGCAGTCGACGCAGATAATTTGCCGAGTTAGAGAGCGAGCGAGAGAGGGAAAGTGAGTTTGAGTTAAGAGAGCGTTGCGGGGTTGAAGCAGTGCCATGACCTACTTTTGCCGCAAGTTTTTCAATTTGTTTGTCATCGACTGACTCTCTCTCTATATATATATATATATGTGTGTGTGTGTGTGAGACTGTTAACTTGACTTAAGCCCATTGCCTTTATTTGATAAAATATTACATTATTTGCAAATGTGTGCACCTAATCGCTACTAATTCAAAGCGTGTTTGACTAACTAACATTTGACCCGTATGGTGCGAGGTCAACTATGCGACAGCAAAGAGCATCAGGCCCAGCATCGCATAGAGTCGCTGTGGCAGTGCCCGCTGCTGTTCGAGCACAGCATTCGCAATGCTCGCCTCGGGCACATGATCGGGCATCATATCCTCGGGTCGCATGGTCGCCACAGTATCATCCTCTTCGGAATCATCATCAAGCGTCAGCGTCGACTGCGTACTTTGGCCGCCCGTCATCAACAGCAGCTGCATGCGCTGCAGCGGGGTCAGATGTGCCGTACGATCGAGCTCTTTTTGCTGGGGCTCCAGGAAGGGCTTGTAGCCAGCGGGCGCAGTGTCCCCGCCTCGATAGCCATAGACAAACATTTGCACGAACAGCGTAGTGACGTTGAAGTCTGTGATGGTTGCCTTGATCGTGCCCGCCGAGTAATGACTGTACTCGGCCACGGGTGGCGTGTAGTCCTCAGCTGTAGGCACCTTATCCAAATAGTGCTAAGAGCGAGAAAGTCGAACGATTAGTTTTGGGCATGCCTGTGTAGTTAATTATTGTCCCCACTCACATCGAAGATAATGAACTTGATGTAGGTAATGTAATCGCTGTCGATGTAGTAGAAAATGACAGAATGATTCCCTGGTTCTTTGTCATCCCTCGACGATGTTTGGTACGTTTGAAAGATCATATCGTCACCTGTGACAAATGAGTGAAGAGTGTTTCATATCAATATGTATTATATTATTAAAATTAATGAAATATATTAAAAAAATTTACTTTTTTCTAAAATATAAGAGCGTGTAACCTATAGTTTATGTTAAAAGAAATGCACAATTGCCTATCGACCATTATCGATTTGAAGAGAATGAAGGACGGAAAGGAAATTGAATCTTTTACATGAACTTCAGATGTACCTATATTTTAGAGTATTATATGGAAACCTAAGTATTGAAACTAGAGACTAAACAGCAAAGAGAAGAGTTATCGATAACTGCAGAAACTGTTCCGTGTATGACATTTGTTTTAATAGTAATAATAATAATAAAAAAGAGATATAAATATATATATATATTTGAATGTGTGAGAAACAAAAATCGTAACCTATATCCGCTTGAATACTAAGAATGTAAACTCGATACTTTGCTACCTCAAATAGAGTAAACTTCTTCGATAAAGTTATCGAAGTAAGAGATTAAAATGTATATGAAGTTATGCTAATAATCTGTGGTATTGATAACACAATACTACTACTGATGCTCAAGTCTGTTGTTCATTCAATTCTAATCAATATCGGTCAAGACAAAATGTTATCGATAACATCATAGATTGTCGTCAAGACTGCCTGTGAGTGCCTTTCTGCCTATTAAATACATAAGGTCTCTTACCTTCTTGTCGTTGTCCAAGCTCAATGATCTTGTCCTTCTCCTCAAAGTCAGGGGAAAAAACGGGCGCATCAGTATGACCCTCGTCAAACTCTGAGGTCACTGTGTCCTTAAAATTGAGGCTATTATATAGCTGGCTTACTTCCTCGACCTCCTCGTAGTCATCGTAGGGCTTCACTTCGCCTTCAAAATGTGAATCACGGTTGAGCAGCAATGCGGGATTCAAATTCAAAACGGTCTGGTTAAAGCCAAATATCATGATGACCACATCAAAAGACGCTGACAGATTTTGAGCAGGTTCGAGTTCTTCTTCGAATTCACTCTGATTGCCGGGGGCCACAAGACTGACGAGGCCCACGATCAATGTATCCACATAGCTCACTTTCACCTCGGCCGAAATGTTCTGCAAATTAGAAAATTAGATTAGATAATTTGATCGAAAACAGATTCAGTTCTAAAGAATCTTTCAATAAGGCATCGACCTAACTGGGCATTCAATCAAGCGTAAAGCAAGCACCATTTTTACCACACCTCGATGAAATATACAGCGTGCCGATTCTGAGGGAATCTGCTACATATTTTTCAGACTATCCATATATTATATATGCATATATATATATACATTTTTCTTGCGAAATCTCACGTCATAAGTGCCTCATTTCGTTATTGAAAATACATTTTAAATGTGAAATAAAGCTATTCCTCCGCACCTCAGGAACCTTGCCCACCCGCTGGCTAAGTAGCCGCGCCAATGTGCCAAATTTGCAGTTGATTTGACATATGTACTAGACTTCTATATACATGTCGAAATACGCTAACATGAAGTATGCATTAGGTCTCATAACAGAGGTAACGTTCGATATGTATGTCTCAGAGATATGTATAATATTTCATTGTCATAGACATCACTTTGAATTAGTATGAAATGAATGAAATGGGAAATGTTTAACTATCAGTTTTCATTCCTAAAGTTTATGGTAACTTGAAGAAACATAAAACAATTGACAGACAAATTGACTGAGAAAATAATCTGTTTAAAAAACTATAGTCAAAAATATAATAATCTGCTAATAGTTCTCAAAAAGTTTGTTTAAAAAAGTCAATGTTATATGAAAAACATTTTTATAATATATATAATAATTAAGTTTTGTTGGAGTATTCCGTTTATGGCCTCTAAAAGTGTTACTATGAAAAGTTAATTATTATACTGATATAATGTTAAATGAGGCAATTCCAATTCCTATATGGAAAATAATAGCAAAAAAGTAGTTAAATTATTTTTTAGAATTTTAAATATATTTTTAATGTGCTTAAATAGAATCCGGTTGTTAAGTTGGTTATATTTAATATCAGTTGGAAAGTTTTTATGGCAACATCTGGCAACGACAATTGGTTTATATAAGCAATTTGAACTTTAAATAATTTTAATGTGATTTTTAATTTTACTTTTTAATTAGCCCGGCGCATTTGGCATGGCGCATGGCGACTCGAACTAATAATCCACGTTGTTTCTAAAGCCATCAAATTGGCCAAACCAAAATGTTATGCCAAACATTGGGTCGCGAGAACTAAATATATAAATAAATACATATCTATATGGCGTGCATGCTATTTGTTGTCGTTTAGATATTTTGATTTTGTTTTAGTTCTTTTCCCTCTCACTCTCTCTGTCTCCGTCTCTGTCTCTGTCTCTGGGCATAGTGCGGGAAAAGAAGCAGCAAAAAATATAGTTCGTTTTCTATTTTAGGCTGGGCATATGCAAAAAATAAAAGAAAAATACAGAATGAAAAAAAAAACAAATTTGAGTGTGCTATAGAAAGTGTTCGACTTGTATATACCCTGCATTTATAGTTCGATATGCGAGTTTGTTGTGGACATTGCCTACGTATGATAATATAGTATATATAACCTGATCTGTACTACATTTATATATTCAGTAAGACATTCAAGTGTTAACTATAGTGAACTTGTGTTAGATATAAATAATGAGGTAACAGCTCTGGACTGCTCGTGCTGTGTTTAATATAAGATGTGTATAATTGAATAGGTTTGAATAACGAATTTAAATAAAAAATTTCATAATTGTAGCTCTTTCAAATATATTCAAATATCTTAAGTTTTACTTCGATCTAAATCGATATCATAGCAAATGTTTATGATGATTTAAAAAACTTAATCTACATTTCTTATAGCAGCAGCTGGAGGTAAAAGTCTCTCTCTCTATATATATAGACATCTACTTTCTTTCTGGGGTAGAAACACTTAATTTCAACCGTTACCCACACATCAATACAAACATTACACCCTGCATATTCTGTGAGTACAGGGTATGCAAATTTCAAGTCTCTAGCACTTGTAATTTACGACTCGTCTATATAGAGCGAAGCGACTAGATCGACTTGTCAGCTGAACAGAAGTGTATATACTCTATATGCACAACAAAGTTGTCTGATCCCTCTTACATTGGCAGCCGAAGCTGGCCCACTTATGCCCATTCCATTGTTTCATTGACAAAAACTCACTTCCTCCGAAACGATCTCAATGTAGGTGATCGGCTCCGCAATGTTGTAGTTGAAGGAGACGCTAGCCGGGTGGCCAGCGCCCGCAGGACGCGAATGCTGCAAGTCCTTGAGCAGCAGCTGATCGTCGTTAATGCGCTGACCCACGCCAAAGTAGCGCTTCGCCTGAATGCCGCCCTGGGTCAGCGAGATCAAGAAGAGCAAGATAATTGCTCGATACATTTCGCATGCAATTGAATACGAAAGTGTTTGGCTAATGGTTCGGCCACAACTAATGGGGGAGACACATGCTCCGCCTATAAATCGGAAAATTGTGCTTAGAACGCGCCGCGGCAAACGAAGGCGTGCAACTGATGTCGAAGATTTGCTATGAGTGGCAACTGGCTGCTTCAAGTGTTGAATGATCCACACACTGAGAGCGAGTGACCGAGAGAGAGAGGGGGGAGAGGAGAGAGATGGAACGTGAGCAAACATGCGCAGATCTTAGGCAAGAGTGAGAGCGTGAGGGCGAGCGCGATTTGCCCTGCAATTGCTCTGCTATACTTATATATAAAACTTCTCTCTCTCTCTCTCTTCCTCTCTCTGTCTCTCCCGCTCTCTTTATGCACTTTTCTCTTGTTTGGCTGAATTTTTGTGGTAAACATTTAACTCGTGTACTTGACCCCAAAATTTGTTGTTGTTGTTGTTGTTGGGCCGCCCACCAAAGATATTTTGTCCATGCGACCCCCAAAAATAGATTCGCGCTGACCAACAACCTTTTTGCACTGCGTCTAAATCTGTCACACTTTTCATATATATAGAAAGGTATGTTCCTAAAATAATTACAAATTAGCATGTAGCATAAAAAAACATATGTATATATTTTTAGCGTTGCTAAGGATTAGAATGGTTATACTTTGACTCAGGCTAGGAAGAGTTCCAGAAATTGAATATGTTGTTTAAATAATTATATATTATTGAAAAAATGTACAGCTCGAAAAGAGGAACATTGCTCTCGGGCGTAGTCGACTATTTAAAACTTGAACTTCAAGTAGAAATCTCTACTTTTATCACACAAAACATAATGCTTATCGCTTTGCCATAGTTTGCCCTAAAATCCCATGCGCTTAGATTATAATAATTTCCAAGAGCGTCAAATTCGGCTTCACGTTTGGATAAAAATGTTTGTGTTGATTAAAGTTAATTGAATTTACGCATTATAAAATGGTCATTTGTACCGGAATAACATTATCGGTCAGCCAATTTCATAGATGAATCACACTTAAACAAAAAATCTTAAACCTCAAAAACCCAGAGTTAGATAAGCATATACAATATATTAAAAATTGCAAGTCTCTAGCACACAAAAGCAATTGTTGTGGCAACTTCAACTTAGATAAAGAAGCAAAAAAACATAAATATCCCGATCCCCCCGAAATTCAAATACTTGTTATACTATACAAGGAGAACACAATGACAGAACGCTCTTTAAACTGCCTTACATCTCTTACCACCCATGCAGTAATGCAAATGCCTTAACACATATGCCAACCAATATACCTTTCATCCTTATACAATAAAGCAGCATATCTTTAATTGAAATGTTAATAAATAAGAAAAAACCGCAGCGAGCGCTGGAAAAGCATTAAAGCCCCATTATCCGGCATATATTTGGCTTAAACAATTATGGAGCGCAGCATTAATTAAATTGCGCATACGCCACGTGCGACCAGAAAGTTTTTTATCTGACGATATTCATATTTAATTGTGCCACAAAATGCTTTTAATTGATTTATTTGTGTGTTGGAACTTTATGCAGTTTAGTGAAATTATGCCGCTGAGCCTTATTAACGCCGCTGGGAATTTCAATTATTGCGAAACAAAGCGAAAGAGAGAGAGGGAGAATGAGAGAGAGGCAGAGATAGAGTCGAGCTATTTATATTGAAAATTGCATTAAATTAATTAAAAGTTTGTGTGCGCAGCTCTCGAAATGGAGCAGCCGCAAATTTATGGCACAGACAACAAGCAACATGCGGCATGCAACATGCCGCAACGCAACAGAAAAAAAGAACAACACTTTTTGTGGCCAAATGGGAAAATCTCTATAGGCGCAGTTTATTTTTTAACCCAGTTGCGCTGGGCTGGAAACAAGGCAAAATCGGAAATTGTTGTCATTGCAATCAAAGCTTATTTCCGCATTCAGCAACTTCAACAACAACAAGTTGCAAGTGGCAAGTGGCAAGAGGCTAGTTGCAAGTGGCCAGTGGCATTAAGTGCACAGTTGATGGCTTTCAGTTGTGTCGCCGCTGCCTGTTTGTGAAATTCAATTAAAGCCTTTATGAAAATTGCATTAAAAGCTGTCAATAGCAAGACATCAAAATGGCCCGAACACAAAGCTCAAGCAAAGGCCTCAGGGCCGCATAGAGAGAGAAAGGGAGAGAGATAGAGAGGGAGAAAGGCAGATTGATTGGCTTAGCGCTGAAAACGATTTTGATTAAAGTTTTGCTTATGCTCATTCACAGAGTGAGATGAATGTAAAAGTCTTTTGAGATTTGATATTTGACTTATTGAGATTTAATGTTTATAATATAGATTCCTATACAGGTGAAATTTAAGTGTGATTTATGATATGGCTAACTACGAGTAGTTTTTAGATCTTTAGTATTGTTTATACACTGCAGATCAAAATATTATAAAAATAGAGCTATACATTATATACATATATACATATATACTATGAATACATATAATATAACAATAGAACTATGCCAATTTTTGCATTGGCAAATTGAAAGGAGGGTGCCAGATTCCATTAAGTGTGAATATTCCTGATCCGAATGACAAACTGAGCCAATATGAAAGAATGCAGCTATTTTGTCAATCTCAATTTAAAATACTTTAAGCTTGTGAGATATAAAAGCTCTACTTACTTTATTTATATGCAGTACGGGCTTATAATTTTTCTTCAATAACTTATTCTATTTGTTTATATCAATAATAATCGATAGTTCGATCTCATTTTTTAAGCTATTTCAGTACCACAAAAGCTAGAGATTAGAAATTAAAAAAATATTATTGTTATGAATACGCGGATTACAAATATTTCGGATTCAATTGAATTTATAGCTTGAAAGAGTATTCTGGCGTCGTTTACGACCGTTCAGCTGACACATTTTTACTTGTTTTCATTTGTATTTCCATTCGGAATGCTTCGATTGAAGCGCATGCTTTTAATTCTCCTAAATAAGTTCGTGTTTAAATGCCGAAATTGTGTTTTTCGTTTTAATTCCTTTTTTCGTTCTATTTTCTTTTTTGGTTTTTGTTTAATTGCTTGAGTGCATTTCAGCTGCGTTTATTAAACATTGAAAAGCACTAAAAATATTCAAGTATTGCCAATTGTTGCCTGTCTAGCAATGATATAGTCATGAAACAGCCATCAAAATGTCTGCGCATATGAGTAAATGTATCAGAAGACTTGTGGAAATGTATTTAACTCAAGTGTTGCTTGCATACTCTAGATGTTAAGAGACGGGTAGTTTAATTATAAGATATAAGATTTCAGATGGAAGATGGGAAATAGTAGATTGAAGATCATATATAGAAAATTAATGATGGAGAATACAAACTGGAAAATGAAAGAAGAAAGATGCAAAATTGAAGATACATGATATGATACATACATAAACGATATATGTGATACACAACACTCGATATATGTATGATTTAGGATTAAAGACTAAATATACAATATATAAGATATATATGGAATTTATAGATCATTTATTTATAGAGTATATATGTTTATATTTTTGGGATTTAGTATTATATACAAAACAAAAGATTGCCGATATTCAAATACAGTCTGAACTCTATACAAGCATACAAATATACAAGTTATAATTAGCCTTTCCTATATATAGAGTTTCAGAATATCTCATTATGGTATCTATAGGGTATCTTTACGTTAAGCACTCAAGCCCGAACAGCTCTCGCCTAATTGTGTCTGTCTCAAGTGTTTATATGTGAATTAAATGCTGATACATATGTATTAACATATTTATAGATAAAGAGATTGCTGATGGCCAGACGACGACTTCGAGTGGGCCAATGAAAGGTTAATAACACTCCACAAAGAAATGCGCTTTTCCATGGGAGGAGGCGCCGTCAATGAACGCAGCTCGTTTCAGCGATGCCACGAAATGCAGCAATTGATTTGTTGAAATATTTCTGCTTATTTATTATATTTAACAGAAAATTATCGTGCGCAAATTGCATTTGGTCAGAGGCCTACACACAGACAGGCACACCCACACAGACACACACCCATGCACATCCTCATAGATCCAGCTAATGCCCATTACGTAATTGCATTTGATGGCGACGTGCATCTAACGAGCTAGTAAAGCAATTAACGCGTGTCTGCCTGTGTGCGTGAGTATGGGTGTACGGGTGTGTGTGTGTATGGGCGTGGCTTAACTGGAATCAATAAAAAGTTATGCACGCTGTCTACGTTAGTCCGAGCGGAAATTGCAAAATAAATTGTTGCTTTTCTAGCACTCTCTAAAGTGGGGTATATGATTTTTTTGTGCAAGTATTTAAGAGTCAGTTTTGTATTAGATTTTGCTACAAGTGTAATTGAACTATCACTTTAAATGTACTATTGAACTTGTTCAGTAATCATTTGGAGGTTCAATTAGTTCAAAAGGATTCTCTTTTTAGGGAATTGTTCAAAATGTTCACGTGAATTATGTTCTCGTGAACTGTTTAGCTGTTCATAAACCATATATTATGTGAAGCACTAGTTATATAAAGGAACTATACGTTGTGGTTAGTAATTATTGATTCGCATTCTATCACTTCAACGTCCACCTTGAAAGACACGTCCATTTTCTTTACAACATCCAGGGTATCTGCTAGTCAGGCACATAACAAGCAATAATATTTATCCTGGCATTTAAATTTGAACCTCGCAAATTGGATTTCGCCCAAGAAAGAAAAAAATTATGAATACTATTGACCGTTTTGGCTTAGCGGGGATTAGCCCACTCGATGGGCTGCCCAGCCCAAGTTTCTTTGCGAACGAACTGAAAATTGAACTTTAAGGCTTATCACCTGAGACCTGGCGCCCATTGCCAGGGCAAGCGACCCGAGGCAGGGGCCAATAGGCGCTCGAATGTAGGCCACACTTTGTGAAAATAATCAGCAAAGCATTTGATGGAAATGCCGCTGAAAGAAGTTTGAGTTCACAAGTTTTCAAAGCGCTGCGGATTGGTTGGGTGGTGCGGGTGGTGCTGCGGAGTTTCAAAAGAGAATTCTAGCTGCAGGCTGCAGATAAACAGCGCAAGTGGGAGATGCGAAATGAAGTTTAACTTTGCTAGAGTGGAGTGCTCAACTGCAGTATACCCTGTAATTAGCTTAAAAGGTCCTTAAAGTTTATCTGACAGATGCAAAAGCAATTTATAATTCGTTTGATATGATTATCTAAGGCGAGTATACCCTGGAATTAGGTTTGACATGGAATCGAGATGCAAAAAGAATTTATAATTAGTTTGTCAAGTCTTTGCAGAAGTTAGCAAGTGTCATTAAGCTTATCTATCGAGATGGAAAAGGAATTTGTAATTAGATAACTTTCTGAGACAGAATGAGTATAAGTTTTATATCTACTTATACTAGCCAGAGATGTATCTGAAAATAGAAAAAAATAATAAGAAAAGTAGGAGAATTGCGAACTATGCTATACAGGTATACTAATCTTAATGATTAGATACCCTGTAATTCACAGAAAAATGATAGAAAAAGAGTTTTATTATGAAATACTCCACATTTATGTATATATAGTCCAACCCAGTTTTAGTTCGTCTAGCCCACTTGCACAATTTGATTGGTACAGGGTATGAAAAGCAGCATACGGACTGCATACAGATATCAGCAAAGTGGGACAGCACACAGCAGTCAAAGGCAGCCACCTGCCTGCAGCGTAATCCATTTAAGAGGCGCATTTGCCGCATTTGACTGTCAATTGACGGCTGCTTAGGCGAGCTGCCAAGGCTCATCCCATCGGCAGCTGCGCTCGAAGCGATGGGGGAGACTTGATTTGGATTTGATTTGGCTTTTATTCTGTGCTTGCAGGATGAGGGCTGGAAGCTGAACCGCACCAACTACTACCAGGAGGGCTGGCTGGCCACGGGCAACATACGCGGCATTGTGGGCGTCACATTCACCACCTCGCATTGCCGCAAGAACATGGACTATCCACTGCGCACCAACTACAATCTGCGAGGTCATCGATCGGACGTAAGTGGAGTGAACCACTATGCAATCGAATAATAAATCTCTTGAACTATTTATCTCTTTTGCCATTTCGTTCAGGTCATTCTGGTCAAGTGGAATGAGCCGTATCAGAAGCTTGCCTCGTGCGACAGCTCTGGCATCATCTTTGTGTGGATCAAGTACGAAGGTCGTTGGTCCATTGAGCTGATCAACGATCGGAACACACCGGTCACGCACTTCTCCTGGTCACACGATGGTCGCATGGCGCTCATCTGCTACCAGGATGGCTTCGTGCTGGTGGGCTCTGTGGCCGGCCAGCGCTATTGGTCGTCCATGCTCAATCTGGAGTCGACCATTACGTGCGGCATTTGGACGCCCGACGATCAGCAGGTGTACTTCGGCACCACCCAGGGTCAGGTGATCGTCATGGATGTGCATGGCGCGATGGTGTCCCAGGTGCAGCTCTCTAACGATGTGCCCATCACATCCATGGCCTGGTCCTGCGAGAAGTTCAAGATGGAGGAGGGCGAGGAAGCCGAGCCCGGTGTAACCAATGCCGGTAAGTGAGAGATCAGTTGACTAACTATGTTCTGCTTGAGATAGTGCTTTCTAGTTGTTGTCCAAATCTCTACATTGTTCAATCCATCAATTAGTCAATCAATCAAAATCACAAAATATTACTATATATCACCCACCTTTAACCTCTCTCTTCTCTTTTAGCCAAGCGCTCATTTGTGCTGGCGGTTAGCTTCCAGAACGGATATATTTATTTGCTAAAGTCGTTTGACGACGTCTCACCCGCACATATCAACACCTGCCTTAACGGCGCCCTGGGCATGGTCATGGAGTGGAGCAACTCGCGGGAGCTGCTCGCCGTTGCCGGCACATTGCGCAGCAATAGCAACGGCCTGGGCTTGGATGGCAAGCTGGAGCACGAGCTGGGCCTGGGCACGCCGGCCGGCAGCTGCTACTACAACAACCTGGTCAAGTTCTATACGGAGTCGGGCACGTGCCTCTACCAGGCGCACATACCCTGCAGCACGGCCACCGTCTCGGCCATCACCTGGGGCCACAACGACAAGCGTCTGTTCATCGCGACGGGCACTCAGGTGCACATTGCCTGGATCTCGCGGCGCGTCGCCTCGCTGCAGCTGCTCTGCCGGCTGCAGATCCAGGCGAGCGTTGGCTCCGAGACGCTGCTGCCACTGCTGCCGCTGCCCTCCCGCATCAAATCGCTCATAGGCAATCTGTTTGCTCAAACCATACGAGTGAGTGAAGCTTTGATATGGATCAAGAGAATTAGCTAATCTCTTTCTCCCTCTCTCTTAGTGCTGTGTACCTGACCTGAAGTCGCTGCGGGACTTTGTATCGCGCCCGCCGCTCTGCTCGACTCGGCTGCACTGCACCATGATACGGCATGATGATGACTCCAATCTGAGCTCCGGCACCTGCTACACGCTCTACCTGGAGTACTTGGGCGGACTGGTGCCGCTGCTCAAGGGCAAACGCACCTCCAAAATACGTCCGGAGTTTGTGATCTTCGATCCGCAGGTCAATGGTGAGTAAGATGCTGCCACTACTCATTCCATTCAATGCTCATCCCATTTCCCTTGCAGACAACTCGCTGTATTTCCAATATGCCGCCGAGGCCAAGAGCAGCTCCGGCTCCAGCCAGTCCACCACGACGGGCAACAGCGGACGCACCGACTCCTCGGACAGTGACTTCGATGAACGTTCCTCGCGTTTCGGCTCGCCGCGCACGCCGAGGAAGCGCCGCGTGCGTGCCAAGCGGCGGGCGCAGAACGGAGATCGCACGGCCAGCGGCAGCGGGAGCAACACTCTGGATCCCGACAGCCTGGACGAGCTAGCCTACGTGGATACGCTGCCCGAGGTAAGGGTATAGACATGTTGGGGCAGCTGGCCAATGGACATGCGTTAACTTCTGTGCACATTCCTTTTCTCTCCAAGCAGGAAGTCAAGCTGGTGGAAGTGACCTCCAACATCTGGGGCACCAAATTCAAGATCCATGGACTTGCCAAAACCGTCCCAGCCAATTTAGGCCAAGTAACATATAAGACGTCCCTACTGCATTTGCAGCCGCGTCAGATGACGCTGGTCATCACGGAGCTGCGCGACGACTTTCCCACTGGACCCGATCCCAGCTTCAATCCCAATCTCTTCTCCGAGGACGAGGAGGAGCACCACAACTACAATCACAATCATAATCATAGTGCGGATGCCGCAGTGCCTCATGTGAGCGTGACGAGCGCTGCTCCGGACGCGCCCTCAGCAGCGGCAGGGGCAGCAACACTGGCTGCACTGAAGCCACCAATTATGCCGCAGCGACGCCTCAACGATGGCGCCTCGGCGCCGCCCATTGCGCCCATGTCGCCACGCCCCAATCGCATACTGGCGCGCCACAAGAACTCGCACGGGCTGACTGTGAATGGAGCAGCAGGTGGCGGTGCCGGTGGAGCAGTGGGTCTCAGTCCGCTGGCGCGTGCCGAGAGCTATGACGACGACTCATCCAACGAGTCGCAGGAGGCGGCAGCCGCCGCTGTCGCCGCCACTGCCACCACTGTGCTGCTGCACCAGGCTCCGGCCAGCTGCAGCTCCGCCTCGCCCTCGCCCAGTTGCAGCAAGAGCATAACGCGCCCGAAGACCATCAGCAGCTTCAAGAACAGCTACAGCCGCTCCAGCTCGAACTCCAGCTGCCAGTCGCGGCACGCCATCTCGCCGCTCTACTGTGACGGCTCGGTGCCCACGCTGCAGTCGCCCAAGAACGCCGTCGCCCCCTCGGACATCATATTCGAGCGGCCCGCTGTGCCGGCTGCCGGCCAAACCACCTTGATGTCCTACTCGAGCAATGCGGACTACGCCAACAATGTGGTCCAGGTGAAGAACGCTCTCATGTCGGAGTCGATGCGCACGGCCAACAGCCACGTCAACCCGGTGCCACTCAATCTCAACCTGAATCTGGAACGCATGGATGCGCGCGCCGTCAAGTGCTCCACAACGAAGCGGCGCGACATGCTCTACATAGACGAGGAGACACAGTCGCCTACGCCCACAACCACCGCCAACACCTCAGCAGCAGGAGCAGCAGCCGTCGCCAGCTCTAGCATGAAGCGCACTCCGACTGTGGTGTCCATAGCTCCAGCTCTGCCCGACTCCATCACGCGCAGCTGCAGCGTGGGCTACCTGGATTCGGTGGCCATAACGCCCTCGGACGAGGCTCTGTCTGCGCTGCGCAAGGATGCGCCCAACAAGCGCCTGATCCTGGTCGATAAACGACGCAATCGCCATCGCAAGCGGCAGCAGCAGGCGGACGCGCGCAGGCACAAGCTGCAGCAGACGGGCAAATCAAAGAGTCTGGACTCCTGCGATCTGCTCTCGCTGCAAACCAAGCTTTCCAGCAAGGAGCACGAGCAGGTGGTGCGCAAGCTGCAGGAGATCTCCGATAGCAGCGCCTGCAGCAGCGCCGCCAACACGCTCTGCTTCAAGTGTCGCAACAACATGAATCCCGCCAGCGTCTGCAAACGTTGTCAGCCGTCGGCCAGTTCAGCGCTGGACGAGATTACCACAGTGGCTGTAGAGCCCGCCAAAGAGCCGACTCCAATTGCTGCGGCTGCCGCTGTTCCTGCTCCGGCAGCGGTGCCCGCCAAACCGCCGCCCAAGAAACGCTTCGATGTCATCACCAGCTTCACGGACAGCCCGCTCTTCACGCGCAAGCATCGCTTTGGCTACGGGCGCAGCAAGGATCTGGCACCGGGCAGCAGCACGGAGAACTCCACGCCGCTGCTCGCTCGCAAGCAGGAGAACAGCTTCAGCTTTGTCAAGCAGCTGTCCGAAGTGCGTTGGCGCCGCAAGGAGACGCCTGCCAGCCAGCCACAGCAGCAGCAGAGCCAGCAGCAACAGAGCTCGAGCAATGCCAGCACGCTGGAGCGCCAGCAGTCCGACACGGGCAGCAGCGCCTGCGGCACGGTAGAGGCGACGCCCGTGGAGGCCAAAGCATCCGTTTCGCTTCATACGCAGGTGAGAAGATACTTAGATATACATAATTGCATGATAAGAAAATCGATATGCCAGCTTCTTAAGCTATCTATGCTCGATAATCTATGATCGATACATATCGTTTCTCATATATTTTTCACACTAGGTTTAGAACTTCGCATTACTTATGTACATTAACTTAGTAAAGAAAGTTAGTCGATAGACTAAGAGACTAAGAGTCGATAACATATCGACAAATATTGTTTGTCATGAAATAGACAAACGCTATAAAAACTTGTTAACAAAATAGTTTTAACTTTTTACCTTGCCTTCCTCTTCAGGCTCTGACCACACTGGAGAACATCATCAGTCGCCTGCGGGATCTGGATGAGGGACGCTTGACGCCGCCTTCGACGCCGCAGCGCTTGCCTCGCAGTTCGCCCGCCTCGCCGGCGGCCAGCAAGAAGAACAAGCGACAGCAGAGCAACTCGCCCATTCGGCACATACTCAACTCGCCGCTGCTGAATCGCAGGCAGCGCAAGAAGCCGAGCATCATCGAGAGCTCCGACGACGAGGGCAACCAGACGAATGGCTCGGGCGAGGAAATGAGCGGCAGCAATGGCAACGGCAACGGCAATGGCAAACAGTATCGCGATCTGGAAACATTTCAAAAGGCGCAGCTGCGTCAGAAGGTAAACTCAAAGTGAAATATTTCAAGGGCAAAGCTAATAAAGATTCTGTTCCCTCTGGTGCAGCTGAAGCGCGGCAAGATCGAGCCGAATGGCAGCGCCAGCTGTGCCAATCCAGCGCCGGTGCGACGCGAGTTCGTGATGCACAACAAGGCGCCCATGTGGAACGAGATGAGCCAGGTGTATCAGCTGGACTTTGGCGGACGCGTCACCCAGGAGTCGGCCAAGAACTTTCAGATTGAGTTTCGTGGCAAGCAGGTAGGGATATTGGATTGTCTATATGACAATTGCAATGAACGATCTTATAATGACTAGCTAAGGTCAAGCTATCGAAGCTTTAAAATTAATCAATCCATCAATCACTGAACACATTTGATCTCACATAGTAACATCTTTAATCCTAATCCCTTGTAGGTGATGCAATTTGGACGCATTGATGGCAATGCGTACACCTTGGACTTTCAATATCCGTTTTCGGCGCTGCAGGCGTTCGCCGTGGCGCTGGCCAATGTGACGCAGCGCCTGAAGTAATTGGACATTAAGGATATACCAACTGTTGTATTATCGTAAAGCATTACAGACACCCACACCCACACCCACACCAACACACACTCTCACAGACATATTTATATATATACAACTATATAGTACTTATAGCACGCCGCCAGCAGCAGCCGCCGATTGCAATCGCTTTAATATGCATATTTTTTATACTATACTAAAGCAGGCCAAGCAGAGGCGCCTTGGCTTTATCATTTGTAAATATGTATATGTACTTAATTGTATTGTGGTCTTTAGGTTTCTGAATGCCATACATATTATTGTGTAATGCTGTGTCCGGGAGGGCATGGCACGATATATGAACTCATACCACCATTTAATTGAAGGTTTAGCAATTTGATATTGGTGTGCAACAGAACAGGAGAAGCAGAAGAAGAAAACTCACAGTCCGATCCATTTTTTGTGCAATATTTGTATGACAAACTTTTTGGCTTAAGTATATATAAAACAACAAACAAACAAACAACAAAATGAAATGAAATGAGACGATCGATGGTGTAAGTGTTAAGCATCATTACTGATCTATGATCTATTTTTAAAAGTAAACGTAAACGTGTATGAAACGATTTTTCAGCCGAATTTTTTAAACTAGTTTGTACAAGAGCAGCCTTTTTTGCATTGAGAGCTTCGTTTGTTTTCGTTGAATCCTTCTCGACTTAAGTGCAATAACAGCAATTCCTTTTGTTAACAATTCCTAGCTTATAAGGAGATATCATTAAAAACAACAAATCATATATACTATATATACAACTATATATGTGTGTATACAGCAAATATCGCTTGAGAAAAGAAAACAAAAAACAAAAACAAAACAAGAAATCGCTTGGCCTAACATTTCTAAACAAATGAATGTGTGTACGAGTACTTAATACTAGCATATTTTTTATATATTATAAATTAATTGTGAATGTTAAACATATAAGAAAAACATTCTCTTACACACTGAAGAAACTTTGTGCTTTTCCTCTTAAAACTCTTTTTTGTAGTTAGGCTTAATTTCAAGACAAATTCGTTATTGTAATTGTTGTGAATATTGAAATAAACTCAAAAACTCGAATCGTAAACGATTTCCAACGTGCAACTAAATAAATAAATTATAAAAATATATATATATTATATGTGAATAAACAAACAACAGCAACACAAAAATAAAACAAAACAAAATTCAAAATTTTCTAATCTACATATAATACAAGAGATTGAAGTTGTGGAATATTGCGTCTTTTATGTCTCATGACTTTTCCTTTTGTTGTTCTATTTCGATTTCGGCTTTCTCCCAATCGGGTATGGACCTCTCCTTAATGCTCCAGGCATTCGTTTTGGGACCTTTTGTTTCAGCTGCAGAAATAGAGAAAATATTTTAGTATATCTATATACATTTTATAATATACATCGTTTACAAGTCTTGAACCGCTTGACGCCCTCTTGCATGTCCGCCACCATGGCCGCAGAGACTTGCATTATCTCGTTGTTGATGGCCGCACGGAAGCCGGGACGTGCATAGACATTCGCATTGTCCAGCGTCACATTTCGATCGTGCATCAGCGATTCCATGGGAAACTTGGCTATGGAGAAGGCCAAGTTGACGGCCTGGCCCAGCGCTGTGCCTGTGGCCACAATTCGATTGACCAGGCCCATGCGCAGCGCTTCCTTCGCGTACACCCGTCGCCCTGTCTGTATGATGTCCACGGCATTCGAGTAACCAACTGCAGCAGCCAGGCGCACAGAGCCGCCGTCGCTGAGCGGCACACCCAAGCGACGGTTGAAAAAGCCTAGGACGGCTGTGTCTTCCATAACGCGCAGATCACAGAGCAGCGCCAATTCGAGCCCGCTGGCCACACAGAAACCGCTGATGCCGCATATAATGGGCTTGCGTAGGTGCCGCCTCGTCGGGCCCACGGAGCCCTCATGGCGCAACAGAAAGTCGAGACTGCCGCGTTGTGCCTCCGCTTCCAGTTCTTTCAGATCATAGCCAGCCGAGAAAGACCCTCCCACGCCGTACAGTACGCCCACAGGCGACGTGTCATCCGTCTCGAATTGATGGATGGCTTCGCTGAGCTGCGCCGCGGTGGCTGCATCAATGGAATTGCGCTGCTGCTCTCTGTTGATGCCGATTAATGTGATGTTGGCATCTTTTTCGACCAGTATGCTGGGTGCTTCACTCTGTGCAGAGTCCGCATAATGCGCGGCACTCAAAGAGAATTTCTGTGTGCTTCTAAATAGGTCTTGGCAGCTCTTAAACCTACTGAAAGTAAACAATTTATGCATTTCAGACAGCATAACAAAACTCTAAGTGTTGTGCAGCGTTAAAATCGATGATTTCGCTGACGCGCATTTCAACACTGCTTGTCAGAGCGGCAGCAACGCTGTCAAAAGAAGGCGTGTATGTGTGCGCGAGTGTGCGTGTGTTGGTGTTGGTGTAAAACAAAAAGCGGATTAAAAGAAAATACAAACGCTGCGCTGCCAATTGAACATTTATTTATTTATATATAAAAAAAATTAAGAAAATAGTGTTAAAGTTAGTTTTATTATCGGCGTGTGTGTGAGTGTGTGTGCAACGCATTGCGTGAGTGCGTGTGCTGCATACAAATACAAAATACAAGTGATATAAGCAAAGTACAAAAGAGCTCGATTACAATACGCGACTCCAATCTGCAGCCGCAGACAAAGGATAGTTAAGAAACGGTATTAACCTGGTTATATATACACATATATACATATGCATACATACTTATATAGATGTAAGCATGTGTGCCATAAACTGCACGCAAAATGTGAACGTGCGGCAGCTGCTGCCTGCGGTTGCGGCGCCTGCTGAGAGCAAAACAACAACAGAGCGAAAGTGACGAATGTCCGGCGCTGCAGCAGCGCTCGACCATAACAATAAGAAAGATATAGAAGTAGAGAGTGTGCAGCAGCAGCAGCAGCAGAAGAGAGAGAGAGGAGAGGCAGGGAGAGAGAGCGCCTGCTGTCCAGCCCAGCACAGCACTTGCATTCGCTGCTTTTTCAATGCAACTGTAATTGAATTGGCATTACAAATTACGGTTAATATCCAGCCTGTCTGTGTTTGTGTGTGTGTGTGCGTGTGTGTGTTGGGGTCGCCAGCGCTGCCACCGCCTGCATTATTAGTGCTTAATTGTGTCTATTTTTAACAATGTGCGTCCGCCCAACATTTGGGCGCATTCTCTGTCTGCTGGTTGCCCCTGGTCCGTGCCCCTCCGCCCATTCAGTTAGGCTGCTCCATAGGCGCCCCCGAGGGCTCTTGTCGTCGACACTATTGCCATTTTGCTAGCGCATATGCGTGCGTACGTGCGTGTGTGTGTGTGTGTGTGTATGCGCGCGTGTGTCTCTGTCAGAGAGAGTGAGAGTGAGCGAGAGCGAGAGCGAGAGCGAGAGCGAGAGCGAGAGCGAGAGGGTATTTGAATTCTGTGATGAAATATGTAACGTGTTGAAACAGGCATCCCTGAGAGTACAAATGCATAATGTAAATGTATGCATAATAGATGATGATCAAAGCGTATTAGATGTACAGTAATGGACAGAGGTTTATATACACTTTGAGTTTAGCTGTGTATATAGAGTTAAAATAACATAATGTAAAATGTAATATGTATATATGACTCAAAAGTAACAGTATATACAGTCATGGGTATATAATTAGAAACTCTAATTAAATACAAATTAAATATATGACTTCTTAAGTTCTTTCTTTTACTGTTGATTTATCAACAAAGACATGCGATATTACTCAACACTACAAACACACTGCACAAAGAGTGTCTATAATTATATGACCACCACTGTATGTATCATCACAAAGCATTGTATCATGTCCAAAATGAAACCATCAAAGACTTAGTCCACACACACAGCGTTAAGTGAGGGTATTTGTATGCTTGTATTGCCCAATTTCTTGTATTACTATTCGACTATGTCCGCCGCTGTCTTTAACCGCATCATGATCTATTTTCGTAAAATTTATTTGCGAAAAGTAAAGCGAAGTCTCAAAGCGTGTATAAAAAACTTTCGTTTTATTATGTTTTACGGCTGGGACACACCTTGTGATGGGCAGCCTTTGATCGTATATATAGATATACACATTAATCGTAATTAAATTGTAAGTGTGTGCAGATATATATATAATTCTGTATACGTATATTTTCCGACAGATAAGATATAGAGAGTTGGGTATAGAGTTTATTGCCTCAAGTACAGCTTAATTAATTGAATTAAATGCGCACGCATTCATTCAAAGCGATATATTCTTGCGAGACAAAAGAAGAACCACTCACACACTCACACACTCACACTCACATTCACAATTCACATTTCGCTCTTTCAGCACATACAGTCACGACGCGACGATGTCAACCGGAAGACCCATAAAATGTGTCGTCGTTGGCGACGGTACCGTCGGAAAGACCTGCATGCTAATCTCCTACACCACAGACAGTTTTCCCGGTGAATATGTGCCTACAGTGTAAGTAGCCCTCTCATCGGATCTTCGATCTTTGCTAATTATGATTGAATTCCCTTGCCTAGCTTCGATAACTACTCTGCACCCATGCAGGTGGACACAATACAGGTGTCGCTGGGTCTGTGGGACACAGCCGGGCAGGAGGACTACGATCGCTTGAGGCCGCTCTCCTATCCACAGACAGACGTCTTTCTGATATGCTACAGCGTCGCGAGTCCCTCATCGTTCGAAAACGTCACCTCCAAATGGTATCCGGAGATCAAGCACCACTGTCCCGATGCGCCCATCATACTAGTGGGTGAGTAGCTATCGACTCTTACAGCTCTTACATAAATTGCATTTGAAACTTTAATTTTCTGCGCAGGCACAAAAATCGATTTGCGTGACGATCGCGAAACGTTGAGCGGGCTGGCCGAGCAGGGTTTGGCGCCGCTTAAGCGCGAACAAGGTCAGAAGCTGGCAAATAAAATACGCGCTGTTAAATATATGGAATGCTCCGCCTTGACGCAGCGCGGCCTCAAGCAGGTAAGTGCGCAGACACACCTTGGCAGCAAATGTCATCGAATGCTGACGATGCTTTCCATTTACCCAGGTGTTCGAGGAGGCGGTGCGCGCGGTGCTGAGGCCAGAGCCATTAAAGCGACGCCAACGAAAGTGTTTAGTTATGTAAATAAGGAATACGAGGAAAACGACAGTGGAGAGTAAACAGTGAGACGGAGAGATAGAGAATAACAACGTGAAGCGACCCTCGTCTCCAACTAAGCGTGAACAAATCAACAATCAGCTGACAACAAGAAAGAAGAAAGAAACTTGATTCATTGAGCATTATCATTTCCCTTAACATAAACAAATAGTTTTGATTCTGTATAAGTTGAGAATTTGTTTTAGATCATCCATTTGAAAACCGCATGGCACAAAAAGAAGAAAAACTACCAGAAATCCCTCCTCATTAGAACTAAAAGTGTAACAAGGCGAAAGCAGCAGTTAAACCATATGTAATCCATATTGAAATCTAGTCAATTGAATCGAATCGAATGTATTAAACAGCAGCAGCAGCAAATTATGACGAATGATAAAGATAAAGATAAACGTAAAGGAAACTTTGGTTTCGCATATCAGAGAATATTTAAGGAATTCCTAATTTGTTTGTTTATTATGAAATGTATTATAATTATAATGTAGCCCGGGCGTTTCCTAGTTTTCAACAATAACCAAAATACTTGACGATGAGCTCTTAGAGAAACAAACATATAGAAATGAAACGAAAAAAAGAAAATCACGTTTATACGATATTTTAGCTTAAAAAACAAAAAAAAAAAACAAAAACAAAAAGCATTTTTTCTACTATTTGTAATAATCTTAATTAATTGATGCTCTTTTGAAACTTGTAACAACTGTTGTTTATTTTATTTTATAATAACTTATTTATTGTCCCTAACTTTAATAATGCAATGTAAAAACAAAAACAAATGAAAGGATAGCGAAAAAGTGTAAATGGAAAAGGCAAAAAATGCATTTAAATGTGACTTGACTCGAATCAAAAAAACAAAAAAACAAAAACAAAAACAAAGCACACAATTTTTGTAAACAACTCGAATAGCGGAGGACGAGCAACAATTTTTTATAACAATTATATGAATATATATATATTAAAGAGAAACAAACTAACGAAAACTCATGTAAATTTAAAGCAAGATCAATCTACTTACGAGAAATCGTTATATAGTATATATATATATACAATGCTGTAATTATAATAAAATCAGAAAAAAACTGTTCGATTTTGTGTGCTCAACCATTGCATAGTTATTAAATATTTCATTTATTTATTTAAATGCCACGTTTCTATCGATTTGTAAACAATTAACAAATTTTTAAGTTTTCCTTTGTTTCTCAATGTGCCGTTAACAATTCCATACACATATGTATATGTATATGTGTATATATAGAGGAGATCTCTCTGGGTGCAGCGCGTGTTCTTGGTGGAGTTGTGCCTCAATATAAACGGAAGGGCTTTGGATGAAGGGCCTGGCCGGGCCGCTTCTTGGCGCCCGCACTCTTGGGACGCTTCGGCTCCGAGTTGAGCGATGGCATCGACACGGATAGGACGAGGCATTCCGCCGGCAAGGACATGGATGAGGTTAGAGTTGTGGCGCGCTGTATGCGCGGCGCTTTCCAATACTGCACGAAAGAAGTAGCACGTTATTACAGTGTTGCGAAATGGCATCATACGAAAGTTAAAAGTTAATTCAAAAGGAAATAATTAACTAAAATAGAAACTTACAATTTACTTTGTTTAGTTTCAATTCAATTTGTTCAGATTTTTCTCACTTTTCTTTACCAATGCGATCCAAATGTGGTTTGATACGTGCGTCGTGTGTGTCTGTGTTGCATTTGATACGCTTGCGGCGTGGGCGTGGGCGTGGGCGTGGTCGTTGCATTGCCTACATGCGTATATAGCTATATATATATATGGATATATCCAAATTATCTGCCAGAATCGAGAGATACTAAGTGCAAACAAAACGCCAAGTTCTTTTTCAGATATATATGTATTTTTTTTTGCTTTTTTTTTATAAATGAAAAAAGTTTTGTTTTTATTACGCTTGAAATTTGCATTTTTTTTTTTTACATTTTTCGTAAATCTGGGAGGTGTAAATAAATTGTGAGAATGATGCATTTGTTTCGACTAATTATTAAGGTTACAAATTATAAAATTGTTATATATATATATATTTTATTTAATACGAAGTTAAAGTATTGAAAACTCAATTTTAATGGTTCCTCTTTATTGTTTATGTTTTCTTTTTGTTTTATCTTCAACACGTTTAACTACACGTAAAGCACACAGTTAATAATCGTTTATATATATCGAACTGTATATATATATGTGTGTGTGTTTATTTGTAGTATATGAAATATATATATATATATTTTGTTTATAGTTTATGCATTTGCCTTGGTATCTAGATTGATAAATAGTGCATGGATCAACTAATCATATACTTTATCTGCTTCTTCTTCGATTTAATATGCTGCAACTGAGTATGTGTGTGTGTGTGTGTGTGTGGGTGTGTGTGTGCTTGCACAATTGTTTTATCAAATTTTATAGTAAATTGTCGTCTTGTGTATTAATTATTGCATATATTTTCTCATACATTCAATTTTGTTTTTTTTTTTGTGTAACTTTTTGCTTAAAATTAATTTTTTTCTTCAAATTTTTGTTTGCATAGTTTTTCAAATTTAGTTTTAAACGAAAGTAAAACTTTAGCTCAACATGCATATTTTTGTATAAATTTCTTTTTTTTTTTTGGACTGGATTTAACTTTGTTGATTTAAATTTTCATCAGCGCCGCTTGTTGAAGCCGTCATGGATGGTTGTGGACTCTGCGTTCAAGATAAAAATATAAACGCATTTAAATAATCGCATGAAACTAAAACTTAATCAGAAACAATAAAAAACAGAAAGTCAATGTGAAACATAACAGTACATAATGTAAGGGCAAACAAAGGATTATGTTAAACGAGCACAGCAAGCAATTTCCATTTGAATCACCGGGACACCTTAATATGTATGGGCCTTGGGTGGATCGAATTGGTTATTGGTTCCGGTTCAGTTCAGTTCAGTTCAGTACGGTTCGGTTCGTTTCGTTTCGTTTTGGTATGGTACGGTTTGGTATGGTACGATTAGTCTATGCAAAGACAATGTAAACTTCAAGCTGAGTGACATCGAACAGCAGAGCATAAAATGCTCAAAATTCGCTCATCACTTCGGCTCAGCGAGTGAGTAAAATCGTACCTACTTATGCACTGCTCGCTCACACATGCAAATATAACTGTTCGCAAGCGCAATGCTTAGACGAGAGAGAGCAGCAGCAGCGGCAATCGTGACTGCGTTCGAGTGGCGTTCGAGTGACGAAACTGCGTTCGGCTGCAGAGCGAAAAGCAGCAACCAATGAACATTGAGAGTGAGCAGAGCTTCTAAGCTAAGCCAATGATAGGCGATCAAGAGAGAGGCTAAACATAGATGTAGAGCACTGTTGCGTGCACTGTTGAGTGCTTTGCTCAGCAGCAACTTCAGCTCATTTTTGCTCATTTTTACTATGAGCTTTGGTATTGTTGCTTTCTATGGTAAGTACATTTGAGTGCTTTCTTGAAGTTTTGTTGCTGCTTCCTTTGATCAATTTATTTGAGTGTTTTGCGCAACTTCGCCTGAGTGGATTTAGACTACCTGCCAGGAGTTCGGCTGAAGAGTAGAAAGCCGTAACAGTAATTTATTCGTAAAATAAAGATTTTTACTCAAGAGAGAGAGAGAGAGAGAGAGGTTGCTGCCTAAGCATTTGCTTTCAGCTTCTACAGTAGAACTTCACTCGAACGCCAACAATCGAGTCTATCAATAGCTGGGACGTTCTTCATGTTGAAGTTTATATTGTCTTTGTTCTATCACAGCACTGTTAAAAGATAAAATTTTTCAACCCGACACGCAAATAACTTACAGGACTTCAATCGTGAGAGTTATACGAAAGTATATTTTATAGCATAAAATCGCTTCGTTTAATGGACGTAATATTTCTGTAGTACGAGTATACCGTTTCATTTTCTTTTTTCTTTTTTAAATTTAATGCACTTTTTTCATGACTATTACTAATAAAATGTATACACATATTCCTATAATAAATCGAAATGAAAATCAAATAAATATTATTAATAAAATAATATGAGTATTCAATCTTATGTAGATGAGTTAAAGCCGAACCCAAATAAATTCGTATCTTTTGAGTGTATTTTGATGAGGGAGTCGAAAGAGCAAAAGCGTTTTGCACGTTTTGTTGTTTTTGGTTTGTAATTTTTAAATGCTGGGCAGACTTTCACAATCATCAGAGATAATACGTAATACACACATATATAGATTGAGCATATATAGCTATATAGTCTAGGTTTCAGTAACTCCGTTATATATATCTGTTGTTTAATAAAACATTTGTACTATTCTACATAGTATATGTATATATAAAAAAAGGTTCTTGACTCTTGCCATAAATAATACTCTTTGTTGGTATTTCTTAAGTTAAGTTAACAGAACTTCTCTTACGAGTGTTAAGTATTTTTTTTTGGTATTTTCATACACTTGCCAAAAATTAAAATCTTTTGGAAAGAGCATAAAACAATTTCAGCAAGCCGAAATTATTTGCTTTTAACTGTATTATAGGGTATATACATAATTTAAAATAGAAACTCTTGCAAACTCAATCGAGATTTTCTTTTGTTTTTTTTTTTGTTTAAGATTTGAGCTAATTTTTGTTATTTAGTGTTAAACCTGTTTTCGTATTTTAGGTACAGCTAGGTAGTATATTTTTTGTATTGTTTTTGATTATTGTTTTTAAAATGTTTTTGGTTGGTAATTTTTACTTAAAAAGCGATTCAAATATATCGTTACACACACAGTCAGAGTTACAAAGACCGAATTCTAGATGAATGGTCGCAACCAAGCGACCCTGCGCCGCAAACTACAAATTCCAGATGAAACGAGAGACGCGATTTTCGACATTCGAAATCGAAATCGAATTCGAATATCGAGTGAGAGCGAGAGGGCGAGAAAGAGAGAAAGAAAGAGAAGTGAATGTGTGGAAAAAAAATGTTTAACACGCCTTCGAGCACTTTTGATTCTTCTTATTGTTTGTGTTCTATACTCGTTCACGAAGTTAAGAGAGTGTATTGGCTTTGGGACGTTGTTCGTGTTGGCTGTATGTTCGTTTAGCCGATCGGTTATATGTCTGACTGTCTCTGTCTATATGAGTTGGGATGACGTCTATAGTCAAACTAGAGATTAGAGTATATACATGTATGTGTTTTCATATATACTAAAAGTCTATGTAAACTGTATTATTTCAGTAGAATAGTACTCCATGAGCCATATAATCAAAACGGAATATATATACATATTCTATTTTTAAATTCAACTGTTTATCTCTTAATCGTGAACGAGTATTCTGCAGTCGATAACGCCCGACTGCAAGAGTTTACACTTGATTTTTGTTTCATATTTTGTCATTTAATACATATCATGAATATGAAGTTCGTTTTTCTTTTTGTTTTTTTGGAGAATTTAGTTAACGATATTCAATTTCTTTGTTAATGCATCTCAGTTTTGAGTTTGAAAGAAATTCATTTTTAAATATAAAAATAAAAAAAAAATATATAAAAAATACTTAAAACATATAAAAAATTATAAAAATAAAACACCCGCTATATGTATATATATGATATATTGATAGTGCCACAAAATACTTTTAGTATTATAATATATGTTATATATATATAGATCAAATTGGAGCTAATCAGATGCTTATTGGGAGAATTTGTTAGAGATAAAGTGAAAACCAAGTTAGTTCGAGCTTAAATTTGTTTAGTATTTTTTTGTTGGGTGTTTCGTAAGCCTTAGTGAGTGCTGTTTTTTTTTTTTTAATATATAGGTTTGCAGTGCTTTTTTCTCTCAGATATTGCTTGATCGTATGCCATATAGAAATGATAAAAAATTACAATTAAAAAATGAATTTCTTGAGCTAAACACATAATGGGATGTCATTTACAAATAGATGTATTGATGTCTAGATGAGTTGATGTATTGATGTATTGTTTGTAATGAAATCAAATGCGAATTACAAATCAGATTTGAGAAAACACAAAAATGATAACCAAAATCGACTACGAATTGTTATTTGGAAACTACTTTGATGTTTTCTTTGGATGATTTTTCTTCGATTGTTTTGTTTTTTACCTGTGTTGGTGGTGTTGTCAGTGCAACAGAGTGTTCAACATTTTTCAAATAATCCTTATCATCGAATATCTTCTTCTCACCGCCACCGGGCTTGTGCTTAACATTATCCAAAGATCCAACTTTGCTTTGTGCCTTAATTTCTATTTTTTGCGATTGGATCTGAAATGTAGTGTCAAAGCCACCAACAAAAACGCACACAAAATTCATTAGCAACGATTACATTTATATATGGAATAAGTCTTTCCATTATGTACATTTCTAAATATATACATATATACATGTTCGATCTGCTCGCCAATTGTTGTTCTTAGTTAACTGCAATTTGGAATTTATTCTTGTTTACATCAAATAACATTAACAATATTTACAAGGCAATAAATTGTCTACTTAGGTGTTCTAGGGGAAGTTCTTCAAGAAAGTGTGGTTAAGTGATTTAAGTACTAAAAATACGTAAAATAATAAAAATACTAAATACTAAATAGCAAAAATACTAAATTAATAAAGAACAGTTTACAAAACTAGTGAAAATAGGTTTTTTATAATATAGATATAAACTAGTATTTTTTACATATACTTTTAAATTAATTTTGAGTTACTTACATCCTTTGTATTGTTATCCTGGGAATTTTTTTTGTATTTTTTTTTTTTTTTTTGTGAACATTAGTTAATTATTAAACATAATAAAAAGAAATTTGTATTCAAGAAATTTGTATAAAATTCAATGGGTTAGTTAAATCAGAACAAATTAAATCAAAAAAATCCATATCTCCGATTATATACAACAAAGAACACTCAGAGAAAAAATGTAAAAAATATTATATTATTGTTTTTAAATTCTGGGCTTGGAAAAATTTCAGTGGAAAACAGATAATTGAGATACATTTTGTTTTCAGTACAAGTATGCAGAAGATTTGATTTGAAAAGTATAGCTAAAATTAATAGCTGAGAAGTATAGCTAGAAATTATGACTAAAAAGTGTAGCTAAAAAGAATAGCTAAAAAGTATAGCTAGAAGTGTAGCTAGAAGTTATAGCTAGAGTATATAGCTGGAAAGCCTAGTAACTCTTAGAGCAAAAAAACTTAAAATTAAAACAAAACTATTTGATTTCCCCATATTCAATGGGTTCAGGGTATAAGATCATGTTTTCTTTAAGATCTTTATCTAAAACTATTACCATATCTGAAAAGCTTTACACACATTGTAAGATTTAGGAAATATATACATATTTTAAGAACCAATTGTAGCAGAATTCCAATGAATTTTCTCTGAGTGTACACAAATAATGCTCGTTCTTTTTCAGACTCTAGAAATACAAAGCTCGAACCGGAACTGCCATTGGTATTTACAATGCTAGGCCAAAGGAAACTTTAGTTACAATGGAGTCGCCCATGTGGGGGTTAGATGATGATGATTTTGGATAGTGCATCAGCTTTACGTACCCAGCTAAACCCAGTGTTAGTCGTCTGCATTATACAAATTGTCATCCAGACGCGCATTGTCCATCAAACAACGATGGCTAACTATTTTGGAGCCCTCGCCAAAGACAATGTCGTTGGGGTGTTTCTTGTACGAATAGCTCTGCGGATTTCGATAGAGTTTTCTTATTTGGGTAGATAGATGTGTTGATGAGCGAGTCGAGAGCATGCCAAAAGTAACTAGATTGCATAAACATGCAGTTGAGCACATGCTCCCCCCATGCCCCACTCCCCATGCCCCGCATACCCCACATGCCCCATGCCCCATGCCAGTTAAAGTTAACTTCTAAGACACCAAAAACTAAAATACTTAACTGCTTGGAAGAGTAGAAAAATCATAAAGATATGACCCAATCGGAGCTCAGACTCCGATTTCGAATCGAAATTAAAGAAAAACTCGCTTCAAGTGCTTCTGGGCTTACCTTAATATCGCCGCCGCCGGGCTGATGCTTCACGTTGTCCTTGGAGCCGACCTTCGGCTTGGCCTTGTCCTTGAAGTCCATCTTGAGGGACTCGATCTTTTTGTCGCCGCCGCCTGGCTTATAGGCCGCATTGTCCAGCGAGCCAATCTTCGACTTGGCATTCCACTGCAACTTTGTTGTAACTATCTACAATTTGTTTTTGTTGGTTTTGCATTTGGTGGTGATTTGGTGGTTCGATATAGATACAGATACAGATACAGATACAGATAGATATATGAAATATGGTTGAAAAGTCAAAAACTACTTCAATTGCTTAGTCAATGTCAATGCACGCGCTCAGCTAGAAATTCGACTTATCAGATTCAGTTTGATATTGTATATGGTATATATATGCCATATATATGGCATAAGGGTATATATATTGAGAGATATTCTACATAAGGCTAGAAAATTATGCTGCTAAGTGCCTCGACTTATTCGTAATTTGCATTTCCTACTAGATACCAAAATGGTTGCATGACAAATATACAGTTAGATATATATTTATATATGTACATATATACAGACTATATCTTGAATCGCAAGTCGACCGTGAAATTGAATTTCTATCAAAATACTTGATGTTCATATTAATGCTTTTGTTGTTGTCTTCTCTCAATTGCAACTACAGCAAACAGAAATAAAAGTGCGTTTATAAGTTGTGGACTGACTCGTTGTATACCCTGTACCTAGCTAAAAGCTAATTGTTGTAAACTATATCATATACTTTACAGCTCTCCGTGAGTTTTTATATAAATATAATTTTTGGGACCTTAAAAATTACCATCATTTATCAAACATTTAACTGAGAGTGGGGCAAGCTATATACTCCTAACTAGATATAATCTATGGTTCAACTTCAACTACAGAGCAGTCAGTCAAATTTCATCTATCTTAATGTAAAATTATTATATACCAAATTTTAAAGGTCTGGCTAGTAGAATCTACGAGTTCATAAAGGTATATATAGTGAGTGTATAGAATATTGATGAATTATCTCTTCTTATTTGATAACTATGTGCACCTTAGATATATCTAGCTTTTATACTTTCTCAGTTACAGATGGATAGTGACCTATGAAAATATGTGGATAGATTTGAAGTGAACCTACATATAAAATTTATATATATTTTAGCTCTTATAGACTCCGAGAGCATACATGTAGAGAGATATTGTACAGGTATTTATATATGACTGTGACTGAGTTACCTATATCCTAAATTTGTTAACTCTCGCTCACTTATCTTTATAAATTAAAATACTTCCTAATACCCCATACAAATGCCATAGGTACAGGGTATATTCAATTTCAGCTAATACCTTAACCGTCCCATCGATGAGACATAATCCCGAACTCAATTGTAGACCAATTAAGACTTACCTTCTTCTCGCCACCCTTGGGCATGTATTTGTCATTCTTGGCCTCGATGCGTGGCCCAGCTTTGATGTCAATTTTCTTCGACTCGATTTTGACGTTACCACCACCGGGCTTATAGGTGGCATTGTCCAGGGAACCAATTTTGGAACGTACCGCCTTCAGATTGGGCGATGGGGCATGACCGACCTGTACCTTGTTCATTGGAACTGTAGAGAGATTGGAGGATAGTTTAAATAGGGTATAGATTGATGGGGTTCTTAGCTAAGAAACCTTTCTTGGGTGGCTCCGGTTCGGGGGTCTTGAGCAGCAAGCGATTCTTCGAGGCGCTGCGCGACTTGGATGCTGACTTGTTAGAGGGCGTGGCACTCGGTGGGCGCGATATGCCCGACTTGTCCGGCTTCGAGGAGCTCGATGTGGGCGTCTTGACCGGCGAACTGGGCGAATTCGGTCCGTTGCGATCCTGTGTGGGGGCGAAAGGGGGAGGACAAGAGAAAGCAGAGTGTCGGTACAGTCATGTCTCACTAAGCTAGACAATGGGCAAAAGCTTTACAATGAGATAGCTGGCGTCTGCCAGCACAATCAAATGCATGTTGGGGAGCCTTTAGTTTCGGTTAGTCGGAATTTCGCGGGCAACAATTTACGACCGCCAATAACTAGGTTTATACGGCTCTATGCCATTTATGACTCTGAGTCTCCGCAGAGAGAGCGCAGCCAGCTGGGACCGTGGCCAGCACGAAGGATTCCCATTGTTTTATCGATTGTCGCGGCCTCCGCGACCAAAACCAAAACTTCGCTCTTCGCGCTTAGCATATGAATGAACATATTTTATTTGCGAGGTATTTATAGAGACAATCCCCCCAGCTCCAGCTCCAATCACGAAAAACGAGGAATGTTACTAAGCAAAAAAGCGCTTGTCGTGTTTCGACTTTATCAACTTGGCACACATAAATCGCATTACATTTGGCAATTTGTTGTACAGTGAAAGTTGACTAAGGCGAACCGATTACTAATGGCAATGCAATGAAATGGGACTTTTGTGTTTATAAGAAACTTGTAAGCTTGTTATGCTACTCCTTATGGGCTATATATGGGGTCTATATAACAAATTTGTTGACATTGGGCTTGAGAGCTTAGAGCATGTGAGTTAGATTAGGTATGGTCCAAAGGGATTTGTTTGATATAACCGTTAAATTATGCATAATTATATATTTGTTTATGATAATCATGTTCAGTTATAGTTGGGTATATAATGATAAAGTGAATCGTTGGGCTAATGCTCATTAGAGATGCAATAAAGTCAAGGCTAAGAAGGCAAAGAGATAGAGCTTTGATGGATCGAACAGTTCTAAAGGTCAAATATTAAAAGTATATGTGAAGATTATTACTGCTAGTATATGTTTGGTTTTTAGCATATATATACTATATATGTACATAAGTGGTTTCCAATCCATCGAAAAAGTACTACATACTATACACTCTACTCTCTAGACTATTGAAATGGCGATGAGTTCTCTATAATTGTTAGATATAATTGTGAAATACATCATACCTAGAAATATATTTATACAAATTTAACTTCAGTTCGTTTTAGGCTATTTTCACTGTATTAAGTTTTATGCCTTTCAACACTGCGCACCTGTAAAAGTTTCGGAACTACTCACAAAAGACACAACACAAACACACACAGATCAACAACTATATCTATAGGAATATATAGTAAACTTATATATAGTAGATATATAGTTCTAGGTAAATTGAGTTATCTTTTGGCTAATGCCGTTGCGACCGACTGGCGTCTGTAAAGCTAAAACTTGATCTGAACTCTGAGCGCTGTCTGGGCGAGAACTTTGGATGAACAGCTGCAGCTGCTGCTGCTGCTGGCGCTGTCTAATGGAGCGTGCCACAGAGGTAGAGGTCGCCGTGCGGGCGGCAGTTGCGGGCAGCCATTTACAGATATTTATGATTTGTGAACATAACGATGAGAAGAACAAGAAAATATTAGTTTCACTTTGGTGAAGATGAAGCTCGAAGGCTATAGGTGAATATTGAATACCCTAGGATATAACTGAAGGGGGTATATGCATGAATAAATGCATATGGTATATAAGAATACTAAGAATCAGATTTTATGGAGGATTTATACATGATATAAGGCAAAGATATTGACTAGAATAGATGTACAATATTATCAAATTATTATATACGCAAATATTTGAAATATTCTTTATACTTTTTGCAAGTATTCCAAGTCAATGTAGGAGTTGAGTGTCCAAAACTGAACTAGTCAATATAGTAATCATTTATTAAAATCTGTACATTATAATTTAGTAATTCAATCTCTTAAGTCTTATCTGATATGCTCAAATCGGAAAAGTTCGGTATGGATTTTTATTGAAAATTGGAAAACGTTATCGACTAATTGAAAAAAACCTAATCGGTTCGTGCTACAGAAGGTTATATTTGACTAAAGACAGGGATTGCTCTGCAAGATATTTCTCTCACATGACTCTACCGTCTATAAAGTCGGTAGTCTCTCTACAAATCAGTTATATACTCACATAACTAAAAACATATTCTATTAAGCATTACAAATTGAATAATTAACTTATACTACCCCATTTGTAGGGCATCAATAGTTGTAGGCGCTGTGAGAGACGAGCTTGACGGTCAACGGAATTAAATTAATTTGCAGTCAGTTAATTTCCTCTCAATTAAGAGCAACGCACCAAAATTTGATAAACTCTACGAAATACTAAGAGCTTAACTCAAGAATAACCCGTTTTCACAGAGAGTTGAGGTTAAATGAATGCGGGTATATGGGTTTGATATAGAAATGAAAAGGAAATTAGAAAACTGGCATGAAAAAGTAGATGATAGAGGTGAGATATATGATATATATAAATGTATATGATATACTGCATAGGTAGTATATACTATACTCTATTGAGGGTTCGGAAAATCGGAAAAACTTTAATTTGCACAATATTGAGCTCAGGTCTGTAGACTGAATCACAGAAATTCCTTCATTTAAGATCAGCGCAACTGATTTCTCCTATCTCGCCACCTTTTTTCTACTTTGAGCGAGTATTAGGCAGTCGATGCCCTCTTGGCTTTTCGTGCCGGAAACTCACCTTCTCCTGAGTGGACTCATCCACGCCGCTGTCATTGTCGCCCTCTGCAAAGACACAATGGAAACTCAATTAATAAAAGTCGAATCAGGTTTTATAGTTTATCAATTTTTTTTTTTCTGTCTGGCTTGGAAATGGCTTCATTAGGGGACACGCCCACTTTGCGCAGAGCTCTTACTGTGACCGCCCAGCGAGGTGGGGGTGACATCGAATGGTGGCTCCGTCTCCTCCAGCAGCGGCGAGCCCATGGGATCCGGCTTCATGCTGTAGCTCTTGATCGGGGTCTGGGCCTGACCCATGATGACATCATCGTCATCCTCGTTGTGCAAGCTGCTGGCAGAGGGTGGGCGTGGCTGCTGATGCTGCATCGGCTGCTGTGGCTGCATCTGTTGTGGTTGCATCTGTTGTGGCTGCTGTGGCTGCATCTGCTGCGGCGGCTGCTGCTGCTGATTGTAGAGCTGCGGTCGAAAGGGCGCCTGCAGCGGCTGCCCGGGCATGGGCCTGGCAAACGTAGGCGGCGGACGCGTCATGTTCTGTGGCGGACGCTGCATGGGCCCCGGTCCCGACCAGGGGAAGCCGCCCGGTGGCCTGGGCCCAGCCTGCGTGCCAGGCGGACTCAGGGGTCCGCCCGGATTGGGCAGCCGGGCGGGCGGCATGCCCGGACGCATATTGAGCGGCGGCTGCGGCTGCGGCGGGCCCATCAGCAGGTTGTTCTTGCTGTCCGTGGGGCGCAACGGCGGCGGCATCGGTCTGCCCGCCATGTTGGGCGGCAGCGGCGGACGTGGCCCCACGCCCACCATGGGACGTGCGCCGGCAAAGGGTGGGCGTGGCTGCGGCGGGCCAGCAACTGAACGCATCTGCGCGGGTAAAGCAAAGGTGGAATTTGATCGCACAAAGTCATTGTTGGTGGTGCTGTTGATGTTGCTGTTGGTGGTGCTGTTGCTGTTGCTGTTGGTGGTGCTATTGGTGGTGCGCTCGTTGACTCTTTGCCTGCTGTACTCGACCGGGGCGTAATTGGGATTAGCCACGCGTGGTGCCATATAGCGCTCGTTCTCTGTGTAGCCGGGATTCGGCTGCTCCATGTAGGAGCTGCCCAGCTGCTTGGCGGGAGCCAGTGGCTCCGGTTGCTCGGCGTAATTGGAATTGGCTACACGTGGCGCCATGTAACGCTCGGTTTCTGTGTAGCTGGGATTCAGCTGCTTGACGGGAGCCAGTGGCTCCGGCTGCTCGACTGCGTTGGCCATGCGTGGTGCCATATAGCGCTCGGTCTCGGTGTAGCTGGGATTGAGCTGCTCCACATAGGAGCTGGCCAGCTGCTTGGCAGGAGCCACTGGCTCCGGCTGCTCGACTGCGTTGGCCACACGCGGCGCCATGTAACGCTCGTTTTCTGTGTAGCTAGGATTCAGCTGCTCCATGTAGGAGCTGGCCAGCTGCTTGGCGGGAACCACTGGCTCCGGCTGCTCGGTTGCAGTGGTTGGTTTGTACATTTCGTGTAACTTGAGACGACTCAGCCGGAGTGAACCTGACGCCTGCGGTGCTGGTGCAGAAATGTGCAAGTGTCGTGTAATCCAATACCCAGCTGGCTGTTGCTGGTGGCTGCTGAATGGCAGGAGTCGGAGTCGGAGTGGGAGCCACACACATCATTTGCATACGTGTGTGCTAATGGCCATGTGGGTGGGCGTCAGTCAGTCAGTCTGTCCGTCTGTCTGTCTGTCTGGCTGAGCTTTCAATAGAGCCCGCCGCATATCGAGTGGAGCTCTCGATTTTGATGGCTGCCTCCTTTGCATTTGTTTACAGTTTATTGTTTTGGTATTTCGGTATTTTCGCATTTGGCGCTGCTTTGGGTTACCTGCGCGGCACATTTGTCATGAGCCAGCGCTGACTGCCTGCAATGTGACCCAAATCGTTCGCCTGTCGCTTATTGATTCAACAACAAAAAATAAAACCCAAAAAAGCGAAAAGTTCGACAATTCTAAGACCGAGCTCCAGTCAATGCGCCATTGGCCAAATTGTTGTTTGATTTTGTTTCGCTTAGGCTCGAAGCCCCGAAAAGGGTTTCTTCTCGGTTGCCAACACAAATTTGTTGCGACATGTCTGCCCCCACGTCCCCCCCAATGGCATGCCACAGTCACAGTCGCAGTTACAGTTAGAAGCGGTTGCTCAAGGTCAGCCCGATATTGGTTACAAATATTAATCATATCCATATTGAACTATCGAAAGCGGTTCTCAGTTACCAAATCGCCTCGGATTCAACTCAAATTCAACAAATCTCAAAAGTAAATTTTAATGCTTGGAATGTTTTCAGCTAATACAATTTATGTGAACTAGGTTTCAATATGTTTCTTTTAGGGATTGCTGGATTTCCTTATAGCAAAACACAAATTGTATTAAATAAAAAAAATTCATAGAATATGCAATAAATTGATTGACTTTACAAAGAGTTTTAAGCGATTTTACTGCATGGATACTATATACCATATATTTTATATACATATGTACATAGATTGTATATATATACTCCATATATAAACATATATGCATATACTATTTACTGTATCATAAGTGTCTTCAATACTTTTTCTTTTAAATTTGTTATTCATTGAAGTAAAAATTTGTTTTGTTCCTTCAGTAACTTAAATATTAAAAAAAAATAAATATATTTTAATAACAATGTTATATATATATTTAAATTATATTTCTTAAATATCATTAAAATCATGAAAAGTATTTTTTAAATACTGTTTTGTATACTGCATAAAGGCAAGTGATATTCGGTTCTAAAGCCCAATATTCGAGATAAAAATTGGTCACACGAAGGCAAACGGAATTGATTTAACATATTATTGAAAATTAATATCCAAAACGAATGAATTTGTAGGTTTGAAATAGGTTAAAATACTGATTAGCTTGAAGATTTTGTAGTCAAGTTCTTATAAAGAACTTTTGTAATCGTAAATATTTGTCGTATTATGATTATCCATATCAATTTTAGGCATTATAATAATTAAAATTAAGAAATTAAAAACAATCTTTAAATTATACTTATACATATATTTTGTGAAATCCTGGCGAAATGGCAAACCGGAACCGCTTCTATTCCCATATTGAATTATGTTAAACAGCAAAATAAATTGCCAAATAAATTGTTGTCTTTGGCCATAAATGAAATGAAATAAATTTTGTTTGCTTTCGTGGCTTTTGTCGTGATTTAACTACAGTTTTATGTTAAGTGCGAAAAGCTCAGGGTATTTATTATATATAGACATATATAGATAGACTTACCGCATCGGTTTCACTCATTTTAATGTGTTTGGTTCGAGTTTTTTTTGTTTTTGAGTTGGAATTTAAGCTTGGACTGGAGCCAAATACTTTTGCATTTAATCGATAAAATTACAATTGAGGAACTACAAAGACTTTAAAACTATATATATATTATATATGTGTGCATATATACTGTATGTATTTATATATATATGAATCTATCTATATCCGATCTAGAGCCGAGCTTTGTGGCTGCTGGCGCGTCGTGGCCTTCGCACGTGCAACGTGGCAACTGAGTGAGTGGCAACAACTGCGCCGAGGCGCCACGCGGTTGCAACTTGCAAGACAGGCATCCGAGCCAACTGCCTACCCAACCACTTAAAAAAAAAATGAATCCGTAAAAAAAAAACAAAAGTCAGCCGCAAATTAGTTTGGCCCCAAAAATGATTTGTTTTCTGCTGCAGAAATTCCATAGCACATTCTTTTCATGTCAACTGCCACACAATGAGAGTGAGAGAGAGAGAGAGAGAGAGAGAGAGTGAGAGAGAGAGCATGACTTGTGGCCCACTAAATTGATTATCAACAATTGTCGACCCGGGCTGACGGTTCGTATACTCGATGCCCGCGATGACTGCGCATTTGCCTGGCATAGCTGAGGCGAAGCGAGGCTAAACTTTTGCGCCTTTTCTAAAACCTTTTCTTTTCAATTAGAATGTTCTCGCTTTTTCGCCAAGTGCAAGAATTGTAAATGCAAATGCAACTGCGACCACAACTGCAAATGTTAACAAACTTTGCAACAAACTCAATTGATTTTTGTTGCCAAAGTTTCACTGTTTCCTTTTTGTTTTCGCACAATCGGCCAATGCAGTCGCGATTTTATCACTCAGCAAGGCACTTAGCGAAAAATGTGAGTTACTTCTGTTTATAAGTTTCATTACAGTCAATTGAAATTATACCAGGTAGTAATTTAGATCAATATAATTGGATCTCTTTCAGATCGGATGAGGAAGTCTCTAAGTCATAAATACGTAAGAGAAGAATCAAAATTAAATTGCTGAAGGAAGATATTTCTAACTTGATTTGAAATAACCAATATGAATGAAATATTGATAATGCTTAGGGTGTTGACAAAACTAAGGCGATCTTTGGGTAATAGGGATGGAGTGTTTCCTAATATGTTTAAGTACAGCTTGTATGCATAAAAGACTCTACTTTATAGATATGTCTATTGTTTATGTCAGATTCCATTAAACAGAACTGCTCCTCCCTCCACATCCCCAGGCTATGCTATTAATAGCTCTGTTAATAGCATAAGCTCCAACTCCAGCTCTCCTGCTGGTTCTCTGGAGTTTTTTCTGTATACTTTCCTCCTCTCTTCCCTTTTTTTACTTGATTCTTATCTTCCTTTCGCCTTGTACGCACACTGACTGTGCAATTTTATATTTAAAATAAAAAGCGACTTACTACCAAAAAAAACCCCAAAGAGAAAAGTGTTTTGTATTTATCTGCGATGCCCCCCTACAAACATCTATAAATCAAGGGATTGTCGCATGTAATAATTTAATTTAAAAAGAAGAGCTTCTATTTGTATAATTCTCTAGTTCTCTAGATCTCTGGATCTTTAGTTCTCTAGTTCTCTAGTTTTCTAGTTTATAGATCTCTAGACCTCTAGTTCTCTAGTTCTCTATTTCTTTAGTTTTCTAGTTCTCTAGTTCTCTAGTTCTTTAGTTCTCTAGTTCTTTAGTTCTTTAGTTCTCTACTTCTCTACTCCTTCAGATCTCTAGATCTCTAAATCTCCCTCTAGTTTTCCTATTCTCTAGCTCTCTAGCTCTCTAGTTCTCCAAATCTCTCTAGAAATTCCCACAATTTTCTCTCAGTGTGGCTATATACTATGGCCTAATGGGCACTTTACGACACGAACTCAATTGTTATCATTTGTTGCAGTTGCCCATAAACAACGACAAGAACAACATCAACAACAACAAGGTTCAGGCCTCATATAGACTGCAATTTTATCGATTTTCCAGCTTGGCCAAAGGGCATTAACTGCGCCGCGTTAAGGCTAATGCACTTTGCACTTTGCACTCTGCACTTTCGCACTTTGCAGCTCGTCTAAAAACTTCACACTCACACACACGTCAGATAGACATATATGGTATAAATATATATATATGTGTATTTCTTTTTAAGTTTTTGTTCTGTTATTTTATTTCATTTAGTTTCTTATTCTTTTTGGCTAAAACGTCAACGTCGCGCTGCGTTCTGTTTGGCGCGAGTGTTGAAACTCGACTGCTTTTATTTGCTTTGAAAAACTTTCGAATTACAATACTTAGAATTTGTTTTGGTTGTGCCCAGGCGAGTGTGTGTGTGTGTGTGAAAGCCTCAAATGTCCTTGCGCAGTTCGAGGCTCTCGCTGTGGCCGCGTCTTGGCACACACGGCGTATACTCTATTCGGCTCGTCTATTCTATTGACATAGAAAGTTGTTAGTGGGGCGCCTCAGCCAAACGCAAATCCAACACGCCAGCAAATGCTGCCCCAGTTGGTAGTTGCCCCACCCCACCTGCCCTCCCCCTTCTCTAGCTGCCCAGCTCGTAGTTTTTATGCAAATCTCATTCGGGGCTTGATTAATTTTATGGGCACAAGGAGCGCATTAGACGCGCCTCTGTGCATTGCCCGCGCCAGTTCCTTGATTAACGGCACTGTTCACGTTTAATATATACCAAAATATGTGCATGTACGAGGTGCGTTCGATGTGGTTCGAATCACAATGTTTTCTAGCTTTCATAGTGGGAAAAAACATTATATGAAAAGCAAAAATGCTCAGTCATTGAAGGGGCAGCAGTTAAGTAGGACGAATCCCATTTGCCTAAGGTGGCATATGAAGAGGAAGCAAGAAAAACCTTACGAAACTATAAGATTAAGCGAATATTAAAAAAGGAATTAAGAGAAAGAAATATAATAAAAGGAAAATAAGATAAGAAAATGACGAAAAAAGAGAAATCAAAGATAAATTAAATTGAAGAATCTCTAGAGAGGGAAAATAGCGAAAAGATGAACATAAACTAAAGAAAATATCATAAATTCTAATACCTAAAATGCTTATAATTATAACAATTAAGAGTGCTCTAGTCGAGACTGCTCGACTAGGGGATACCCTGAGCCCTGTGAGGAGCCAAATATCAAATCATTCTTCGATTTTGTATGCATACATACAAACAACACTTACACACATACATATGCACGCACGCATAAGCGCGAGCTCTGCCAACTGCGCAGTTGACGCAGCGACTGGGCTGCAGCGCTTGGGCTGCAATGTGGGCATTACTATGGGAATTTAATTGTTTAATAACTTTTCTTAGCGATGGACTAAGTGCATAAAACTTTCACAACTTATTAATGGCATTCATATGTGTGTTTGTGCCAAAGCACAAGTCTCTAGTATTTGATTTGCGCTTTTTACAAATAGGGGGCTATTGTAGGCGAATGGGGCGTGGCATCCAAAATCTAAAGATAACGTCATTTCCGTATTCATTACACGCAACTACATAGCAAATTTGAAGTCTCTAGCTCAAACGATGTACAAACCACGCCTTAAAAACACATTAAAATTATCGATAAATGCTCATAAAATCGAAATGGAATGAGTTATCGGAAAAATTTTATAAACTTGTGCAGCGTATGGTATTATCGAGTATTCATGTAAAATTTCAAGTCTCTACGTTGCGTACTTACAAATATCTCAGCGTTCACACGGACGGACAGACGGACAGACGGACAGACGGACAGACGGACGGACGGACGGACGGACGGACGGACAGACGGACAGGGCTATATCGACTCGTCTTGTCGCGCTGATCAAGAATATATATACTTTATGGGGTGTGGCACGCCTCCTTCTGCCTGTTACATACATTTTCACAAAACCATTATACCCTGATTTCCCATTTTCAATGGGCTCAGGGTATAACAAGTAAGAGTGCTCTAGTCGAGACTGCTCGACTAGGGGATACCCTGAGCCCTGTGAACGGCCAAATATCAAATCATTCTACGATTTTGTATGCATACATACAAACAACACATACACACATACATATGCACGCAAGCATAACGCGCGCTCTGCCAACTGCGCAGTTGACGCAGCGACTGCGCTTGGGCAGCAATGTAGGCATTACTATGGGAACTTAATTGTTTAATAACTTTTCTTAGCAATGGACTAAGTGCATCAAACTTTCACAACTTGTTTATGACATTCATATGTGTGTATGTGCCAAAGCACAAATCTCTAGTATTTGATTTGCGCTTTTTACAAATAGGGGGCTATTGGGGGCGAATGGGGCGTGGCATCCAAAATCTAAAGATAACGTTATCTCCGTATTCATTACACGCAACTACACAGCAAATTTGAAGTCTCTAGCTCAAAAGATGTACAAACCACGCCTTAAAAACACATTAAAATTATCGATAAATGCTCATAAAATCGAAATGGAATGAGTTATCGGAAAAATTTTATAAACTTGTGCAGCGTATGGTATTATCGAGTATTCATGTAAAATTTCAAGTCTCTACGTTGCGTACTTAAAAATATCTCAGCGTTCACACGGACGGACGGACGGACGGACGGACGGACGGACGGACGGACAGACGGACAGACGGACAGACGGACAGACGGACAGACGGACAGACGGACAGGGCTATATCGACTCGTCTTGTCGCGCTGATCAAGAATATATATACTTTATGGGGTGTGGCACGCCTCCTTCTGCCTGTTACATACATTTTCACAAAACCATTATACCCTGATTTCCCATTTTCAATGGGCTCAGGGTATAAAAATATAACTGAATACATGTCTCCCATAACTCTATAGAGAAGCTGTTTACATTGTCATATAATTTATATATAAAATATATATATGTATTTTATTATCAATAAAATTAGTGGCAACCCTCGCTGGCACATAAATCCCAGCTGGGCCACGCTACAGGCACCGCCTGCCACGCACTGGCATTGCCATTCGGATTCGAACTCGATTGGGAGCAGACAATTTTAGTGGTCGTTGTCTATTATTCAGGTGTTGTTGTCATAGGTTTCTTGATTTGCGACTAATTGTTGTACATATTATATTTAGAAGCGAGCAGCACGCAAGGCTCTCCCGCTCAGGGCCTGCAGAGGGCTGAGACGATGTCTGCTGCGGGGGTGTCTATTGCATGTTGCGTTAACTTTAATGTCTGTGCCTAGTTAGGCTTTGTTATCGTTTAGTGGCCCATTCGATTGTCAAGGTTATTTGTCTGCGTGGCTGTTGATTGTGCACCTCGTTCGCTCTTACTCTCATGCACTCGCTTTGCGGGGCTTAAGCGCTGGACTTGGCAATTGCTGACTTAGCTAATGACTGCGGCTTAGCGACTTACGAAATTCGTTCTGTTGCGCAAAATTATGCACTGCACGAAAAAAGTGCCCCAATTGTTGGCATCTTTATGAAACTCATGTAGAGTATTTAACATTTAAATAACATTTAAATTTTATCAGTTTTCAATTTATGTTAAGCACAAAGTTCGGTTTGTACTTCGAGCTGATATGGCCTAGTGGCAAGGTTTCTGATTCGCAAGTAAATGGCTTGTGGTTCGAATGCAGCATGGGAAATATAGCTTATATACTCTTTTATTCAATATTTAATTTAACATTTACATTTTTTAAAATTTAAAAATAATATTTATTATATTTATAAATATATTTTGATACCAAACTTTTCATTTAGTTATTTATATATATCACATTTTTATTTATCAATACATTTATTTTTAATAAATACATACCACCTTAATGAAGCCATTTCACTATCATGTTAACTATCAAATTTTCAATTACCTGTAAATAAAATAGATTTTACAACTCATTATTATTATTTTTGTCAATTTAGCTCAAAGCGCCACACAGCGGCTTTGTTGCGTACTAGAGCTAAGAGCTGAATTTGCTCAGTGGGTTGTTGTCTAAATAAATGTGCTAAAAACTACAAATGCTGTGCGAAAAGCTAAGCACTAAGGGGAAATGTGCTATGCTGGCTAACTGTACACACACACACACATGCACAAATGGGCGCACTCAAGAGAATCAGCCGCACACAAATACCGGGGGTGGCTCTGCCGCTGCCGCTGCCGCTGCCGTTGTCGCCTCTATTGCTGCTTCTGCTGCTGCTGCTGCTGTTTGCTACTGTTAAAGCCGCCAGCAGAGTATTCGCCTCTCTTTCACACTTTCATTCTGTATTCGGCATTTGCTTTGTTTTTGTTTTCCTTTTGGTTTCTGTGTTTTCTTCTTTCTTTTTTTGGGGTTGCGCTTCTGTCGGTATCTATCGGCATTTTTGTTGGCTTCCCTTGGCGGACATTAGTACATGCTATGACACTGATATACCCTATATATATATATACTATATATCGTGTACATACATATGTGGTATCTATGTTAATTTTCCTTTCACTATGCTCATTGATTATTTTAGCTGTTTTCTGGCTGAGTTTATGCCATATTTTTCAGCAGATGCCGCCAAGTGACACTTGAGGAATCTCTCAAGACAGCCTCAATGGTTGTTCTCTATACACACGAGTGTGCGCCTGTGTGTGTGTAAAAGCTTTGTGCCACTGCGCATGTATGCGTTTAACAGCCCCTTAAAGGCTGCGGCGCAATAGATGAATCATAAATATGTCTAACAGGCAGTCGTGCCTAAAGCTAATCGCTTAATAATAATCTGCAACATCATGAAGACAACGAACTGATGTGGAAATGAACCAGTTCAAGGAACAAGATTCCGAAACATGGATTGGTTCTGTAACACACAGACTCTGATCAGGCAATTGAAGGCTGTTTTTCAATCACAAATAAGGATTAAGAGGATTAGTTGTATTTGAAATGTGAACGAGTGTTAGAAGAGTATTACCGAAGACATTTTTGAACTAATAAAAAATATATATATTTAAATTTATATACATGTTTTGCTCTGATATATTTATACAAATTTCAGATAACAAAAATTATTATTTCCTTATTTCTTTTATTTAATTTTTTTTGATTAATTTTGTTTTTAATTTTATTTCTTTTACCAATTTATTTTATTTGAGTTCATTGTATTTATTTTATGTTTTTACTTTAGGAAAACAATTAAGATTGATATGGATAACAAGATAAGATATCTAATGCCTTTACTTATTTTCTAACAAACGTATGTAAATGAACAAAAAACTATATTTGTATTTACTTAGTTATGGCAGCCTATATCTATTTATTTCTATAAGGAGGGCAGTTTAATAAATGTACGGCTCTCACACAAATTCTGTTTTTTTTTTTAATTATATATAAAATATAATTATACCACATAATATTTGAGATCATAGTAATAATAATTATTTGTATTCTTTTTTTGTTTTAGCCTCTACTTAATGATCTGAAACTTTTCAAGCCAACGTCGCAAAACATTAAAAAAATTTCAAGTTCTCCTTATCATTATTTGAGTGCTTTTCGAATATTTATGTCCTAAGTTTTCCTAAGTTTTCCTAAAATAAAAATAGTTTTAGTTTAGGTAAATGAATTTTAATTGTTCCCAAAACTCTTAACTCCCTCAATAGTTCTTTAACTCTTCGGGCAGCCCCCGCCCAACTGCCAAGGGTATTTGAAGTGCGCCAATTTTAAGCTAACTGTACATGCAGCTACCTGTTAATTTATCAGCTACCGATATTTATAGCCTCTCCGACAGTTGGGCCTAAAAACATTTGTAGTTTTGACGCACTTCGATTATTGATTGCCACAAAATGTGGCAACTGCGCGGCACGCACGCAGCGCTGCCCCAAATGGGGGCCAGTCGCAAATATGGCCAGGCCGCGGCGAGAACAACAAATTATGCGACGACATCGATGCCAAATGCGGCAGCATTGGGTAACCAGACGATCCACCTATCGCGCCAGCTAATCCGAGCTGGCCAACGATCTCTCTCCCAGTGGCTGTGGCGAAAGTGTTGGCCGGCCATAATATGCCGTATGAAATCTGTAAGCGTTTTGACCGAGTTTAATGAACTGCGCCCAGTGTGGGGTGGGCGTGTTTGGGCTCTGCACACAGCTAAGGGTTGAGTTGGCCTGGCTGCCTAGGGGTGGCTGCTATTGCAATTTGCGTGCCAAGCGACACTTTGTTAGAGAGCAGAAAACAATTAAGGCAACACCCGAATGGAGACACACACACACACACACACACACACACACACAACCCTTTTGATGTCTTTATTAATCTGTGGCCAAAATTTTATTGATCAAACTTTTAAATGCCAAAAAAACAAACTTCCAAATACTTTAAATTAATTAATAAAGTGTGCAAACTCTGCAGCATTTCGCATTAGCATTCACCTGGCACACACACACACACACACACACACACACATAGAGGAACTTAATGAATGTTGTTTTGTGCGCGCTTTTCATATTAATTTGTTGCTTCGTCGAGTGCAGTTGGACAAGCCCTACCCCCTCGTAAATAGATTTGTGGGACGCCACTTTGCATGCAAATTATGTTGGCATTAAGGGTCATTCTGCACACACACAGAGACACACACACACACACATATACACATCGTCACACACAGAATGTAACACAGTTTTCGATTTGGCACAGTTTTCATGCAATTCTATTCTAGTTCAGCTCCTCACTTTGAAAAGATCAACGAAAGATTTCTGTGTGCCACAATGACTGACTATCAAATACCCTATATGTTATGAATAAACATATCAATGATATACTAACTTGTATAAATATTACAATAACTGACTCTCGAGTATCCTTGCATATATAAACATTATAATGATTGTGTAGACATTGCAATAACTGAGTATCTAATATTCTATTGTAGATATATTCAATGAAACATAGATTGACCATCAAGTACCCTAGAGCTTTTGTATATATGGTTCATAATGAGTAACTATCAAATATTTTCTTATATGATAGGCATATTACAATCATTCACTATCGAATACCCTAGATAATAGCTTATAGAGATGTGGATTCCAGTAACTGACTATCAAATACCCTAGATATTTGAATCGATACTAAAATCATTCTCTTTGGATGCGTTTTAGTATTGTTAATCCGATTTTCAGCAGGTATATCTTTCGTGTTACCAACAGGCATATTGTTTTGCATGGTTGAATTCCCAACACTCCCATTGGAAAGAATTCTTTTGACGGATTAGTTTCAGCTGTTAAGATTAAATTATTAAAATTTGATTAGATAAGCCGTATAATTAATGATATAGAAAGAATATTTAAATTGTTGTAACATTTGCAAATCGCAAACCGAATATACAAAATGTACTTAATAATAATAGTTGCCCTGTTCGGAATATTACATGGAAATATTCAAGCTCAGGTAATATTAAAGATATACCATAATATATGTATGTATATATTATGCATATATACATATACTATAAATACGTAAGGATTACAGACCGTGGAGGAATTGAAGGCGAAATTGAATAAGATCGAACAGGAGAATGCAAACCTTAATTCGGTAAACGAAAAGCTCGAAGAACAAGCAGCATTAAATATTATAAAGGATCAAGAAATCGGATCACTAGAGAGGTGGCTAAAAAAATGTGTCAAAAAACGCACAGATGATGGTGATGAAAATCCGGATGAAAAGCCGGAAGGTGATAAGGGAGAAGAGAATGCTCTGCTCGAATTTTTGATTACAAATCGTGGTTTTTTTCATACGATGTTGGGTCACAAAACCCTGTTTGATTGTATGGGCGAATTGTCCTCGCCGTCAAAATATAGCTGTGTACCGCACAAGTCGGGCTACGCGAATATTAAGTTGCCCGGCCACTTAGGATTTCGCGTTAGGTGCGACAGTGTATCAGCTGGTCCCGGCTGGCTTCTCATCCAGCGTCGAGTCGATGGGGTCGAGAACTTTTATAGATCTTGGGCGGAATACCGCGACGGTTTCGGAAAGCTGGAGAATGACTTCTTTCTCGGTCTTGAGCATATCCATCAGTTAACAAGCTTTCAGAGGTGCGAGCTGTTCGTGAAAGTCGTGAGCTTCAACGGTAAACTTGATTGGGCCCGTTACGACGATTTCCTCATAGGCAATGAGGCTGAGTCCTACGTGCTGAAGCGCGTCGGCATGTATGCGGGCACTGCGGATGTTCTATCTAAAAATGTGAACAGCAAGTTCTCAACCTACGACAGGGAGAGCCATCCCACTAACGATTCGCATAGATTTCACGGAGGCTATTGGTATATTGAAAACGCCTTGCAAACCAGGTGAGATCCTCCATTCGTTATAGCAATTCAAATATCTTAATTATTTCATTACTCTTAATCAGCAATCCTAATGGTATGTATTTACCGGGACCAAAGCATTACCCATACGGCATGCATTGGGCAACAGAAGAGAGCGAGAAATCCATCAAAATGCTAATTCGTCCACTATATGCATAAGACTGATTGGTTGTTTTGCCAAAATTAAAAAAAAATAATAAAATTTTAATTTCATCTAAAAATTGTTGAGTCGGATTTCATTAACAATTATTCAAAATACATAGACTTAATGTTTGTCAAACAATGTAGAATCTCGGTATTTAGAGATTCTGTCTAACAACGCCCGACTTTTCGCAGAAATGGTTTTACTGCTTTTACTGTGTGTCCTAGAAACTGTCTATAATTGGAACGAATCACGTTAACAACAAGTAAAAATGTCGTACGCTTTTTAACAAATCCGTTGCAGTTGCAGCTGCAGTTGAAACCAAATATATTAGCAGCATGCCTCAACATTTAGTTATTAGAGACAGCTAAGACGGCAATGCGAATGAATAAAATCCTATTGTTGGTGCTACTCGGATCAGTTCTGGGTATTGTCAAAGCTATTGACGGCGCGGTAAATAGCAATGAATAACTGTATTAATATGATGACTGACTCACATATAAATATGTTGATCTATACCTAATATCTATTATAATAATATACGTAATCGTTGCAGACCGTAAAAGAACTGAAGGTGCTTGTGAAGAAGGCAGAAAAAACCAATAAGATGCTGAAGAAAAAGTATGCTGACCTCCAATCAATGGCAGATGAGCTTAAGGAAAAGAACGAGCGGATCAAATCTTTAAAGGCAAGGTTGAAAGCCATGAACTATTGCAGACCTCACCCCACTTTGCCAACAACAACAACAGAAGCAATAACCAGACCAACTCCCCCGTTCTCCTATCTGTATAGGTCCTTGTTGAACCGAAATCCGAATTTGAGGTTCGAGGTAATTCGAAATGAGTTCCTTGGGTGTCTAAAGAGAAAACACCCGACATAATTGCCTGACAAGTTCATATCGATTTGTAATTTGAGAGAGAGATAGAGGGATAGAGAAAGGAAGAGACAGACAAAGAAAAGTAAACAGACGGAGAGACTGAGAAAGAGACAGGCGACAGATAGATACATATATATATACATCTAAAATGAAGACAAGCTTAACAAAATGTTGCTCTTCCGGATTTACAGCCCAGGAGTGAGCAGAGAGGCATTTTTGCTTTGAAATAAAATACAAATTTATAAAAATATATATATATATATTATAATTTAAGACTTTTCCCTGGGAGAAGCTATTTAAGATATATCCTATCACTGCTACTATATATTTCTTTCTAGTCTTCAATTTGCAACTGAGGAGTACGATTACTTTTTATTTATTTTTTTGCAGTTGAGTAACTTCTCTAGTTTGCACAGAGAACATAAATTTAGCCGAAGAACTTTGAATCAAAATTGATGTTCGGCTTTGGTAAGTAAAATTGAATTTCGAATCGCAAGCTGTTTTCAATTGGTTCTAGGCAAAAGCGTGAATGACGAATGCATAAATCAATTGATCGTCTGACGAATTAATCATAAACCCCATATAAGGGCTGCACGCACGTCTACCTAAAAAGTACAAGAAAACTTTTCATAGATTTTCGTGCCTCATTTGCTTTCAGCCGGCAGGGCGTGGCAGCAGCGGCAGCACAGAGAAAACTCATATATGGCACTAAATGTTTGGAAATTAGATAGATTTTTGTTTTTAATAGCGGATGCCACAGCAATTAGCAGAGACTTCTCAAAAGACGGGGTACTCCAGTACTCGTACAGTTGTTGCTCTGTTAAAAACGGGGAGGAAGAGTATATTGGGTTGGATGGGTAGCTGAAGAGATTGAAATTTTGGTTATATAGGGAAAGTATATCTGCATCAGATAAAGGTCGGGACACTATTTCCAATCTGCTTGGGTAAAATAAAAATCTAGCACGGAAAATCTAAAGCGAATGAAAATGCAAATCAGACAATTTCTCACTCAGCTGGCGTGCAAAATTGTGTTAATTAAAGAGAAATTCCTAAGTAGAGTGGGTGACAGAATTGCAGTCAAAGTTATCTATTTATAAACTAGAAGAGTACAAACACATAAACACACACACACACTCTCTCTCTCTCTCTCTCTCTTGCCATTTGAAGTACGTCAGAAAGTGAGAAGCATATAGAGAGGCCTCTCTCAACACATAAATAGGAAGAGTTTAGCTAAGGTGCAAATATATCACCTATTAGCAGAGTTCAAAATTAAATAAACATGAACTCAGGTGAAAGGAAAAGCCAAGAAATTTAATAGTGAAGATTGAATTCCTTTAAAAAAAATTTCTATATTTTATTGCATTTTTTAAGTGTATAAATATTTGTTAGCAGTGGAAGAAAGTGTGTTTGCTGAATAAAAACAATAATAACAATCGTAATAATCGAATATTGGTAATATTATCATCATTATCAGTAGATGAAATAAAAATAGAGCCCATAGTAGAGACAAAGTTACAAAGTTAAAAAAGTGTGATCTAGGTGTAGAAATCCCAAAGACAATACTTAGATAGAGCACATAGCAGGAATCAAGTTGAAGGTTAAAATGGGATAATGCTTCATTCTAAAAGTTATTAAGTCGGTAATAGCACCAACCATCCGATCCACAGGTCAGAGAGAAGACCTAACTGATGGTGCCTTAAGCTTTTCTACCTACCTCAACAAACAAAAATGTTATCATTAATATTATAATCATTATAAATCTCTTTATTTGTAGTGTTATTGTTCTAATTATCATCATCATTATTATTAATCTAACAAATCTAATTATATCATTGTGCTATTTGTCAACAAAATTATGGAGTTAACTAGAAGCTGATAAGATTCTGCTTGTAAACAAATTAGAAATTAAATAAAAGCCGTTAATTATCATGTTCATTTGATAGGCATACTTTAATAACCACACTGATCTTCACGGATCTACACTGATCTGCATAATCAAACGTTTTTGCACGACGAAGATAGAGATAATGGCATATAAGTAAATAATACATAATCTATAAATTGAAATCTGTTCTAAGTCAGCTCTGAAACTGATCTTAATCAAGACTAGTGTATATACACATATTTATATCTTACATAGTACACGATATTATAATAATACCTGCTGTAAGGGTATGCAAGAGCACCAAACATATACATACATATGTAATCATATATTTAAAATATAGATTATTATATAAATATATAGATAGTTCACATATATAGTATATATACGTCAACTAATAGTTCGGACAGAAGTAGGTGACGCTGACATCGCCGTCGACGATGACTTCATGTGAATGACACAGCTGAGCAAATGCGAGAATGAGTGACTGAGCTAATGCGAGAATGAGAGATGGAGAGCAGCAGATAACTGATAGCAATCAGCAGCGATATTTATTTATATTTTTAGTCGCGTTTTGTTTTCAGTTCTTGTTGTCGTTGTTATTTGTTAGTTTATGTTATTTAGCACTAAGATAAAAGAGCACAAAACAATAACAAATGTTGTTGTTGCAATTGTTGTTGTTGTTGTTGTTGTTGCTGCTGTTGCTGTCACTGTGATTGCTTAACCGAGCCGGTTTGCACTTGCGTTGGGCATTTGATTTAATCAGTGGCAGAGGTGACATAGTAAATGTCTCTCAGCAACTGTGCAGCACAGTGTAAATGTGGGAGTGAGATTGAGTGAGTGAGAGATAGAGAGAGAGAGAGAGAGAGAGAGAGAAAGAGAGATAGAAGGAGAGAGAGAGAGAGAGAGAGAGAGAGAGAGAGAGAAAGAGAGAAACAGAGAGAGAGAAAGAAACAGAGAGAGAGAGAGAGAGAGGATAGGTAAGGTAGGGTAAGCATGCGAGTGTATGAAAGAGAACAGAGTTTTGAAGTCTAGTGTAAGCGAGTGTAATAGACTATAATTTATTGAGTTCTATACATATATGTTAGTTATAACCTCTTAGTTGAAGCTTCACTCGTCTCCAATGTGTTGCTAAGACGTGCATAAGCCAAAAGCTAATATACCCTCATTAAAAACATATAACGGGCAACAGCAAATGCAATCCAAACAACAGATTGCTGTATTAAGACGCGAGCCAATGACTTTAAGTTCAATTTGTCCGTATGACTTTTAATATTAATATACGAATGTATATAATATGTCTACCTGAACAATCAAGCATTTATATGTATATATTTAAAATCTGATAAGTTAAACTTTATGAAATCAAATTCCCATATAAATCTAAATAACATTTGTTTGTTTTAGTTTCATTTTCGGGTCAGCTTTTTGATCGTATTCCTAGACAGATTTTTATTTAATCAGCGATTAGGCCCAACGCATGAGTTTAGCTGAATGACAAAGACATAAAGATACCATCAGCGAAACTAGCTTAATTGAAACGAGGTCAAATGCAGACTGCAGACCGCAAATAACAGCAGCAGCTGATGATGATGCGGTAGAGGCAGACTGAGTTGATGATAGCCAAATGGAGGGGTGGTAGGGGCTGAAGCAGAGCAGAGGCAGAGATAGAGCAGAGGTAGTGCTATAAGGGGACTGGGGCAGAGGAAGGATGAGTAGCAAGGCTAGAGGCAGGAGCAACATCGGAGTATGGGACTAGGAAAGGGAATGGAGAAAAGTCACAGTCAGAAGTAGAAATAGAAATTAGGCAGGTGGGTAGGAATAGAAGCAATAGGGAGAGCAGTAGTACTGAACAAAGATAGCAAAGGTAGACCTAGATTCAGAGACAGGGATATAGACCCGAACTGAGGCCGAGGAAGGATCAGGGGCAGGGACAGCTCCATTGCATGCAAAGCCAACGCTGCTCGAGCTGATGATAGCTCAAGTTAAGAAGAGGCAGACACAAGGACAGGGCCATGTTTAGAGACATGAGCTGGGCCAGAGGCAGTGGCAGAAGTTGTTGCTGCATCAGAAGCAAACGGAGTGGCATGCAACGCTTAGGTACTTCAGTTACTGATAACGCGCAACGCACACAAAGCTGATGTTAGATTTACAATGCAGGCGAGGCACAATTAAAACGTGGCTGACAGGTCGTTGCGCCCATGCCACATTTAGCAGACAAAGGCTGCCACATCCTCTGGCCCAGCCCGTCCTGGCTGATGCTCGATGATAGCGGGCTGAGCTGCTGAGTGCGCGCTCTTCAGACACGAACATTAAGCACAAACAACTCTTTTTACAGCCGCTCGACAGTTGTGCAAACAGCAACAATGCAATTGTTGTCCGAGTAATGGAAGAAGATGGAATACGCTAACTAAACTGTGAGTTGGTGTGGAATATACGTATATATGTTATCAATATATGTATCGATATTTGTTTGTAAGAGCATAAATGAATGCAAATCAAATCAAATGCACCAATGGACATGTGACTTAAATGATTTATTTGTATGTTATCCAGCTAAGCTTTACATGGAGAAAATACATTATCTTTTCATAGTAGCTGTAAATCGATATATATCGATTTATTTATTTCAAGATAGAATGAAGTGCATACTTCTAGATACTGATCACAAAGATCTATAGACACACATACATACATATTTATTAATATTTACATACATATATTCTTCATATTATATCACTGTATACTTTTTATAAAGAAGTCCCAACAAGGAAGGTACTAATAATATATGGAGCTGTTATCAAATATAGATTTTTTTCTACATTTCTTACTTCACTTAACCTTACATAATCATCTTAAACTCATCAACATTCTCTTCTAGCTCGCTACATATTCTATGCCCAACAACAATACCCTTCGCTAGGGTATACAAATCTATTTGCACAACAGCTTAAGGCCGTCACAAAATATGACGTGAGCTGGTGTTGGTGGTGCTGTTGGTGGAGCTGTTGGTGGTGCATGTTTGGCCAATATAACCATCAGTGTGCCGGGGTGTGCCAAACACTTTGACTAATTAAACGATAGATATACATATCGACGAGTCGCCACCGCCGCCGCCGCCACCGCAGTTGCTTCTAATTGATTTGCGGCGTGTGAACATCGCGTATGCTTAATGTGTGTCAACTCACCTTTTTGCTCCTGACCAGCGCGTGCCGCTGAAGCCGGCTCCGGCTTCTGTTGCTGCTGTTGTTGTTGTTGTTGCATCTGCTGCTGCTGCTGCTGCTGCGGCGCTTCCTGTTGCAGCAGCACGGGCTGCACTGGGCGCGTTTCGGGCATTGTGGGCACCGCAGCTTCCAGCACAGAGCTTTTCTCCATGACATCCGCCATATTGAAAATGCCTGTGTATTATATATATGTATGTGTGTGTGTGTGTGTGTTGCACTTAGTACAGGACTCTTCTTTTTTTTTCTTGCTCGCTGTGTGTACTCGTTTCTGTGTTAAATTTGATTTTTTCTGCACTTTTTCACACTCTGATTTCACTTGGCTTTCGGAATGCTTTGGTTGCCTTCTTTTCTTTGTAAAACAATGAAATCTCAACACTTTTTATTAGATTAGCTATATTTAACAATAATAATGCTGATAAAATTTTGTTTAATATTTAAATATTTAACTTTGTTTTCTTTTGTTTACTTTTTGCACTTTGCTCTGGTTTTTCAGCTCAACTTTTTGTGTGTTTTTTAGTTTTCTTGAATTTTTGGCAATGCAATTATGCTGAGAGCGTTTGTCGCTGCGCTTCGTATCTTTTGGGTTTGTTATCTCGTTTTCAACTGATTTTCAGTTCGGTTGAAATTCCTAATTAACGTCTGCTCGGGCAGAGGCGCAAGCTGTGCGAAAGCTTTCCATTTAGTACATGCGCAGGGGCAAAAGCAGCGCAAGCTTTTTCGAACACTGACACCAGCGCCATCTGTTGGCAGTCGGCGTGCATGTGCGACTTTTTGGACACGAAACTATGTTTATGTAGTTTTATGGTTTTTAGTTCTCATTCATTTAGTTTAAATTAAATGTAGAACTTTTACCAAACTTTGAATTTAAATTGTAAATAACTAAAAGAAATTTGTTATGATTATATTTTAGTATTTATATTATTTTTATTTTTCTAAAAGAAACGTTAAGCCTTGATTTCAAAGAAAAGAAAAAAAATAATAAAATATGAAAATAAGCATCAACATTTAAATTAATATTTTAAGCTCTTTTCAAAATTTTAAAATTATTTGTATATTAAAATGTATTTGAATAAGTTGCGTATAAGTGAAAAAAAGAAGAAAAATAACATATAAAATTGTTAAAATTTCGGCGAAAGCGATAATCTAAAGAACAAACCCATAATGTAAAATTCCAAACAGTTGCCAGGCATTAACAACATTTTGATGTGGCTTGGCTATCAAGGTTCAAATACTCGAATAAACATATTTATAGTATATGAAAGGAACAGAGTATTTCACATATTTGGAAGCCTTACATACAGCTCATTTTTCATAATTCCCAGTTATTTCCTGTCCTGTATGCTCAGATAGTGTTGATCTACAATAGTGCTCAATACGAACTGAATAAGTTTCTAAATTTCTCTAATGACCCTCGTATAAATTCCGAAAATGTTTATAAATTTATATACAAATTTCGGCTCGAACTTTTCCCACCTTTCATTTACTAACGTTGACGAAGCTGGAGAGAAACTTGCTCTATATATAGCTCTATTCATCCTATAGATCTACGAACTCACGTATGATTTTGCTACTCTGTTTATTTGCGTCTGATTTATAACCGAAAAATCATAATAGAAAACTTAAGCGAGAGAAAAAGAAATCATCAAACAACAAAATAAAATTGCCAACGAAACGTAATTTTTTTTTCATTTTTTTTTGTTTGTTTTGATTTTGTTTTTGTTTTCGTTATGTTTTTTTTTTTTATAATTTAAATTTTTTTTTATTTTTTAAAAAATAATATTATCTTGAAGTTCAATTTTTGCAGTTGTAGTAGCAGAAGTAAAATTTAATTAAAATAATATACGAGAGAGAGATAGAGAGAGTTAGCGATGAATATAACATCTATGGAGAATGGCTGTTTGCTATAAATTTATTGTTGTTGAACTGTTGTTGTTGTTGTTGTTGTTGTTGTTGTTGTTATATTTATAGCTGATCTGGTCTGTCACACATTCTGGCGAGGAATGCTATAAGATGAGAAAGAGTTTTATATTAGATGTGCACAATATTTATAGAGCGCGAGAGAGAGAGAGAGAGAGAGAGAGAGAGAGAGAGAGAGAGAGCGAGAGACAAAGAGAGACAGTCCATCACATAGAACAAGAGAACTTACTGTTTAGTCGAAGACGACGGGATCGCTCATCAAGCGCTGGATGAACTCTGCAGGAGCGGTTCATCGGTGTTCAACATACAGGTGGTGGTGGTGGTGGTGCAGTGCAGTGGTGCAGTGGTGCAGTGGGTCACACAAAAGACACCCACACATAGACAGAGTGTGCGGGAGAGTGTGTTCAGAGTGCGTTTAGATTGAGTGTTTGAGTGATTGGATAACAAATAGGTGTGTGTGTGTGCGAGTGTGTGTGTGTACATGTAAAAAATACAAATAACATTATGTAGCACAGACACATAGACAAATGGAACAGATAACATATTCGACAAGTTCTACTTACGAGAGTATGGGATCATGCCCTCATCATCCTCGGGATCCATGCAGTCAGCGAACAGAGTCTCGACCTGCTCATCATCCAGGGACTCACCTGTGGGCAAAGTGAATACAAGTTAGAATCAGCTGGAATTTAGTTCTATATTCCATTTACCAAGGGCCAACAGGGCGTGCTGCAGCTCAGCGAGCAGCATGGTGCCATTCTCCTCCTTGTCGTACAGCTTCAAGCACTCAATGAAGTCCTCATAGCAGCCCTGCTCCTTCTCCTTCTTCACTTGCGAGTAGATGGGCAGGAATTCGTCCATTTTGATCTTCTTCTCGTTGCGCTTCTTGGTGCCGCCCATCTTCTCGATCAGAGCGAGGGTGGGGTTCAAGTTCAGAGCGCGCAGAGCATCGCCTAGATCGACGGCATCGATGCCCTCGCCGGGTGAGCCCATAACTTCGAAAACGAATTCGACATCTGGGCGAAAGTGGGTTGAATAAGAGCGTGATTAATGCTAATTGCAGTTATCGATTACTCATTTATCGATGAGTTGTTTTTTAATTCCATTTTAAAGGTTTTATTTATTTATTTATGAAATCATTTGATTGAGGTCAAACTCTATAACCCTGAAACTAAGGCTACGCACATTTTTGGTCATCATTCACGCAGCAAGTGTGTATGAGTGTGTGTGTGTATGTGTGTGTGTGTCATGGTTTGTGTATGTGGGCGCATTGCCAACACGTAGTTCATATACATATACGTATACGTAATTCGACACTCGAACGCCGCAGCATATACTATAGAAACACACACACACACACATACACACATGCATATACATGTATGTATGTATGTATGTGTACACACATGCATATATATGTATGTATATGTATGTATATGTATTTATGTGCTCTTTGGCAGTGCGTTTCAACAAAAATAAATTTGTTGAAATAACTTAGCCAAAATTAGAACGTGCGCTCTTCTCATAGATCTCTATATATACGCAGACACACATATATATATATTTATATATATTTATACAAAATTTTCCATTGTTTTTCCTGAGTTTTTCTAGTTTTCAAATATACATATATATATAATGTCATATATACATATGAATTATTATATTATAATATCCACAATGCTTTCAAGGAATTTTCCTCCATATGATATATCTATATATAGCTTTAGATAGATATAATTTCGCAACGATTACGAAATATATTTTTACTGTATATCCCACGCATATCCATGTGCTTTGGCTTAATATATATGTACATCTATATATGTATAACACACGCGCACATTATGTAATCACTTTTTGCAGATAAAATCACAGTTGGGCAGATCTTTAGATAGATATTTTCATAGATCTTCGTATCTTGCAACATATTTCATAGTTTGATTTCAATTTTTTTAGGTTTTTATGATTATTTTATATATTTTTTTTTTTAGGTTAGAATTGTAATCCTTTGTTGTCTGGTGTTTTCTTCAACTTACTTTCAACTTCACGCTTTGGAACATCAGCCTGTTTGTTTGAAGAGCAGAAAAATTATTTTAGAATTTTAAAGTTTTAGTTTTGAGTTTGTTTTTTAAGTAATTTTAGTCACATAGAGATTTTTTCCATTTCTTTCTATTATTTTTACTATTTTGTTTGAATTTTTTTGTTTTTTGGTTTCACTCACCATTTTGTCTATTGAATGCGAAAAGCAACTGTATCGCGGATGAGCTCGGTCTCGACTGAACGCTATTCGTCAGTGGCCGCACGGCAAGGTAATGTGCTGAGGTGATGCTGACCAGCTCACAGGCACACACACACACACACACACACACACACGCACACACAGTATGCATATATAGATCTATATAGAAACATATGCTGAAGAATTTACTTTCATCTGGGCAACATTTTCAAATATGCTCTCTCTCTCTCTTTCTCTCTCTCTGTCAGGCAGTCTCTTCCTCTCAGAGAGTGCTCCGCTACTTATTTCTATTTTTAAGATATATGTATATAGATGTGAGACTTTTCCGATATATGTGCCTGCAAAATAATAATCAGTTGTGGCATCGTGTTGAATATCATTTGATGTTAAAGATAATATCTTGGGCGCTTATTGTGCTTAGCCAGAGATTATATATGTATGTCGCTGTGTCTACACAAACATGTATACATATATATATATATAGATACTTTTATATATATAGTTCCTTTAGATATTTAGTATCTGTCGACCCTGATCGTCTGTTTGGCAAGCTAAAGTCGCATTTTATTGAGTTTTCGTTTTATCATTGAACAAGTTTTTTGTTGGCTCTTTTTTATGATTTCTATATATACATTTTATATGCCTAAAAAACACCTGAATAGCTGAATAGCTTTCAAAATACGTAATTTGTTTGAGTTCCTTCTCGCCTGCTCGGCCATCTCGCTCCCACAAGATCTCTGGCTCTCATCTACATAGAAGGCGTATTACTGGGCATTCAATCCAATTGTATTTCTCTCCCTCTCTCTCTCGCACACTGAAATTTTTCAGTTCGTTTTGAATGCGCGCTATTTATAAAAACTATGACACAGATACACCAAATTGTATTCAGAGCATTCATCTACAACGCATATACGAACTGTTCCTATATACACACACGAATGTTTGTTTATATATACAAATGTATATATGTATGTATGTATAGCTTTAAGGAAGTTTGTGCTTAAAAGGCATAAATTCTGATTGAGCAATAAATTAGCACGAGCATCTCTCTTCTAATTGGCATCGTTGTCCTTGGGGCCTGCTGCTGTGACCCGGTTTAAGCTCAACAGCTGTTCAAGCCAAGGCTTTTGCTGCGCAGCCTCACAGCGGGCAACAACCTGTGGCTGTGGCTGCTTCTATGGCTGCAGCTGGCATAGAGGCCGGGTTTCTAACACACATGATGCTCAGGGGCCGGACCAACAGCTGCTCAGCCTATCAGCTTGTTAGAGGCCGGGCTTTTAGCATAAATGATGCTCATGGACCAGACCATCAGCTGTTCGACTGTTCGTCTGTTCGGCTGCTCGGCTTATCAATGTGGACCAACTGTGCGCAGTGGCAATTGCGCAACTCATTGATAAAGATTTCTTGTAAAGCGTTTTGCTTAGAGAGCTCTGAGCATAAAAATATATAAATATATTAACAACGACTGCATAATACTCGTTCACAGCGCAAAAGGAGAAAAATTGCTCTTGGTTAATCCCAAGGAGAAGTCTGTAGAAATGTAATTCCTGAACCTTGTAGTATATAGCTTAGTTCGGTTCATCACGCCTTCAATGGGCGTATATACATATGGGTGTATATATATATATGTATGTTTGGTATATATTTTGTAACTCGATAACATATATTAAAAATGTTAATGCTTTCACACCTTGAATAATAGAAACTATTATGTGAGATATAGTATTTTTAGAATTATTATGCCCTCTAGGAGCACAAAAAATCGGAAGTTGTAGAAAGCATAGAAAATATATAAGTTTCCTGCGATAAATGAGAATATGTTTGGAGTTTCAAGTTAATATCTTCAATGCCTGCGCAATGGCTTACATTCATGTGCACATACTAAAATATGGAGGGCAAAACGCACATTGTTTAAAACCAATATACTCATTTCACGCATTGAGCAAGTATTAACGTTCAAGTTCTTCTTGACTGCATCCTGTAATACGCTGAGCAGAGCACAGCATAGCAGCTATTAGCTGCTCTGAAGAGGGTATTAGCAGCTATATAGAAGCCTGTTAAGCACATGTGCACATTCGATCTAGCTATGGGTTATTATTACATCAATTACATTTGTCATAAATTATAAACTAATTTACTTAATTTGCCAAAAGAAATTTATAAATATTTATAAGAAATAGCATTCGTAATGCCGCAAACGCAGCAGCTGTGAAATGTGCGAAATAGCAGAAAACTAAGTTTAGTATATAGGCATAAACAATATAGATATAAAACTACATACAAATAAAACATGTAGTTAATGAACTTAATTTAAATAAAAATTTAATAAAAACATTATATATTGTATATATGCATATACAAAAATAAAACCTAAAATATTGATTAATAAGGTATCTGAATCATATATAACAAATATATATATTTATAAAGAACTTATATCATCCACTATTCATTACAATCAATAAAAGTTAAGTTGAATATCAATCCATTTAATGGCTGTCTATACTTTTTTTTATGGCCAACACTTAAGGCTGGCATTTTGTTATTTAAGCAGACTTCACCCCTAAAACGAAAGCAACAACAAAAACAAACAATAACAATAGCCTTAATGATAAGCAGACATAAAAAAACGTCGCTGACAGCCGCACATGCGGCGTATACGCAATTTTCAACCCTCACACAGAGAGACAGAGCGAACTGCTTGTTATCAATGATAAGTGCGCCAAAAGAAACAGGGTGTGCCAGGCAGGCGGATGGAGAGTGTAGTTAAAGTTGTAGCTGAAGCACCCTGTATAAACTCTTTGTGTTTGAAGCACTTTTCCATTGGGGTTCGACAGTGCGTATACTTAATGTGTGTTTGTTGGCTAGCATTTATAGGTGGATGAAGTGTATAGGGTGTGATAGAGAAGGGCAGGCGGAGTGTATAACTCTGTGCATATGATATGATATACCATTGCGTATACTTAATAACAATTTCATTTTTTGATTGCTTATCAATGATAAACGTAAGGCAAGATATGAGGTAAAACTGCAGCTGAAGCTGTATGCTAGATAAAATCTGCAAACAGCAGCTTCAGTTAACAGCCAAGCACCCTGTATGGCAATGTTTCCCTTTTGTTAGAGGGTGGCTGTGCGTATACTTGATATGTGTGTCGGATTGTGTATACGCAGGCGGGCTAGCGGGGCTGGCGGGGCGGGCGTGCGCTGCTCCTGTCGCTGGCAACGACGAGCAACGAGAAGGACATGACGACGATGTGAATAGCTCGTCCTGTTAACGAGGCGACGCTTTGTCCCAGTTGCATCCGAACGCTACAGCCGTCAACTTTATCGCAAGCGGGCAACGCGTAAATCAAGGTACAAAGAAAAAAAAACCTAGTAAAAACCCTGAAAAAAATGCCATAAAAAAGGAGAAGAAAAAGTAAAAGTTAACACTTATCGCAGCCAATTCAAGTTCAACAAGGGAAATTCCAGCTAAATTCATTTGGCGCTGGCTCGAGTCGAGCTCGAACTCGAGCTAAGTTGGCGCTGCCAAACCCTTTGCTGGAACTATTTATCCTTTGGGTGCGGTCGCAATTTGCTTGAATTGCTGGAAATAAACGGTGAAATTGAACGTTTGATTTGAGTGCGTGTCAAATTGTCCTGACAATTGTCAGGGCATAAAGAAAAATTCGTTATATAAGTGGGCGAAAAATGCGTGTGAAAATTTGGTCTGCACTGAAAAATTCATCTGCATGTATACCAAAATGAAATTTCAATTCTGTATCTATAACTCGGACGACGCGAAGCTGCGGAGTCTGCGTTCTGCGCAGCCTTCAAAGAGCACAGCTGGTCGCTGCCTGAGATGAACAGGGAATGGGGTGCATGAGTGTGAGTGTGAGTGAGTGAGTGTGTGTCTGAGTGTGTGCGTGCTGCAGAAATCTGTTTTGGCACTGACCTAGACGCCGCCGACTGACTCTTGTTGAGCCTGCGCACGCAAATACTTGTTGCATGCAAATGCCATGGCATGCTTCCCAAACCTACTATCTCTCCACCCGCCCTCTAAACAACATTGTGTACCCTCAAAGCGGTTGAAGATATGTAAATGGGGTATATTGGTGGCAGAAATGATTGAACACGTAGTAGAGTAGTAGTAAATCTGTAGAGCTCTCAAATACTGTTAAATGGGGCATATTAGCTTTTAGGTTAAGAGACCACCGAAATCGGACTCATATTATATATTTTGTTCATCCTCATAGCATATCTTATATATCAACACTCAACTTAAATTCGAAATATCAAAGAAAGGTTAGAAAACCTGAAAAGCTGAAATATTCCGATTATTTAGACCAAGCAATAGGAAATAAATTGAAATGTAGCAAATCCAATTAATAATGTTATATGAGTTTTTATATCTTAAAGCTAAATTCATGCCATTATATAAGAAATAGCGTATTATATAAGAACTCAGTGGAATGCAGTCGCTATAGCGTGACAAATCAACTTCTTTAGACCTGCTGCGCTACAAATTGTTATGGCAGCTATATTTTATGCATTTCTAATCAGCCTGCTTCTATATATCGACTTAAGATCTTAAAAATTGTGTATTCAGATTCCAAGCTCTTAAGATATTCCACGAATTGTCAGCTACTAAAGCCATGCTGAGAATCGGAAAAATTCATATTGCAAATGATGAATTTAGTTCGAATTTAGATTTAATGCGCTTATTTTTCTTAGGTTATATAGAAATGGAAAATAGAATTGAAAATTTAAAAAGCTGCCCGAGCTTAAAAACTTTAATATCAGATGAAATATAAATGTCATAAATAGTATCACTCTTGCTCGGTTAGTCCATTAGTAATTTACTATCTTCGATTTCATATCCTATTCGATAACATTTTCAGTTCTTGCACATCTTACTTCGATAAAAGTTTCATTTTCCAGCCATAGACAGGGTATTTTGTAGTCAGTCACTCGCAGTCGACTCGTCTGCTCTACTTTGTTTCGCCTGAATGAGCCGACAGCTGGGCTGCTCAACAGTTGCATGCCATTAACTCGAGTCTGTCCTTGCAGCTGCCGGCCACACGATGGTGACCAATGCGACGAACAACAACAATCTGCAGGCGAACAACAACAGTTCGACGCCGAACAACAACAACGATGACTTTGACATTGACCAGGACGATGGCCTGCAGGACCTCGGCCTGCCCGTCTCCGTCCAAACGTTCCTGTGGCGCCAAATAGCTCCGTTTATCAGGCCGCGACTAGGCAAGCTGCATGAGGCCAGCTGCATGGTAAGGAAGGCAAAAATGATATAAAAGAAAAACAATCCAAATAAACAAAAAATGAAAAACAAACCAAAAGAAAACTAAAAACTTGGCTAAAAAAACGTACCCCTACCAAAGGTGCCTACTACTAAGCCTCTTCCTTGTGGAAACTAACAAACTAATTAAACGAAAATAAGTCTAAATGAGCAGAGACTAACTTTGGCCCAGCCGAATTTCATATACCCTTACAGCTGAGTGTGAAAAATTATGGGAAAATCTATTTTTAAAACAATATTCTAGATAGATGTAGATAGGTAGATTCTATTCTATTCATTCACAGAACAAACTTTGTAATTTTAGTTATAAATATATATATGCTGATCAAATTCTTGTTATATATGAAGTATCTATAATATATTAATATTCCGAACTACAAGATAAACAGCAAGACGATCACTGAACAAACAGTAAATGCTCTTCATAATATGTGCACAAGCATAATTATGGTACAATAATTTACCATATAAATATAAATTTAAAAATGATTTCTTTCAATTTTACATAATATATATTTATACATTGCATATTTCATATATAATAGTAATATATAAAAGTTTTGATCAAAGTAGTTCATATGGAATCCGAGCATTTCTGAGCATATGTATATGAAAGATATTAACATGGATACTGAAAAAAGACTAGCATATAGAAATACAATAGATATAGGCAATATTTGAAAATCAGCTGCAGGGGTGTATATAATAAATTGAGTTGATGATTGATTGATTGATTGATTGACTATAATGCAATTGTGCTGTAAATTCGCTATGCGTGTTCTTATTGTGTTTGTAAGGATGGACTATATATAACTGTACCCATTGGCACAATCGATTGATCGTCTTATATCTGACATACAAAACATATCTATATGTATGAATACATATATATACGTATGTTAATTATGATTTAGACACTTTTATTTGTTTATTGTCCTAATCAAAATTCGAAAACTTGAATATATGAATTTGATGTTTGATATTTTGTTTGTTTTTTATACATTTTTGCATACGACTTTTCAATTTCTTTTCTACTAACACACGCTCTAACCACTAAACACACAACAACCACAACAACAATAACAACAACCACAACAACAACAACAACAACTATTTTTATGCTTTTAACAAACAACAAATTGTACAAATGAACATTGTAAAATCTCTCGCAACTTGTCTAAATCTGAATGTAGTTTTGTCAACACGCACCGGGACACCATGTAAGTTATAAATGTTATAAATGTACATAACAACTTCTACTACTACTACTACTATACTCCTACTACTACTAACATATATATCTATAACTAATTGCGATAATCTAACTCTTCTGAAAAATAACTTCTTTTTTGCCATATTCTTTTCTGTTCCGTTCGTTCTGCATGATCCGAGCGCTATTTGCCTTGATTTGTATAGAAATCTTATTTAATCTATATCTATACATATATATATATATATAGCTTGACAAATCTTTATATATATCTTTCTGCATTATCTTTTTGCTCGACCCGACTACGTATACATCTATATAAATATATGTAACAGGAATCTAAAGAGGCGTGCAAGGTATGTATACATCTATCTCTTGAGTAACTGTTTTCAATATTACTCCTTCACTCCTTCTTTCTTACAGTCCTTCGAGAAGGTTCTCGTACAGAACATTCAGTTTGGACTCTCGCCTCCTTTGACTAAAGCCCTGGGCGCCATACCACGCTGGCGTCTTTTGCAGGGCGCCCTGCCGCATGTCATGCACGCCTGTGCAGCGCTACTTTATTGTAAGTCCTTAGCAGGGTATATAGGATGGGTACATCTGGCAGTTGAAGATATCTGATTATAGGCTATGATGGAAAAAAATAGATGAGGGTTCATAGGTTTAATCGATTAGTTATTTCAAGAAAGATAAAGATAACACATAATAATCTTTTCAGAACATAGTTAAGGGTATATTAGCTTGAAGAATGTCTCATCTGGCAGTTTTTAGGACATAGGATAATTACATGAAATAACTAAGTGGCTAAGATCATACATATTACTTTCAGTATACTGCAGATAGTTAGAAAGTAGAAGATCGTATAGCCGCAACTTTTAGAATTTCGCTACAAATTCAGCTTGACTTTAATATGGAGACATTTATGCTCAGCTGTTAAGAATCTTGATAGATCAACTGAGATTGACACATTTCCTTAATAACATTTGAACTGAAGGAATAATTTTTCGTCTAACTCAAATGTTTGAAGTAGGTAAATAAAGACATTTCGATTTCTAATCGCACTTTATATTTCGATACTATATGATTGATAAACATATTTCGATATTTACAAATTCGCCGGCCGAATCATCATTTTTGATGCTCTATTGGCGTTCATTTTGAACCAGTGCAAGCTTTTTATATCATCTTCGTCCCACGTGTAATATTTGCCGTTAAGGTTGCTAGAAATACACAAATTAGTCAAAATACGGCAACGCTGTGAACGTCTATTGAGGATTCTATTCAGTTACCTTCCCAGCAGTAGGCCCTTGTAATACCAATAGCCGCCATGATATTTTCGAGCGAATTTACCGCGGTTATTTTCTCGGTCGTAGGTCGAAAAGTCCTTGCCCACATGCTCGCTCAACCTATCATGACTGCCTATGAATCGGCCCAGACTCTTAAGCTTGTAGTTCTCACTCTCGGAACCTATATAGAAGTTACTGTAGCGAGCCCAGTAAACTTGATTGTCGAAGCCCTGCACATAGATGTAGAGCTCGTGGGGCTGATAGTTGGTCAGGCGATAGATGTACTCCAAGCCGAGGAAGAACTCTCGCTCCGGGTTCCCAAAGCCATCTCGGTAGTCGGCCCAATTCCTGTAAAAGTCCTCGGAGCCGTCGTAGCGCTGCTGGATGACAAGCCAGCCGGGTCCCGCAATATCCGAATTGCAGACAACTCTAAATGGCTTCACGCCGGGCAGATAAAGTGTGGTCATGCCCGAATAGTAGCCGAGCGGAGCGCAGCTAGTTTTCGGAGCCTCTGGAACTGCTACTGTTGTAGCTGGCTGCTGGGTGGGCACAGGACACGGTCGACCAGGACTTGGTAGTTGCAAGTGATTAAAGCAGTTCTGGTAATGGTTCTGAATCAGGCTCGACTCCTGGTTACAAGTGCTAACCAGACTCTGCAAGCTCTGCAAGTTGGCCTGCAGCGCCGCCAATTGACTCTGCAGACTCAATTCAAATTGATTGGGTCTGCTCGGCACTTGACAGGTTTGCGCCTGCAGCACGGCGATGGATGCGTTAAGCGCAGCTATTTCTTGCTCTCTAGACGGTTGCTGATTCAAAATTAATTGCAATTCGATAATTTTCTTTTGCAACCTGTCCCTGATGCCTTCCTGTAATTGCCATTGAAATTGCAGCTGTACGAAGTTCTAGAAGGCATACGGAATAATGTTAGTATAATATAATATTATAATACTTGATATAGTTCCTGTAGGCCACACTCTGCTTACCACGCACTGAGCACGAACAGTTGTCAGTAAAGTTGCCAGAAGGCCTAGAAATATCAACAAATTCATTTTGATATGCGCCTTGAGAAGTATTCCTCTTCAAGGCTAAAAATGAACTAAGCTTAGGTATTCCTCGCATACTTTCAGCTGGCTTTAATTGGATTAGAGAGCAATTTAAAGGCGGAACTGGAACCGTATTGATTAGTTACACGATTTCAAAATAGTTTCAAGCAGTTATGCAAAGAGTGAAACGGGGCTTAGGGGGTAGTCAGTTTGACTGTTGCTAATCGAAGGCTTCACAGAGATAATATCTATTTATATTTCTATGTCTTGGTTGACTACTATTTACAGGTCGCGTTAAGGACATGCAGGCTATTGGGCCCGTCGAGACGAAGCTGCTCTACACAATGCAATGGATACTGCTCTATGCCGCTGAGGAGTGCGCCGATGATGAGGGCGGCGACGAGCTGGGCCTAGGTGATGTGGCGGAACCCAAGGCCAAGGCCATGGATCAGTATTTGTTCTCGGTGCCAACGATAACCGTAAGAGATCTCCACTCTATATATATTTTGGGTTCTAATTTCTCTTTTTTTACAGCTCTTTGTTTACCTATTTGCGCCCATTATACATCACTTGAAGGAGTCGGATTTCCAGAACATTCGCCTGGAGAACGGCATCAAGCTGTGGCAGGGCATGTGGGACAATCGGGCGCCGGGTGCTCCGTGCTTCACGGCGCCCGTCAAGCCGAAGGCACGCAACTTGCTGTGCGCGCCCACGCCAAAGGGTTCGACGGACGTGATTCAGGGCCGGAAGCACTCGCTGGGACCCGACGCCATGTCGCCCAAGGCGGACTCGCCCCAGAGCGGGCTCAGCGACTACGGCCAGCAGGACGAAGAGGTAGCCGTGAGCAGAGAGCATTATAATAGAGTTGATTATTTATCGGGCTTTCTTTCATCTAGGGCTCGTGGGTGTCCTCGCCCAAGGAGTTTTTTCCCGAGACCATACCCGAGGAGGCGTCGAGCGTGGAGGACGAACGCGTGGTCATCTTTCGACTGCCCTCTGCGCCGCAGCTCATGGACAACTCCTTCTTCACGGTATGAAACTCTGCTGATGCAATTTCAATTCCTTAAGCTCCATTTATTCCCAGGCCGATGCCAGTTTGCTGCAGCAGCAGCAGCAGCAACAACAACAGCAGCAGCAGCAATCGCAGAGCCGTCGCGGCAGCCACCAGTCGATGAACTCACGGGATAAGGAGAAGCCATCAACCAAGTTCGAGTTCGACCAGCAGGAGCTGACGCGCGGCGCCTCCATGAAGGAGAAGCGCAGCGCCTCGATAGAGAAGGAATCGGACACGGACAAGTCGGAGAGCGGCAAGGTGGATGTGTCGGCGGCCACCTTCCTGGACGTGGCCGTGCTGCGCTGCCTGTTCATCTCGCACTGGCAGGAGGAGGGCATCTTCTGGAGCCTGCAGTACCTGTACAACAGGTGAGTCGTGCTGGATTAGCTGTTGATAATATTTAAACCGAATCTTCTGGCCTTCGCAGACTCAGTGAAATTGGCGAGGAGGCTTCGATTACGCTCAATCAGCCAAGGAAACGTTCCAATTCGCTGCCCATACCACAGATCGAGATCTCACTCTACCAGGGACCGGGCAGCAACAGTCGCGACAGTCCGGGCAGCTCCGTGGTCAAGGACTATATTGAAATACCAGAGCCTGCGGCCACAGTGACAGCCAGCGCAGTGGGTAAGCCTTCCAGCTGGAACTATTCTAACCAAAACAATCTCAGACCAATCTGATCTTGCAGAGGAAACAGCCAGCATGCCCAGCAGCTCGGAGCGACGAGGCAGCGAGAAGAAGAAGCGCGTCAAAATGGCCGATCTGCGCGCGTTTGTCGAGACAAAAATGTTCTCGAAATCGGAAAAGAACCTGGAAAAAGTAGGGCTCGATACAAACTCTGCCAATGGCAAGAATCCACTGCAACATGCAGTAAGCCGACAGCTAAGAGCTAACTAACTTTATAGCAATACCCCCCGCCCAACAACCCCCAGCTAGCACACCTGCTTAGAGTTCTTGTTAATTCCCACCTGTTTTGTGCTGTTACCAAAGTTGAAAGTTCACGTTGTTAGCGGATGTACCAAGCGGAGTCGGTCACTAATCCTTTGCAATCTATTTTCTATACAGGAATATCATCGAAGTCTGGACACGGGCGAGAAAAAGCTGTCGCGCTCCGCCTCAATGATCACTCGGGAGCCAGCCAGCAACCTCATCAAGGGCAAGTCCATGCCCAGCCTGAGGTAAGCCAAGGGATTGTGAGGCACAGAAAACTCAATTGGGCCCAGACACACAGCTAAACCAAACTTAACTCAATATCTCTCTCAATATCTTAACTTAACTGTTTATATAAACGATATCAAACTTACTATCTTTTATGAACTGAACAACCAGCTGTCTGCTTGATAGCGGGTGAGTTTTGGTCTATAGCTTGGTTCTGCATCTATTAAACTACTCTCAACTGTGTCTATATCCTATATATTCTATATACCAGATATCTATATACCAGATATATCTATTTTATTCCTCTTTCACCTTAAAGTTTGCCTGAACACCCAAAAATACCCTCAAAACTCTACAAAACTTTCCTCTGTTAGCTGTAGCCAGCTATTAAGGCTCATTGTAAATTTAACCTGAGGATTTGTTATTTGTCATAAGTTCATTTTGAAGCTGATTAATCGGAAATCGAATACAAATTATACCAGTTACAACATTACAAAGTGCATGTTAATTTTACCATGAGCTATTTATCCAACCACAAAACACCACAAAACTCTCCTCTGTTAGTTATAACCAGCTATTTGCTAGCTAAATTAAGGCTCATTGTAAATTCAACTTGAGGATTAATTATATATAATTTAGTTAGCTTCATTTGGAAGCTGATTAATCGGAAATCGAATATAAATTATGCCAGTTATATTTTCCTACATACAAGAGTGCATGTTAAATTTACCATGAGCTGTTTATCCAACTGCTTTTGTGACTTCCCTTTTGCACGCCGTTTGTTTTGACTAATGCCACGCACCTGCGACTCTCGCATCTCCTCTACAATATGCCAGATTTTACAGATACGTAGAGCCGCCCAAGGCCGCCAGGCCCCCACAGACAACCTGCCCGCGGGGCACCGCCTTCTATCCACGCAATCCCATTATTACAGTCACAGAGCATACGCCCACGCCCTCGCCGGACTATATGAAGCGACAGGTAAGTCGAGGAGATATATATATGTATACATATATACAAAGAGTCTGATTAATTGTCTTTGCCTTGAGCAGGGCTCCATTGACTCTCAGTTGGATGCCTTGAGCAATGGGGGCAGCATCGTTGGCGCTGGTGGCAATGGCAGCACCGGTGGTGGCAGCGGCACAACACGCTATCGCGGACCCATGTTGCGTTCTCACACCGACTCTCACATCGACTACACGGGCGTGGACGAGTCCGAGGCGCCGGGCTCCTCTTTCTACATCACGCGCGACGGCGGCATCGACTATGAGATCGTGCTGCTGGCCGTGAGCAGCGTGTTCAAGCGAGATCCATCGCAGGTCTGCTCGCTGCGCGTCCTCGAGGCGGGCCTCAACATCTGCGAGCTGCTCATTGAGATGGGTGTCCTGAAGCTGGGCGAGCATCCGCACGAGATATCGATGGGCATCACACGACGAGCCCTCCAGGTGCTGGGCTGCCCACATGGCTGCAATGATGGTGAGTGGCTGGGATGCAGTGGAGCAACTTCCTCGACTAATCCTTTGCCTTTGCAGGTGTCCGTGGTCCGCCCGCTGACTTCCTGCGCAATCAGTGCCAGAAGATCATCTCGCGCATGCTGCGCCAGGCCGGACAGCGCACCAAGCGTCACCTCCAGGAGATGGTCAAGACATCACCGCTGCCGGAGCTCATCGACTACTTCCATGCGTTTCTCGCCTTCTGTGTGGATCCCAGCTCACTGCTGTCGCCGCTGAGTAAGTCGGGTCTTCCCCATCCTGAAACCGCTTTGGCTTTGGACTCAATTAATTGATGTTGCACCAAATTCCCGATTGCAAAATGTTCTCTCTTTATTTTCCAATCACAAATCGATGAATTCTTTACTCGCTATACTCGCTCATATAGTGGCAGGGTATATGGGGTTTGCTAACTAGAATTAACTGAAGCTAGAGCTGATATTCAATATATATTATTATATATAGTAAAGCAACAGTCAAAGAAATACTCCATATTTTCCAGGGTATATTGATACAGTTGCAGTTGGATATTTGTCTGTTATGTGCATTCGATTGCAGCTAGAGTTTCAAAGTCTTTTATATATAATTTGGCCATACTTGCTATATATATATTTAAATCCAACTCCAGCGGCAATTCAGTCATAATTTCACCGCAACCCCTTGTATATGGGAGGTCAGGGTATAATAGTTTTATTGATCAGGGTTACGAGCTGAGTCGATTTAGCCCTATCCGTCCGTTTAAAATCTATTATATTTACATTTACTAAACATTCAATAAACATTAAAAGTATAACTTTTACATTTTTTTTATAATAATTAATAATATTTAAATTTAAAATATTTTATATTTACATTAAATAAACATTAAAAGTATAACTTTTACATTTTCGCTTAACATACTTAACTATTTTAGTACTTACCAAAAGACAGAAGAAGAGGAGAAGCACCGCGCTGCACTGGACGACTGACCACCAGAAGAAGAAGAAGAATGCGACTGAAGCTGCGTTGCAGCAGGCTTACCTTTATATAGGGCAGCGACAGCTCCACTCATGTCAAGCTCAACTCTTGAGCCTCTTTCTGAGTCAGTCTTCACACACGATCGCCCAATGATAGAGTGTGAAGACTGACTCAGAAAGAGGCTCAAGAGTTGAGGTTGATTGGAGGGAGCTGTCGCTGCCCTATATAAAAGCAGCTGAAGATCAGAAGAGTTGCTTCTTGCAGCAGCAGCAGCAGCAGCAGAAGAAAGTGCTCTGATTGGTCGCCTAATGATCGAGTGTGAAGGCTGACCCAGAAGGAGGCTGAAGAGTTGAGCTTGATTGGATGAAGCTGCCGCTGCCCTACATAAAGGCAGCTGAAGATCAGAAGAGTTGCTTCTTGCAGCAGCAGCAGCAGCAGATTGACTTGAGTGGAGCTGTCGCTGCCCTATATAAAGGCAAGCCTGCAGCAGCGTAGCTTCAGTCGCAATTTTTATCTTCTGGTGGTCAGTCGTCCAGTGCAGCGCGGTGCTTCTCCTCCTCTTCTTCTGTCTGTTGGTAAGTGTTAAACTAATAATAGTTAATAGTTAAGTATGTTAAGCGAAAATGTAAAAGTTATACTTTTAATGTTTATTGTATGTAAATATAAGGTATATTTTAATTTTAAATATTATTAATTATTAAAACGAGCATTAAGCAAATGCAAAGTACCTTTAGCAGTCCGTATATGCGTTAAGGGTATTTATTAGTCAGGCAAGCGCGACTAGCACTTCGACTTCTCTAACTCTGAGTTGTTTAAATATAGCTGTGTTTTTATTAATTTATGGTTAGATATATAATTTGTATACATTAACTATTTACATAGTGAACTTTCGTGTAATGCATATGGAGATTACGTAATCCTTAGATTTTGGATGCTACGCCCCATTCGCTTCACAGGCATCTCCTAGTCGAGCAGCGTCGACTAGAGCACTTGTTAGATTTAGGATACCACGCCTTCTTCGCCACAAATTAGCAAAAAACTTATTTTATATACTGGAAGCTTTGGAAAATACATACGTATGAGTGTCATTATTAAGTTCTAACAGTTTGCTAAAGAGAGTCGACTCCAACAGTGTTTTACAGGGTATATAGATGCAGTTGCAGTTGTTATGTTTGCCATATATAATCAAATCCAAGCTCCAGCTCCAACTTCATCTTCATTTTTCCATTTTGGGCGAGTATTACGCAGTCGGTTGCCTCCGACTGGAATTTTTCTGTTCTCATTTGCGGCACTCTATCTGTCTATCTCTATCTCTCTCTAACTCTCTATCGAAATATATATGTCTCTGTGTGTGGTTTGAGATTGCATGCAACGATTTTTGCTAATGCTTTTGAGTTGTAACACCTCCCTCCCGCCCCCTTGTTGCCTCTGACCTCCTCCAATATACTCGTACGTTGTATATATATGTATGTATGTATGTATATATGATGATGATGCATATAGCTCATAAACGTCAGAGTGGATATAAAAATGTTAACACCGATCTTGGCGGTGTACCAGGTCAGGGCGGCTATTCCAGCAATTTTAGCGGCGGCATCAGCGGCGGCGCCGAGGGTCAAGTGGTTGGGGCGATCTTCAAGCAGCTCGTCAGTCGCTTTGTGGAGGCCAGCAAGGACCTGAAGCTGCCAGAGAACGTGGCGCTCTACGGGGACATACGACAGCTGGTGACCTATGTGAAGGGTGCCCATGGCGGACCCTTCCGCCTAGTCGCACTCAGCGGCATTCTGGCCGTGACGCCGCGACCCCACAAGAAGGGACCGACGCCGCAGACGACGAGGGTCATCAGGTAGGCTCTCCCACCCTGATCTCTGGAGAATCATAAGCTTGATCCGCCCACCCATTCGCAGGCATATACCCCAGGCGAACGCCATGCAGGTGGTGGTGCAGAGCGACGATAACCGCTCGCAGCGCCGACTGCTGCTGAAGAAGCGCAGCACCTCCTCCGCCTGCGCCGTGGTGAGTCTCCAGGTCGAATCCGCAGCATTGCGCTGAGCCGTTTCCCTCTTTTGTCTTCCCTTTGCAGAGCCTGCTGGAGACGGAGCCCTGCGACGAGCAGTACAAGACCAGCCAGTCGCCGTTGAGCAACTTCCGACGGCGCACGACGGGCGTGCGGCCCACGCTGACGCCGCGGCACAGCGAGCGGGCGCTGCTCTCCGAGTCGACGTCCAGCTCGGAACGCAATTCGCTGGGACGGCTCAGCGGCTTGGTGCGCTGGTTTCGCGGCACGCCCAAAGAGGCATCCTCGATTGATCTGGAGATTGGGTCACTCAATCCAGAAATAACATCGACGTTCATACGCAACGCCTCGCTGAAGATCCAACGGGGTCGCTCCAGCGAGGGCATCGGTCGCTCCATACAGCGCGCCAAGCGACGCGTTGAGCGGCGTCTGAACCGTTTCGGCGGCATTGTGAAGGGCAAGAAGAAGGTGGGCGGCATCGAGGAGACGGCGGACTACAGTCGACGCAGCTCCTCCGACATGTGCGACGGGCCGCGCGAGTCCGAGGTGGTCATCCTCAAGGAGCGCAAACTGGTGCCCACCGAGCCGGTTCGCGTGGGCATGCTGCGGCTCTCCTTCCTGCTGGAGACTTGTGCGCCGGGGTGCTTTCCCGATCCTCAGCTGATAGCAGCCGTCCTGGATTTGGTATGATATTATTCCAATCCTCTCCAATCCCATTCAACCCCAACTAAAACTCTCTTCTTACAGCCCCAAGCGCCACTCGTAACCCGAGCCACGTTCCTGCTGGAGTGCGCCCACTTCGTGCACCTGTGCAACAAGGGCCAATGGCCCATTTGGATGAAGCAGAACGTGGGCGGCTATCGCGCCTCCGGCGCCAATATTAATCCCGCCCAGATGAAGCAGCAGGTGAGCCAAACCAGCGCCCGCCGCACGCACATCCTGCTGCGCGCCGCGGGTAAGATGTTCCATCAGTGGGCGGAGATGGTGGGCGCCCGGCTGGAGGAGCTGCTCTTCACCGAACGGCTGCAGTTCGAGGCGCTGAATGCGAGTCTCACGGATCCGGAGAAGCAGCGCGAACTGCTGCAGCAGGACGAGGAGGAGGACTTCCTGGACGAGTCCTCGGTCAATCCGCATGGCAACGACTGCCCGCACGCCCTCAAGCTAATCGCCTGCGTGCTCCTCTTCGAGATTACGGCCTTCCTGCGGGACACGTACATCACGCTGCCCAAGACCTCAAAGATGCTGCACCGCGACCGGCCCGCGCCCTGGGAGAAAGTCTATCGCGAGGCCAACCGGCGCTGGTCCATGGCGCTCAGCTCCATGGGCCACTCGCAGACCTCAGCCCAGAGCCTGCAGTCCATAGCAGCGGGCAACGACGGCGGCGGCCAAACGGAGCGCAAGATCTCCTTCGTGCTCCACGAGCCCGACAACGAGTCCGAGAACAGCAGCAATACGACGCTGACCAAGGAGGGCGAGGAAGGTGCGTATATAAAAGAGGTATAGGGCTTACCTAATCCCAATTCGCTCTCTTCTTAACAGCTCGACGTCCCACTGCCTCGGCGGTGCGTCCCTTCCTGCTGCGCCGTGGCACTGCGACCACGACGGGCGGCTCCTTCAAGCGTCGCTCGCTTAAGCTGCGCCGCAATACCAAGGACAGCAAGGAGATCGAAACAGATTGTAAGTGATTCAGTCAAACCAGACCAAGTACACTATATCTATGCCCTGTTCTTTCCCTAGTTAACATGCAATCACGCCGTAAGGTGTCCTCGCTCTCAGATCGCAGTGACACCTCCGAGCAGGGCGTCATCAGCGGCGGCGAGGAGTCACCGGGCATACTCAGCGACGATCAGCAGCCGGAGTCGCCCACGGACTCCAACGAAAACGACGACACGGCCAAGAACATGCCCTGGCTCAAGGCCGTCATCGATTTGCTCACCAGCTACAACTACTACTGCACCCACAAGGGCTACTGTCATCCCTTCTGCTACAAGCGGCACATGCGCTCCTGCACAAGGCTCATAAAGGCGACCCGGAAGGTGAATGACCTTAGAATACTTCTTTCTTCTGTTATATACTCTCGTTCTCCCAGGTTTATGGCGAAGAATTTGGCTTTACTTTCGATGCGGATCATCCCACTGTGGAGCCCACAGTCATCAGCTCGTCTAAGCCCTCGGCACGCCCACGTTCAACGCGCAAGGTATCCGAGCAGAGCTCGACCCAAACATCTCCATCCAAGCGCAAGGACAGCTTGTCACGCAAGGATCGGTAAGTGAACGGACATAGCTATATCAACGTAGCTAGTCATCTTAATCAACACTATTTATACTTTATGTGTTCTTCTACACCTCCTGCTTTCTGTTACATACATTTTCATTATATTATACTCTGATTTCCCATTTTCAATGGATTCAGGGTATTCAAATTATAATAATTAATTAAGATATTAATTTAATTAATTAAAACTAATTACAGAATTAGCGATGATCCGGACATTGAGATGGCTGAGAGGCTGGCGCGCAGCTTCCGTCAGGAGAAGGAGAAGAAGCTGCAGGAGGAGCCGCCCATCCTGAAATTCATCCGCATACACATTCGCAATCTCTTCCACTTTCCGCTGAGCACCATGCTCAAGGGCGCCGTGGTGCTGAGCGAGGAGCTGGTCATAGAGGCCATGCCCGCCGCCTGGGAGCTGCTGCTGGAAACGAATCACGACACGGCCACCTCGAGTGCGGCGGTCTTCCTCATGGGCTCGGTGAAGGCGCAGAACTTCGCCTTTGACATTATGCAGCGGGCGCTGAAGCACAAGAATCCGGATATACGCATTGGAGCGATTCAGCGGTATTTGGTACTGTGGAAGTGTCGCTTCCACGTCTGGCCGCGCATGGAGGAGAACGCGCACGACGCCACGTTCAAGGTGCCGCCGGGAGGAATTGAGTTTACGCTGCCCTCGCCCAAAATTGGGATTGAGAGTCTGCCCGTCGTGGATCCGCCGTGGATGCCCGTGCAGCAGACCAAGGACATGGACATGACGCTCAACCAGGACAGACACGTAAGTTGACGGAGGATTAAGAAATCCTGCCAGATCTGATGCCACGCTAATCGAATCCTTCCAGCGCTCCCTGGTGACAGCCACCAAGAGCCGCAAGATGCAGCAAACGGAGGCCATTCGGAATGCTCTGCGCCAGCAGCGGGACAAGCAGCGCGCAGAGCGACATAGCTTCCTTATCACCATGATACCCATTAGCCAGCAGGCTTCCCATGAGCCGGGCATGGAGCACGAGGATCACGAGATCGAGGAGGACTTGGATGGCACCCGCACCTCCTCCCATCTGCACCACGCCCACTCGCTCTTCCCCTCGGTGCTCTGCTCGTCGGTAATGCAGATCGTGGGCTGCCTGGACGATGCGGCTATCGGATCCGATGGCAATGCCGTCTATGAGGTGGCCTACCAGGTCATCTGGGTGTGCCTGGTCGAGGAGTCCGCCCTCTTTTTGCGCTACGTCTTCGAGCGCCTTACTCGAGATCGTCAGGATCAGATGTTCAAGCTGCTGCGGCATCTGATACGCTTCGTGCCCCGCCTGCCGCAACAGGCGGCCTTTGCGCTATACAACTCCATAATTGGCTACATTATGTTCTACGTTCGCTCCTCCAATGAGCTCAAGCAGGAGGTGGGCTCAAACCGTTATTTATCGATAATTTATATATATAATGAATTCCCTTTCTTTTTCCAGCTTGTTGGTTCCGCCTTGTCGGTTCTGTGGATGGTGGTGCACTCTGTGCATGGCATCATGTTCAAGGATCTGAAGCAAATCCTGCGCAAGGAGCAGTGCGATGCTTCAATTCTGCTGACCGCCAACGTGCCCGCTGCCAAGAAGATTGTGGTTCACGGCCCGGCGGACGACGACTACAACATTCCCTCGCAGTTTCCTGTGCAGGAGGATACGCTCTTCTGCCAGCTGCTGAAAGAGGCGCTGGACTACTATCCCATTGATGAGAAGAGCATTACCCACTACTGTCTGGTGGACTACAAGAGCAGTGAGTCCACGAAAACCAGTTCCAGTTGAGCATTGCTCGAAAAACTAATCGAAATCCTTCCCCTTCCTCTGCAGACAAAATTCTCAATCCGAATTGGTATATTCGAGATTTGTACTTTTTCAAGCGCTCGCAGTATCCGGAGGTGCGCTTGATGCTGATGCGGCCAGAGGAGTCCTTCCTAGCGCTGCAGAAGCAGGAGCTGACCAAGAAATTCGTTGAAATCGGCAAAGTCCACTTGACGTGGGCCATATTGAAGAACGTGGATATGGTAGTGCAGCGAGTTGTCTTCCTGCACGAGGAACTCATGAAGCTGCCCTCGTTCCCGCGCAAAGCGCTCGAAGTGGACCTCGACCTGCATCACGGCGGGGAGTACGGCAAGGTGCTGCTCGGCCTGGATGTGCTGCACAAGTTCATGTGGGTGCGCCTGATCGCACGCATGTTCGAGGCAATGGCCGGAAACTTTGCCTATTCGGCAGACATTCAACTATTCCTGAACGTGCTCTCCGGGGCGTCCATACTGCACGCGGAGGACTCGTGCATCATGCGCTATGTGATGGCCACCTTCATTAATGCGGCCTTCAACTTCAAAAACATCTTCTCCACGAACGGCTACTTCATGATCATGCCCACCCTGCTGCAGGTGTACTCGCTCCACCAGACCAACAAGCTGATCACCACGACCATCGAATACGCCGTAAAGCAGTTCTACCTGCTCAATCGCAAGCCCTTCATACTGCAAATGTTTGGCTCCGTTTCGGCCATACTGGACACGGATGAGGACGGCACTTATGGCGAGGCGCACAAGGTGCAGTCCAGCTGCCTCTTCAATTTACTGCTCAGCCTCGAAGATCCCTCGCCGGATCCGCTCAACATAGCCGAGCTGGTCAAAGAGCCGAAGCCACTGAAGGCCATTGACTTCTGCTACCACGACGAGGACGATGACGTCACCGTGCTCGACTGCATCACTTTGTGTGTGATGGTTGTCTCCTACTCGGCTGAGAGCACGCGAGGCTACCAAATGCTGGTAAGTGGGGCCCATCTGGGAAGGTTCTTCCTTTAACATCTTACAGTCTTCTCTTTATGGAGTCTCACCAAAAGCTAAACATATCTATTGTAGATAATGTTCAACAAGTAAGAGTGCTCTAGTCGAGACTGATCGACTAGGAGATACCCTGAACCCTGAAGAGATATTATAATCATCCTACGCTTTTTTTACATACATACACACACATATATGCACGCACACATGAGCACGCGCTCTGCTAATTGCGCAGGGCTGCAGATTGGCTATAGTATTTGAAATACGTTTTTATCAAATTTGGGGGAAGGGGGCGTGTTATCAAAAATCTAAAAATTACGTAATCTCCGTATTAATTGCACGGAACTACACAACAAATTTGATATATCATTTCAAATTTCAACTGTCTGGCTTTTGTAGTTTCCGAGATCTCTGCGTTCATACGGACGGACAAACCGACAAACGGACAGATTTACATTGAACTACCTAAAGGTGGGGTGTGCCACGCTTCCTTCTGTCTCTTACATACATTTTTACAAAACTAGTTTACCCTGATATTCCATTTTCAACGGGTTCAAATATGGTCACCCAAAAATAACCCCACACACCATTCACTCACTCCTAACTTAGCTGAAGATCACCAGTAGTTAGTAGCTGATCTCCCAGTGAAACATTCTCCTTTAATACTATTTCAATGCATCCCCAACAGATCATACTGGAGGCCATACTGCCCTGTTACCTGCAGCAGATCCAATCGCCCAGTTACATTCCTCTGCAGGGCAAGTCCGAGAGGGACATCATACTCCAGTTGGCCGTGGCCATACGCACCATGGTGCACAACTGTGAGGGCCTGGCCAAGAGCTACAACGGACCCTACCGCAACAGTCCAGAGCACAAGGGCTCCTCGCAGCGCAACTGCAGCCGCGGTCCACCCTGCTCGCCCGGCATGGACTTCGAGGAGGAGTCGCACACGAAGTATGCCACAGATCCGCGCACCAAGAACATGATGGACTCGGCCGAAGACTCAGAGATGATACGCACGGAATACCGACGTCCGAGAGATGTCCTGCTCTCAGTGGTGGCCGACTTCCTGACCAAGTCGACGACGCGCCTCAACGAGCTGGCCAAGAAGCTGCCGGCCAACGACAGCAAGCCCACCGAGGTGCTGGATGCCAAGTGCCACATCCGCCTGGCCGACATCGCCCACTCGCTGCTCAAGGTCTCGCCCTACGATCCCGAGTCCATGGCCTGCCGCGGTCTGCAGCGCTACATGCAGTCGGTGCTGCCGCGCGCCGAGTGGTCCAACGATACGCTGCGCAATGCTCTGGTCACCGTGCTGCGGCGCATCGACAAGGTGTTCCTGAAGATATCGAAGAAGCCGTCCATTCGGCGCAATACGGACTGGGAGGCGGCGGCCGGACTGCTCAAGGGCATACACGAGACCATCATACGGCATCCGTACGTGCTCCACTGGCAGCAGATGAAGACCCTCATCTCGACGGTCCAGAACCTGATCGTGAACGAGCCGGGCAGCGGGGGCATACCGGAGGGCGTGTCCAGTGCAGGTGCAGCGCTCATGTCTCAGAATCCGCCGGCCTTTTTCTGCTCGGCCGTGGTGCGTCTGGTGGCGCTCCAAGTGGTCAGCCCCGTCGACTGTTTCTCACTCGTCCAAATCTGCGGCGGCAGCGCCGAGTTCGCCACGCAGGAAAAGGCCGAGGGATTTCTAATGCATCTGATAATGCCACTGTGCTTGAAGGTCTGCTCCGGACGCGGCGTCTCCGACGTGGGCGAGCTGAAGATGAGCGACGTCTCATTTCTGCTGACCGCCGTGCTCAATGCCATGAGTCCACCCGCTGGCCGCACCGGCCAGGCCGTCTCCCAGATCAATCGGGTCACGGGCGACCTGCGCGCCGGCTCCCTCACGTTCACGGGCAGCCGCGACGCCAAACGCCCGGCCCGCATCTCGGGCTCCCTCTATCAGGCGGCCTTCCTGGCCCTGCGCATCGTGTGCATCTGCTTCGAGAATCGCCTGTCCAGCGAGTGGCCGCGCATAGTGCGCGTCATGCGCGACCTGGGCAGGCGCAACGAGGCAGCGCCGGATCTATGGAGCTTCATGGAGTTCGTGGTCACCCACCGCACGCCGCTCTACATAGTGCTGCTGCCCTTTATCCTGCACAAGGTATGGCCAGTCGATTGCTCTCTGATCAGTTCAGGTCTTCCAATCAACTCCTTTCAGATATCCCAACCACCCATTGGCGACCACGAGCGGCACATGCAGTTCATCATCAGGGAGCGACTGCGCGGCACTCCGCCCCAGGGCGGGCTCAAGTCGAAGGGCGCGCTGCTGCTGGAGCTGGCGCGCGAGCTGCGCGACCTGCGCGACGAGCTGGAGGACAAGCGCTACGGTAAGGCCACAGCTAGAGACTCTAAGACTAATCCTCATTCTCCCGCCACGACAGTCTCCACAGATCGCGAGAGCTCCGAGCAGAAGAAGAGCGATGCGGCGGCAGCCACCAGCGCCGCAGATGCCCACAAGTCGCAGCAGCGACCCTCGCTCATATCCATTTTCACAGGCACCACAACTGGTCAGGCGACCCACTCGCATGTCTCCGCCGTGCCCATCGATTCGCGCAGCGGCTCTGGCGGCATCTGCACGCCCAGCGACACGCTCTCCCAGCAAACGCTGCATCCGCCACGTGAGTCTCTGTCCAGCAGCTCCACAGGCCGGGATCCGCATACCACAACCAGCGAGAGCCAGAGTGGTGAAGGCGCCGCTGGCTCGGCGCCCACCCTGGTGGGCCAGCCTGCAGGCAGCGGGCCCAGCGGTAGCTCCGCCCTGCCTCCGGGCATCGCCTCTCAGCTGTCGCACTCGCAGTCGCTGCAGCAGGCGCCTTTCAAGGCGCAGCCACCCAAGTTGCGGTTTGTCTCGTCCGTGGAGTTCCGGCATTCCTCTGGAGAGACCTCAACGACGCCACTCTCACCAGAAAGTCCCGCCGAGGACAGCTCGGGTGATCATACTCGTTCGCGTCTGCAGCGCTCCAAGGCGGCCAGTCGCAAGACCTTCCGACTCAAGCGCAGTCGCCTGACTCCAATGGAACCGCCCAGCATCGTAAGCAATTGAAGCCTCTCTCTCTCTCCCTCTCTCATATAATCCTGGCATTCGACAGGTCACCTCACTCTCTCAGGAACAGGAGCAGCAGACAAAGGCCATTGGCGAAATATCTTGGGACTCGGTCTCACAAACATCATCCACATCGGGCTATCGGGATAACAACAGCCTCCAGACGGGTCTACTCTCGCCGGACGGCTCGCTGGGCGGCCTGACCTTGGGCCGCTCACCCTCGCAGCACTCGCTCCTGATGGTCTTCGAGGGTCAGGACGAGGACACACTCATTTAACAATCACAGAACGGCGACCGAGCCTACGAGCTTTAGGGACAGCCTCAACTCAGAAACGTAATCTTACTTAGCTAGCCTTAACATAAATTAGCTGATGAATTAACAAAGATCTTGTTAAGTTTTTAGATACATATACTTAAGATTAGTTGTTGTTCCATTGTGTGCCGAGATTTTGTATGTTTTTGTAGGAATGAAATAAATTAATTTGGTAGCCGTTCGAAACCAGTTGAAGTTTTCTACAAGGTGGGAAGAGGGAACAAGAGATGTTGACTTATAAACTTATAACACGATTGTTATTTCTCAATTTAAATATATTGAATATGACTTTAAAACATGAGCACAATTATGTAAATTGAGATAGATTTAAATTCTAATTATGAATTCTTTCAAAAATGATCAAAAATCTAACTTAAGATATAACTTTGAAGACAATCTACAGTCCACTAACTGTCGAGACTTTTGGCTACTGTGGCCACCTTTTGGCGGTTCTCCTTGACCAGCTTACGCCACTCCATCCATTTGGCCAATTCGGTCTGCTCGCCGATGTTGCTGCTGCTGTTGTACTGCTGCTCCAGCTGCATGTAGTAGGCTTCGCGCAATATCTTGAAGGCCTGAATGCTATAGTAGGGCTGTTGCGTGACGGGATCGAAGTACCGGGCCGGCAAGCGAGTGATGGGACAGATGCCGCTGGAAGTCTTATGAGGTCGTTTAGGGCGGAAAATCGCATTGAAAGCCTTATCATTGAAGTCATTCTCAAAGGTGACGAACGTGCGCTCGCAGCGGCCAGTCGGCTCATTCGGCTGGCCTGCTCGTGTGGGCATGTTTCGAATGACGGGCATGGTCAGTGAATGATAGCGTATCGTTGGTCCAACGAAAACTCTCTTGGTGGGCCGCGTCTTCTTCTTTTCCAGCTCCATTTTTTGGAATTTCTCTGTGGGTATTTGGAAATACAATTAGAGCAATGTGCAGTTGACATTGCTTTATTAACAAACCCAAGGATTTGATATTTTCTTCCTCTGTCAGCTTTGCCTCTGCAAGCAACTCTTCCTGCGTAGGCATATAGTCCTCTACGCGCACCTTCTTCTTCTTGCGCTTGCGTGCATCGTCAAGTTCTTTTAGTCGTATCTTTGTAGCCTGTGTTTTGATGGCTGTAGATGTACGTATCGACTTCCGGCCGGAGTCCAGGACCGTAAAGCGTGGACGCACTCTACGTTTTACGACGCCGCCAGCGCCCCGTTTCTTGTGTAGCGCAGTGCCGGCTTTAGTTTCCTTCTTGGCCTGGGGCTTTGCTGGTTCCTATTGACGGAATTAATATTATATGTACATTTATTTAATATTAATACTTGCTTTATAGGCTTTCGTGTCGACCCCTCCGCGTTTGCGTTTCTTTTCTGGGGCCTCCTCTTGATCGGATACGGGTTCATCTTGTTCGTCTATGCTGAAATCTGAGTCCACAACATCCTCTTCCTCGTCTTTTTGACTGTAATAACAAAATCATTAAATAGTTGCCTCTCATTTATATTTAATTTACCTACACATATTCCTTGTCGTCTTCTTCGTCCTGAAAGCCGCCATATGACGTTTTGTAGAATTCATCCTCCTCCTCATCGAGCAGCTTGGCTATTTTATTGCCAGCATTATGCCGACGCGAGCGCTCAGCAGCCATTTGTTAATATTTGTAATATTTATTGTACTTTATGCAAACTTTTAATTTGTAAACAAACACATTCGCTGCGTTTCTGCTTCTTGCCAGCAGCGTTCTCAGCCTAAATGCTATTCGCTGGCTGATTGCCATTCACACAAAACAACGAGGTGGCAACGCTGGCAAAGCATTTTTTCTGTATTTTAATGCACTATATTCAAAAATCAAGTATTTTAAATAATTAAATAATATAAACTAAAGTTACATATGGCTTTAAATATTTAATGAAGAGTATACGAAGCAATTTATAACATTATTCCGAAAATTTGTGCAATGATAGCGCATTCGAAAGTTGCCTTATGCCGAACTTTTTGGCTCTCTACTCTCCCCACAATATGACGTCTCGTCGATCTCATTGCACTTTGGACTTTCTCTTGTATGTTGATTGGCCGCGATTTAAACAGTTTTCAATTCAGATAGTTCAGAGTCTTTGCAGCGAGCGGTTTAAACTTTGGACCACACAATGATTAATACTGGAAAATTGGCAGGACGCACCTTGTTCATCACTGGCGCATCCAGAGGCATTGGCAAGGCAATCGCACTGAAGGCGGCTCGCGATGGTGCCAACATTGTGGTTGCTGCTAAGACAGCCGAGCCGCATCCCAAGCTGCCAGGCACGATTTACACAGCCGCCGAGGAGATAGAAAAGGCTGGTGGCCGTGCCCATCCCTGTATTGTGGATGTGCGCGACGAGCAACAGGTGCGCAGCGCCGTCGAGCAAGCGGTGGCCAAATTCGGTGGCATCGATATCGTTGTGAACAATGCCAGTGCCATTTCCTTGACCAACACGCCGGACACTGAAATGAAGCGCTACGACCTGATGCACAGCATCAACACGCGTGGTACGTTCCTGGTGTCCAAGGAGTGTCTGCCCTACCTGCAGAAGAGCAATCATGCCCACATCCTAAACATCTCGCCACCGCTTAGCATGAAGGCGAAGTGGTTTGGCCCTCATGTCGCCTACACGATGGCCAAGTACGGCATGTCCATGTGCGTGCTGGGAATGGCGGAGGAGTTCAAGGATCGTGGCATAGCCGTAAATGCCCTTTGGCCTCGCACTGCCATTCACACGGCTGCAATTGAGATGCTGACTGGTCCGGATAGCGCCAGTTGGTCGCGCAAGCCAGAGATCATGGCCGACGCGGCATATGCCATTCTATCCCGGGAGCCCAAACAGTTCAGCGGCGAGTTCTTCATCGACGATGAGGTGCTCGAATCCGTGGGCGTCAAGGACCTGACAGACTATGCCTGTGTTCGTGAAAACGCAGACAGCCTGATGGTTGACTTCTTCGTGGAGGCCAAGGGTGCTCCAGCAGAGAGTGCCGCAGCACCGAAGCCTTCAGCTGCGACTGCGGCTGCAGCCGACTCTGGCGACGATAAAATACCGCAGCTGTTTAAGAAAATTGAATCTCTGCTGTCTGCTGAAATCGTTGGCAAGACGCAGGCCGTCTACCAGTTCAACATCAGCGGCGACAAGCAGGGCACCTGGTTCCTGGACCTGAAAAATGGCTCCGGTGCCTGCGGCACTGGCACCCCGCCCGCTGCTCCGGACGCAACGCTATCCATGAACTCGAACAACTTCTTCGACATGTTCTCGGGCAAATTGAAGGCGGCACCCGCGTACATGTCCGGCAAGCTAAAGATTAGTGGAGATTTTCAAAAGGCTCTCAAGTTGGAGAAGCTGATGAAGGCGCTCAAGTCCAAGTTATAGATCATAAGCTTCCGTAAATTTTTAAACATCGCTCTGAAATAAAGACTTCAAAATATTTACAACTAGTCCTTATCTCGATTTGAATTTTTTGTCAAGTAATTCAAATGTATATATACCGATTAAAATAGATAATATACCAGAGATAACAATGTAAATTGCGTGATTTGAAGAACGAACATTGCACCGCCACTAGGTAGCCGATATGTATTGCGAAACGAATATTAAATCGATATATCGAAGATCTTCCCATCGCCACTGTTAAAGCATTTGAGTGCGATTTGAATTGTAAAGAATTGATTAACGGTATTAAGACACTATCGCATTCCTCCTTTAACAGCTTAAAAGTACTAAACAAATTAAAAAACACAGCAGTTTGTTGGCGACTTTTTTGGTTTTTATAATGATATAGAAAGTTGAAAATTCAAATTCAATAATTTTGTTGCCTCAGTGTGATGAGTTCATAACAATATTATTATGAAACTCTAAAAGAAAAATTAAATAAATTTATTTTTGTTGACAGCCTATTAAATTATAATAATACATAATACGTTTTTAATATGTTGAAAACAAAATTGCCTAGAAAAAGAGTACAATTGTTGTTATTATTTCTACTGTACCAATAAAAATCTATTAGCGCACACGATTGCTATCGATAGCACACAGGTAATATGCCATCCCTACCTTCGCACCGAACAGATGAATTCATCATGCTGTTTTGGTTCGATTGATCAGCCGTCCTAATATTTTCGTAGCTGGCCGGCCAATATGTCCGTGAGCATCGATGGAGCAACATAGCAAAGATTAATATATATATATTATATATATAATTATTATACATACGCATCATGGCTTCGTCATCATATAAGGTATGTTCCGTATGGCGCGCTGCTATGGCAAAGAACTTCAATATTAATTCAATATTCGCAAAACGTAGAGCAAAACGGTGCAGCTGATCAAATGCTTTTGCGGCTGCTCAGAAATGAGCGTGGAGGAGGTGCGTCGCATTTACACGCTGACGAATAGTATGCACCAGACGCTGCTCGATCCGGCGGCTGCCAAGCTCCTGCGCCGCTACCTAGAGACGCAGCGAGTGGGAGACAAAGGCGAAACGGAACAGTACCTGGATATCTATGAGAAGTGCGCCGAGTTCCTGCAGGAGGAGCAGCGCACCTTCACCTTAGACCACGTCGATGAACTGCGCGATCTGGGCTTGGCCTATCGCCACGAGCGCGACCTCATGCGACGCACGCTCGGTGGGCAGGACTCCGACATAAAGAGCGGTCTCAACTGCATTCAAGGCGACTGCCGCAACGAGATCGAGGCGAGCAGCGACTTCAAGGACTTTCGAAATGCAATTCTAGCGAAAATGCAGAGAATACCTCAGTAATCCATGGCCGCTGATCGCTGATCAATGCCGAAATGCAAAGCACAGGTGCTGCCTTATGCCTTAACACTTAAATATAAACAAATCGTAAACAAATTGAAATGTTTACTTAAACCGCACTCTGCCTCAGCCGCAGCGCCAATTAGAGCCCAGCGAATTCTTTGTCCACCAAATCACATTAGTCACATTCATTAGCAGCACATCCGTGAGACGGTTCGCTGTCATAGCATAATTAAAGATTATCTACTTTTTAAGCGCGCCTCTCCTATGTATTCCTACGATTACTCTTAGCTACGTAAATGCCTCTCCCTCTGTATGTACATTTATACACACTTACAAACGTCCAATATACGCAAGGAATAATTCGCTTATTCTTATCATAAGACAATCTTTTTCCAAGTGTTTTACAATTGACCACAAAGTCTTATCTGGCTCTAGAATCATTCTATAAGGTGCAGTTCAATATATTCGAGTATTGAAATGAAATGTAGAGTACGATTTCATCCGAACTCCGAATACATTTCAATTTACTTATATTTGCCTCTTATATTATATATTATAATCAGTTTTCAAGCATTTCTTCCCATGCAGATAGCATTTCTGTTCCAAATCATATCAAACTTCTATTCATCTTAATGCGAATTCAGTTTCTAGTATGGTTCTAGGATTATCTCCTAATATTTTTAAGCATTGAAGTGAAAGTACGTCTTCTTACGGGATCATTACTTATCTTTGGCTTTACCTCTTAAAGTTATATAATATACCCCATCGAGATATCGGAGCCTGAATGTACGAATCAGCTGTATCCCTTCTTCTAGGCTCTAGAATAATCCTTCAACTTACATTTTATAAGATTCGAGATTTAAAATAGAAGGTAGAGCACGATTTTTTACAACATCTGAAATGATTTATCTTTGCTTTATGGTTAGGAAAAGTAATTTCCCATGAATGTGTTGATTTCATTATATACATTATTCAGTATATAAACAATATAGAACCATATTTTAGATATGCTCTAGCTTAAAATCATGTTAGGGAACATATAAGATTTGTATCCGTTTTCCACACACATCATCTAGAATTTGATGCTGTACTTCTATACATATATATTCTTGTTAAGCACATAAATGATAAAACTAAACACATATATATTTAGATACAATATATACGAGTATATATATATATATATATATAGTTATTTATATATATATAATTGAATGCTTAAGAACTAAAATGCTTTGAACTAGGCAAGGTAACGCTTTAGGTCTTCTTCCACGAGTAATACATTTCCATGGGTTTGTTCACCTGCCAAATTGAAGTGGAATTCGGATTAGTTTATAGTTCAGTTTATTGCTGCATTATGGAGTTTACCTTCCAGAATTTGTCGTTGACCTGGTGCAGCGTCTGGTTGCCATTCAGGATAACCAGCTGCTGCGGCTGCGGTGCCACGTAGATGCAAAAGTTGAGCAAGCGACAAGCTTCAGGCAGATCGGCGCCCAGGTCGAGGGTCAGGCGAATCGCTAGATACTTGCTGAGATGGTCGACGGTGGCATTCGCTGTCGTCTTGATGTACCGTATGCAGTTGTCTTTGAGCGCACGAATCAGCTGGTTGTCGGCGGACATTTCTGTGGGATGTGGCTTGAAGACCAGCTCGATTTCATCATTGATGCCCAGCTCGCCGTTGCCCTCGCCCTCGGTGTCGATGTTCGAGTCGCCCTCAGTGCGGCAATCCATTTGTGAGTCCGACTCCGATTCCTCCGAGCGCTCCGATGTCATCACCGACATCGCACGCTTCGGCTTCGTGCTGCTCGAGTTCGACGGGACCGGAGATGGTGTGCTTCGCACCGAAGGCGGATTCGATGCATCGTCCACTTGCATGCGATTCGACGAAGTGCTGGCGCCCGATGAGCCCGCCCCTGTGGCTGCCTGGGTTGTGGTGGTGTTAGTGGCGTTGCTGCCGCTGCTGCTGCTGGTGCTGACGGGTGTTGTAGTGGCTGCTGAGGCTGGTGCAGCGGTTGCTCCAGCTCCAGTCGCTCCAGCTGCGTCCCGCGACTCGCGGTCGTTGCCGTTCGTATTGCTGTTGCTGTCATTGGAGGCCGTATCGTGAGCATTCACACCGCGATTAGCATTGCCAGCATTCGCACCTCCATTGTTGGCAGCAGCCCCGCCCCCGCCGCCTCCTCCCTTGTTGGTGCGAAAGCGCTGCGGCCGATTCTGCGACTGCAGCTTGATGCCTTCATTGATGGAGTTGACGAGCGCCTTTTGCGATTGTGTTGGATTGAACTTGGCCATGATTTTCTCCTGCGAGGCCTCGTACTCTTCGCGACTAGGATAGATCTTCGAGATGAGTAAATCAAAGTTGGGATCGGCGCGCAACGAACGCTTGGACACGAGTTTCTTGCGGCAAGTGGGGCACTCCTTGTTGCCGGACCGCAATGCAGTCACAATGCAGTCCGAGCAGAACCGATGCAAGCACTCCTTGGTCGTCATCGTCTTCTTCAGCATGTCCAGGCAAATGGGGCACATTAATTCGCTGTGCAGGCTGCGCGGAGAGACGGCTATTTCTGTGCTATCTGTGATTATTTCTTGCGGCTTGCGCTGCAGCTCGTACAGGGATAGATCCCATGTTTTATTTTGCGTTGGTTCCAGCGAGGCCATCCTCTCACTTCAATTTCTTTTATTTTTCGTTTGCACAAAAATTTTTCACTTCACTTTGCGTTTATTCGATAGCTGTGTTGCTTAGCGTTTGTTTACCATCGAAGATATGTTATCGAATGATTAAAGCCAACAGCGATACTATCGCAACAGTTTCACCGTCTGGCAGCACTGCAAGTTGCTAAAAATATATGTATGTATATGTGTGTGTGCAGATTCTGGATCTGCTGCACTGCAGATTCTGGGAGTTTTCTTTCTAGCTAATTGCATGGCTTTCATATCCAAATACAATTTGACAATGCGTCAACACTCCAACCGCAGCCAAGCTTGATTGACAGGCGTCACTCAAGTGCGCTGCATTCTTTTCAACATTTGACAGAATCGCGCCAAATAAGGCTTAAATATCGCATAGCCGTTAACTGAATTGCAGTCGCCTGGAATTTGGAATTTGTGCCAATTGCCAAATTGATGCACCACTTGCTGGTGTCTCTCAGTTCGCATACTTCAGACACTTTGTTCCCAGCCAATGGGTTTTCCAGCCATCCATGGCAAGGCATTGTCGCTGCGTCAGTCTGACTTTCCACCAACTCAATCGCCTGTCACGCTAAGCCGTGGCTGGGCACGCACTCGAGGTTCAAGTGACGTAGCAGTTAGCTAATGTGCATATGCAATACGCATATGGATATACAGTGCGAGAAATTTTGATAGCAATTCATAATTATGTATAATATTTATTATTAATTATTTTTATTATTATTATTTGTTTTTTTATATAACTCTATTTCTCTATATATTTGTTCTATATAATTGTTGTTATTAAAATGAATATATAAGTTTCTTCTTCTTTTTTCCATTTTATTTCCAGTGTATGTGAGCATTGCTGGACACTTAAGCGCGTGACAAGTTAAGACATTTGTCAACTGACTTGGCCAAATGCTGGCTAATGCCAAGGCCCGCATTGCACCTTTTAAATGCCTCATTAAGGGGCATAGCTAATGAGCGGTACGTGTAGGCGTGCCTAGAGATTTTCTCTGTCTTACTGCCAATCATCATCATTATCATTAACTTGATTATCATCATCATCAGCAACAGCATCCCGAACGTTTTCCATTTATCGAGACTCTTAGCTGACTCTCGACACCAATTGAACCATTGCACCCACACGACGCTTGAGGATCAGTGCTTTGTCCCCGATTCCAGCCGAGCCACAGGTTCATGACCCAAATGCTGACCAAATGCCAGCGCTTCCTACTTTCCACTTGAAGTAGCGAGCGACGTCGGTTCTAGCATTCCCAGGCTGAGTTTGCGTTTTATTGACATTAATCATTGGCAGCCTCTTGTTAAAATTTGCAACTAAACGTTTGGTACTCCATTGAAAGAGGCATGGCTTAAATACCCTGTAAAGACAGACAGACGTGAAATGCTGGACTAGGTCGATGGTTGCTCTACAGACTATTTATATATTTTATTTTTTAATAAGTTAATATGGTATCTAAAGGACATCTTTTAGTCGAGCATATTCATACATAGACCGTATTCTAATCTTTATCTTTTATGAGCATCGTGATAAGTTGTGGAAATTTATCCATTATAAAAATATGATTTTGTGTACAGGAGCAATACGTCAACAATATATTTATGTGGATATATTTACGTGCTTTAATATATGACTGTGTACATAGGGTATCCTCAAGTCTAGCATTCTTTTAGATTAGTTAGAATACATTCTTAGCTGTGTATTTTATGTCTTATTTATGGCTAGTTGTTAATGACAATGCATGACGTTCGTCTTCGGTCAACAAGGCACTCGGAACTCCATTCAAATAGCCTTTTCTTCTTTGTATCTCTCTCTCTCTCTCTCTGTCTCTCGCTCTCTCTCTCTCTCTCTATCTCTCGCTCTCTCTCTCTCTCTCTCTCTCTCTCTCTCTCTCTGCCTCTTGCTTTTTCTGTTATTTTTTCTTTATTCTCGAATGCGATTTTTCTACTTTTCCATTTTTTTATTCCCTATATCTTCTAGGTAGGGTTTTTTTTTGTCTATTCTGCAACTCAATCATTCGGCGCAAGACCGGAAGCATGAAAACTTTTTGCTTCCTCTTCCAGATTTTTTTGGCTGTGCGATGTCTGCGCCATTTTGTTTATTTTTTTGACATTTTTTTCGTTATGCTCTGCTAAAAGTCAAAAGGAAGTATATCGGTTTTCATATTTCAGGTTAAAATATAGAAATTTGGTATTAGAAATGTATTGGAGTCTATTAAGGATTATCATATATTTGAAATTCTTAATCATGCAGACGAAAATTTACTTTGAAATCAACTTAAATATGATATCGATATTTTTATGATTTTCGAATTTGTCCATCAATAAGCGAATATTAGGCAACCCTTAATGCCCGACTAAAGGGTTCTCGGTCTAGTTTTTCTTTCTTTTCAATGTCTGCGCCATTGTTAGTTAAAGTGAAAGTTTTGGCTTGGATTTGAAGTTCGCCATTGGAAATTTGGCGAATGCATAATTGAGCATAACTAGCATAAAAGCGACCGAACATGACCGCGTCTGCTGCGACCAGAGCAATTTGCTGGCGCTGTTGCTGAAATTGCAGAGAGCGCCGCAAGACTATAGAGTGGGCAACGTGGCACTTAACCCTAGTCGCAGGCTAAATCCTTAGCCTCTGCTCCAATTCAATTCAATTCAATTTTTGCGCGAATGCAACTGTAGTGCATTCCAGGCCAGCGACAGTGAGCCAAACAGACATTCAGTTGGCATGTCAGCGACAGAGACGGTCTCGTAGCGGCACCCACCCATACACACACACACACACACACACATATGTAGAGTGAGTGCATACAATCTGGTCGAGCACTTGGCCAACAATTTGACAATAACGAGCTGGGCGAGCTGCCCGCCCAATTTTCAAACCAAACCTGAAGTTGAAAAGCTTGCCACCACAGAACAATAATAATAGCAACAACCACATAACAAGCAACCACACGCTGCAGCAAGGGGGCTGCACGACTAGAAAATACCCAGTAGTTAAGGTGAGTTGAGTGATTTATGAACTATATCTCAATATTGTACCTTTAGAATCATACTATAATTATATCATATTATTTTATATTTATATACAAGGTATCTTTAAGTCTAGAACATCCACGGCTATCATGTATTCCGATTTATCCATTTTATATCTTACTCTAGTGAACCTTATAATATAATTTTAGTTTAATTTTCGGTATAGGCAGAAGACGTATTCAGAAAAAGAAATATTTAATATCCCTTAAATAGAATCTACATTCTCAAATTTACTGCCAATAGCTCCTATAATCCTCGAGCTATGCCTACAAATCTAATTTATTGTAAATTGAAAGTGAAAAATTTCAATTTCTCAACATATTTCATTTCCTTGTACATTCTGAATAGATCCTATAATCCTCGAACTATGCCTATAAATCCAATTTTTTATAAATCGCAAACTTTTATCTATTATAAGCAATATATAATCCACATCCATCCGCTTTTCAAAGGGCTTACAGGGTATTTAACGATTGCACTTTTCAATTGTTTGGCCTGTTGTCCAAATATTGCCAGGTCGAGTGAGCCACAGCGCGTGTTTGGCTCATTATTATGAAGCGCTCTTTGCCTTTGTCTTCCACTGGCGAGGTCATAAATAAATCTCAATTAAAGTGCAACCCTTTTCTTATTTTTCATAGAGAGGGTATTATAAATTTGTCACGAGTTGGACAGCTCTGAAGCTCAGTGCTGAACAGAGAAAAATTGGCGAAGACTTGCAGACTTTTCATTGGCTTAGTATAGTAAGCGAATATAAAAAATAAATAAAAATCAATTTAAGTTCATACAACTGAATTTTTATTAGTTCCACAATTGCTTAGACTACCCTCGCGCATAGATATTTATAAGAGTATTTAATTTTCGGCAGGCGGCCCGCAGCTAACTGTGCTTGCAGTGTGTTTTTGTTTCTTGTGGATAGAGGGCGTGTTGGCGCGGGATAACAATCAATCAGCGAGAGAGTGAGTGAGTGAGTGAGTGAGTGGCATGAGTAGCAACAGGACTCAATCTCCGTATGCTGGGCTGTCCAGCGAGTTTGTCCCACGTTCACACCACGCCCGAACCACAGGCAGACGCCTTTTCGGCAGCCATGCTTTATTCTTTTGTCTATGCCAGCCAAACTCCCGCAACTGCAGCCGCTGCCCACCGTCCCCAGCCTCAGCCACGTCGCAGCGCACTTGCATGTGCTTTATTCTATTTCTGTTTCTCTCTTTTTGTTTTTGTTGCTGTTTGCTTTGCGCTGTCCAGCCTAGACCCTGGGACTAAGTCTCAGTCACAGTCGTTAAGCGTGACTTTCTTATTGTTGTTTGTTGGCTTTTTGCATACCGACAGCAGCAGCAGCAGCAGAGGCAGCGGCAGCAGCAGCAGCGCCAACAAACAACGAACAAACAAAAGAGCCGAAGCTGGAACAACCGAAGCCCCAAACCCAAAACCCGAAGCCAAAACGTTGGCCACTTGCGCGCTGGCCATTCAGTCTTTGACAAGCTATTGTCGCGTGCGGATGTGTCTGCGGCTAACATAAGTGCATCAACTAAAGAACTGTAAATCACGACTAACAGTGCACTGTTAAATTAACATAGCGCGCAACTTTGGCGCCATCAAGCGATGCGCTTCTAAGCATTGAAATTCAAGAACAACAACAGTTTTATGTTAATCACAATGAGTGCAATGCGAATAAAAACAATCACAAACAAAACAACAATAAAATCAGCCACCAACTGGCGCTGGCTATGGTAAGTAAATACGTGTGGGTGTGTGTGTGTGTATGTGTATATGGGCAGCTTCAGTTGCTTAAGCGCAGCCAAGAGAGTCCTCGGAGGCGTTCTGTTTGCGTGGCAGCCACGGCCAGGCTAACCGCTGGCTTCTCCGGCAACTGCTCCGTTTGCGTGCCGCTGCAGCTGAATATGTGAATATATGTATATAAACATGATTTATTGGGTATTATCAGTGCTACCCACTCTGTGCTGATTCGCTCTGTCTGGACTTGTGCCTGCTTCTGCGGCAGCTTGCTGGGCTTGGTTGCGGGCCTGGCCCAGATCCTGAACTTGGGGCAATGCAATCGTTTGCTGGCTCTGTGATGGCGAGCAAGTGAACCGGGTCTTAGTACATGCAAATGTCCTACCTTTTGGGCTGCCTCTGCTTCAGTTTGGCCAGCTCAGCCTGCTTGGCAGCGTCCTGCTCCTTCTCCAGTCTTTGCTTGAGCAGCTCCAACTTCTTAAACTCCACCAGCTGATTGATGGACTGCACGCCGTTGAGCAACAGATTACTCTGACTATTCATAGATCGCAATAGCAAACTCATTATACGCTCCTGCAGCTCCTCCCGCTCCTGCTCCTTCTGTTCCATCAGGCCAGAGATGTCCGTTTGCGTATAGTTGTCCAGTTGGAAAGTTCTGAACTTCGTCTGTGTACTTCTTATAGTCGTCGCTATGGGTACGACCTCTGCCTGGGTCCACCTGGACTTCAGTCTCAGTTCCACCTGCGTGGAGCGCATTTCCACCCTGAGCTTCTTCGTCTGGCAGCTGGCGAAGCTGAGGACTGGTATAATCGTCTGCTGTTGCCTGGTCACCATCAGACTGAGATCCATTGTATCCACGGCGCAATGCGAGTATCCCACCACAGCTGTTTGACTATCTGTCTCCCGAGTCGACGGCGACTCCACCATTGAGCCGATGGTCGTCTGGCTGTCGGCATCACGGACGCACTTCCTCCCCGTGTGCTCGTTAGAGTGCCGCATCAGGCGCTTGGAGCGCACTCCTCTTCGCATACTTTTCGCCTGTCTTATCGTCAGGTAGCCCTCCTGCAGTACGTAACACAGCATGTAGCTAGAAGGTATTATCAATAGAGCAGTTATCATACAAGTTAATCCCTTTCAGAGCTCACCTCCCTTTGCCACACTTGATGCGCTTGTGCCGCAGCAACGGACCCTCCGTCGACAGGGACAACTGCAACAAGACCTTCAAATTTACCTTAAACATGGCTAAAAACAAAAACAATAAAACTATTTATAATTTCGACAGTAAAATAAAAGCTAGTAAAGTTATTTATTTTACATAAATATAGAATTTGCCTATAGAGCTATGTTTACTCATCCATAATTCTTTTCTTTTTTTTTTTAAGACTATATAACATTTTATTTTGAACACCTACCAAATCGCACACTTCCATTGAGAATTCCACGTACTCATCCATAATCCATAATTCACATTCTCATTTCATAATCATTCATTCATCTAGCTCACATCGGTCATTATTACATTGCTTATACGCACATTTTTAAAAACTTATCTTTGTCAATTAATCACATAGCGGAGTTGGGAATAAAAAAGAATAGAACTATGTTAGAACTAGCCTAAGTTAGAGTAAACAAAATATTTGCGATTGGCATATTCTGAATTAAGTGATTGTATTATAGTCAGCAAAGGTGTTACAATGTATTCTGACCAAGTCGGTGTTGTCTCTACTTTCTGCCCTTGGTTCAGTCCCCTATATAACACACTTAGATGCTATGGGAAGGAAGGTATGGAAGGTTTTTACAGAGAGATTTTATTTAAGTGTAGAATTATTTTTCCAATTTTCTCTTATCTTCTTATACCCTTGTCTTTTCAACTCTTTTCTTCTCTTCTTTTCTTTTCTCTGTTCTCTTCTTTCTCTTTTCTTTTCATTTACTGTTACATCTACTGTACAACTTCCATAAGTTTCAGTGAAATGCTAGGGTATCTGAACTTCGTTCAGTTCACATTTAACCCCACTTTTTAGTCACTTTTTACTGTGTGTTAAATTAAAAGGCCAATCGGCTGAGCTGTGTCTGCGTCTGGCCACAAATCTGTTCAATTTTGACACGCAGCCCTTTGCGAATTTGTCTTTTCGAACACGCAAACTTTGTGTTGTTCGTTGTTTTCGGTTGTTTTTTGTTTTGTTTTTTTTTTTTCGCTTTTTGCTTGTTGTGGTTTTTTCGTTTTGGCCGCGGGGACTTCTTTGTGCTGTGGCTGGTTGCATTAATAATTCACATATGCCACATCTGTTGTCTGCGAACAAAGAGGGCAAAAAGGGAGCTGCATTCGATTATTTTTCAATTTATCAACTGGGCCTCGACCCAATCCACCAATCGAGCCAAACTGCCCTTGGTTGGGTTGGCCATTGGTGGTCAGTGCTAAATACGTGTCGATTGGAATACAATTTGATTTGACTGCTGGCACTGCAATTGGAGGAAGCGCATTGTCGTGCCATATGCCAGGCCGGGCCAGGTCTGCAGAGTCAACGACTTGCCCCTGCTCAAGCATCAATCAGAGGCGGCAGCCTCTAATCCCGCCTGGGGGGCGCATTGGTTTTTAAGTCTTGACTCACAATTTATGCCAGCTTCGCTCAAAACTACTTGTATACCCTTAGGTAGGGAGTATCAAAGCTAAGTTAGTCAGTTGGTAATATAACAGACAACTTTTCAAATTCAGACACGTTATAATTTCTGGCAGCACTTTTGATAAGTTTTATACCAATTTAAATGTATGTTAAATTGTTAATTAAATCAGTCTGGCAGCTCCACCTACTTGCATTTAAATACCAATTGTCTATCCGTTCTGTGAGCAAATTCTTACAATATTTGAAATACTTAAATACTAATTTATGCCAAATTGTAACGCTGTCTGGCAGCTCTAAGGCTCAAAATTGTTATTTGCTGTAACTTTTCTTTGAACATAATTTTCTGTAAGAGTATTTAAGCTTCAGCACTGCTGTGATGCATAGTTTTTTATTTTAAATTTTTTTCTCTGCGCATAGAACGTTGCATGCATTATGTGTGTGTGTGTGTGTGTGAGTGTGTGTCTTCAGGCTAAGTCTTGTCTTGGGACCCACTGCCAAATGCCAGGCACGTCGCTACGCTGTGGTCGCCTTCGGTTACATTTGATGCATAAAACTTCGTCAATATATGCCCACATACATAAATGTATGTATGTATGTGTGTATGTTTGTGTGTATATGTCCAGTATAATTTGCTGCTTGGCCCTGCAAAATGGCCAACTGCTTAGTCGGTCAATAACTTTTGACGCTGTGAAGACGAAGACATCGATATTGGCACAGCCTAATGATTTTCTGGAGCATTCTGCCATACCGTTATATTGGCAATTCTCTCTCACTCTTTCTCTCCCCGTCTTCCCCTACATTCGCAGCTCTTATGAATGTTCCGCTGTTGGAGTTGTTGTTGTTGTTGCTGCTGCTGCTGCTGCTGCAGTGAAATTCTCTCACACCCCTCCACTGAACCGTAGCGCATGTGACTTTCGTCTATGCCCGTTTTCTCAACTATTCATTTTACACACATATATTACATTGTAATTGACTAGCCTGTATGTGTGTGTGTGTATGTGTGTGTGTGTGTGTACGTGCTCATTTGCATTTTTAGACGCTTTTCTTTGCGCTTTCTTCCTTATTATTGGTGGGCAGCAACAACAAGAGCGTTAGAACTTTGTTGCATGCACTAGAGCAGAGCGCGTGTCGTGCTAGCAATAAGAGATGACAATAATAAATACTTATTAATTATATAAAATGAAAAATAGATATTTATGTTAAATATATTCATCAAATAAAGTAAATCCACTGATTTCATCATGAATTTGATCGCGCGTGCTTCTGGCTTCAGTTTCGTGACACGCACACATCTCTAGCATGCACCCTTTGGCCAATTGTCAGTCGGTTGCTGGCTCGCTCGTTCGTTCGCTGGGTTTAGTATTTCAAAAGGTTGGCCGCTTCTTAAAATCAGCTCAAAATGCATTTACTTGGCTCTTGACTTGGATTACAACGGCCCATCGAATGTGGCAGGCACTGACGCTTGATTGACCCTGAACCCCGAGATATGTGAAGTGCAGCACACTTAATCCCTTATAGAATTTCGCACATAAAATCCAAAAATACCAGCAAATAAAAGACCGACCATAAAATGAGTTTTTATTTTGCAGTTTATGTTGCTTCCTTTGCCTGGCTGCTGCGGCACAGGCGGGCAACAGCAACAGCAACGGTAGTGGCAGTGGCAGTGGTAGCGGGAGCAACTCCTCTCCAGCGATTGCCAAGGATGCCTCGCATATGTATAAAATCAAAAGGCAGGACAAATACCAGCAGCAGCAGCAACAGTTGCCGCAACAGTTGCAGCTGCGGGGCAGCCAGAGCGATGTTGTTCCAGCTCAGCAGCAAAAACAACTGAAAAGGCGTACACATGCACTCAACAAGAAGCTGCTCAGGTGAGTAACGACCAGAGGTTGGAGGGGAGCACCCAAGCTCATTTTGGGCTTAATTAATGCAACGTGTCTAGTGCCAAAGAACAAGAACAACAACAACAACAACAGCAACAACTGTTGCGCACGTCTGTGTTTAGCTGGCGTGTCCGTGCGATCATAAATTATATTATGATATATTCATGGTAAACGTTTAGGGCTTACTGGACAGGCAGACAGACAGACAGAGTCAGCCCCCTTTTGCTATCTAAATATGTATAAAATGTTTTTTACTATATGCGGCAACACTATATTCAACAAATTTTAAATATACTGCAACTTTAATCAATTCAATTTCTGGCAACGCTTTTCAAGTATTTTTATGCCAATTAATTTACCGAAAAGATCAGGGCATGTCCTTCCATTCACGTATATGACAGATTACAGTCCGGCAACTCCTTTCTTATAAAGCTTTTAATTTTTGCACTAATTAATACCAAATTCGTTATTTATTTAAGTACTTACAAATGTGGCAAAAAATCAAGTAACAAATATTCAAATTAGAATTTAATCAAATCAATTCTCTATGTGTATTGCACTTGCAGCAAACTGGGCTTTGTGAAGGTGAAGGCGCCGAATAGCCATAACCGGAAACGCTTGGCTGTTGAGTCACGACGTCATTCATCTCGGGATGATTCACACATGTTCATCATCAAATTGCCGCCAAATCTGCACTACTATACAGGACCCAACAGCGTGCAGAATACGCTGGACGCTGTCAAGGGGCTGCAGGAGCAGAAGCAGAAGAAGCAACAACAGCAGCAGCAGCAAGAGAAGCCTCATCAAATGAGCAACAGCATCCATGACAACGCACCCAACATGCCAGCAGCGGCCAGCGAGGCGTCGGCGTTGAAAACTAACGGGAAAAAGGTAAACGGGATTCCATTAGGTTACGCCAAAAAAACAACAACAATGTAAAGAACTGGCTCTAATATCGCTTCTTCGGGCCTGGCCTGGTCGGGTTTGGTCTGGGCAACCGTTGATAAACATCGCGCGCGCGCATGTGCACAAAACAAATTGCAAAAACCAAACACACACACAGAAGACGTACACACACCCAGACAGGGGCCGAGCTGAAAATGGATTACCCATGTGGGCCATTGCATTTCGTCGACTGCTGCAGTCATGGCTCACCCATATAGACAGCAAATAAGTAAGAGTGCTCTAATCAAGGCTGCTGGACCATGAGATACCCAGCATGCATGCAGTTGAACTCAGGCCGCTTATCGACTGCATTAATCGATATCTTCAAGTAATCACATTTGAATTCTCCGACTATCGCCAAACCTGTTGCTGTTGTTATCGATATTTTCGATTTTTAATTTAAATAGTCAATTGACAGTCTCTAGCAAATCCAATCTTATCATATCAATCAACATGCCAATTTTGTATAGAGTTACAGGGTATAAATAGCTACAGCACACATGCACGTCCAACTGGCGACCGAGTTACCAACTTCGGGCACAGCTTCCAGACATTATTGTGGCAGTGGCAAAGGCAGTGACAGCTACGCCACAGTCTCAGCTATTTACATATATACCCATGGAAGATGCCATTGCAAATTCAGTTGCAGTTGGAGTTGCAGTTGTTGCAGTTGTTGTTGCTGTTGCTGTTGCTGTTGCTGCTGTGTCAATGTCAATGTTGTTGTATGCGGCAGGCATAAAAATTATTACGCTCTCACGGCTCCAGCTTTAAATAAATATGCAAGCCATGGGCCATTAACCAACTTCAATTAAAAATGCAATTTGTTAGGAGACACTCGTTGACTAATTTATGGCGTTTGGCCAAAAGCCAACAACAGATATGGCTAATGTTAATGCAGCAGTTACTGTTACTGCAAATGTTAATTGAAATGTAATTGGTATACACATACATATATATGTACATATATGCAGCTTATCAATATACATGACTTTTAGACGTAGGCATGGCTTATGTTAATGTTACAGTAACTGTTATTGCGAATGTTACAGTTACTGTAACAGTTTATCCAAATACATAACAGACTGTGTGTTCGAGCTTCGAATATTCAGAAACTCTATCTCAAAGATGTAGCTTATGATAATGATAATGTATTAATGTTAATGTTTATGTTACTGTTCATGTTATTGTTACTCTTTACATTAATTGAAATGTTATTCACTTCATGTTACAGTGGCAATTGCAGCTTTAATATTACTGTTAATAACACTGTTAACTGAAATATTATCTAGATTTGGCTGTAAGAAAAAGAGTTCTGATACTGTTATTATTTCTGCTAATATCACAGACATTCCATAGCTATACGCATCTAATCAATACCCATGACGCATTGCAGGTCTCATTTCCGTTTAGCTCGAATGGACGACCGGCTCGTATCTACCATTGGAATCTGCCTGTGCTGAAGCAGGCGCTGCAGAAGAATCCGCATTTCTCTCACGTATCTGCGGCGGATCGCAATCGTCTGCTGGACATCGAGAAGATACCGACATGGCGCAAACCCTGGGAGAACGATACCATCGAGAAGTCCTTCACGGCGGGCAGCGGCAAGGCTAAGTACAGGAAGTCGCTGAAGCAGAAGTCGCCCACGTACTACGCCCCCTCGCAGGTGGTCAACAAGCAGAGTTTCCACAAATACTTTGCCGGCAACGGCAAGCCCAAGGGCCTCTACGTGATCAAGGAGCACCAGACGAAGCCGCAGTTCTATCAAAATATCATATCATAAGAGTTTTACTTTCATAAGAGTTTTTCTATCAGCTATCCAATGCCAACTAAGCTCGGCAAGCATCTATAAGACTGTGGTGTGGGCATTCGCTAATTATAGTGTTTTATCTCTTAATTTATGTACCACGCGTATGAAACCCTTTATTATAAATATAAATATATATATTTAAATATATATATATGAGTACATATTCCAGTCATCTGAGGACTGCATTTCTCTTCAAGCATTTCCGTCCAATTTCTGCGAATTGTAAGCAAATCGAAAATGGTTTGCATCTGTGACTAAACAATCAGACTAAACTGGAATTTATTTATTAACAATTAATCAGCTTCTCGTATACTTAAGTGCATGCACGAATTTGTTTAAACAAATAAATATGACTGATTTAAAACAAAAACTTTTAGCACTTGAATAGCATAATTCATTTCGAAATTGAATGGATGATATTAAAATTATAGGGCTGTCCATAGAGGTAGGTCAAACGTGATCGAGGAGAGTGAGAGCAGCTAAAGACAGAGATACAAGTACAGAGACATAGATAGATACAGATATGGATAGAGATACTGATGGATTGACAGATACAGACGGGTATATTGACATAGATACAGTTGAATATAGCTAAATATACAGACATAGATACAGATGTAGATAGGTAAAATTACAATTACAGATACAATTACAAATATAGATACAGACACAGATCCAGGTACACATATAGATATAGATATGCATAGGAAAAGATGCAAAAAGATACAGATACAGATACAAATACAGATACAGATACATATACAGATGCAGATACAGATACAGCAACAAATATAGATACAGATACAGATACAGATACACATACAGATACAGATACAGATATATATACAGATACATCCACAGATATAGATACAGATACAGATACAGGTACAGATACAGATACAGATACAGATACAGATACAGATACAGATACAGATACATACACAGATATAGATACAGATACAGATACAGATACATATACAGATGCAGATAAAGATACAGATACACATACAGATATAGATACAGATACAGATACATATACAGATACAGATACAGATACAGATACAGATACAGATATAGATACATATACAGATGCAGATGCAGATGCAGATGCAGATACAGATACAGATACAGATACAGATACAGATACAGATACATATACAGAAGCAGATACAGATACAGATATAGATACAATTACATATACAAATACAGATACAGATAGCAAGACATATATGTATACAGATACATTTGTAACAACAATACTAATACAGATACAAACACATATACACATTCTGATACGTATACACATGCATATGGAACCAAAGTAGTTGATAGAATGTCTAAAATGAAGAAAAGATTCCTAAATTGCGCCCTCAGAATTTGAGAATCTTTTCTTCTTTTTTTGGCAATCGACGCGCAGCTGCTCAAGCAGCGGAACGTGCGCAATTTCGTTGGGGATTTTTTGTTTGGCTAATTATACGAGAAGTGGAACTGAAAATTGAGATCGAGATTGAGTGGGAGGTGGAGTTGAAGTTGGAATTGGCGCTTGTAAGCCTGGGAGTGCTACGGCTAAGCCCTGAGCTTGAAATGCGCACTCGCCTGGAAACGGAAGCGAGGCATGCGCAATATCTCATTTGGCAGATAAAAAGCTCAAGCTGCACACACACGCACACAGATACAGATACAAATACAGATACAAATTCATTTTAGAGAAGTGCGTACGAAGCAATAAGTAACAATAATAATAATAACAATCAAAATGATATGTTCGCAGACGACAAAAAGTCGGGATAGGCGCACCTCTGCATGCGGCGCATAAATAATCGGCTTGATTCGCAGCTCATTATACACTGTTTTTGTGTGGGGTAAGCGGGTATATTGGGTTGCAATGGAAAATTTAATAATTATATGGAGATAAGTATATAAAAAGTATTGATTCTAAAAACAGTCTGTTTATACATTATTTTTGTGTCTGCTAAGCGGGTATATTGAGTTCTTTGGAAAATTTAATATCTTTTGATTTTCATAATATATGGACGAACAATTGTATTGACGGGAAGATGGACAGACGGACAGACGAATAAACAGACGGACACATGACCAGACAGACAGATGGATAGATAGACAGACAAATCCACAGACGGATGAATGGACAAACGAATGATCATATGGACGGACGGACAAATGGCCGTAGGGATAGACAAATCAGGCATCTGGACGGACAGACATATGAACGGGCATGCCTGTGTAGCAAAACTAAGCTTGTTAGAATCATAAAAAATATGGAATGTGCAATGTCTGCTTGAAACTACGAGTGAAATCTACATATAAGCTATATCTTTATTTCCCAATTATCCTATGTATTAGAGTAGAAAAACCCAAACTTATAAAAAATTTCTCTTATGTACATGACATTTTTAGCATATCCATTGGACATCTACAACAGAGTGTTTCAGAATATTTCGAAGACAGAGTATTACGCAGTCAATAACAACCGATTTGCATATTTGGCATTTTGTTTTTTTGTTCTTGGCGACTTTGCCGCATAATTGTTTTCATGGCTTGGCTTGGCCTGGCCTGCTCCGGCCTACTCGGGCCTGGCCTGGCCTGGCTTATGCTTTTCCAGCGCTGCTGACTCACGTACATTGAACTTTTCACCCGTGTCTCTGTATCTGTGGCTGGCGCATTGCGTGCCCATCTTAAGTAGATTTAATGACTTGTTGTTTTGTGTGCAAAAACTGAATGAGAATGGAAATGCGAGACATAAATCACATTTATGACGACTGTTGCCGCCCGGTCGGCAACTGAGAGAGATACAGAGAGAAAGAGAGAGATACAGAGAGAGCGAGAAATCGCTCGGCTGCATTGATTCATCTGGCTAATGGCATTCCAGAATGCAAATCGCTGCGCCGGCGTTGACAACAGTTAGATCTGGCAATCACAGATGCCACATTGCAGTCAGATAACAATCATTGGGATAAATGTGGCATGGGGCATCGAGTGGGGCTAAGTAAAAGCAATCTCCAAACAACAAGTTGAGCTTCTTGATATCAGCGCAGCAACTTGTTAACGCCATTCCATTTCCGCCTGTCATATCAAAATAATTATCTCAAAGTGTTGCTTAGACCAACCAAGTCCTAAGAACCATGACCACGATATGCGGCAGCGACAGCAGCAGCGCAGCCCCAACAGCAGCCCCAACAGCAACAGCCGCAGCAGCAGAAGCAATCAGTAACGGGCGTCGTTTGGTTTGCGTGCGAGGAGGCATTGGTGACTACAACTTGATTTGCCAGAACTTGTTTTACACGCAATCTTGATTGCAATTATGTAATACCGAAATGTGCACTAATTAAAATAACATTTCACTTAATTGTATTTACATAAGTTTCGCGATTGCTTATTAATTTGCTGTGTAGCATATAGAATGTGTGTAGACATTGTCAATTAGCTGTCGCTCAACAGCCCATAAGATAATCTAGTCAAATCTGAAAAGTAGTTTGCTTTGACAACATTAATTAATTGACCGCAAAATGCGAATGCGCAAAATCAAATTGAAATTCAAATTTAACAGTCATTGTGGCGGCATCTTTATAGCAACAGATGGCGCTGTTTATTACAACAGAGCTGCCACTGCTGCTGTCGATAGACAGCTATCGATACTTATCGCCTTGACAAATTGACAGCTGAACCAACTATATGGCCACAAATTTGAGTTCCCAATTAAGAGATATAATCCTCAACACAAATGTACCGTTAGTATTGCCCGATTTTCCCCTTAAGTGGGAGTGCTTTGACGACACGTTGTTGCATTGGTGCACGCGCTATGACCAGGATGCCAGTGTCGCCTCCTTGCCGGCATTCGAGAGCATGTCCGTCACGGACTGCGAGACACCGCAGTGGGAGCGCAAGCGAAGACATGTCCAGATGACCATGCAGAAGTTTCTACAGAATTTCTCAAAGACTGCAGACAAGCAGCCCAGCGAGTGGGCCGCCTATCAATATGTCCGCGCCCACGACATTCCTGCCAGCTGCTTGAGCGGCATCGATTTCAAGTGCTTCGGATTTGCGGAACACCAGAACGACTACAGCTTGTGGCTGGGCTCGAGCTGCGCCAACACGCCGTGTCACTATGATACGTACGGCGTGAACATCGTGGCGCAGGTATACGGCAGCAAGTCGTGGCTGCTCTTCCCGCCCGAGACGCCACTGCAAAGCACGCGAATACCCTACGAGGAATCGAGTGTTTACTGTCTGGAGAACTTCTATGCGCCCGCACCGAATAAGCTGCGGCACTACGAACAGTTCCAGGAGCACGCCTACCACTGTGTGCTGCAACCGGGCGACGTGCTGATCGTGCCCCGTCACTGGTGGCACTACGTGGAGGCGGTGGACACGTCATTGAGCGTCAATTATTGGGTGCCGCTTAAGTGTGACCTGGACCTGACACTGGATGAGCTCCTGGTCAAGCACGTGGTCGAGAGCTTTGTGAAAGGCGAAAGCAATCAACTGAAGCAGTATCTACTGAATCCCAATCAGCTGGACGAGATTGCCGAATCTCCCAGCTCGCTCTTCAGCCAATTCGAGCACGCAGTCCTGAAGCCCAACTTGGATAACAAGCGCAAACTGTGGGACACTGGCTACCTGGCTGAGAGTGAAGTGCTGAAGCTGCTGGGCAGTGTTGGAGTGCCCATACGTGCTCTGGACGTGATGCCCAAAGAGGCGTATTCCCAGCTGCTCACAAGCAACGCCAAACGGCATGCGGCAGGCGAGGCGGAGCGAAAGGAAGATTCGATAATCAGCTCCACATTGGAGCAGCTGATCAACAGCATGTGCGCGCCTCGATGCATTGCATCCATCAAGCACGAGTTCTTCCGACGATTGAGTCACATAGATAGATTATAGCGCTAAGACGGAACGTTTATTGTGATACGCGTATATATGAGATTAAAAATCCAATAAGCATTCATATTTGTTCTAAAACACAACTTGAAGCGGAACCGAAAGGGAAGGAGTGGGGGAAGGACGAAGGAGGAGCATTAAATGCCGTAGATAGAATCTAAATTCATGAATAACATAATATGCAATAGAGCCGCTGGCTAAACACAGTGCGAGATAAATGGATGCGAGTCGTCGTCAGTTTACCAGCCGGGAGGCTTCTGGTTGGGATAGCCGCCCTGTTGATGGGCGTAACTGCCGGGATATGTGCCGTAGTTGCCGGGTGCAGGTCCCTGAGGGAAGCCGCCATACTGATAGGGTGCTAAAAATACGAAAAACCATATATAAATTATAAAATCTTTCTTCAGGTTAGCTTAGCATACGCACCACCTGGATACGGCAACGTGGCATAGGGATTGAAGCTCTGCGGCATGGGCGGCGGCACGTATGTGGGGTACGGCACGTTGGCCGAGGCGCCATAGGGCAGGGGCATGTGCACCTGGGCCGGATACGGCACGTTCGGTGGAGCAGCAGCAGCAGCAGGCGCATTTGGAATATCTAGAGAAGAGGGAAAACGAAGTTAATTTGGTTATAGAACTTCAGAATCTGATCAAACTCACCGCTGCCGCTGCCCGACGTGGAGGCATAATGGGATGGCAGAGCCGGTGTAGCCGGCGGCGCCTGGCGACTCGACTCGGTGGTCAGATCCTTGAGCAGCTCCTCCTTCTCGGTTTTGCGCGCGAACACAAAGTCGCTGATCTTGTTCTGGAACACAACCAACAGCTGGGTGAGGTCGTTGTAGAACTTGGTGCCCTCCTGCAGATTGCCGGACAGCTCGATGTAGCTGTCGTAGGCGGTGGCCAGCTCCTGGTACAGCTTGTCGCGCGAGCTGCCGCAGTTGCCCGTTTCGGCCACGAAGGTGCCGTGGGCGCTCTGTATGTCCGCGACCAGCGTGGTCTGGCGCTCCACGCTCTCCTTTACCTGGGCCTGCAGTGGGCTGAGCACCTGGCCAATGCGGGACAGCGACAGAGCGGGCTCGTCGATGGCGCCGTCCTTCTGCAGGGCATGGAGGAACTCATCCTTCATATTGAACGTGGCCGACTTCAGCTCCGACTCGACGGCATCGCGCTCCGCCTTGATCGTCTCGACGGCCTCCATTAGCTGCTTGAGGCGCTGCACACTGGAGCAGTTGGGATCCACGCTGCCACTGGCCGAGGGCAACGATTGCTGGATCTTCTCGGGCGGCATCGAGAGCAGCTCAATGCCCTTCTGGTTGGCCTCGAACTTCTGGCGAACCACCTTGTCGGCCTCGATGGCGTTGGTGATGACCTCGCGGTACTTCTTGGAATTGGTGCGAAACATTTCGGTCAGCTTGTCGGAGCTGATGCGTGTCCAGCGCTCCTTGAACTGCGCGCGCAGCTGGTTATCCGAGTCGCGCTCCTCATCCAGCAGCCGTTCCGTCTCGTCCAGGATCTCGCGATTGCGGTTGAGCAGCTCCGGCAAATCCTTCAGCATGGTCTGCAGGTGCTCTATACCGCCCTTCTCGCGCACCTCGTTGGCCTTCTCGCGCAGCGAGGGCGGCAAGCCGCTGTTGACATCTGTCGTCTCCACTGCTGCGGGCAGATTGAGGCTGGCCAGGACGGCGTTCAGCGTTTGGGTGGCCTCGCGCAGCTTCATGATTTCGGTGTTGACAATCTCGTTCTTGCGCATGTCGGAGGCGGTCAGCGCACGATGCAGCTCGACGGGCACCAGGCTGCTGAAGATGTCCTTGAAGTTTGCGGCCATGGGAGTGGCCAAGGGGAGCGGCTTGGCCAGTTGCGCCTTGCCGGGCGAGGCCAAGGTGCTCAGCTCCGGTATCATCTCATTGTAAATGAACTCGTTGTCCTTGGTGGACTCGGCCAGATTGCGTTTGGCGCGACTGAAGTACTCGTCCAGATAGGTTTCGTTGCCGCCACGGGATTGGGCTGCCTTGAACAGGTCGACGGCATTGCGCAGGCGGGCGATTTCCTCGCCAATCCTCTTGGCCGAGCGACAGACCAGACTCTGGTACAGCTGCGTCAGGGCATGGAAGCCCGCCTGCTTGCCGGCTACTGTGGGTATCCATTCCTTCTCCCACAGACTGCGCACCGACTCCTTCTGCATGGCGCGCAGCACATCCGCATAGAACTCCTCGCCTTGACAGCACAGTTTAGCTATGATCTGATCCTTCATATTGTCTGCGCAAAGTGGAGCTGATTAGTATGCCTACATCTTATATAATTAATAGAATATTCTACCTTTTATGGCCTTCAGTATGAATACTTCTTGGGCCTGGGCTACCATCAAGGCCTGCAGCACAATCAGCGTGTCCTGACTCAAGTCCGGCGTTGGCTCGGAGGGCACAGCTGCGGGCGTGGCGCCCTTCAAGTACTGGTAGATGCCAGCGCTCTGCTGCAACAGTTTTATGGCCAGCTTGAGGCCCTCGTCCGTGTCCAGCTCCTGACTGGCAGCCACGCTGCTCTGCAAGGCGGCGATGTTGAAGAGCACGCATACCTTCTCGTACAGCAGCGAGGTGTGAGCTGAAGTATTAAGAAAACGTGTTCAAACCGGTTACCTATTGCATCATAGCAGTCTCAGTACTTACTCAGACTGATCTTGCCTCCGAAAATGGAGCCTTTGTCGAATGCGTCCTTCCACTTGAAGGGTATCTGCAGCTCGCTGGCGGATATCTTCGTCTCCAAGGCGGTAATTTGATCGTAGTAGCTAAAAAGTAAATAAAAGCGAAACCGAACGCCGACGGCGCTTCATTAGAGACGACGTCATTCGCTTTACGCTTGTGTTTATGTCTAGCTCTCTTCCTCTCTCTTTCTCACACGCACACACACTCTTGCAACTGATTAATTACAGCTACTTTACTGCTATCAACCGCTATGAGTCACTGCATAGCAGAGAACCTATTTATTGAAGTTGAAGAAAGTGAATTCCACTTACGCATATACGATTTCCAGCGATGTCTCATACTTTTCGAAAAACTTCCAAATCGCCGTATTGCGTTGCTTTGAAAACTCATTTACAGCCTCCGCGTACTGCGCCTTCTCTTCGGCACTGGCTCCATTGTAGGTGCTTTGTATTAGATTGTTCAGTGGCTTTATTATGTCCACCTCTGACGGCTTCTTCAGCGGCACACCCAGTAGTTTGGACATTTTAGATGTTATTTACAGCAATGCACCTTCTTTTTTTTTGAAACACTATTTAAATTTAATTTGCAGACAGAAACTTGTTTTTTCTTTTTTGTGTGCTGCCTCCTATCTCATCAACAGCTGCGGCCAGTGTTGTCGAATTTGCAGACAATAGATGAGTAATTGCGCTGTCTGACGCGCGGCTATTAATAGTAGAACATTCCTGTTAGATGTGGAGCAGCTCTGAAAAGTGAGGAGCAAGTCTGCTTGTAATTAAACGAATTTGATTTGTCATGTCTCCTATATTTTGCTGCTCGTGCTATTTTCCATAACTAATATAGATGAATATGAAAGTCAAAAATATAAATTGAATTGAATTCTTATTATAAGTAGTTAAAAATATGTCTGAGGCTGTTCATATAGTAAATCCGCCGCATCTCTGTTAAGCATGTTACCGGTGTCTGTTAGCGAAGCTGTCATTCTTGTAATTATTGTGACTGGTAAAAACACCGCCCAGCTGACAACTCTGCCATATACGTACATAGCATGTCAACTCTAGACACTTTCTATTTTCTGATTGCGTTGTTGTGGAAGAAAACTGGGTGAAAATAAGAGATTTCTGAAAATATATTAACATTAAATCGAACATTTTGAACTGAACACATAGAAATAAGTAGGCAACGTCAGTGAATTACGAGTGTTAGTGGCTGTGTGCAAGGAGGCGCTAACCACGAATAACGGGGATAAACACTTGCAGTGACTGCAAAAAAAAAGTAAAGGGAAAAGAAAAAAAATCGAAGAATCCCCTAGCGATGGCTGATGTTGAAAAAATGACAGCCGCACCAGCGACTGATATACCCGTTTCATCTCTAAACGTCAACGAAACGGGAGCAGCGAGCGGCAGCGCAGCCGACCTGGGCACATCGCCCACACAAGAGCCATCGAGCAACTCGCATCCCCATGACTCTGAGTACGACACCGCCAGTGATCTGGAGGGCGATTACGACGACGATGAGAGCGACAGCGAGGATGAAACCGAAACTGACGACGACGAGACCGAGGAGGAGGACGACGAACTGGGCAGTGGCACCGTGAGCGGCAACGGTCTCGATCGCAGCGGCGCCGACAGCGAGGCACAGAAGAAAGTCGATGAGGATCGCAGCAATCCGCAGTATATACCAAAACGTGGCACTTTCTATGAGCACGACGACCGCACGGCCGAAACGGAGGCCGACGGCGTTATTGACATTGGCAGCGATGGTGGCCAGTGTCCACCGGGCGCAGAGCCCACTGGCGATGATGTGTCCAATGGCAACACCGCTACAGGATCCACACCGGCCGGGCAGACGCCCACCATATCACAGGCATCGAAAACCATGAAGAAGTGGCAGCCGGCTTCGGGCGGCGATCGTTGGTCCCACGATCGGTTCGAGGCCAGCGAGCAGGCGCCCAAGACACGGGCGGAGCTGCTGCAGTCCTATGGATATGACATACGCAACGAGGATTCGGCACCGCGTGCCCGTCGACGACGACGCTACGGGCGTGGACCAAGCAAATACTCGAGAAACTGGGAGGATGAGCAGGCGTACCTAAAGGCCAGCAACAAGGAGCGCAAGCCGCCCCGTCCCCAGGACTTCCCGGCGCTCAACGAGCGCAGCAGCACATCCAACAGCAACAACAAAGTGCGTCGGCCGCGCAGTTCCATCTCGCGCGAGGAGAAGGAGAATCGCGGCGAGCGACGCAACAACGTGGCCCCCTCAGCAGCTGGCGCTGGCAATGAGAAGCAGCACGCCACTGGTTCTGGCTCCGCCTCCGGCTCCATGCCAGGCAAATCCCAAGAGCCGCGCGAGCGAGAGCCACGCCAGCGCAATTACGGACGCGCCAACGGTGGCCACAATGCCAACGGCCGACAGAATGCCATGGAATTCAAACAGAAGTCAAATCGCGCCTCGCACGCACGCGGCGATCAGCGGGACTATGTGGAGCAGCGCGCCGATCGGGATTACCATGTGAACAGATCGAATGGCGGCGGCCCCAAGCAGATAATCGATATGCAAACGCATCAGCAGCAACAACAGCAGCATCAACCACAACAGCAACATCAACAGCAGCAACAACAACAGCAGCAACATCCACAGCAGCAACAACAACAGAGGCAGCCTCAGCCGCAGCAGCAGCAGCAGCAGCAGCAACCACAGCAGCAGCAGCAACAGCCTCAGCAACAGCAAAAGCATCTGCCACTGGTCACATCGAATCTGTCGCATCGCCTGCAGCAGGTGCAGCAGCGCAACGATCCCAGCCATGTGGGCAGCGTGCAAATGCACTCGCTGGCCACACAGAACCAGCAGCAGCAGCAACAACAGCAGCAACAGTTGCATATGGCACAGCAGCAGCAACAGCAACAGTTGCCCGCGGAGCAGCGCAACGGGCCCAAGCGCTACTCCAGCCTGAGACGCAGCCAGCACGAGGCCACGGCACAGCAACAACAGCAGCATTTAGTGGAACAGCAACAGCAAATGCAGCAACAGTTGCAGCTGCAGCAGCAACAGCAACAGCAGCAACAGTCGCAGCTAATGCTGCAGGATCCTCACATGCTCATGCAGATCGCTTACCAGCAGCAGGAGCTGCAGGCGCAGCTGCAGACGCTGCAGCTAGGCCCAGCGCCGCCGGCAGCGGTGCAGGCAGCGTCCCAGTCCAAGCAGCATGCGCCGCCAGCTGCGGCCTATCCGCAGGCGCAGGGCGCGCCCTACTACGAGTCGGTGCCAGTGCAGGTGCCGGTGCCCGTGCAGGTGCCGGTGCCAGTGTCCGTGCCGCAGGCGCCCTACGTGAATCCGGCCAACAACGCCTATCTGCCGGCCGCACCCGCGGCTGTGGCCTATGCCCAGGCGCAATCGGCAGCCACGGTGGCGCCACAGCCAGCGCCCCAGGCGGCGCCGCCGCCGTCCACGCAGGCCGGCCAGGCGTATCACCAGAACTATAATACTGTTGGCGGCACCACGTACTTCGTGCCGCCGGCCCAGACCACCACCCGCCCCGCTGTGCTGCCCCAGCGCCGACCCACCAATGCAATACCCATCCTGCCGCCGTCCGAGAAGCACAAGACGCGCACGCCCAAGCCGGACGAGGGCGCCACTGGCAGCGGCAGTGGCAGCGGCAGCGGCGACAACATCGACCACATCATTGACAACATGTTTGTCCAGCGACCGGCCTTCCAGCCGCCGCCCGCATCGGCAGCAGAGACGGCGAGCGACGAGGGCAACAGCAATGCACCCGTTGCTCAGCCAGCGGCCGTGGACCAGACTCACCTGGTGGCCGCTGTGCCTGGGCAGGAATGAGTGCACGTTTATGCCAGTCAGCGGCAGCAACACCAGCAGCAGCAGCAGCAACACCAGCAGCAGTTGCAGTTGCAGCAGCGACGCGCGCGCAGCCACCAAGCACAGGAGGAGCTGATGTCCAGTGGCTATGCCTTGCTGCCGCCTCAGATTGGCTACTATCGCGCCCACTAAGTGGCGCGCAAACCCCAAGATTTTGACGAGATTGTTTCTTTAGCGAAAGGGTCTGTGATCCTAGCCCAACACACAACCTTTTTTAGAGCACACGCCCATACACCCACACACACACACACACACATTTGTAATTAGCGAATAGTTGCACTTAATCGAACTAACTAAACGTCGTTTCGACTACACCCAGAGTTCAGCGTAAGGCTTTCCAAGTAATCCATATACTATATATATCTAGTAATAGAAAGTATCAAGAATTTTTAACCAGAGTCCTCTCGCTGGCGCTTATAATCTAAATACATGAATATATATGAATATATATATATATATAGTCGCATTTTGAAGTTGGATTAATCGTGAATTGTAATTAATCATTGGACATTTGAATTTCAATAAAAGTTGTAACACTTAAAAGAACCCTGAAAGAGGAAGATTATATTATATTGGATTTATTTTGGGTTATGCAAAGGTTACAAAAGCAAACAAGTTGAGTAATGGTGGTGACTAGTTAATACCCTATACTGAATCGATTTAGCTGAAATAAGTTCATATGATCTATAGTGTAGTTTGATTATATATATGGATACATTAACTCTTAAATACAGAAAGAGAATTTTAAAATCAACATGGATTTAAATTTTAAAAAATCTAAATTTCTTTCCTGTCGATAAAAATAGATATAAAATTTCAAAATTCAAACTTCTAAAACTACATTTTTCAAATATTTTAGAACATTTTCAGGGGAAGTTTAACTTTTGCTTCATATAATCATTAATCAGATTTATTATAATATAATCATAATAAGATATGAATGAATTCAAACATTGTTTAAATGTAGAATATTTAATTAAAATTATAAAAAAAAGGTTAGCCCTCCCACTCATAAATATATATACAAAATTTCAAAATGAAATACTCTAAAATTAAATTTTGAATTTATTATGTATGGAATCACTTCAGATCACTTTAAAAGTTACTAATAAGTTATATAATCAAAGACTTTTAGTGACTTTCAAAGTAATTTGAAGGGTTTTAGCGTTATGGCAAATATATCAAAATTTCCAAAATTTCATGTTTTAGTTTTTTGAGCGTTAATTTGAAAAACTATAACATCAAATTTTGCAAAATTTTATATATCTATTTTTCTATTTATAAATGTTTTTTTTTTAAATATTTTCCTTTTTACAGTATAGTTTTTAATTGTTTTTCAAACTATTGGAATTTACATTTAAATATAATTGTTGACCTTGTTTTTGGAAATAGTTTCCATTTTCAAATAGTAGTTTTTAATTGATTGTCAAAACTTGTCAAGATATTGAAAGATCAATATCTGATTGTTATATATATCTTAGAAAAATTGTTATCAATCAATGTCCAAAGCTAACCTTGTGTGTTTTTTGGAGACATTTTAGTTACAATGGACAAAAAAACTTTAAGAACTTAAGATACACACATTTAAATATACAAATAGATTATGATATGAATCTTCTGTTGACTTGAAATGGAATAGCTGATTAAGAGTTAGAATGTCTTGTCTTTCCTGATATGTGCGACATGGCAAGGCATCTCTGATTGAATTCCAGATGGAATGCACGACTCTTGTATATAGTCCTAGAGCCTGGCAGTTTACAATTTGGATTCGTTTTGCTGCTGCTCCAGCAGCCGGCGAATGCGACGGAACGACTCAATGAAGATTAGATTGAATTTGCGAGCGCTGCTCTTGATGCTGTCCCGGTAGGCAGTGGAGTTTATGTAGATGCTGCAAGATCAAAGGAGTCTTTTAATATGATTCAAAGATTAAATAAGAGCTGACATACGCATCCGAGGTGATTGCATAGAAGACACCATAGCCATCCAGTGTCATGGGCGCCACGAAGCCCACGTTGGGCGTGAAGCCCAGCGTGCTGGAGGATAAGACGAAATTGCCGCCGCCGCCAGCCTTGGCGTACAGCGGATCATCATACAGCGCGGGTATGTCCAGGTTGTTCTCGTAGGCCACGCACCACAGCCCGAAGAGATGCCTGTCTATGCCATGGCCCTTGCGCGCCTCGTCCATCTGGTATCGATGGTCGCTGACAGCGGCCCGAAAGGCTTTGACCAGCTGCTCATCCGTGGTGCTCTTGTCGCCGGAGACCTGCAGGAAGTCGTATACGGCGTTGGTGCAGGAGCGCAACGTCTCAGTGCGTCCATTGTAGAAGTGACGCATCAGCGCCGTCTCATAGGTGGGGGCAATCCTGGCGAGAGTCACAGGTCAGTTAAGCAATACGAATGGGAGTGGAAAGTGTGCATTGTCTTACTCCTGATGCATCTGGTAGTACGCCCACTGCATGAGCACCTGCACGAAGGAATCGGGGTGCAACTTCTGCGTCTTCATGAATTCCTTGCCGTAGTCGTCAAACACCTCGAAGGTAACGGTGACATCGATGCCCTGTCAAGTATAATCTTCAAAATAGGATCGCAGTTTAATAACATTTTCAAACCAACCCGTTCCTCGACCTCGTGGAGCACGCGCTTGATCTCCGACTTCAGCGTGTCATCCAGATCGAACTTAATCTCCTTCAGCTCCACCACTTTCGAGCCGTTGGCCTCGTTCCAGTCCGGCTCGGGCACCTCCAGGAAGCTGAGCTGCATAAACGTGGCGAAGCTGGCGCTGAGCGTGCCGTCGTAGCAGCTGTGCTCGCCCGCAAACACGTAGTGTCCGTTCTTGAAGGCGATGATGCAGCTGCTGCGGTCGGCCCAGCGCGAGTGGTAGTCGCCGTAGATGCACAGCTGCGAGGACTCCTCTGTGCTCTGCGGCTGGTGCTCGTCGCAGCAGATGTCAATGCAGGAGCTCTCCACCAGCTTCAGGTTCTCCTTGTTCGCTTCCGACAGGTTCATCAGGTGCTGGCGGTTCTTGGCCCAGCTGCTGCGATTGTCGTGGGTGAGCGCTGGCACGCCATCGCCCTCCGGCTCATAGTCCAGGATGCTGCGTAGTCGCTGCAGCACGACCAAGATCTCAGGCGCCGTCAGAATAGAATCATCCTCGTGCACGCAGTTAAAGATGAACTGGCGACCCTTGCCCGTGATGGTCAGATGCTTGGGCGTGCTGCCCTCTGACTTGGTCAGGAAGTGCTTCTCGATGTGGTCCTGCTCCTCGCCCGGCACACGCGACGTCGAGTAGAATTGCTTGTACAGCGCCGAAGAGTACTTCACCCGGCCGCCGTTCGAGGAGAGAGGCCTGATGTTCTCATTGCGCACCAGATCCCAGAACTCCAGCGAGTGACGAATCTGCCGAGCGAGACTCTGAAACGGATGAGATTGAGACTGAGTTGCAGTTTAGAGGATTGGGCTGCAGATGGGTAAACCTTGAGCATGTACTCCGGTCGCTCGACCACGCCCACATGGCTCAGCTGGCAGGGCATAGACATGATCTGATAGGGCAATAGAGGCAGGCGCATCGTGTGATACGCATAATCCTCCCACCAGCTGCCCAGCCAGTTCTTCATGCGGGCCGCACGCGCCTTCAGCTTGGCCTGCAGCTCCGCCCCAACGCCCGCCTCGAACTCCGCGATGATGCGCCGCGTCTCGGCCAGCTCCTCGGCCGTGCCAAAGGGCCGCAGGCCCGCATAGTACCGTTGCAGCGTGTCCCTCAGCTCTGGCAGCGGCAGCGCCGGCAGCGTCTCATCAAAGCTAAAGGTGCTCTCCTGGTTGTCACCGATAAACAAGCTGGCACGGTCCATAATCGCCCAAAGTAGCTGCTAAACAAATCAACTACGTTAATTTCATAGTAAATATATCTATCTACAACTGGCTATAGATAAGCAGATAAGCCCCAGCTGATTAGCTGTTCGATGTTTGTGCTGCAAGAATGGTCCAAAGTTTCAGCCAGCAGTTGGCCAAAGGTCGGTTACACACACGCACAGAGAGTGAGAGAGATACACACACATATACTCACACTCACTCACATTAAAAGTGTATCTGCATATGCTAATAAGTTAATACATAAGTACATTTCATTTTGTTTTACGCTTGATTAGCCTGTTGCAACGCCTGTTATTGCTACTGACCTTTGCGTGTATCCAACCGGTGCGTCCAAGTGCCGCTAAACGACTAAATGCCTTGCGGAAAACCAACTCAGCCGCAAGCGCTGTCGAGCCCTTTTGCGTGTGTGTGCGTGAGTCTCTCAGACGGCGTCGATTTGATAAGGCTGCGATCGATCAGAGTGGTTGAATGAACGCGCATTCTATGGATAAAAGCCAGACACACGCATATACATATAAATGGCGCGCTTAAACGTTTTCATTTTAATTGATTTGCATTTTTGCACTGCACACGAGAATTATGAATAAACATGGCTGGTACAATAAGCTGTGACGTCACGCCTCAATCGACTGCAAGAGAGAAATACTCTGGACTTTGAACCCGCCACCCGCACACTCAGACACTATGTTAGAGATGAGCGCACTGTCGTTTTTAGCTGTCGTGACACGAGTACGACTGCACACGAAGTTCTTATGGGAAATCAACAAGTCGGCTTAATTAAGCAAAGAATCTAAGAACAAGGTAAAAAATCAAGAATATAAATCATAAATTGCGATATTTTAATAAAATGCACATTTGATATGCACACAATTTTCTTGATATATATAGTATTAATATGGAATATCTACATTCAAATTAATACTTAACGTTCATTATTTAAGTGTAAATAAATGATGCCACTTAATCTGTGTTTATTTAAAATAATACACTTAATTGATCAAATTGTTAAACGTAATTCTTTTTTGATTGATTATTTAATAATGATGCCAATTAGCAATTAACGATTACAATGCCTCGTTGCGAAAAGGCATATTTCATAATGTTTACGTATATTTTAGTATATTTAAAAAAATAGAAAGTGGTATTTAAGAATATCAACTTTTCAGTATATGCTACAGTTCCAATTCTCAAATTCAATGACCCATAAGAATTAACGTCAACATTAACGTCAACATTGCTGTCAAATTTCTATTGGGAAGCTTGCTTCAATTTGTTTATGTGCTCCAGCTGTGATATCAGTGCTGCCACACTATCGCACAAGTGGCAACGCCGTGCGCACTGTTTCGCAAAACATCTGGCATTAATTTCGTGAAATGATCAAATACACAAAAAGCGAATTAAATAGAACATTATATTTTCTTACAACGCTTGCCCAATTAAGCGGCGATTACTAATTAAGCGCAAAGGGCCGACAATGCTGCCCTCGACAGGCCTTTTCAAGAGCTTCGCTTGCCCGTACTACAACAGCGCCGGCAACGGCAGCGGCAGCGGCAGCAATGATGAAAACGGCGAAGCGTCCTTCAACTGCAAACGTCCTTTCTGTCATTTCAAGCATAATCGCAAGGGTGAGTGTGTGTGTGTGTGTGTGCTCCAAGTTATGCAAACACTTAACGCCAGTTGTTCGCAGACGATGTGGAAACGACAGTGCCTGCGGAATCGGTGCCGGAGTACAAGCCATCGCCGGTGCCCAAATTGCTCTCCCTGCCACTGCCGGAGATGACGATGTGTGCGCCTAAGAAGAAGCCTAATCTGGAATACCATCCCGAGAAGCCGGCCCTAAATGCTTCGCCGGCGAAAAAGCGCTTTACCGACGCAGCCAGTGCACCCAAATACGTGCCCTCTACGATAGTAAATGGAGTTGACGACGACTGGGCAGAAGCTGTAAAAGAGGAAGAGGAAGAGCTAGATGAAGAGGAGGGGCAAGAACAAAAGCAACAGCCGGAACAAGTAAAAGCAGAATTGAAGGCGGAGATAGACGAGTTGGCCAAAGCAACTATTGAAGCTAAGCCCGAACAGCAGACACCCAGCGAGGAGGCCCCAAAGAACGACAACGAAAAGAAGACGTCATCGTCTTCATCCAGTGCTCGCAGTGAGAGTCGCAAGCATGAACACAAATCCAGAGAAAGCAAAGAACGTCGCAGCTCGTCTCACAAAGATAAAGAGCGGAGCGAGCATCGCAGCTCCAGTTCCACCTCTAAACACAAATCATCGTCGTCCTCATCATCGTCCTCGCATAGAAAGTCGTCGAGCAGCGATAAGCATCGCAGTGAGAAGAAATCTAGCAGCAAGGAGAAAAGCAGTTCATCCAAGTCAGAAACAGCAGCCACAGCATCTGCATCATCATCATCATCATCCACGTCGAAGAGTCGCCATCACAGCAGATCCGGGTCGAAATCCACATCACGCAGCTCGAGCAGCTCCAAATCCAAATCAAGCACATCCAATTCTAACTCCAACCACACCTCCAACTCCACCTCCAGCTCCAGTTCCAGCTCCACCTCCAGCTCTAGCAAAAGCAAAACCAAAGCCGAAACGGACGCATCAGCTCCTAGTGAGCTGCCAGCGAAGACTGAAGATGACTTTGCATTGGACTACGACATGGATGTGGATGTGAATGTCTCCGAGGCGGAGATTGTGCGCCAGTGTGAAATGATATTCGATGAGTTGGAGCAGGAGTTTGCCCACAAGTCGGAGGAGACGAGCACTGAGAACGTGCGCAAACGCAAGGCTCCCTCGCCGGACATTGAGGCCTACACCGAGGCAGCTACAGCGGCGCTGCAGAAGCGCCGCGTGGCCCACGAGAATGCGGACAAGTGCAAGCCGCAGGCGCCGGTGACAGTGCACAAGCCCAATCACATACGCAACGCCATGCAGGCGATCTTCGACAGACGCGCGGAGCTGCGGCGCCAGGAGAAGCTGCGCGCCGAGGCAGATGCCGAGCTGCTGCGCCAGGCCCAGGAGCGCGTGCGCGTGGCACAGGAAGAGCTGCGCGAGGCACGCGCCAAGACCCTAACTCCGCTCATCTCACGCAGCGCCCTGGCACCACCGACGCGCACAGGTGAGTCGACTACACCAGCTCAATCTCTGGGCTTGATCTAATATCTATCTTTCCTTTCTGTCCACGCAGCACGCACCATTGCGCCCGTGGCCAATGTGATAGCCATTGCCCGCGCCAAGAAGAAGATCGAGGAACTGCAGGCGGAGAAGAAGCCCGCCTTCACAGCCGCCCAGACCTTCAAGGGCGGTAGCCGACTGGCCCATAAGCCGACTGCGGCCCTGGACAAGGTGGCGCCTGCAACAGGTGTCGCTGCTGCCAAGCCGCCGGTCCTGGAGCCGCAGAGCTCCAAGATATCGTATAATATACGCATGCAGTATTATGAGATGATGGTGAAGCAGTGCACCATCATCTACCCGCAGCTGGCCGACGCCTGGGAACGCGCCCAGATCGAGGAGCTGACCGTGTTCAAGAAGTGCAGCACGCCTTCCATCTACAAGAACAGCTGCATGCTGGCCATCAACAAGCTGCGCAAGGAGGCCGTCGAGGCGGGCAACCAGCCCAGCGTGGCCAACAAGACTGTCTCGCACGAGATGATGCTGGGCGGCAAGCGCGCGCTCACCACATCCTGGAGCGTGGAAAAGAAGGAGTGCGTATGCAGCGAGGAATCTCCTCAAGCTTTGACTAACATTCAACTCTGTCTGTCTCTTAGCAAATCCTCCTCGGAGCCCTTTGATACGCTCAGCGCGGAGAAGGCATACGAGATGGTCTACGATCTGCGCCTGACCGACGAGCAGCTGGTGGAGAATGGCTATCCACGGCCGGGCAAGGTGCGCGGCACCGCCGTCATCCGCTCCTGCCGGCCGAATCGACGCCCCAACGAGACCGAGCGCTACTGCACCCGCTGCGGCAAGGTGTTCAACCTGAGCATCTACGACACCCAGTGCACGGACATGTGCAACTATCACCCAAAGAGCACGGGCTACCGGCGCGGCTTCACGGACAATCAGCACCGCTGCTGCCAGCAACCAGCAGGCACGCCCGGCTGCAGCTATGCCAACTACCACGTCAGCGACTACTACGATCCGGACAAGCTGACCTGCTTCATCAAGACCATTGAGCGCTCGGACGACTATGTGCCCACCAAGAAGGACATTTACGCGCTCGACTGCGAAATGTGCTACACCACGCACGGCATCGAGTTGACCCGCGTGACCGTCGTGGACATCAACGGGCGCAGCGTCTACGATGCCCTCGTCAAGCCGGACAACCAAATTGTGGACTATAACACGGTGTAGGTGGAGGGTATTCCTTGCATAGTTGATTGATTGATTGATTCGGTTTGATCTGCTTCAGCTACTCGGGCATTACGGAGGCCATGCTCTCGAAGGAGACGCGCACGCTGCGCGATGTCCAGGCGGTGCTCATGTCCATGTTCCATGCGAAGACGGTGCTAGTGGGCCACAGCCTGGAGAGCGATCTGAAGGCCCTGAAACTGATACACGACGTGGTCGTGGATACATCGGTGCTGTTTCCCCACAAAATGGGGCTGCCCAAGAAGCGAGCACTCAAGACGTTGTGCATTGAAAATCTGAAGCGGATTATACAAGAAAATGGTATATCTATATATCTATAGCTATATCTATATCTGTAGCTATATCTATATCTATATCTATATCTGTATCTATATCTATATCTATATCTATATCCTATATTCTATATTCAATATTCAATATTCTATATTCTATATTCTATATTCTACATTCTATATTCTACATTCTATATTCTATATCTATTTACAGAGGCTGGCCACGACAGTGCTGAAGATGCGGAGGTCTGCATACAGCTGATCAAATACTATTTACGGAACAAGATAAGTTGAGCTGTCGGAACGGATCGCATTAATTAGGTAATGTTCGGGATTGGCTTAACCATGTCATCGATGCGGGCACATTACATACGATTCGCAATATGTAACTCAACTCAACGAGCGCCGAATCCCACATTTGAAATCAAAACGTATCCCATAAGTGAGCCTTAAGATCGAAAGGAAATACATAGATATATACCTTATAGATAATGCGTATTTATGTATTTATATTAAATATAAACAATAAGAAACTATTGCAAATGTTCCTTAAGAAACGACTTCTCGCGTGCCTCGCATATCTTCCACATGCGCTCGAATTCCCGCTCCAGTCGCTTGGCAATCTTTGGGGCGCTGGTGATGAAGATGTCGTCGCAGCTTCTGGGCAGCGCCGTCAAGTTCATGGAGCCCGTCATGCACACGGTCAAGGCCTTTGAATCCTTCGCTCTCTTGGCCAAGTAGCCATCGATGACGAAGAACTTGTGATGCATGGTCATCTCCTGCGGCTGGTTGGGCAGTGGAGCTAGCTTACGCAGCGAGATGCAATCGCCGTAATGCTCTAGCAGAAACTCGTAGCCTTTGAAGCAGATCACGCGCACTCGTACTCCACGTGTGCTGGCACGACGCAGTGCGTCCCCAATGAAACGGGAGTCAATCACATAGATGGCTATGTCGATGGCGCATTGCGCTCGGTCCAGTTGCTCAGTGATGCGCTTCATCTGGGTCCAAATGCAGCTGGCATCGTCACACATCGACAACGGCGCCCTATGCAGCACGAAACAGTTTCTAAAGTACTGCAGGGAAACGAACGTGGTCGTATTTACGCGCTTTCCGATGCGATCGTTCATCCACTCGCGCTTCAGCGCCTCAAAGTGCGTTGCCATCTGAAACGGTTGGCTGTAGCAGAGCTTTATGAATTTGATTAAGTAATACAACATTTTCACTGTCGGTGTTAGTAGTTAGTGTGATGCTAATTTGCAATTTTATGCTCAGGCAGATTGTCACGAATGCAGCATTGCCAGCATGCAGTAAGGATTAACGGTTAGGAGTGCAACGGTCAGTGTTGCCAGTGCTTAGTGCATTAGCGCTGCCAGATGCAGTTCAAGCAAATTTAGTGTATTGGGGCTGCCATTTGTATTTATGTTATTTAACATAAGCGATTACAGTGTTTGCAGCTAACAGTCTTTGTGTTTGCAAAATGTGCAGTGCAGCCAATGCACAGTGCAATATGTACAGACTGCTGTCAATTGTAAATGCAAAAGTTCTTTAAAAGTCAAAGATTTATTTGCTTTAATCTACTGCTATATTTAAATAGTATTTTATGTATTAAATGCCCATATTAATTGTCATATTCATTTTTAAATTATTCTTAAAGTTTCTTTTGTTTTCTGAAATTTTAATTGCTTGATAATATTTTGAATATTTTATGCCAAGATCTGATTCCCATTGAATCATTGAATATAAGCTCAACAATGCCATCAACAGCATTCGCGCATAGTTTTTCAGCTTTAGATAACTAACTTTTCCCTCACCAATAACAATGAAGAAAAAAACTTGCGTTTTCCAGGTGTCACAAAAAACTTCATAAATTGCAAGTTTTATAACTTTTCTTCTTATAATTTGTAATATGTACCGCATTGACTTGTTGCTGTAGAGTGTATTGTTGAGGGCAATCTTAGTATGTCATAGTATTTGTAACGCATCGAATTGAAGATTTAATCTATCCTATTCTTTAAAAGAATGTGCAGTTGAGTTGATATATTTCAAAAATTAGCTATGTTTATGTGAGAAGAAAAGAAAATAGTACCATACAAAATAAAAAATGTTAAAAAAAAAACTAAAAAAAAATTTAAAAGCCCTAAAAAATAAGTAAAAACAATACAAAAATATCATTACTAAAATGAAAGCAAACTTTTAACATAAATAAATTTTTCTTACAAAAAAATATGATTTGTATAATGTTATAAAATAAAAACAAGAAAATAAGATCTTAATGATAAATTATAGCATTTATTATTATTTTTATTTAGAAAATTTTTTAATTTAAGTTTTCTCAACAGATTCCGAGTCTAATGAGTTCAGGAAAGGGTATACAGTTTTTCACCATGCCTTAGAGTTTTTGCGCTTTCATGTTTGAATGTAATTTAAATCAGATTTCTTGTTGTACTCGATATATTTTTCAATTATACACGCAACGGCTGTTGGCAACAGCTGCTCGCAAATGTTGTTGTTGTTGTTGTTGTTGTAATTGTTTAACAAGTATTTGCATGATGTGGTCTTTCAGTTTTCATAAAAGTTGTTGCGTATCGAACTTTTGCGCCGTGAAATTCTATTACTCAAAAACAAAAGAAGAAGAAGAAGAAGAGTGGAAAAATCGGAAAAAAGTTCTCATTTTTTGTGTACTTTTATTGGCATTGGCACAGTAATTCGTAGTAATTGTTTCCGCCGGACTTTGATTGGGCTTTCTTTTGGTTGGCAAATGGATGAATAGATACGACTTAAAGACAGAGAGAAGCGGAGGGAGAGAGAGCCTGGAGTGGGCTAGCTGGGCGCTTCACACATAAACCTAACGAAATGTAAATAATATTAGTGGTACTTGACAATGACAATGTGCATATGTGGCCCAAAAAGCCGAAAGACCGCACACAGTGCAAACAAAACACACGCAAGTGACGCCTCCAGGGCTCGCAGAGGGAGCGGGCCTAAAGGGCGTCCGCCGAAGGGCTAGTGCGCAAAACAAACACAAGACCCAAACACAAACAACACACACACACACACTAACACTATATATGTATACAAATACTAAGAAGCTAGAAAAACAAGTGTGGATGGGAGCACAAGTGGAGCAGGGCAGGACGGGGCGGGGCTGGGGGCTAAGTCAGTGCTGCTTGACTTGTCCCTCTGTCACACATTGGGCGACCTGGCCAGGCGGAAGTATACTTAAGACCGTCGAAATAGAGGCATTAAGATCTTTACAGTTAATCCCTTGAGTAAATGTTGGCTCTGTGTAGGTGTGTGCGGGTGCGTGTGTGTGTGTGTGTGTGTGTGTGTGGTCGCGAGGACATTGTTGTGCCAATACACACGTGTGTGTGCGTGTGTGTGCACATTGTATATACACAGTGAAAAATGTGGTTAACAATAAAACAACATTCTATGGGTTGGGCACTTAAATTGCAGACAACTTTATTGCAAATCGAGCAATATATTAACAAAAGTAGCTTAGAAGACAGACCGAACATGGGTTAGGCATACTAAATATTTAATTTAAATTTGCTTTAACTACAGATTCTTATCAAGGTAACAGTTCTAGAAAACTTTTGAAAGTTACATAAAACTGTAAAGAAATATTTATAGCTTACAAGAAGTGTTAACAGAAGAATACTGAATAAAACACTGTTAAAAGGTTTTGCGGAATAATGTTAAACAACTTTTCTGTTAAATACTTTCAAATATGTAAACTCTCACAGGATTCGAACCTTGAACTGATTGCACTCATCGCTGTCATTGTACTGCTAAGCCGCCATCTTTCCAATGCACTAAAATGCACTGTTAAAAGATAAACAATCACTCAATCGCGTTTCCAACAGTGCCATCCTTCAATGTTACTATGCCACACTGTTAGCTGCTTCTTTGCTTCTGTTTTAAATATTTTTAAAATTTTAATTATCAACCAAAACGGATATTATTAATGTAATATATTAATAGTTTTTGGAATTAAAGCTAAGAAAACAATAATTAATAATAATAAAAAACTTCAAATATTACTTTAGTCGTTCTCAGCTGCTCACTCGTTCTGGTGAGTCTCGAACCTGCGTAAATATGTTGCTTGTCAGTGCACACGCCTAGCCTTTGTGCTACTCACTTATTGAGAATATCAATATTCATCCCGTTAAGCGATTAGCTTAGGCTAAGCATGCCTTGAGTTAAGCAAGAGGTTGCGAGTTCAAAACCTAGCAAATGTTAAGGGGTTTAATTTTTTTTTTTTTTTTTTAATAATTTATAGAGGCAGTGGAAAAGTAAGCTTAGCTTGTTAAAAAATGTAAAAAACAATTATCTTTATATTTATTTATATAATTTGAATATTATTCGAAGTATTCAACGCATTTTGCTCAGGTAGATGCAGTTTTAGCACAGTTTAAATTTCATTCCCACTCAATTTTTACAGTGTATGTTGTCTAGTTGTTATTTAGCTTAAGCACATTCCAAAAAAAGGCTTAAAAGCTTGCCCACATATTCATTTTTTGGGGTTCCCGTGTGCTGCCGTTGAGATGCTGTTGCTGTTGTCCTGTGACTTGGGCCGCGCTTAATGTTTGTTACTGAATATTTCAGTTAACCAGCGACAATGGCAACAACAACAACAACAACACAAACAACAACAAATGCCTCTCATGCGTGCAAGTTAAGTGCTTAAAGCATTTAGCCTAACGATTTTGGCTTTTAATTTGCACTTTCGGCTAACAACGGTGAGCAGAGAGGCTGGAGGCGTGTCACGTATTTATTTAAGCAAATTGCGCAAAAATATTAAAGCAGGCGAAAAACTGAAAATAATGCGTGTGCTTGCCAGACCAGCTGGCGAAGCCGAAAGCTGGCGAAAACCTTTTTACAACTTTTCTAGAGCAAAAGCAAAAAAAAAAAAAAATGGAACAAAAACTGTTAAGCAGCCCCGCCCACATATAAATAAGACCAAAAAAAAAAAAAAAAAGGAGCAGCAAAAAGGCGCAAAGAAAACAAGGGCGGAAAGCGCAAAATAAAGTCATCACAAACATATTAGCAGCGAAAAACACCTGAGCAAATAGATTTATATGCACGATAAAGCACAGAGTAATTTCCCTTAGATCCTGTCGCCTGTGCTCCTGGGTCCCCACTGCGCCCCCATCCGCCTAGCGCCAAGTGCAGCACATTTGCCACTCGCCTGTTGCCTAAGCCACAAAATAGCTGGGGCCCAAGATAACATCACTTTATTGTAAGAAAGTTAAAACACAGAAATGCAAGCCAAAGCCAGAGCCAGAGCTAAAGCTAAAGCTAAAGCTAAAGCTGAAGCCAAAGCCAAAGCCAAATAGCCCAAAAAGGTAACTGCGTGTGGTTGTCTCCCTCTCCCTCTTCCACTCCCCCCCTCTCTCTCTCTCTCCCACCCTCGCTGTGTGCGTGTGAGCAGGCACTTAAAAAAATGCCGAATATAAAAATGCCGACACATGCTCTAAGCCAAAAATCATGCAGATAAATGTGACAAATTCCATATGCTCTACCTGAAGATAAATATATATATATATTGGTAAATACATATACATATATATATAAATTAAAATGTTTTGTATAATTAGATATTAATGTTTGACTTAACAATCTTTCAATCAATCTTATTATTCATATGATCCCTTGTTTTTTTGTCAAACCCCAATATATCATCCTTACATTTATAGATTACCCTCACTTTTAAAACTGTACACTATTCTAAATAGAGTTTATCTAAAACTAATTAATTTTTATAAATCTCCTCAAATACTATATTGTTCATACTTTGTTTTGATAATTCCCCTCTGCTTCCTTATTAAAGTTTATATTTCTATTGATGTTTATGTATTTCCCTATGTATTTTTTTGCTCATGAATATAGTTCTTTACTAAAATATGTTAATAATTCAACAGAATAACTCCTTACTCTTATTATATTTTATTTTTTAGAATCTCTTAATATTCCCATAAAAAATATATTCTATAAGTTTTCTACATTTTCTACTCATCTAATATATCCATAAAAAATATGTTCGATAATTTTCCTACATTTTCTATTTTCCAATGCCTTCGATTCACATTCATATTCAACCTCTAAACTCCTAACCACTAAATATTTATTTTGTTTTCAACGGACTTGATTATCATCAGTTCCAGAAATATCCTTAGAGATTCTCTTTTCTTACCTTTTTAAATTTCCTCAATTATTCTCGTTATTTTTTTTGTACACCAAAATCGTATGTTTTACATTTTTCCCATTTTTCCCCTTTTGAGTTAATCTTCATCCACCTAGTATATTTTATATATGCTGTTAACATATGTGACTATTGTTAACATATATAGAAAAATTAACAGTTTCACATTATTGTAACTATTAGCAGGTGTAGCAACTGTTAACTCGCAGCTGTTAAAGTTCTTGCCGAACTTTATACTAAAGCTAAGCAACTCTATTGCAGTGTATATCTAACAGAGCATATAAAAGTTTTTCGATGTCATTTTGGCATTGGTTTACGAGCGATTTCCTCTTGTTGGGTGTGAAATTATCAAAATTTACTTGAAGATGCGAGCCCGAACTCGAACTCGAAGTTGAAACTAGAACTCGAACTCGAATTTGAACTCGAACTCGAAATCCCATGAGCAGCTGCTGACAATGGGAATTGAAGCTGCAACATGCAACGTGCAGCACGTGCGACAAGCATGTGAAACCAAGGAGAGAGAGAGAGAGATAGAGAGTGAGAGAGAGAGTGAGGGAACACATAAAGTTATACAAGGCGAGGCCAGCCCAGGCCATTAGCAGCTAAAATGCTTGACAAATAATTAAGAGGGCAACAAAAAAATAGAAATAAAATAATAAGAAAAAACCTCGAAGGACACATGAGTGATGGCCACTATCGAAGGACGCGGTCCTGTACATATAGAAGGGGATATATCACACAAATTGGCATTGCTCAACATGGCAGTCAAGTGGCTTTTGGCCGTTGGCTTTTGGCTTTTTGCTGTCAAAGATTTGTCGCGCTCAAGTCGCAGTGGAAGAGGAGGAAAGAGAGAGAGAGAGAGAGAGAGGGAGACAGAGATAGAGAGGCGAAGCAGCTGAAAAAAAAGTTAATTGCAGTTAATGACGACATTAATCACAAGAAAATGAAGCCCAGTTGACAATAAGCGCCAAGCGACAAATGAAGAGCCGGAGACAGAGCCGTACCCGTAGCCGTAGCCGGAGACGGAGCCGTAGTCGCAGCCAGACAAACGGGCAGACGGGCGGAGGAATAGACTCGCAGACAAGACAACAGAACGGAACAGAAGTAGAGGCGTCTATTAACACCGATACCCAGATACACTTTATGCACTACAAAGGCAACGTGGGCAGCTGGGGAGTTGGGGGCGAGGGGGCGTGGCGCAACAAGCGAGCACAACAACAGGATGCGAGTAGGAAAAGCAATTTCACTGCGAGCTTCCTTTAAGACAAATAAGTCAGCCGGATCAAAAGGACCTTTCAGGCGTGGCACAATAGAAATGAATTATAAGCGGGAAAAGCCGGTTCATGGGGAGGGGGAGGGGGGCGTGGCACGGGGCGCCAGCCAACCAGCGCAATGTCAGCGATAATAATGAGCAACTATGCAGCCATGACGAATGATGCTGCTGCGCTCACACCTCTCCCAGTCTCCCTCCCCCTCTCCCTCTCTCTCTTTCTCTATCTTTCTCTGTCTGCCTCTTGAACTCTCTGTGCAGCTAAAAGTACTACAATTGCCGACAGATGGCGCTGCGTGTCCAGTGCTATTAGAGACAATAGTTTGTTTATTATGTTTGACAATCTGCAGATTAAACTCGCTTTTGATTATGCCAAGATTTGAATGTAGCTTGAGGCATGATACGTATCTAAAGGTTAGAGCTTGCTGTTCTGAAAGAATGTTGAAAGCTGAGAGCTTAAATAACTTGCAATTAACTTGTTAATTAGTTGAACAGCTTGGTTCATTGAAAAACTTTGAATAAATTTTACAAAATATTTGAATTTACAAATTTAATATAAAAATTGAAAAATATTCGAACCATTTCCCATTCGAAATTTTGGGCAAAATAACTATATTTTGTTTTATTATTATATTTAACTAAAAAGCAATTTTGAGGTTTTTTTTAAAAAATTCCTTAAAATTAGTAGGGAAATATGCTAATGGGAAAATATGATCAAAACTAGTAGAGAAATGTGCTAATGGAAATATATGATCAAAATGTATGCAAAATGTATTGAAATATATTAAAAAATACTAGATAAATTCAAATTATCAAGTTTTTCTGATAAATTAAAAAAAAAATTATTTAAAAAATTCTAAAAAAAATTGTATGTAATTTAGTAAATTTCTCTTTAACTTTTAATTGCGTTTCCTTTTATAGATTCTAAACATTCGCTAGAGGACATTTTTTTATAAAGAACAGAACTTCCTCTAGAGTCAAATTCTGCAAAGAACTAAAAAAAATTCTAATAATAATAATGAATGCTAAATAATATTTAGTTTCAAGCAAAATTAAGCTAAATTGCATACAAAATACATTATCAAATAAATAACAAAGATAAATTGATTCAGCTGATGGTAATTGCCTTTACAATCGCTGCTTTTGCATGGAATTCAATTTGGGATTCGAATGCGAATGCGAGTCAGCTGTAAGCGAGAACAATGCATTAATTAAACGCACGCAGTTGCCTAATGAACTCGCCATTGATTGTGCTGATAAATGATAACAGGTGATAACAGGGCTGCCGCTGGAAGGAGTTGCTGGGGTAGCCGAGCTGCCAAAGCTGGCCGCATCGGTCAGGTAATGAGGAGCACGTCTTTAGCAATTGCCGCACGAATGCGCTTGCAGCAGCTGCTGCTGCGCCATTTCCTCCGGAATGTGTGAGTGTGTGAGTGTGTTCCTGTGTGTGTGAGAAAACAAAGATGTCTGTGGAATTTATGCAACATGAGAGCGTCTATAACTTATCCAATTAAAACTCAATAAACGCGGCAGCCCAACGCTCGCCCTCACATGCCACAAGCCACGCCCTGGGCTAGGCCTGAAGGGCGGCGGGCGGCGGGTGGGGGCGTGGCTGTTCAATAAGAGGCAGCTCCTGGCTGCTGGCTGCTGGCTGCTGACTGCTGGCTGGCTTAACGCAGCGATTACAAGTGCCTTCAGCTTGTAATCCACTTTTGGAAATGCAGCCGGTGCCAGCTCCAGCTACAGCTCCAGCTCCTTTGGCAGGACGAGTGCGTCCTCTGCCTGTCTTCCAGCCAAGCAGCCAAGCAGCCAGCCAGCATGACAGCCACAAATTGAAGATGACAAAATGTCTAAACAAGCAACCTCTATAACTAACTGAGTGTGTGTGTGTGTGTGTGAGCATATCTAGCGGAATAATCAATAAATTACACACCTGTCTGGCCACAGCAAATTTATATATACAGCACACACACGCTATAATGGACAATTCAATTGCTTGAGAGTGCAGAGAAAATTGAAAGTAAATAGATTTATTTTCACACTTTTTAATTTAGCTTGTTTCAGGAAGTAAAGTAGCTTAAGTAAATAAGATTTGAATTAAAAATGAAAATTGATTGAATTTATTTTATGTATTAAATATATTTTTTCAGCTATGATTTCCGTTTTATTTTGTTTTTAATTCGCCTTTCTCATATATTGCTCTAAAATTCCTATAAATTACTTTAAATATTATCATTTATATTTCCAATTTTCTTTAAAATATTATCATTCAATTATATAAATGCAGTTATCTTGCATATCTAGCAATACTTCTGTTCGCTCTAGTCAACTTTCACTGTAGCAAGAGCCATGCAGCTTAGAGTTATGGCTTTGACTTCGGCCAAGACGCTATTATACATATATACAAATATATATATGTATATGTATGTATGTATGTATGTATTCGATTATCTATATAGAAATATTTTTCAAGAGATTCCGACAGCGCATTCCGCAGGTGCCATTTGCCAACGCGACGCGCTGCAAGATGCCAATGTCGATGCCAGTGTGGATGAGTCGAGCTCTGGGCAGTGGATTCAGGGTGGATTCAGGTGCGGGCGGGGGCGTGGTTCAGGCTGAGGCTGGGTTATGCCTGGTTCGGCTTCAATATTTCACGCTGGCTAAGTTTTCGATTGTGTTGGGCTAGCGGCTCGGCACTTGGTGGTAATTGTCCTGCCAGCCACTGGACTTGCACATTGTTAAGCATTTCCAGCAGCAACAGCAACAGCAACAGCTACGGCTACGGCTCTGCGGCCATGGCTACGGCTCCGGGTCTACCTAGCAGGCCAGGACTCCGGGCCTAGCTGCTGGCTGCTGGCACTTGGCTCTCGGAACTGAGTGAGTATTTGTGCGTGCCATTCTGACAGGCAGCGCTGGCAGCAACTGAATTTTTGATTTATGTGCATTACTTATGCTTTTACTTAGTTGTCTCTCCTCCCACTCCCACTCGCGCTCTCTCCCTCCCTCTCTTTTACTCAGCCATATTGCTGTCTCTGTTTGGAGCCACCAAATTGATGCTAAGTGCTGGGGCGCGCGTGCGAAATGGGTTGAGCGGCAGAAGAAGAAGCAGGAGTAGGAGCAGGAGTAGGAGTAGGAGCAGCAGCAGGAGCAGGAGCTGTGGAGCTGCCAGCCACAGCAATAGATACACTCAGCGAAAAACTATGCTCAATTGTTGCGGAGAAAGTTTCTTATTAATTATTCTTTCAACAGTTTCTCAAATTGAGTTTCAAGTTGAAGCCATGCGAGTATTTGGGAAAAATGTTAAAGCGAAACAAAATTAAGAATAATATTTTCTAAGAAAAATAATCACAATAAAATTAAATTTAATAATGATAATAAAATTTAATAAAATTTAATAAAATTAATTTAAATAATAAAAACACAAATTAAATGAAAAAATTGTAATATGTCAAAAAATGAAAAAATAAAAAGTAAATATTATAAATATTTTAAAAAAGAATAAAAAAGTATGTTAAAAAATTAAAAAAAAAAATATATATATATATATTAATATACTTATAAAAATTAATTATAATTATTTCAAAAATATTTTACAACATTTAAGCTTTAATTTAATTGTTGTAAAATATTTTAGAAATAATTATAATTAATTTTTATAAGTATATTTATAATATTTTTTTTTTTTAATTTTTTAACATACATAAAATATTGTTTAAAGCAGGCATTTCTTAAATAGAGCCGAGTTTTTTTCAGAGCTTCAACAGTTAAATCAATCAAATTAAATTAAGCTGCAAGCATTATCTAGGATAAGAAGAAATTGTTATATAAATTCATGATATATATGAATTTCCAATCCAAGTTTAAAGAATGCGAACTTGATTTCTTATCGAATATGGTTTAGTTGTTCTAAAGATTTTATATATATTTAAAAAAATATTTGTATCATATAAATTAGCAAAAAATGAAGTTTACTTCAATTACTTAACTTTTAAATTAAACATTTTTTTTTAAGATTTAACTAAAAATGTTTTAAGTGAAAACGAAACGAAATGTGGCAAGTGAAATGTATCTGTGACACTTCAGCACTTGCTTTAAGTTTTCTGCAAGTGTGGCTGGGATGCGTTTGCTGTGTGTTGAGCCTTTTTACACACGAGCCACACACACACACACGCACACTCGCACACACACATACTCGTATATTAAATACCATCCTTGGAGAGTCATCAGCATTCCTCGAGCGGTTTTTATTTCCGTTTTCATTAGTTGCTTTTTACACAAGTGCCGCCCACACACACACACACGCACACACACGCACACACACGCATAATGGCATTAATGTCTCGTTTACACACACACACACACACACATACACAGATCTCTCTCTATGGCTGGCTTTTCCCACTAGTTTGTCAATGGCAGCCATTTCTATGTTTGCTCACGTATTTTGCTGTTGACATTCCCCGAGCTGCTGCTTGTTGGTGTTGTTGTTGGTGTTGGTGTTGCTGGTGTTGTTGGTGTTGTTGGTGTTGTTGGTGTTGCTGCGGCCAGCCCGAAATGAGTATGAAAAATGCTTGCGATAATTTGTTGACCTCAACAGGCGATGTTTATGTAAAGAAAGAATGAAAAGAAGAGAAAGAAAGAGAGAGAGAGAAAGGAAGGCACACTCATTCACACACACCCACACACTCACATACATGCATAAGTATTTCGTACACACATTAAAGACATTTTAAAATTGTTTTGTCAATTTGTTGTGTGCAATGCGGCGTATGCTTGATAAGTCGCTCGTCGCTCGGTCTATGGCCATAAGTGCGGCACAGACACGAACTGGATTTTTGGGCGCTAATCAAATCACGTACTTAGCCAAGTAAAGTACACACACGCACACACGGGACACAAAGTATGCCACATGCTGAATAAGACGTCTTAAGACGCCGCAATGGAGCTCCTGGCAGGCAACGTAGCTCAGGCACTGGCAGAGGCGCAGGCACAGCAATGCGCATTAATAGCTTAGACAACACACACACACTCACAAGCAGCCACATACATATATGTATGTGTCATAAGTACAGTGAAACTACAATTAGAAGGTCTGCAATATGTTAATTAGGCAAACATTTACTTTCTATAAAACAGTAAATATTATTTAAAAATATCTCAAGATAACTAAACATATTTTAAAATACATATATACATATATACATATATACAAATTATTTAAAAAAGTTTATATACTTTTAAATTTATGCATTTTGTATGATTTTACAGTTTTATATAATATCTTCTTCCCTCTCTCCTTGTTAGCTTTATAAATGTTGAATTGAAATTCCAACAAATTTTTTGTTTGGTAATTCTTTGAAATGCTTTTATTAAAACAGCTTATATTAATAATTTATTCAATTTTTATTGGCATATTTTTTTGTCGTATGTACCAATAATAATAAAAACAAGCAAATGTTTTGCATTACATTTAAAGCTTTAACAAATTTAGATGAAAATTTGGTTTAGTTAGTCGTGGCTCGGCTGTGTGAGTGGCGAGGCAATTTTGCAGTTAGTGCCGTCGTGCACACACAGACTTTTACTTAGGCCTGGGTTCAAAACCTGTCAAATTAAAGAAATTTCCTTTGGTTTTAAATTAACATAAATATAAAACTTCTCGCTTCAGGTTGCGGGTTCAAATCCCATTCCAGCCGAGAGCAACATGTTTTAATTATTGTGTATATAAAAATTGAATTGACATAATAACTATAATTAAAAAATTGAAAAAAATATAAGAAATTAATTTAACACAAATTAATATTGTCATTTTTATGTTAAATGTTCTTTAACAGCATATTTGACTGTAAACACGCACACAAACTTCCATTACAACACTCACTCATATACATATGTACATATGCATGCCGACACACAGACACAACACACATACACATGTATTTTTGCGGTACAAAAACTTGGCTTGGCACAAAGGCAAATTACGAGCGCATTTAAACTGGGGCGCAAGTGCTACTTAAATAACTCATTTAGGTCGCCTGATCCCCGCCGGAGTCGATGTGCAAATGTGTGTGTGTATGCATGTGGATGTGTGCGCGTGTGTGTGTACATAAAATCAACAATAAACTTTGTCATCTCAATTTGCTTATTACCAGCAGGCAGGCAGGCAGGCGCAGGCAGAGGCAGAGACGGCGGCAGAGGCAGCGGTCGCGGCTGAGTCGTAGGAAAAACTTTCTTATTAATGGTGGCGATTTCAATGCGCTGCTGCTCCGCCTCCTTCCCACACATACTCTCACACACACATGCGCACATATGCAGGCAGCACGTGTGAATGTGTGTGTGTGTTTGTGTGCTGCAGATAACACTGTGACAAACTCACACAGCGACTCACTAAAATTTTGATGTGCCCTCCTTCCAGCCTGGCCCCGCGCGCCCTTCCAGCTGCCGACCGCAAAATGGCAGCGTCGAGGTAAAGTCCCTGCGTCTTGCTGCATGGCATGTCTTATGTCTTATGTCTTATGTCTGCTGTCCCGTGTCCCATGTCCTATGTCTTGCGGTTAGCTGCAAGTCGCAAATTGTAAAAACCATAATTAGTGTCTGTCACGGCACATAGACTCGCGCCGCCCGCCCCCTAACCTCACATCCTGGAACGCAAGCTGCACTCAAGCTGAGCTGAGCCAAGCTGAGCTGCGCTGCCGCTGCCTCTGCCGCTGGAAAGCAGTTGCTCTAATTGCAAGTAAATATTTTATGCCGCTTTTAATTGCCAGCTAAAATAAATACAAAATCATTATAAAATTTTGTGGGGCAGCTTCAAGCTGCAAGCTGAGTCGAAGGTGGTGGCGTGCCCCACATTTGTAGTGGCTGGCTGCAAGTTTTTAATGATGCAGCTACGTCTGCCACTTACGCATGCAATGCGCAGGAGAGAGAAAGAGAGAGAGAGAGAGAGAGAGTGAGAGTGGGAGAGTGCAAGAGTCGACTGCTGCATACTCGCTCAAAATTTTACAAAATGTAAAATAAATATTTTTTAAATAAATTTAAAATTAAGTCAGATGGATTTTTTATGCAAGAACTCGAAATACCTTTTACTATATATATTTATCAGATTTGCCACGCCCACAAAGATCGTAACTATATATAAATATGTGATTTCTACTTTCTATCATTTGCTTATGCCCAAATATTTAATCTCTGTTTATTGCAATCTTTATAAACTTTAATACTATGCCGCTCTAATATACCCTTTTTAGCGCTCCCTTGACGAGCATTGAAAAGGCTGCACTATAAAATGCAAAAATCACGCAAATTATCGAAACATGCGGAAGCGCACTTCAACTTGCTGCGCATAAATCTTGGCAAAGTCGAATTGAAAAAATAGAAGAAAACTCTGCAAACTGGCTGAAAAAGTACAAAAATCTTGAGGTATATAGTATATACGGGCCACGACTGCACCGTACCCCTTCCACTCACACACACACACACACACGCATACACATACATAGCTGTAAAGACGAACTTTCCAATGCCGCAAATTGCAAAACTTCCACGTTATCGCATGAAGTGCGAACATGGCGGCAATCGATTGGAAATTGCAGCCGACAGATGGCGCAGTGGGCGCACTGGATTGTGAGCAATGCTTAAAGTAACTTGAAAATAATAATTTGATTTTATATAAAAATAAATACAAGACAAGCATTTAAAGTCAGTTGCCCCCTGTGAGGGTTGAACTCACGGCCTTTGGTTTACGAGACCAACGCTCTACCACTGAGCTAAAGGGGCAGCTGTCAGCGCGCTGGTAAATGGTAAATGTAAGTAGCAGAGCTTTAACAGCTGTGATCGTTGCTGATAACAGCTCTTATTTGTGCTCTTTTTTTTCGCCAAGTGGCAACGCCAAAACGCAAAAAAGAACGTTAAGTTCTGAGCTGCCAACTCGTTTTCTTTGCTTTTTGTACTTTAAACGTAATTAATTGCATTTAAATGTTCATAAATATACGAGACTAGAGTGAAGCCATTGAGATCGGTTTGACTGCATTCAGTTTATGTTCTGCCAAATGAGCCATAACATACATAAATTGAAAGTCAATTGAGAGTATTATCCTTTGCTTGAAAACCTTTCGTTTTCGTTTTCCTTTTGCGCCTTTTTTTCGATTTTTTTCCCGCTGCAAAAATTATGGCGGCCAAGGCAAAAGTTTTTTCGCCAACTGTCAAATGCAATTTAGTTGATAGGATCAAAATCTTTGCGCGCATACCAACGGCGCCAGCCATCCAGCCAGTCAGCCAGCCACGCCCACAGGCCAGAGCCTGGGCTGACATTGTCTCCGGCTTTGCGCGGGGATTGTTTGCCACTCGCTCCGTATGCAAAGGCGAAGTGACTCGCTGACTCGCTGACTGGCTGGCTGTGAGAATTTTACGATTTTACGATTTAAATGCGATTTACGGCGCTAATTCGTAGTGCCATCGGCATAGACCGAGCAGCGCCAGTGACAGCCTCTGCCATCGTCAGAGCCAATTGAAGGGCGTGGCGTGTACTCTCGCTCTCTCTCGCCTTGGCCCTCCCCGCCGCCCACCTTAAAGCAATGCTATAGCAGTCGAGCTTATTTGATGCTCTGCACATTTATCATAATGGCGCCTCGCTGGGGTTGGGATTGGGGTGATAGGGTGATTGGGGGATTGGGGGGATTGGGCATGGGAATAGCGAGAGCCAATGCAATTTTGTGGTAAAACGTTTGTAATCTGATTTCAATGCAATTGTATAATGGCATCATAGCTCAATTATGAGCACTGCAGATGAAGCGAGAGCCAATTGAGAAGAGCAGAGAAAAAATGAGATAAATAAAATACTATAAAAAATATAAACAAATGATTGGAAATTGATTTTGAGAGAGAGAGAGATAGAGAGAGAGAGGAAAGAGAGAGAGAGAGAGAGAATGAGAGAGAGAGAGAGAGAGAGAGAGAGAGAGAGGAAAGAGAGAGAGAAAGAGAGAGAGAGAGAAAGAGAGAAAGAGAGAGAGAGAGAGAGAGAGAGAAAGAGAGAGTGATAGAGAGAAAGCCAAAGCCAAAGCCAAAGCAGTGACAAAATCGATCGCAATTATTAATATTTCCCATCACTGATTTATTGAGAATCAGATAGAGAGGCGATATGACAAAAAAATACTGCAGCAGCCTTTCATTTTATTAAATTCGTGCTTATTGCAAACTATTCAAATCTGTCTGGCAACACATTTATATAAATTGAAATAGTTGCCAGAATTGTGAGTATTTCATATATTGTGTATATACATATATATATTTGAGTCGTAATCCAAGGATGTCCTTACTGCCCATTATGCCAGAGATTCATTTCTATCTCTGCTCTGCTCTGCTCGGCTCTGCTCTCCAAGTACAATGTAAATTCTAAAGATTTTTTTCCTATTTTTCTTTTTATCCCATTGAAGCTAGCTGCTATTGTCGTAGACCTGGTTGCCTTCCGTGAGGCTTTCTCCCCTTTCAGTGGTTCGAGGAGGGAGCCTGGTGGGGCTGGTGGGGTCTGTCATCATTTTGATTTCTCAACTATTTCTAATGCGATTGCTGGCCCCGGTTGAACAATTGGTTTGGGTTTTTTTTTTTTGTTCGTTGAGCTGCTCGTTGTCAACGTCTTATGCCACCTAGAGCTACCCACAGAAGAGCTCTCATCTTCGGTTTGGGCATGGCACACACTTCAAACCACTCGCACCGCGCGCCGCGCACCGCGCTCCACCCACGTCTCAGCTCGTCTCGCTTCCTTCTCTAATGGTAGGCAAATTCCGTTATCAGCTAACGTCGGCGGCTGCATTTAATGTGAACGGTTCGTCCTTGCGCCACGCCCCCCTCGCATTGTGTCTCCCGCTGCATCTGTGTGCAGCTCCCACGGCTGCTGCTGCCTGATTATTTGACTCTAATGGCTTGATAAATGCGATTTCGAAATTGAGTTGGTGCATTGCATTTAATTGAATAAGCACGAAGCCGTCTATGCGCATATATCACTCGCCCACTGCATTATGCATAGATGTATATATAGATATATATACATATATATCGTGTCTATCGCACATGTACAGATATCGTCGGAGCTGAATAATTGGCAACTAATTGAGAAGCAGTTAAACTGATGAGAGAGAGAGAGGGAAAGAGAGAGAGAGAGAGAGAGATAGAGACAGAGAGAAAGAGAAAGAGAGAGAGAGAGAGAGAGAGAGAAAGACTGCAGAAATTGATTCCGAGTTGGAATATTGAATACGGTTGAATGAACAGTGCTGAAGAAGGTTCTGCGGGTAATATGATAATAGAGAACCTACCTCGAGGTATGTTCGTAGATGATTTGCCGACAGACATTAGTCATTAATTAATAGTCATTACTCATTAGTCTTTGGGCGTTAGTCACTTTAAGTCGTTAATAATAGGACATAGGCATTGATCATTGGTCATTGGTCATTGGTCATTGGTCATTGGTCATTGGTCATTGGTCATTGGTCATTGGTCATTGGTCATTGGTCATTGGTCATTGATTAGGCATAAGCCATTAGGCATTCTGCATTAGTCTCTATATATTCATTTGGGCAATCCTTGATTTCATGAGAATTACATAGAAAGGTAATATGTAGCAAAACCAAAACTGAAAATGCTTTCTTCCGACTCATTATGATCTGCTGGTTCGTAATAGAACCCTCAGTTATTAAAAAGTAATATACATCCGAGCTGATATGAACTGCTTTGGCAATGGCAGCGAAGGAAATTCACATTTTCGGATATTAACACGAGCAGACGCTGACCCCAGAAACCAGAAGTGACTTGATTTATAGGCGCGACTTTACGGCTATGTTCTGTATGCTTTGTTTCGGCTCTTCTTCCATTCGCTGCTGCTGTTGTTGTTGTGGCTGACAGCAAACTAAGTGCGAATCATTTAGGAGCGGAACAGGCAGCACCCGCTCTGCTCTGTCCCTGGCCGCCAGCTTGACTGCCTCTGGACTCTGGCACAGGCAAAACTTTTAATAATAATTTGCAAATAAATTACAGCCAAGTTGGTGGCAGGCGCCGCTCCGCGTCGCGAATCGCTCCACCCCAAAATTCGCTCTTTGTCCTACATGCTGCGTCCTGCGCCGTTAGAGGGTCCATTAGAAGGCATTGAGCAATTGTTGTTGCTTGTACATTAAGAACTCATTGGCATAAATTGCAATTTAATGTCTGCCTGCCTGCTCGCCTGCTCGCCTGCCTGCCTGCTGCTGCTTGTTATACCCTGCATTAATCGAAAATGGTGCGAGTGGGGTAGTTTGACGGGAGTGGTGTATAGGTATAAATATATCATGAGATCTCAGCTTTTGTAGGTGAGTTAATGCATAGGATTTAGTGCTATCATAGATGATCTCTTGAGCCTTATAAGCAGATGACAATATAGGTATATAGATGAAACATAGGAGATAGTCTTTTTGTTGTTTTTAAAAATTTATATAAAAATAGTTATAAAATAGTTCACTATGTCAAAAATAGAAGTAGCTTTTAATGTTGTTGTTGATGTTTGATTACTTAACCTCCTCGCATAATGGCACTATCCTGTATACGTTCCTAGTTAGACAGATTTGTTCACATATTTTTTAATTTATGTAGTCAAAATTGAAATTTTTACCTTAAAAATTGTATCTTCTTATGTTTAAGATTATTTAGACCTTGTTTTGCATATGAATTTTGTGAATGATGAGCTGAATACCAAATACTATTGTAGTAAAGATGAAGAAAAATAATACTATTTTTTCCACATATTTATTTACACAAGAAACGAAAAATGTGACTTTAAGTAAGGTCAATTCCATAATAATCCTAGCGTATGACATAAATTATGTAAAAAACGCCTATTTCTCTCTCTCTCTCTCTGTCTGTCTCACTCTCTCTTTCTCTCTCTTGCTTTTTCCCTCTCTCTCACTCTCTCTCTCTCTCACTCTCTCTTTCTCTCTCTCTCTCTCTCTCTCTCTCTCTCTCTCTTTATTTCTATTGGCCCAGCTGATCTATGCATTTGCACAGCCTCCCCTCTACTCATCACATTTGATTGTCGTTCAGTTCACAGGGTATCTTCACAGTCTATCATACCATGCCAGCTGTAGCTCTTTGATTTGTTGTTGCTGCTTGCTGCAGACCTCTTAAATACGCCGGCTGCCAAATAGTTGAAGCATATTTATTGCTGCCCGGCACTTTACCAATGCCAGCTGTTGTTGGTGTTGTATTCGCTGTTGTTGCTCTTGTTGTTGTTGTTGTTGTTGGCGGTGTTGGCGTTGTTGTTGCTGCCACAATTCACACGGCGTGCATTGCAGCATTGCGCATACGCCTCATTGGCTGCCACTGGCCGTAGCATACTTTTCAGCGCGAGCATTTCAATTTTATAGCTTCTCGCACTTGTGTGTTTATGGATTCGCACCTCAATTTGCCAGCTGTCTGACTTCTCTCTCTCGCTCTCTCTCTCTCTCTTTCTCTCTCTTACTCTCTCATAGTTAATGTGCTTATATATCAGCATAAATGTTCGCTTTACGCCTTTGTCTCTGTCTCTGATTGTCGCTGGACATTGCCGAAAGATTCCCAATTGCAGTCAGTTAATTGCGCCAAAGGTTGGCTGAGATATATATAAATATACATATATCTGTATATGTGTCAGTATATATCTGCTTATATATAGTCTGCTGCAATTTGTTAAAGCTTGACCAAGTGCATGGAAATATTTTCAGGCGCGCCGTGCAAGCGCCTTCTTAATGAGCAGCAGTTACAGCTGTTTCGCGTTCTCTCTCTCTCCCTCTCTCTTTCTCACACCTCTTTCTGTCTCACTCTCGCCATAATTGTGCATGTAATTGTAAACGCTGAATTAAACAAGCGTCATTAAAATGTAATTAATTGTAATTTACGTTCACGTACCGCTGCCAAAGGTGTTGGCTTTATAGTCCCATCTTTCAAGATGAGCCCAGCTTTCTCCCTTTCTGTCTCTCTCTCATTCTCTTTCTCTTTCGCTCTGCGTTTTATTGGCCGCCCTTTTGCGCGCTGCGTTTCCTTAACGACTTTAAATGCTTGAAACACATTGAAAACATTCGTGTTTTTTTGGTTAATTAATTAAATTGCAATTAATATGAAAAGTTAATTTACATGTGCAGTTCGTAATTTGATTTATTTCCTGGGCGAAAAAAGCCGCGCTCAATTGCGTGTGAAGTGTCATGTTATTATTTGTTAAAAAACAACTGCAAAAACGCGCAGCGAAGTGTTGTCTCACAATTAGATACTCTGTAAAGCAAACACCGGAATTGGCTGGCATAAAAACTCGTTCGACTCTTGTTTGTCTATCAACAAATGAGAAAAACAAAAACAAAAAACAAAAACAAAATTATTCATATTCCATTTGCAGTTGCTGAAATGGAAATAAAACTGAAGGACTCTAACTAGTTAATTACAGCAATTAATTTGAGAGTTGTGGTTAAACTAGGTATTTAGGATGGGAATACAATGAGAAATGTGTATTATATTTATAATAGTTCTCTGTCTTTGACATTTAGCAATGAATTGAGTGATTCGAATTTCAGCTTTTAGCTAATTAATTAGTCAGACTTAGCTTGCATATTCCAAGCTATTGCTGGTTCAATTGTGCTTGGTTTTCTTTGTCCCTCAATATCATTGTCTAACTTGAAGTTGCCTTTAGACAGTCTGAAGCTAATTCTAGTTCAAACTCTTTCCCTCTTTTTGTTGGGTTAGAGCAAATTGCAGCTGAAACTAAAATTTGTGTGACAAGCTGTGTCCGACAAACAGTCGAAGTCTTTTTCTCTCATTTTGTAGCTATTCATAATTCTTTAATGTCTCGTCGACCATCTCTCTCTTTCTGTCTGTCTCTCTCTCACTGTATTTTTCTCTTTCCTCTTTATACATATCATTGTCACTGACTCTTTATGTAGATTTGATCTATTTGTATCTCTTTTTCTCTGTTCCTTTCTCTCTCTCTCTCTTTATCTCTCTCTCTTTCACTGTGTTCTTCTCTCTCCTTCTCTTTATACATATCATTATCTCTGACTATTTATGATTTGATCTTTTCTATTTTTTATTCTCTGTTTCTCTCTTTCTCTCTCTCTCTTTCGCTCACTGTATTTTTATCTCTCCTTCCGTTTATACATACACTAGTCGGCATAAATATTTTGACGAAATTTATGTTTTGCTTTCGATGCTGGCATTGCTGAGATCCGCTAAGTAATGGTGACAAAATTATAACTAAAACAAAGATACTATCAATAGCTCTATGCGTGTCAATTTTTATGTCGTTAGCCTTTTGCATTGTCATTTTGCTGATAAGAATGCATGCAAATATCGAATTTCAGCGCGGCATAATTATTTTGACGAAATCATTGACAAAATGTGTCTTCACTTTTGGGCGCGTGTCAACCAAAAAACTTGTATATTCAACTTTAATTATCGTTAAAAAACGTGAAAAAAATAAAAAAATTATTAAAATGTTTTGGTAGTTATTTAAAACAATAGGCAAAACAGCGGAGCTAATTTTGCAGACAAGATCAGCAATGGTAGCAAAGTTTACCGCTGAAAAAAAAAAACAGGCATTGCAAGTGAATATTAGATATCTCGTCAAACTGTGCACTATCAAATTAATAAGTTTAAAAAACATAAAGTTTTAAAAACATAAAAAGATTGGGTGCCAAACGTAAAACGTATGATATTGATGACCGAGTCCTGCTACGTGAATTTACAAGAAAATGTTCTTCTGAAGCCTGAAATGCTGCAGATCTTTTCAATTTGACAGCCGAGACTCCAATCAATGAGCGAATCGTCAGACGACGGTTAAAAGAAGAAGAATTCGGCATTTTATAGCCAAGGACATGCCGTTTATATCAAAGCAAAGTAAGCCTAAAAGGCTAGCCTTTGCAAAGGAACATGTTCTAAAGCCAAAAGAGTTCTGACGAATTGTTTTTTGGATAAATGAGAGCTCCTTTAAGTATAATTCATAAAAAAAAGAAGGCGCAGGCAAAAGAGACGTCCTAATTGCCAAAAAGTGAGCCATGGTGGAGGGTCTGTTATGTTCTGGTGATGTGTTGCATTCTATGGGTTGGCTGACTTCATTCCTGTCACCGGATTGATGAACCAGGGCCAATAATTGAGAGTGTTGAATGATAACTCATTCCCTTCCGAAGAGAATCTTATAGGAGAGTCATTTATTCTGCAACATAATAATGCCCGATGCCATAAAAGCAGGATGGTCACGAAATTTTTTAAGGATGTTGGCGTCAATACTCTTGACTGGCCACCACAATGTCCTGACTTAAATGTCATTGAAAACGTGTGGTCCCTCATTAAACGAAACTGAATTGCTTCTTTGCATAAAAGCAAAGCTGGAACAATTTATGAGACAACTTCCCTTTGAAACGAGGTGTCCTCGGATATCATTGAAGCTTTAGTGAACTCAGTTCCAAGACGGCTGCAAAAAGTCATTAAAGCTAAAGGAGACTACACGTTCTATTAATCGAAATAATATTTTGAAGGCTTTACTTCTTTAAGTTGCTATTTTATTAATAATCATCACCCGTCAAAATACTTATGCCAACGGCTGAAAATCAATTTAATTCATATTTTTGTCGGCTTCCATGAAATACTTTTTGTTTAATTATTTTTGAGTTGGTATAGCCGAGATGTAAAAAAAGAAAAAAAAAATTTTAAGTTCTATAAAGTCAGTAAAAAGTTATAAGCAAAAACACATCACTATAATTTCGTCAAAATATTTATGCCGACTAGTGTATATCATTATCTCTCACTATTTATGTAGATTTGGTCTATTTCTATCTCTTATTCTCTGTTTCTCTCTCTCACTCGCATTTAGTAATTTCCTCTATTCCTTATACATCTTTTCTCTTACTATACCTCTGTACTTTGTACTTTTCTATACTCTTCTATAGGTCAGTCGTTCTGTTTCTCCCTCTCTCTCTTTCTTAAAATCTTTCTCTACATTCTTTCTCACTCTATAACAATTTCCTCATTTCTCATGTTCTCTCCCATTTCTTTCCTTTTCTCTCTTTATCTCTTTCTCTTTCTTTAATACCTCTATGCCACCCACCATATCATGATTTAATTTTCACAGGGTATCGCACATTATTTATGGCAAGGCAACGCTGCGCTGCGTATGCACAATCAATTGAGCGTCAAAATAGTTTGGCAAACTCAATTACAATCTTGGCTCTGGTAATGAGACTTGAAAATTGATGTGAAAGCATTTGCATAAACACTGCGAAAAACAAAAAAAAAGTAAAATAATTAAAATGCGGCAGCAACGGCAACTGCAACAGCAACAGTTGCTGCGGTGGCTGTTGTTGCTGTTGTTATTGTTGCAGTTGCAGTTGCTGCAAAGAAAAATGGCGCGTTTACATGCAAATTATGCGAGCTGTGGCAATAAAATAAGACGAAATGGAGTCGCGTCTGCATAAATATAAATGTATATATACTCTATGTAGGGTATATATGGCGAGCATTATAAACATGTGGCTGGCTTTGGCTGTGGCTCCGACTGCGGCTCCGATTCTGCAAGTGCCACAGACAACATTTGCATATTCTAATTATAAGTGGCAACAACGTCGGCGCATTTGTCATTTGCCATTGCGGGCAAGCGCCTTGAGTGGAGCGACTACTACTTAGCCATAGTTCGATGCGCAGTGCAATGGCCCTTTGCCTTTGCAAGGACCTTCGCCGGCGCAGCGCACACAAACACATTGACACCGAGGGACACCTACACAAATGCTGGCAAGACTTGTATAATAATGATACCCTCTATCACTGGATGGTGTGAAAATGGGGTAGATTGGTGATACAAAATAGTAATCATATATATTAGAGTTAGTTAGAGCTGGATATACTTGATCAACTACCGAGTCTAGTAAGACAATACATCAAAAAAAAAAAAAATCTTTAAATTTCTATTTTGATATATAATTTTTGAGCTTAACTTGAATATAAGAGGGATTACAAAGAATTTTTTACCATATACTATATAAACTTTTCAGACTAAACTTTCATTAAACTCCGCCTAAGTTCATTTGATTACAATCTATTTGTATTTTTCTTATATAAAAATTGTCGAGTTTTTGCCGTATCTTGAAAACTATAAACGCCAGAGTCATGAAATTATGTACTTGAGTATAAATATGTTTTTTTTTTTTTTTTTTTTCATATAATAAATATAACAATTTTTCAGAATAAACTTTTACTAACCACAATCTAATTTGATATGATAAAAATCTCTTAATATTTTCCAAATATTTTTAAAATTTGATTTATTGATTTTTTTTTTTTAATTTTTGATATAGCTCGAGAACCATAAGAGCGAGAGTCTAAAATTTGGTATGTAAATTGTACTAAAGTATACACAAATCTAGAATATTTTATTTTTTTCTTTAAGATTTAATATGCTACCCTAACATAAGTAAACCAAACGTGTCATATGGAAAAAGTCTTTAACTTTGATAGTATTTAGACATAACTATAATAGAAAGCACTCTAAATAGAGCAACTCAACAATAGATACAGGGTATCTCTTAGTCAGGTATTGACGCCACTTTACACTAACTTGTTTTATTTAATTTTCTTATGTGCTTGCAGCTGCTGTTGCCAGCTTCTCAGCTGCTGCCAGCGTCTCAGCAGCTTCTTAGCTGGCTCCTTGCTGGCTTGGCTTGAAGGATAACGCGTGCAATGACATGAAGAGCTGCTGCTGCTGCTGCTGCTGCTGCTGCTGCTATGGATATTCCTGCTGCTGCTGCTGTTGCAATTCCCTTGCGTGCGTGCCACACGCTCTCTTTTGTATTAGTTGCGTTTGGCTATTTATTTAGATTTCATTTTATTTGCCAGCGGGCGCTGCTTTAATTGACTCTAACCAAAGGATATGCGTATCCTGCTGATGCTGCTGCTGCTGCTGCTGTGGGTGATGGTGCTGCTGCTGCTGCAGTCGTTAATCAGGCCTTGACTTTAGTGCCTTGAGCTGCAATCAGGCATGAGCTTATTTTCATAATCGCATCGGGCCATTTGATGATAGCTGCCATCAAACAAATATTGCACAAGGACAATTGAGTAACGGCACAAAGGATTTAAAATGCTTGCATTGTGCATAGGTTTTTCTTCGTTCCCCTGCTTCTTCATCTTCTTCTTCTTCTCCTTCTTCGTCTTCTTCTTCCACATCTCTTTCTACTTTGGGCCAAGCCAATGAAGCGCATTGCCGAGTCACAATTCAAATAGGGTGGACGAACGAACGGAGTGGAAGGAGTGTGGTAAAGGGGCAGAGGGGTAGATGGAGAGGGGGGGGGGCACGTTATGCATAGATAAAGGCAATGCCAGAACGAGCTCAAGTCGCACTTGACAGAGGAATGGCAAAAAAAAAAGAGCAGTTAACTAGGGCTAGCAGACAACTATATACTCTATAAGGTAATATGATGATGCCAGTCTTAGGTAGAAAACTTAAAAGATAATGTGATAGTTATGGTTTAAATTCTCTGAAATATATATGATCAAGATATTTCCATTAATCAATTTTAAATTATATATGTAATTTAAAGGCCATTGAAATCATATAAAGAGTTTTCAATGCATATATAATTTAATATATGATATAGCTTATAAACAGCTCTTTAGATATTAGATATCAGTATTTTTCATATGATTTGAAAAACTCCAGACTATTGCTGGAAACTCTTGCTATATATAGTGTATAAAGAAATAAAAATTCAAATCTTTGCTTCGATTCTTTACGTTCTTATAAATATATAGTATAAACTTTTCTTCATTAATCCTACAAATCAGAGCTATATTATAGTCTATTTATTTCTTAGCCTTCTCTAGTTCCCTTAGATATCAGACTACCCCTAGTGAGAGCATTTAAGGAAATCGTTCAATAAGCTTTTCTCACTTGCATTGGCAAGGAGTTGCTCGTTTCTTTTTTTTTTTTGGGGCCAACTTTTCCGACTCGTCGATGCAGTCAGCCATATTTGCCATTCCGTTTTGGGCATTTGTCGAGCTACACAATTTGCTGCTCAATTGTCTTGGTAACAACTACCTCGAAGACAGCAGCAGAGCCTGCTGCTGCTCTGACATCTCGGTTCTGCTCGCTCTTCAGGCTGGCTCGTTGTGTGCCATAATTCAATTGATTCTTGGCAACATTATGTATATACAAAATGCTCATCATGTTTATCGCTGGCAATAACCATCTATTCCAAGAGTCATCCACCTGCAGCAACAGCACACACAGACACACACACACACACAAACACACATATGTATATACTTTTATATATCTTTTGCTGTAAGCCTTTTTCAATGGCTTGCACTTGAGCCTTGGGACAAATGAGCTCTACATTATTACGTTTTATGTCAAGTGCTTGCCATCATTGACGTCATTGCAGCTCAACGCTCACATTTTCCTACCAGCTCTCAACTTCATGCTCCTTATGCTTTCCGCGTTTCCACTGCACCTTCACCTATGTAATCCCGAAATTCCTCGAACTGCACTCGTTGTCGTTGCGCCATATGCTCAACTTGTTTTGCTCCGATTCCAATTTAATTGGCTTAATTTTTGTACTTTGTAAGTTTCTGTCTTAATTTGTTTACAAGCAGCAAACGCATAATTGATTTTATATTAAAATGTTCTGTTTGTGTGTTGAATATTTATGATTTGCTGGAAAAATATATAAGAGCTGCAAATACTTTTGATTAAGCACAAATAACAGGTAAGTTATGTGACCGTGGATTAAAGTTTGTGTGTAGTAAGTCAAAACTTTAAGAATTTTAGATGCAATATTAAAGGTTAAAGGCATAACTTTATGATCAATAGAGTAGAATATATCCTGTAATCTGTAATCAAACTTAATCCTACTATATATTATTTTAATAGTTTTATTTATTATTATTATGCAATTACTTTACTTAGGCTTTTGTATAGTTAAATAGATTTGATGGTAGAGCAAGTTTATATGTATAACTATAATATAATTTATATATTTTCCTGCCTCTCACATACACCCACATATAAATAATATACCCCATTCAGATAACATCAATTCATATAGGGTATCATCTCTGCTTTTCCATTATCACGACTCTTGGTCTTTGGCCCATAACTTTCGACGTTTGCAAACAGTCAATGTATTTGCTTAGCCTTGCCTTCCTTTCAAATATCATTCAATAATGATTGAAATTGTTTTCAATTAAAATTAATTATTTAGATATGGATATCATTTGGATATTTGGAATATATTAGAGCCGGGACTAATTGAGACAGCAGCTGCAGAGGCTGCAATTTAATTGAACTAAAGGATTTCTCTCAGATTTCAACTTCATTTGCAAATGCTGCCAAAAGTAGGCGTGTCCATTTACATATTGCACGGTAAATAAAACATAAACAAATACAATAATTTTTCCCGTTGACCTTTTTGCGAACGTTTTAATTAATAAATGCCAACAACAGCCGCAGCAGCAGCAGCAGCAGCAGCAACAAAATGGAAACTTTTCAAAGAGTTTCTCGATTGGCAACTGCCCGAATACACAAATGGCAAATAACAAAAGTATTGCAATGGGTTAATCAGGACAGCAGTGGACGGGTCCGGCCGCAGGACGCCACAGGATGCCAGTTGACTGGACATTCGGTATCGGAATTCATAATTTGCATAAAGTCAATTGCAGTCGACGCCCACGCACGTTCGTTTGCCTTGCGCTCTAATAAATCAACAATGTGTGTGTGTGTGTGTGTGTGAGTGTGTCCTGTGACCTTTTTGGAGTATCGACAGCCTTGCCTGTGTGTGTGTGTGTGTGTGGCAAGAGGTTTTCTATGTTTACGTTTGACTATGCAAACAGCATAAATGAATGCGTAGAAGACTTCTAAAAATTATTATTTGCTTTATTTATTATTCATTGAGTAATATTGTCTGTGTGTATGTGTGTATGTGTGTGTATCTGTGTGTGTGTGCAAACCTTTATTAAAACTAAAAACTTTTGAGGCTACCTTCTTTTGTGCGTGTGTTTTGAGCAGCTTTAAAGGACTTAAGAACGCATCCAGTTCAAGTCTAATGAAAGCATTAAGTTTACTGTTATTTTGAGCTAAGCATTTAATAAACGAAATGAATTTAATTTTGCTAAAAGTATTTTTGAGCTTAATGCTAAGCCTTCTTCTATGCTGTCTTTCTTGCATTTCCACATTTTTATTTATATAATTTATCAGCTAGTTTTCTCTTTCTCTTTTATCCTTTCTCCTTGTTATTCTCCATCTCTTTCTCTTACTATTTTTCTTTATTTAATAGTTTTTTTTTTCATTATTTTCATATTCTATTTCAAATCTCTTTGTCTGTAATTTCTTTTTTTCTGTCTCTTCCTTTAACGTACTCTAATAACCATCTGTATTCCCACCTTTATTTATATTTTCTCTGTTTCCTAGCTTCCCATTTCTTATTAACAAATATTTTCAACTATTAACTTATTACATTTCTTTTGTTCTCTATTATTTTACACTTACTCTCTCTCTCTCTCTCTCCATCTCTTGCACGCTTTGTCTATTATCTTCTGTTTTTCCTTTTTCTGTTTCCATTCCTTTTATGGCTTATGTAAACACTTTCTATTTTCTTTGATACATTTTGACCTTTACATCTCTCTCGCACTATTTCTCTTCTGCTATGCCTTGTACTTGTATTTGTCAGTCCTCCTCTCTCTGTCTTTATGCATGTTCTCTAATCATCTTTATCCTATTTTCTCATTATCTTCCACACTCCTCTAACTCTCTTCTTATTTTTCATACCAGCAGATTCCCTCACAACAATTGTCTTTCTTCTATTTTCCTTTGGTTAAATCCCTTTTCCTTTTCTCCTTCTCTTTATTTATATAGCTATAAGTAATTCCATGTAGTTTCTCTCACCTAATATATAATATCTGTGTTTATTTTTTCTGTTCTTTGTTGTTCTTTGTTCTCGGTCTCCTAACTCTTTATTTTTATTTTTTTCGTTTGATAGTACATTCAAAGCTCTCTATTTATGCCTCTCTCTCTCTCTCTCTCTCTTTCTCTCTCTCTCTCTCTCTCTTACTTTCTTTAATAGCTACCTTATACACCTTTCTCACCCAGAGTCTGTATGTCGTCGTGTTTTCCTTTACTAAATGTCTCTATTCTTATGATGACCTATGGGTCTCTCTCTTTCTCTTACTTTTCTTTCTCTATAGTTTTTTGACTCTCTTGTATCTCTTGTCTATTTCAATTATTTCTTTGTGTCTCTCTCATTCTCTCTCTCTCTCTTTCCCTCTCGTTCTCTTCTACTTTATTTTACGTTCATTCATGTTTACTCTCCCTATAGTTCTCTCATTCTTTCTGTTTCTTTTTGTCTCTCCCATTCTCTTAACTTATTCCTTCTTTGTCTTTTGCTTTTCTGCTATTCTTTGCCCTTCTTCCCTTTTCAATTATTTGCTTCTCCACACTTAAGTCTTTCATGCTAAACACTTGTATGTCCGCCTTTCTTATTAACTCTCAGCTCACCTTCACATATATTTATATCAATTAACTTCATATTTTGTATTTATAGACTTTTCGTTTCTTTTTACTTCCTTAATTGGGCTTTATTATTATAATCATTTCATAATAATGATTAGTGTGATTAAACACCAGCCTGACTAGAATTATTTTTAGTTTTTCCAGTGATTATTTATAATTTTTTGTCAAATCAAAGTGGAATTTGAATGGGAGAGGAGTGGGGATTCGGGAGTGGGGTATGTTTAATTAAGCGGGCCGCCACGGAAATAGCACTTTAAGTGGGCAGTTTCTTGAATGCACTGGGCTGAGGATAGAGTCCGTTAAAATTGCTGGCAATTGGGACGTGCCTGGGCTACCAAAATAATCCCTGGGCTGAGTTCTGGCATGGCCAGGCCATCCGCTTTGCGTGTGATTTAAAAATAATTAAACACGTACGGCGAATAACTGTAATTTTCGTTCAGGCCACACGCGAAGAGGGGCAGGTGGAGGCGATGGGCATGGGAATGGGGATGGAAATTTAAAATTAACATTTTTATTTATTTGAAAAATAACGCTTGGCATCGGCTCATTGGGCATTGGGCAGTTGTTGCGTGCGCATTGAGCATTGAACATGTCCTGGCGACTGTCCTGCCGCATGTCCTGGCTGTGGTGTTGGCTGTTGGCCGGATTGACGCTTTGCTGCGCCGGCAGCGGCTCAAACATTCTGATGATTACCATGGGCGGCACGAAATCGCACAAAATACCCTTCTGGGCATTGGGCCAAGCGCTTATCAAGCGGTGAGTGTCTCCTTACCGTTGCCATTGGGGCAATGATTGGAGCCGGTGTTCTGTGTTCCGTTCGATTCAGTTCTGTTGCGTTGTGTTGTGTTGAGTTGTGTAGTATAGTGTAGTATTGCTAATCCCTGCAGTGGCCATCGGATTACGTTTGTGAATGGCTTTCAAGCGGATTTCCATGTGGATGGACTGGTGGAGGTGACGCCGCAGCGACTCGTTCAATACATACGAAACTATACGGACTGGGATTTGGTGGGCGCACGCTACACGGGCCACGCCCCACTCTCAATGGCCGATGCGATGCGTTATCCAATTGAGGTAACTGCCGTGGCGCCACATCAAAGTGGAGTTACAGCAAAGACACGCACACATCCAGACACACACAGAATCACGTGCACACAGCTATAGTAAAAGGATAAGCGAGTGAGTGGGGGAATGATCGACTAGCAGATACCACCGATCTTCAAGCATCAGTTTAATTTTTCTATTATATAGCATTTCTCTTGTCTAAGATATTTTCCGTGTCTTTAATACCAAATATGAAACTTTTTTGAGCTTTTTACATTCCTGAGAGAAGTTATCCAAAAAAAAAATAGATTTTTATTTTCAGGCATCATAGAGGCATATGCATACCAAATTTGATAACTCTACTGCATATAGTCCTTGAGTTTTATACGTAAGTAACCAAAGTTTCAGGTGTAAAATAATCGAGGAACTGATACTTACGGTCACTTTTGAAAAGTTTTCAGATATCAGAGTATTTAGATCTGGGAGAAGACTTTCATAAGAGATCCACAAAAAGCTTAAAATGATATTCTATAAATGATATAGTAGGTTATATGGTAACTTTAATTTGTCTACTTCGACAGACAGACAGCTAGTATAACTACCAGATGGATAATAACAAGTTGATTACGTACATATTCCTTTCAGTCAATGCATGGATAGTTCGATTTAGATCTACATGCGCGCTTAATTTCGGCTCAACAAGTACATCCTCTCCTATAGCATACACTCTCACCCACTCACTCTACCCACTTGAACACCTGCATACAGGGTATGATAAGCTTGCGGCTGACGTTTATTACTCAATGGTCGACAGGCGTGCAACAGTTTGCTCAACGATCCTGCCACACAACGTCTGCTGGTGAATGGAACCCTGGCTGGACACACCCAATACCAGCTGGCGATTGTGGACGGGGCATATCCGGAGTGCGCGCTGGGCATTGTGCATCGGTTAAACGTAACGGCATTCATCTACATCAATACGGTGGCCTTCTACACCGGAAGCGTCTCGTTGGCCGGCAATCCGGTTGCGTATGCTGTCACGCCTCACGTCTTTGGCACTTGGACACTGCCCATGGACTACTTGCAGCGTGTGGCAAATTGTTTAACTCATGTTATTGCCGATTTGCTGCACTGGGTGAGTATCCGTTGAGTCTGCTCATGTTTACAGACAGCCTATTGGCCTGCACTCCCTCTCCCTCTCCCTCTCTCTCTCTCACTCTCCCCCTCTCTCTCATTGCCATCTCTCTATCTTTCATGCTTTTGCTTGTCTTTTCAACTATGCCCCAGTGGCATGCACGCCGTCTAGCAAACGCATTAATCCTTGCCTTGATTTAAGACCAATTTTGTATGTTTGCCTACACTGCTAGAGATTTGGTTATGCTTTCAAATTTCTCTTCATCAAAAAACTTTGAATGCAATAAATAAAATTGAAAGAGTGTAAACAATAATAGATAATACTTGGATAATATATTTTATCTATATAATTAATGCTTCTCTTCTATTATTCTCGTTATCAATAACAATTTAAGCTTTCAAAGCATTAAGAGCAGACTTAGCTTAGTTTGAGTTCAATTACGAGTAAATTTAAATTTCTTACTTAACTTATTTTAGGCAGCCACCCACTGTATTTTTTCGCTCAGTGTACTTAGCACGTCAAGTGGCAACGAGCGTTGCTCGGACTCACCTGACCATGATTGGCTCCTGATTTATCATGCATCAGCCTGATTAAATGATGCTTAGTGGCCAGTGCCTGTCCAGCTCTCACGCTCTCCATCTCTCTCTCGTTCTCTATCTATCCATCTCCCTCTCCGGCTCTGAGTATGTGGTCTGGGCTAAGCCGTTTCCGCTTTTCAGCTCTGCATGCAGCGTGTGCATCGCCTGCTGCGCCATCATCTCGGCCAGGATGTGCCGCATCCCTATGTGCTGGGCCGTGAGGTTTCGTTCATTCTGCAGAATTCACACCCGAGCGTGCGCTACCCGAGCGCCCACTTGCCCAACGTGGCGGAGGTGGCTTGCTTGCACTGTCGCCGCGCCGCTGTCAATCTGAGCCAGCTGGACGCCGAGCTGTCCCAGTTTATGGAGGCAGCGCCCGACGGCGTTATTTACCTCTCGATGGGCTCCTCGGTCCGCTCGGCACGGCTGCCGGCGAAGCTGTGCGAGCTGTTTGTCGCGGTCTTTGCGCGTCTGCCGCAGCAGCACGTGCTGTGGACGTGGGCGGGCAACGCCGCCGAGCAGCTGCCCCCGCTGCCGGCCAATGTGCTCGTCCGCCCCTGGCTGCCCCAGCAGGACATCCTGGGCCATAGGCGCCTCCGTCTGTTCATTACTCACGGCGGCCTGCTCAGCCAGCACGAGGCCGTCTTCCACGGCGTGCCGCTGCTCGTGCTGCCCGTGTTCTGCGACCACGACGCCAACGCCGCCCAGGCCCAGCGCGACGGCTACGCCAGGCGGCTGCAGCTCGCCCACCTCGACGAGGAGGCGCTCTATTGCGCCATCTACGATGTCCTGCATAATGATGGCTATCGGCGCGCCGTCAGGTATTACAGCTGCCACTTTAATCCGAGCGCATTTCCTTGTTCAAGCCGCCTCCACTTACATTTTAGACAGCGGCGCGCTTTGATCCACGACCAGCTGGCCACGCCCCTGCGGCAGGCCGTCTACTGGACGGAGTATGTGATGCGGCACAAGGGCGCCACCCATCTACGGCATCCCGGCAGGCATATGAGGTACTTGTTTTCGTCCGTCTCTACTAAATGTTCTTTCTTTGTTTTAGGCGTTGCAATTTCAGACTCAATCAACATTTGAGAATTGAGGAACATTTTGAGCAGATTTAATATATAGAGAGGTGGAACCATATTGTGCATCTGACAGTTGTATTATTTGGTCGAATATATGCATTTAATATTGTAAATTACTTAATGATATTAAGAGTATCCTCTCTCTCTCACTCTCTCTCGCTCTTTCTCTCAATTATTCTATCTCTTTTTTTTGTATCTTTTCTATTTATTTATTTACGTTTCTTCTCTCTCTCTCTCTCTCGCTGTCTTTCTCTATCTTTCACTTCTTTTTTTTCTTGTTTTCTGTATCTGTATCTTATTCTCTCTTTTTTTTTCTTCGTCTCTCTGTTCTTTCTTTCTCTTTTTCTCTTCTTTCTTTCTCTTTGTCTTTTTTCTTTCTTTTTCTAACTTCTTTCTGTCTCTCTCTCTCTCTCTAATGTGACCTCTCACTTGTATAATTTTTCATTTTCTGCATTTCTCATTTATGTATTGTATGTCTTTTCTTTTTCCCTCTGTTTCTTTCGCTTTATCATTATTTTTCTCTTTCTCTCTTCTCTCTCACAATCTCTTGATATCTTTTTTGTTTCCCCATTTATCGCTGTATCCTTTACCTTTTTCTGCATAAGTCCTCTTTCTTACTATATCTCTCCTGTCTCATTTTCTTTCTCACTCATTCTCTCTCCCTTTCTCTTTCGTTTCCGTCTTTATCTCTTAATTTGTGTCGTTTTTCTTTTTCTGTATCTGCCCTCTCTTACTATATAATTCCTCTCTCTATCACTCTCTCTCTCTCTCTCTCTCTCTCTCTCTCTCTCTCTCTCTCTTTCTATCTTTCTCTATATTTCTTTTTTTATATAATTTTTTCCCTTTCATTCTTCTTAAAATTGATAACAAATTCAGTTTCTATAGCTACTATTCGCTGGATGTGCTTTGTCTGCTGCTCGTGCTGTTGCTGCTGCTGGTGCAAACCTTGCGAATGCTTTACAAGTATTTAGCTGACAAAATTGGAGCTGAGACGAGAAACAACGAAACAAACAGCTTGAAAATTTAATGAGATCGACCATTTGGGCAGCGCGTAATTCCATTTCGATGTCGATGTCCTGCCGGGAAAGTTGCAGCTGAACTTGGAGCAGCAGCAGCAGCAGCGGCAGTAGAAGTTGGATCTGAAGCTGGAGCTGGAGTTGGAGCTGGAGTTGGAGCTGTGTCTGTGTCTGTGTCTGCAGTTGTTGCTGTCAGCGCTGCATCGTTGTCATATGCTTTTTATGACTTGTCAAAATTTTGCAGAATTGTCATTGTGCAATGAAATATAAATGTCAAGAGATTTTCGAAATTGTGTTTTGCTGTTTCCGCCAAAGCGAGCTGCGTCTTATGCAGCGGAAGCGGAAACGATAATGTTCCACACAATAGCAACAACATAAATGCACACACACATACACTTAACCACACTCACTCACACACACACACACACTCACACATAAGCAGCTAGCGACAGGAGTTTCAACTGAGTCGTTGACAGAGTCTTGCGGCCAGGCTGCACCCCGCGGCGAGTCGCCGCAAACCGAAAGCGAGGCGAACGCCTGCATGACTGGCATCTCACATGCTTATACACTCAGCGAAAACATGCCACAGTTGTCTATTTCAATATATCACCCATCATCAGAGGGAGTGAGCATGCATAATTGGTGCATAACTTGTGATGAAACTCGGCTAATAGAATAGAATTTGAGCACGAAAAGTGGAAAGAAATGCAAATTGTTATAAGGAGCAGGAATATAAAGGTTTTTTTTAGAGTAAAATGACAAAAGGCATAAAATATTAAGATAATAATACGTTATTTATAGCTATGTAGTTGGTAAATATATATATGTAGTCTTTAAACTGTTTAAAATTAATTGAAGAAATATTTTAACAAATAAATACCTTCTCCTGACAATTTAATGTATTTTAATGTAATTTACATACATAATATATAACAAAAACTTGGTCGAAAAAATAGAAGACATAAATATATTTTATATATTTTTCGAAATTGATTGGTTAAAAAAAATCACACAAATTTGTATAGGAATAGTTAGCATTTATTAAACTTGACTCAATAAATAAAACAACTCTTCTACAGGTTCTCTTAACAATTCTTACATAAATCTTCTCTCAGTGTATTGGGCGTGTGCAGGCATAAAGCTCTGCCATTGTTGATAATGTTGTTGTTGTTGTTGTTGTTGTAGTCTTGGTGATTATTTCGAATCAATTGCAAGCAAGCGCAAGAGATTTACCGATCGATTGGGCATGGAAAGCTTTTTGCGTGTGGCTGGCAACAAAGGCAAAGCTCGCATGGCGCGGCGCAAAAGCTTTCGAAACCGGTTAGCGGCTCAAAAGCTGGCGGCGCATGAGGTAAGCAGCACGATCGCCGCGAAGCTAGCGCACAGAAATGAGCGTGAAGACATTGTGAACGGTTCACAGCGGACGACAGCATAGCAAAAGAGAGAGAAAGCAAGTGTAGAGTGAGTCTGAGTGAAAGACAGAGTGAGAGAGAGAGAGAGCTAGAAAGAGTGAGCAAGGGCGATCGCGCGAAAGCATGTGTGTGTGCGTGAAAGAGAGCAACGAGTTTGCAAGTGGAAATTTTAACAATAAAATGCTGTGAAACACAATAAACTCGCCTCAAACTCAAGGCAAAAGCAAAGCGAAAAATCATAAAAAAAAACAAATAAAATAAATTAAATAAATAAATAATTAAAAACAAAAAAAAAAAGAAAATAATTAAATATGCAGCAGGCCAAGCTCGAAGAAAAACAACAAAACTATTTCGACAACATTTGAAAACACAGAAAGAAAAAAACAAGCAAAATCAAAACAGTGAAAGAGATAGAGACAGAGATCGTTCAGCCGTGGCGTGCTAGAGCGAGACAGTGCAAGACTTTCGCAAAGATACAAAAAAGCAAAAAAGAAAGAAAAACAAGAAAATAAATTGCAAAAACAAAAGGGATTCAAATCAACAAGTTGTTGTTTCTCACAGTTCTAATTGACATTACACAAATAACGAATAAAACAAAAGCTGAAAATATGGAGTATGAGAAAATGTTATACCTGACAAACGCCAGCGAGGTGAGTAGCTTCAATAACTGTTTATATAAGAGTTAAAGATGCAAAAGTATCTGACAGATAACCTATATAGATCTCTGGCTGAAAGAAACAGAGAGTCTAAGTATAGGTTTAGTTTCAGATACAAAACTATGTGATAGATATTTGATATTTAACTCAAACTACAGATAAAAAAGTATCTAAAAGTAAATCCATATGGATTTCCAAGTACAGATAATAAAATATATAGAAAGCTTCAGCTACCTCTACAAAAGTATCTATCAGATTGTTTTCATAGAGAGTTGAACTATAGACAATAAAGTATCTTTAAAATAGTCTATAAAGAGTATAAAGAATAGAGATTTGTAGAAACCAAAGTATCTGTACGTTAGTCTACATAGAGAGACTTAGTTACAGATACGAAAGTATCTATTAAATAGTTTTCATTGAGAGTTATAAGGACACAATACAAAAGTATTTATTTTGAAGTTTCTGTAAAGCTTCAGTTACTTATTCAATAGTATCTATAGATATTCTCTATCGAGATCAAGCTACAGATACAAAAGTATCTACCAAATAGTATTATAGAGTAACGAGAGATACAAAAGTATCTAATGGATGGTTTCTGTAAAGCTCTCGCTACAAATACAATAGTATCTATCAAATAGTTTTATAAAGACAGATATGAAAGTATCTATTGGATGGTTTCTGTAAAGCTCTCGAGTACAAAAGTATATGCAGATGTTTTCTATAGAGCTCTCGCCACAGATACAAAAGTATCTGCAGCGTGTGTTCGAGGTAGTGCTCGCCCACTCCAGTGATAACCTATGCACTCGCGCTTATCAACATTGAAAATAGACAAGTGTGTAGCTGCCTGAGCATGTGTGTGTATGTCTGTGTGTGTGTGTGTTTTGTTTGTATGCTCGAATAATTTGCGCAATTGCCCCAAAGCAAATAGGCTGATAATATTTTTGGCAGTTGTTATTAGCGTTAGGCGCTTGCCTGTTGCCCCCTCACACACATACACATACACGCACACATAGACATGCAGAGCTCAAAATTTCAGCCATCATCTGACTTTTAATTAGCAAAAGTAGCAGACACACACACAGATACACATTTGTATACTAAGGTAGCTGTGCTTGTGGCTCTGACAGTAGGCACAAATGAGTGTCACTAGGTGAGAGTCTGCACTGCCTTGCATTGTCTATCATATTGTTGTTGCTGTTGCTGCTACACTTGCCAGTTACATTTTCCATTTGTCTTATGCATTTCGTTTTAATTACAACAACAGCAGCGGAGGCAGCAGCAGCAGCAGCAGTAGCTAGCAGCAGGCATCAAACGCTGGCAGCAACTTTCAAAAGATGCTTTCATTTTGCAAGAAGTGATTCTAAATGATTGTCAACTATGGCATGGCAGCAGCAGCAACAAACAGCAGCAGCAACAACAACAACAACAACAACAGCAGCAACACCAACTAGCTGCAACAATGTCAAGCTGGCATTTCACTCGGAAAGTGCATTCCAATGCAGAAGCAGCAGCGGCAGCATTTGACAGACATACGCACATCAAGAGACGCGCAGCAGTTAGTTTTGTTGGACCTACTTAAGCTCTATATAAGCAATATATATACACACTCATATATATATATGTATATATAGAAAAAAAACTTGTATTTACCATTTTTGATTGATTTGATGGAAATGTGTCTGCTGCTTGGCCAACTCGCTGCTGCTCGTTGCTGACACAGAAGCTGCGCGACTCGCGGCGTCCACATGCCTCATTATATTTATGGACATAATAAAATAAATACTGCAACAATTAAAAATGCAAGCGCTTTCGCAGCGCAGGCAACGGAAAAGCAGAAATGGAAAAGCAAGAAAAGCTGACATGACATAAATATTTGCCGCGCACTTGTAAAACTTTTCACAACTGCAGAATCGCATCGAACCGCATTTTCTAGAGCTCCTCGACCAGGCTAAGACCTGTCCCTTTTGGCCATTTCTGTTGCGGTTTTTTCTTTTTACTTTTTACTTTTTGTTCTTCTAATAATACTCGAAAATCAATCAAACTCATTACACAACGTAATCAGCTTTTGGCTCGGCATTTGGCATATTTTGGGGTGTGGCTGCCAGCGACAACACCATTGCAATTGCTAACCACCATGCGAAATTGTTGTCTCTACACTGAGCGAAAAAAATGGGTGTGTGATTGATGGCATACTATGTTGACTAAGAGCTAATGGATTAGCTGGGTGTTTATTAACTTAATTTTGTTTGAATGACTTTTTTTTAGTTTTTGTTTTAAATACAAGAAACTTAAAGTAAGTTTAGTTTAAAAATTTAAAATATTAGAACTTTAAATGAAGTATTTAAGAGATGGGAAAATAGACTATAGACATAGTAAGAAAATTAGCAGTAATCTAAAAAGATTTTAATCTTAGTTCTATTCCTATTATAAAATATACATTTATAATGTATCGTTTTCAGTTTCAGTATTTATCTTCAAGATATTCTTAGTTGAAGCAGCGAGAACTCTCAGATTTATCGGTTGATTATTTCCCTGAGTGCATCGATTGTGGCTGCCGCTCGATTTGCGTTGCAAGCATTCGCAAATCGCGCAAATGTCGCCTGGCTCTTATGCAAATTGAAATGAGTTGCCTGAGTCAACTGAATTGGCTGAGCTGGCGCAATGTCTTTTCCACAGAATAATTGTGAATGCGTGCATTGCATAATGAGCAGCAGAAGCCGAAGTAGAAGCAGCAGCAGAAGACGTCGGCCATCAGCCCATCAGCCATCAACAGGCCAAGCCAGCGGGCCAAGAGTCTGACAGAGTTCAGTGCCTAGACATTGGGCTGGGCACTTCAGCTATGAGTGTGTCAGCTTGTGGGTGTGTGAATGTGTGTAGGTGTGCGTGTGTGTGAGTGTGGTTACAATGCTCTCTGGTTAGGCGTGTACTGCTGCGTGAGCTGTCTAAATAGCTCTGGGAATGTTTAAGGCCTGCTTCAAGATAAAATTGAATTGTGCTTCAATTTGCTTCATTTTCCTAATGAGCCTGACAGTTTCATCAAGTTGTAACTTATGTTGGTGCCTGGCTCAATGACTATGGCCTATCATTTCTGACTAACTTATGAGGAAATTTAGTTGAGTGACTTAACTAAGCAATAGGCTTATATAAGGTATAGAATACAAGCCTGAATCAGACTTGTCTTTTATTTGTATTTGAAATTAGCATTGTTGTGTGTGTGTGTGTTGAGTTCTTTATAGAACTGGAAGGTGCCTCATTATCTCGCATTTTGAAGTTTATATAAAGTATTTGAGATATCTTTTGTTGAACTCTAACCAACTTTTTCTTATATTTCTATTATTTATTTTTATTTAAATTTTGTTTGTTTACTGAACTGAATTGTCGCTCACAATAATTTTCAAAGCTAGCTCTATGTTTGAGCAATTCCAATGTAACCAAGAGCTAAAGACACATCTTTAAGCCTACTCTAGTCAACTATTAGTTTCAACTAATCAAAAGACTTTGATTTGGACATCATTTTTGTGAAATATATGTAAATTCATTTAATAAATAATAAAATTAGAATTTGTCATAGATATGCTTTTCGATACATATCAACTTGAATATTCATGTTGTTCGTTTGAAGTCTTGTTGCTAGATTCTGATAGCATCTAGCCCAAAATTTAAATGTATCAATCAAAGCCAAAGTCAGAGTCGAAGTCAGAGTCAAAGTCATAGTCAGAGTCGTAGTCAGAGTTGTAGTCACAGTCATAGTCAAAGTCTTCATCATAGTCATCATCATAGTCTAATATGCATAAAGTTAGTCTCTCGTAAGAGCTTCAATGCAAAATATTCTTTAGAGTGTAAAGACCTTTCATAAATATGCCAAATAACAGCTAATCAGAGAATCTATTGGAACTCAGCTTTCAAACGCCATTCCGTTTCACATTCCTTATCAGCGCTGGCTGGTTGCCTTGTAAGCTGAGTCAGCTAAGGCTAGACAATTCCAGTTAGCAAAAGCTCGAATTTCCGAGTTGGCATTCTAATTGGAAAAGTGCAACTGAAACAGAAATGTGTGCAACCTTTAGCAATAACCCGGAACAATTGACATATTATTCAGTTTGCTACAGTTCTGCAAAGATTTGCATTAGGCATTTGCATAAACAGACAGAGAAAAGAGATGGACGGACGGACTGCAATATGCTACGATCTGAGCTATATATACATATATATATATATCTATGTCTATGGTGCAGAAGTTAACTTAGATCTGCCTTAGCGCGGTGTCAGAAATATTTCACCTTGCAATTTATTGTGGCATGAAATGTCGACAATTAAATGCAATGCAAACGAACATAAACACAAAACTGCGCCGTCACGAACTGCGATCTATTCGCAACTAAAAAAAAATCATACAACAAATGAAAAATAAAAAAAAAATAATTAACGAGCGATGTAAAAATAAGCAGAAATAAGTCTTGTCGCTGTGACAGCTTAGCCCACGCACACAAGCATCTACGAGTACGTTGTGTATCTGTATCTATAGCTGTAGCTGTAGCTGTATCTGTAGCTGTTGCTGTGTATCTGAGCGTGTATCTATGTGGATTTTGTGCACTTATGCTCTAGCCTCTTGTTGGCTTCTACTCTAGCCATAATGCGATTAGAATAGATTACACAGACAATTGTCGCGACTCTGTCAGTCAGTCAGCTAGCCAGTCAGGCAGTTAGTCGATTTGAACACCTGAGCACCGTGTGCTGCCATGCATTTGCATAGTTTGTTTTATTTAGTTCAAGTTATACAAAATATAAATTAATTTAAATAACACTTGGCCATAATTCAACATCAACTTGGTCATGGCAGCTAAGTAGCTCTCAAGGCTGTCGCTGCTGCTGCAATTGCAACTGGCTACCCTTCACTTTGCTTGAGCTGGGTGGCACTTGGGGGGGTAACCTTTTGTCTCACACACTCACACTCACATACATACACACAGTCGCCCCAAGGCTGGCAAAATGGTTTCTTTGTGCTCGGCCTGGGCGCGCCCTGTGTAGAGCCGCGCTTAATTTATTTATATAGATCGTGCGCTTGCCTTAGGCGTTGTCCATTTCATATGCTATCAGCTTCAGTAACAACAAATAATAAAAAAAAAACAACTAAAAAACAAACAATATGTTGATCAACTACTAGATATCCTAGGTTGAGAGCTACTTCATTCGAGAGAGTATTTCGAATATTAAGTATATTTATTAATCTTATGATATGATCATGAAGACTATTCAAGTTTAAAATTAATATTTGTCCATAAATGATTCTCGTTCTGACCTACTATACAAACTTGACTTCAACTGCTCGTTTGGAGATGTTTTTAAACTAGATATGTAAAAAGTTGATAACAGATATCTACCACTTTCAATAGTATCTATAGGGCATTAAAAACTTAAAAGCAGGCTAGAAAATATACACACACACTCACTCACACACACACAAGCACAGCAAGCTGGGTATAAATGCTGGCTCAGTTGTCTATTCGCAGTTCTTGCTTTTGGCGGGTTCTTTGGGCCAAAAAGTTGTTATCTGATCGTCGCTTTATTAAAGCTTTTGTCGTTCTGCCAAACTTGATTTGATTATTAGGCTAGCACACGCACTCATACACACACACACACTCACACTCTCACACACTCTCACACACTCTTGCACACCTTTGCCACATTCTTGTCTCGGAATTGTTCTAATGAATTTTAACTATTCGATTGTTTTTTTTGCTTTACGTCAAAAAGATTCAGACAAATTGTTCAAACTTGTTTCTGAGCATATTTTGCTATTATTATTGCTCAATATTGTGATTGTTGCTAATTTCTTAGGCAATATATGTATGGCTATAAATATATTTAGTAAAATATTCTGAAGGTAGCCGAGAAATGTAATCAACAAAAATTGAAATTTTATGCTGTGGCAGCTCGTGTGATGCTCCGAATCTGTGGCCTACGCTCACTTCTTCAATATTTACATTTTGATATTGTTTTTCTATTGCTTAAAGCACACACACACATGTGTGTGTGTGTGTGTTTGGCTTTGAACATGACTCAGTTATGATTTCATTTTGTTTTTGTCAGATTTTTGCTGGACTACTTTAAGATTTTAATCAGCTGAACTGAAGCATTTAACTGCAGAAGATTTAAAGCAAACACTTTATGATAAATATTTCAGCGTCAGCCCATAAAAATCTTATAAAAATATTATTTGCTTTTGATATATGCGAAACGAATTCATGTGCTTTCATAAGTGGACTTATCTCTAAGTGATTGTTTTGAATTATTATGCCTTAGTCGTCTTTATTCTCTTCCTCAGTCATATGTTCGCAGTACATAAAGTCGTATGCATTCAAAATTTAATAAAGCAACTTTGAAGTTCTTTTTGTTTGGCAAATTTGTGAGCTTACGAGCAGCTTAGCTTTTGGCAACAATTTTAGTTAACAAGAGTGGTAAATTTATTTAATTTTTATAAAAATTGTTACTTAAAGACATTCCCATTAATCCTTTTTGGGACAATAGGCATAAGCTATTGTTGCTTGACTAAGACATACCCCGAATACAGTGTAGAGCTATTATAATCTTCTTTTATATATGTTTTTATAGAACTGTATACTCAAACATACGCACGCGCCTCGCTTACTGCGCACTTCATGAAGCACAGCCTTGACAAATAAGTTCTTTAATAACTTCACTTCTAGTTGAACGATTGTTATGATGCTTTCAGTGCTTGAAGTCGATATTTATTGATTAATTAAATGAATGGAGATATCGACACAGTATATGATGATTGTCTATAGTATACCAATGGTTAACGCCTGATAATAAGAAAATGAGATGTGATATCGGTTGAATGATAGTCAGGCATAGTGTACTAATCGATATTGATTGATAGGAAGAAATTGATTTGTGATATCGGAGAAATATAAGAGAATTAAGTTTAGTATTGAATCGATATTAATCGATATAACATAAAATGAGATGAGATATCAGCGAAAAATGTGATAATCAAGTATCGATATTGATCGATAGCAAAAAATTATTATGACTTATCGAAAAAAATGACGATAGTCATGTAAAGTGTGTAAGAATATATATATATTTAAGATATCAAGTTTCTAGCTTTTGTAGTTAAACGTTCATATGGATGAAAAGACAGATCCATCGATAGATGAACAGAATGAACTCAATACGACTGTATCTCTCGATAAGCCACATATACTCTTTTACCTATTACACTCAATTCGAATAAGTTAAAGTATTTATATCCATATGGAATGCTTTGAAGGTATATATAGAATATTTATATAAACAATGCTCTTCAACAGCACGTGTTGGCAGACAATGCTCAGCTATAATCACCAATAATTCTTATGTCATATCTCAAATAGCCTTTCAGCTGACCAAAAAAACTTCATATATTTATCCGACAAGAAAGACAATAATTGACCCCATTAAATCCAATTCCACTTAAATAGGAAATCCCCTCAAAAATCACTACTTAGCCCATTAAATATGCACAAGCCTTGCTTTTTCAATCTTAAAACCGATTCAACTATCGCATCAGAGCTTAATTACAACTCACAATTGGTCTGCAGATGTTATTTTTTTATATTTTTGTACTTTTTGTGTGTTTATCTTGATGTGGCTCCTTTGTGGATGGCTATAAAAATAGACCTGTCATTTAAATGGATCTATTAAAAAATTTGTGGTCTTTTCTAAAAATACTCGCACGGGGCGTTAACAGAAATAACTACCTGATTGCCATTTTGTCAGTTCAATTCGCATACGCAGCTCAATTGCTGTTGTGGTTAAAATGTTTGTGCTTCGTGCTATTTCGGTTTCGATGTGGGATACTCGCTCAAGAATGTAATGGGGTATATTGGTGGGCAATGAAAGGTAGAGTCTTTGGAGTAGGTTGCTTATGCAGCAGGTAGCTCTCTGAACAGTATATAAAAGAATTTAAATATTTTTGAATGTAATTTTATTTTTAGGGTAACCATATTTTACCATATTATTAATAAATGAATAAGATAAGTTAGTAAAATGTTGGCTCAAACTTTTTCCTCATAATTAATCAGCTTCAACTCTTATCTGTCACTTTATTCAACCCTTTTGTTCTTGTCGGGTATTAGGCCGTCGTGCATAGCCAACTGCAACGGACTTAATTGTTTTTGTGTTTTGTTTTGTTTTGGCCCATTGTTGTGCCAACTTTGACACCCAAGCCGCTGGCTGTTTAGAATTTGTCGGCGCTTTGTGTGTCGCTCTCTCTCTCTCTCTCTCCCTCTCTTTCTATATCGCTCTCACTATCTCTGTCGCTCGATTGTAGAACAGGAACAAGAACAAGCATATCATGTTATTTTTCAAATTACCAATTTGTGACGTTTATTGTGGGTGATATACGATATAATACACACATACACACACGCACTCATACACACCTCTCCATATACGTGTGTGTGTGGCTTTATTTAAATCTGAGCCGATGGCTTTATTGACAGCCCTGTCTCATGTCAGAGCTGCCAATGAAATATGGTTCCGAGCAATTGGCTAAATGCGGCACAAAAAAGCCTTTTGTTCGACGCAGACATTGTAATAAAATTTCGTATTTGTAGGCTATTGGAAACTCCGTCAGAGTTCTGTTCAGAGCTTGTTCACATTGTTATTGCCGTTGCCATTGCACAGATAGATTTAATTAAAAAATTGTACAAAGTCTGTTGGCGCAGTACGTTGCCAGCAGGAAATGTGAAACGGAATAACCCAAATGATCTAATTGCCGCTGCTATCCAAGACAATCGCTCTCTCCCTCTCTCACTATCTGGAGGATGTGGGCATTGTCTCGCCGGCGACGCTCGCCTGCTAATGGATAATGGACGAAACTTGAATAAATCGATACATTTATTTTAAATAAATCTGAAACTCTGTTCAAAATGTAAATGAAACGGGTATACGTATAAAGATAATCAATTTGAGAACAGAGAAAGAGCCAGAGCAGCATTTGTTGTATCTACTTCATTGAATTCAGTGAATTTAAGTAATAGAACAGAAATCACATATATACAATCCTCCTCATTGACTCCCAATCAGCGTACAGGAAGCTTAGCATTCCTAAGACGCTCCTATAAGAGTTTTTCTTTTTAGCTCATTTATCCTTGCCACTGTATATATATGTATTTATACTATCAATATTTAATGAAGCTTAGAGACTTGCTAAGAGAAGCCTGATCATCAACTGGGGAGTTCAGGAGATCTGATTTCTGCAATTTTTATATTCTTTTCTATATTTCTTCAATACTCTAAACGACAGTATTAAGGCTTATACAAACCTATAAAAGTTAAATACAAGAAATTGATCTGTAATAGGAGCTTGTTTAAGACGAACTAAACAAACCTTATCATCTCTGAAATCTATATATTTTGTATGTAGGTATTTTATATCTCTTTTGATTGCATTAAAACTCAGAACAGCAAATATATATATTTTTTTTTGTTTATAATTTTTTAATATGAATTTTCGATCAATTTATCAAAAGAATTTATTGCCTTTAATTGATTGAAGTCGATTTCGCTGTGTGCTGCTGCCACATTTCTCTAATAACCAATTAAGGACTTTTGAAATGCTTCTAATTTTATACAATTTATGACATCAGTTGAATCGAAAAGAGTATTGCTGAGGGCCATAAAGACGCAGAGAACAAATGTTGGCAGCAGGCTGAGCGAGGGGAGGCTGAGTGTTTATGGTCTATAAATAGCTGCGATTGGCTGATATACAACGCCCCACAGGCCCGCCCCCGCAGCCGCCCCGCCCCACCCTGTCGAAATGCACTGTGTTTAGCACTGTTTAGCAGATTTAATGGGATTTTTATTGAGTCACTTACGGCTTATGGCCGCGAGCAGCTGCGAGCCTGTTGAATCACTTGGCGTTTCGTAGTCCAGTTTGTGGAGCCGTGGAATGCCGGGTGAAGCACCCTTCGTAGGCCTACGATTAGGGCTAGGGTCGAGGGGGCGGGGCGCAAAAAACCACCTAAGAGCCAACTACACAATGTTTGAGCTAAGTTTTTAGCGCTAACAATTAACAGCTAGCAGTGAAAAGCTAACACTGAAAATCACTCATACGCCCGGTGCGCCAGCAATTAAAACATAAAAATTGTATTAACATCGTGACTGGCTGGAAAGAAAATATAAAAAATAAATAAATAAATGGCCAAAGCGACGACGTCAATATCGTATTGGCATTGCATGGTTAGAACTAGTCACGCCCCCCTCCGCATGCCCCGCCGCCCCTCTGCCCCTCTGCCTCCGCCCGCTGACGTCGAACAAACCCAAACACAAACGCAAACACCCTCAGCGTGTCGATCTCTTTGGCTCTGAGTTGAAACTGCAAATCGGAAAATCCAGAATGAGCTGTTAAATTAATAATAAGCGCACAGCTCACACACACAGACACACATACATACAGTCACTCATGTATGTATTCGCCCCTGTGCCACCCGCCTGGAGCATGGGCCACTGCTGTGAGCTTAATGAAAAACCAGTTTACCAACATTCAGCATTCACTCAGAGGCAAAAATCGTAGATGTTAAACTATAAAAAAAGAATGAAAAATAAAAAAAAATAAAGGAGCAAGCGAACAATTTATATTTATTGCAGTACAGCAATTAAAACAGGTAGAAATCGAGTGTATATATAGAGTATGTGTGGTATGTGTAACTGGCTGGAATGCTCTAGAGAATGCCGTGGGATAGTGCAGTGTCTATGGCTGAGAGACACCCTGTACTCCAGTTAACATGTGGCTTGCATCAGAAGTGAGAATTGATTGTGTGTATAATAATGGAGTAGGTGTAACAAGCTTTGATCTAGATATATTGGAATTGACTTATAATAGAGTGTATGTCTGCTTAAGAGACTTTAAATACTTGGGCACGGGCACCCTGTACACTTTTGTAGAGTGTAACTGAACTTTGAGCTAGATACAATTCACTTGGAATTCACTTCTACGAATTAGAGATAATGTGTGCTTTGCATATGCACCCTGTATATTTGACTTGTAGCTCAAGTAGGTATCGAGTGCATTTGTGCAGTAAAGTAGGTGTACATAGCGAGAATTCTTGAGAGAATACCTTGAGCTAAAGTGGAAAGATATGTTCTATTCGCCTCAGAGACACCTTCTATATATACATCACATACTGGAGTTAGAGTCGAGTGTGCAAGTATGATATTTATATGGAAATGGCTTGATGGCTAAAGTCATTATGTTAGAATGGGCTTGTCTGTCTAGGAGAAACACTCAGTATTAAAGGAATTCTATTTTAAACAGCGGTAGGAATCAAGTTTGTTTATAGTTACTAATGATTTAATCTTTATTAAGTATAGGTAATCTTGTATATAGACACCCTGTATATAGTCAGGCACAACTATATGCCCTGTATTTTTATTAATTATTTGTTATGCCCAATAAATACTCCACAATCGAATATAAAATACTTGACATAAGAAGTTTCCCTATTAGACACCCTGTTCTTTTAATGAACTGAAATGAAACTTGCTTTCAAATTTCACTTTAGAATATTTTTTCCTGATCCTTATCAACAGGTTACTCAACCCAATTCCAAAATGTATTTTCCCCTACGAATAAATGTAATTAAAATGAAAACTCTAAAAAGGGAATATACATTGTTCGATCTGAAAATCTACAAAAGCAATTTGCGTTTCTGGGCGATGTGATGCGATGCGATGCGATGCGAGGGGCGCACCACTGAGAAATAGTTTGATTTGGATCTCGCGTCATTGTTTGCTGCTCGTATAAGTGAGGCGAAAAATAAAAAAAGCACATGATTCTCATTGTTGTTATTAGTTTAGGCTCAAATGGCAGTCCCTGTACAGCACCCCACGGCTTGGCTCGGCTCGGCTCGACTCATTCACGGCGGCCCTCTTGAGTTTAAGAGCTGAGAGCGATGTTGTTGTCTCATTTGGGCTTTGGGTTTTTTTATCATTTAATATTTTGCATTTGTGACGTCACAGTCCATGAGGTCGCCGGGGCCGTTGAATTGATAAATGTGAAAATCGATGCGATTTTGAGCTTAGTACAGATCTTGCTGTTGTCGGAAGAGCGCCGCAAAAACGCTTTGGAAACTTAAGGTTAACACAAAAGAAAACAAACCGAAACTAAAGCAAAAACTAAGCCACATTTTTAGGGCAGGTAGGTGCCAGAGCCAGCCAGTTTATAAATTAGAAAGGCAACAAAAAATACAAAAAAATACAAAAAATACGAAAAATTAAAATCAACTTTAAGTCGCGGCGTTAAACGTGCTAATTAAACAGTGGCTCAATTTGAGCAATATATAATTTTTGATTAAGGCCCAATTAGCGGGCCATTTGGAGTCTGGAATGTGGCGCCCTAAAACTAACCGAGTTCGTTGTTCGCCTTTGCAGATGCCGCACAGCTGTAGCACCCAGTTCAAGCTCGCCGCAGAACAGTTCCAGACGGACTCCTATGCGGCCTACGCCTATGCGGACAACTTCGACCTGTCGCTGCTACCGGAGGACGCGGGCATACCCACCACAGTCTACCAGTACAACGCGCCGCAGATCAAAATCGAAAGCGCCTGGGAGCAGCAGGAGCAGCCAGTGAGTGCTTCATATGCTCCAGTCAGCTCCAGCTCCAGCCATCAGCTGATACCGCCGCCCGCCTATCCGCACAGCGCTTATCCCTCGCCGCAGTCGAGTCCGCAGCAGTCGGAGTTCGCCTCGTTCAAGTACGACTGCCTGAGCAGCCCCTGCCCCTCGCTGGACGCGAGCAGCATCAAGCAGGAGCTGCACATTTTGCCACCCTCTCCACCCGAGTCCAACTGCGAAACGCCCTCGCCGCGCAGCGACAGCTCTAGCAGCAGCAGCGGCAGCATCAAGGCGGAGCCACTGGATGCCGAGTTGGAGAGCTATATAGATTTGAACACGCTGCAGCAGCAGCTGCTGGACACCAAGCCCAGCCACCAGGCGCTGCGCGAGTGCCTCGAGGACACGACGTTCCAGCGCAAGCACAACCTGAAGCCCCTGGCGCTGGAGTCCTTCATCGGCGGGCTAGCAGAGGTGCGAGGCGACTTTGAGCCAGTCATTTCTCTGGCGCTGGAGCATGCCAAGCGCGAGGCGGACGCCATATGCGCACAGCTGCAGATATCGCAGGGTGAGTAGAGACAAAGGGACAGAGAGAGAGAGAGAGAGAGAGAGAGAGAGAGATTGTGACTAATCTTGTTCCTTTGCTTTGGCCTACAGATCCCAATGCCTGGACGTCTGCCCAGGTACACGCATGGCTACGATCCACCTTGGCACAGTTCAAGCTGCCGCCGGCTGACAACTTGGAGCTGCAGTTCAGCGAAGATGGCGCCGCGCTAGCATTACTCAGCGAGGAGGAATTCCAGCGACGATTGCCCGAGGTAAGCAGCACGCTCCACTCTCAATTCACTGTGACTTACCCAACGACCGAGTATTACAAAATCGAGGGTAGCTAATAAGCATAATACAAGAAGAGCAGACAATGCAAATGCCAAAAGCAAAAGCAAAAGCAAAAGCAAGAGGCAGAGACCAGAAAGCAAAACGAAGCCAAACAAAATACCAATCAATGCGATTGAATTGAATTTCGCGTACGAACTTGGTTTTTAGGTGAGAAAACATAGAGAGAGGGAGAGAGAGGAGGAGAGAGTGGGAGAGAAACACTTGATATGAAAGACAAAAAAACAAAACAAGTTTCGTAACTTCGAGTTGACGTCATGGCCCAGGCTCGACCAAATCGGAAAGCAAACCTGTTGCCAACAATTAGGCAAAAAAAAAAACAACAACAGAAACAAAAACTAAATAAATAATATTGTGGCTTGCGGCATCCAAAAACTACTCCAAATGCGCTCCCCCAGCCAGCGGAGAGGCGAGCTCAGCTCAGCACTTTGCCAAAAATATCGAAATGATTACATTTGCCATATCAAATGATTGCGACGCATCGGAGTTTGTTTTGAGTGCAGCCGAATGAAAACAAAAGACTGAAGCAACGAACGCGACGCACACCGAACGACAGAGAGAGAGAGAGAGGGAGAGAGAGAGAGAGTGGAAGAGTGGGAGTGGGAAGACAGAGAGAGAGGGAGGTGGGGAGAATACGAAATTAGTAACCGTGGTCATGGCTGTAAAGGTGAAAGAATGTGTGAAGGTTGTTTGGTGAAACTGCAAAAGCATTCGCTTGATTACGAGCCACCGTCTCGGACTCTGTCCCAGTGCACAGTGGGGCGAATTCGATAAGTAGTGGGGTATCAAATTTGGCTGGAAAAGAGAGAGGCAGCTTAGGGGAGATTGCTTTTGTGTTCCTCTTTTGATTTTGATTTAAATGTGAATATTACATATGATATGATTGCTATAAAGGACTTGTAATAATATGTATACATTTTTTTGGAAAATTTATAGAGATTATAATTTATTAGTATGGGGTACAAGTTGAGTGTAGAAAAATATTTTAAATTGAACGGAGTATAGAAATAATAATATGTCTTATCTAAAGTATTAAATCTTTGAAGTTTCATCTAAATATTTCACAAGAAAATAAGTTTGCATACAGATATTTGATTTGATTGTGTACTACTTTGCTCCACTGTGCACTGCGGCAGCTATAGGTACAGCCACAGCTCAGATGACAGTGGAGACGACGCGACGTCGCGACGGCAACAGCAACGGCAACGGCAATTGAATTGAGCCAACGACCAGCAACGACATTGCAAGGTGAAAGTAAGTCGCAGCGGTTGTCGTTGTTGTTATTGTTGTTGTTGCTTTTGGTGTTGTTTGCCACTTGCTGTGTTGTTGTTGTTGTTGTTGTTGTTGCTGTTGGTGTTGCTGTCGTTGTTGCTGCTGCAACTGCAGACAGCGCACGATTTATGCGAGCAGTTAGCAGTTAGAATTTGAATTGATATGTGCCGTCTAGATTGGTCAGCTTTGGTGGGAGAGATAAAGAGACAGAGAGACAGTGAGACAGCGAGAGAGATTGAGATTTATGTGAGATGTGCGCTGGGCTCAATCGATATTCATCCGAGTGGTACGCTTTCTTCTTTCTCTCTTCTAGAGCGGCAGCACGCTGCACGCACAGCTGGAGATATGGAAGATGGCCTATGCAGATCAGCTGGGCAACGAAATGGAGGCCACAGCGCCAGTCGGTAACGATGCGCTGTGGGGCTATCAGGCGCCCAATGTGGAGCAGGACGAAAGCGAAGGTGAGTGGCCAAAGAAAGTTGATGCAGAGATAAGTCTAACTCGAGCCGATCTTCACCCGACAGATGATGAGGACATGGAGCCGCCTGTGCTGGCAGCCACGCCCACTTCCACACCAGCCACACCAGCCAAGCGCTCGGGCGGCACACGCAACGGCGGCAGCTCCCACATTCACCTGTGGCAATTCCTCAAGGAGTTGCTGGCAGCGCCGCAGGTGAACGGCACGGCCATACGCTGGATCGATCGCAGCAAGGGCATCTTCAAGATCGAGGATTCGGTGCGCGTGGCCAAGCTGTGGGGCAGGCGCAAGAACCGCCCGGCCATGAACTACGACAAGCTCTCGCGCTCCATACGCCAGTACTACAAGAAGGGCATCATGAAGAAGACGGAGCGTTCGCAGCGTCTGGTCTATCAGTTCTGCCAGCCGTATCACCAGTGAACCAGTGGAACCAGTTCCATTTAACTAGTTCTAAGCGTATTTATTTTGGTAGTCGTAAGCCCGTAACCCCACCAACCAGCACAAACTTTGCCCCGCAACTATGCTCGACTAGGTCACAGAGTCTAGCGAGTGTTAGTGCCTGTACATATATATCTGTATCCATATCTCACTCTATATGTATATCTATATACATATATATTTAAGTCTAGCTCCGTTTAGGCACGAAGGTAAGTTCGTGCGCCTAAGTTCGACTCGTCGTGAGTTCGTCTCTAGTTGTTTAGGCTCAAGCCAAAGGCAGCTGGCGAAGGTAAGTTCGCCCTGTCGCGGCTTTAAGTTAACTCTCAATCAATCAATCAAGTTTTTATATTGCAAGTGGGCGTGGCAGCTAACTGCATATGTTTGACTTACCGGCGACATCTTTATTCAAATGTTGACTCGGCCAGTGTTTGCGCTCGTCACGATTTCCCCTCGCCTCGAGCCCTGTTTGGGGTTTGTTTTGTTGGCGTGTGCCAGTCCGCTCCGGCTGCTGGGCACACATAAGACCAGCACAAGCCCGGGCAGGGGCGCAAGGGGCGTGGCAATGGGGGCCGAACAGTACTGGGCAGAGCAGCAGCTGAAGGTGTTGCGGTAATTTTAGGAACCATATATCTATGATATATCAAAAGTAAGTTCTATGAACAACAAAACAAACGAACAATTTGTAACGAATATGAATTAGTGAATAAGGGATATGAATATGAATATAATTTATAAACAGACAATACAATATCTGAAATAAATAATATATATAAAATAATAATATGAGAATGACTATGTATATTCGATATATGAATATGAATACTACAATGAATATTTATATACATAGGTATAAATATGCATGTTAAGTATTTGTATTCATTTCATGTGTGAGTAAGAATATTATTATGTATATGAGTATAAATATGAATATAAATATATGAGCATACATACATATGAATATGAGTATGAGTATGAGTATACATATAAATATGAATATGCATACTCATATACGTAAACATGAGCATTTATATTGAATATGATTATGAATATGAATATGAACATACATTTTTATATTCATCTGCATATACATACATAGATGAGTACTTGTATTGAATATGTATGTGACTATGAATATGAATATGAATATGAATATGAATATAAATATGAATATATATATGAATATGAATACGAATATGAACATTAGATTTTATATTCATCTGCATATACATACATAGATGAGTACTTATATTGAATATGAATATGAATATGAATGTAAATATGAATATGAGTATGAGTATAAATATCAATATGAAATATCGAGTAAAAATACAAATTTGAATGCAAATATAAATATGAATATGATGATGAATATGAATATAAATATGAATATTTAAATGAATATGAATAACAAAGTTGAATTGTGAATAACCAATAACAAAAATCGAATAACGAATAATGTTATACAAATAATTATCAATGGATAGATTATAATGAATAGTGAATAAGAAATAATGAATAATGAATCATTTTATATGCCAAGTTTTTAATCTTCTTTTTGATTTAGTTGTAAAATTCTTGAAAATTTTTTCTCTTCTCCAAACGAAAAGTTAAAAAATTTTCGACCATATTTTCCCCAATTTTCAGAGTGTTTTCCCTCAATTAATCTTAATTTATTTTTGTTTTAAGCGGTGTTGGTTCAATTACTGTGCGTGTGTGAGTGTGAGTGTGTGAGTGTTTTGTGTTAGGCAGTTAATTTTATTATTTATTCTCGGTTAATATTTAAACAAAAGTCAATTGTTATGCGTTTTAATTATTTATGTTTTGTATTGCGCAATTTGCAATTGCGACTGCAATTTGCATAGCTTGCGGCTTGGCTTATTTGTTTTGTTCAATAATTTTTTGTGTGTTTGCAATGTTTATCACATTATTGTGGACACATTCAATTTATTCACATGGTTTAAATGCAAATTTGCATAGACATAGATAAATACACTTAGTTATAGATACAATTATAATGATATTGTTTTACTGCACACGATTTGCGTTCAATGTTTTATCGATTAAGATTTTAATTTTTATTATTATTCTACGCATATGCAACATTTATTTATTTATTTATTTAACTAACATATTGTCATGCTCAAATACTATATTTACCGAAAAATAAATATTTAAAATAAAATGAAAGAGTAATTTATTGAATTTGTCAGATATTTAGGGATGGAGTTGGACCTATATCTACTACTACTAAGACTAATAGAGATATTTAACTTTTATAATAATCCAATCTTGAAATTATAGTTGTACTTTATTTTCCTTTAGAAATGGAACTGGACCTATATCTACCACTAGTACTATGACTATAAGAGCTATTCAATTTATTTTATTCGTCAATCTTTCAATTTTAGTTTTATTTGATTTTCATGGAAATCCTCTCACACCTGCATTTCAAATTAAAGCTCACCTTAGCAGAGTTGTCCTTTTTTTTAAATCTTGTTTGTCCAGGGTATAATAAGGATTTGCACTGTTAATGAATACAAAAAATTCTTTAAAGCGCTTGTAAAGCGCCTTTTTAAATTCAAATGCCTTTTGAAATGGAACATATTTAACAGCTAGGCGAGGGGTGCTTTAGAAGTTATGAAAGAGGGGTAGTCAAAACTATTTTTGATTTAGAACAAAAAATTATTATTTGGAAGAGTTTGGTCTTACAAAAGAGACCAAAGGGATGGGTAAGCTCTGAAAATAGATCAAATTTTTAGAGAGTTCTAGTGTTGTAAAATAAATTTTACAGTATATATATAAGCTTTGTATTTATTTGTCTAAAGTTGCCAACATTATAGGGTTGTTCTTAAATGTTTTATATATATTGTTATTTATTTTATTTTTTTTATATTTTTATTTAATATTTCCTCTCTCTAGTCAAATATTAGTTCTAACTGTTTGATTCAAGTTACAAAATTTCTTTGGCAAACCCTTCATTTCATTTCAAGAACTCGCTGCGACAACTCTGCTGGACACCCTCGTTTACAGTTCATGTGCTGTAAAAGCTTTTTAGATTGCCTTGTCAGTCAGTGCGGGGCATTGCACTCGTGTGTGACCGTTAGCAGAGACGATTTTCATGCAGGCAGCGCATTTTCAATCAACTATTTTCAATGCTATTTGCGCTAACAACGCTTCGATACACAGAGTGGGCGTGGACAAGGGAGGGTCGGTGGGACGGTGGGGCGGTGGGGCGGTGGCTCTGGGGCTCTGTGACATGTGGCAAAAGGAAGCACAAATAAATAGACAGCACGATGCGAGCGTAGATGTTGCTATCCATATGCATTCGGATTGATAGTTTGATCCGAAATGATATCTCCTGCTCATTACAAATTATGTGGCTTAGGCCAGCAAATATTTTGCTGTAGGTATTTGTATATGAATTCGCCTGGCCTTGGCTAAGATTATTTTAATGCGCTCCACTGAGTTTATCGTCTTTGTTGTCCTCATGCTGAGGCTGCGGCTGAGCCTGAGCCTGAGGCTGTGGCTGGGGCTGTGGCTGCTGCTGCTGCGGCGGATGCGGATGCCCGGCAGTGTATCGCAGCCGGGAGGGCTGCTTCATTTAAATACTAAATCGAATTAAATGCCATCAAGTGGAAAATTCCCAAAAGCAATAAATTTATTGCTTGCTGCACAAACGTCCACGATCACGCCCAGGGACGGCCATGTGCCGCCTGTCTGCTCTCACTTTTCCTTTCTTTTCCTTCCAGTACGTTCCGGCCTTATATAGTGCTTGTACAATATTTGCATTATAGCTTATAGACGGTCTGAAGAGCTGACTGGCAGACGGGCTGACGTTCTGTCTGTCCTGCTGCCAGCCGGGACGCTCTGTTTATCCTTAGACGGGCAGGCTTTGTCTTTGTGCTGTGCTCCTTGTCCTTGTCATACGCTCGTTTGGTTTTTATCTATCCGCCCGCTCGCTTTTTATTTGGCGGAGGGCGGCGCAAACTACAAAGACAAATATTTAATTGAATTAGTGCAGCTAGCGTTAAGCAGACAATGCACGGCCACGCCCAGTGCCCAGTGCCCTGCGCCTACAGTCTGTCGAAAATTTGAATATAGTGTTATGCGACTCATCAACAGGTTCGTTAAGACGCAACCCCATCGACCCCTGCCACGAGCAACCCTTAAGCTGCAAATTCTCATGTTAATTTGTCAATCATCCGCCCGAGCCCAACATACCCTACGACAGAGTTGCACAAGTCTGTCAAGATGTATGTATGTGGATCTATATAGATTGCTAAATATGCTTCGGTGTGGTATGTCTGCTCTGCGTCGTCATCTATCAGTGATAAACATTTGCTGAGTCTTAATTGGGTCGGGTTGCGCATATTTCGTTGTTTTTTTTCAGATTGTAGCAGTCGCTCTATCAGCTCTATAATCAGCAGTTTATATAGCTTTTTATATGAGTATGTAGAAATGTACAAAAAGTGTGCAGTAATAGTTGATTTTTGAGCGAAAAAGTTCACTAAGTGTATTTACAGCTAAATCGCAATTGTATGGACTTTGAATTAGCGCCCTTCTTTGCAATTCTCAAAAATGAACTATGCTATTGTAGATAAGAGAGTTTTATATTATAGTATATTACAGTCGATAGTATATTACAGTACACTAATAGAGTACAGAAAAGTATAATTTGGAATATTATGGCATATCATATCGTAGTATGGTATAGTTTAGTACAACGTATTAAGGCATACTATAATATAGTTTTATACAGATTATCGTGCTAATTTAGTAGCGAAAAGTATAATTTAGAATATTATGGCAATTCATATTATGGTATAGTATGGTTTAGTATAACACAGTATAGAATTTTATAGTATAGTTTAGTGTTTTGGCATACTTTAGTATAGTCTGGTATATTATGGCTTAGTATTGAGTGTGGGTAATGCTATTTAGCTTATTATGGCATAACTGCATAACATGTTATAACATCACTTCTTGTTGCCTTTCTTCATCTCGAAATGCATGGACTCTTCGAGCTGTTTGTTCTCTTCCTCGGTAGCTGTCAAATTCTGATAATTACGCTCGGCTTGTCAATGGTTCACACAATCGTCCTTTTTTTCTTTGCCGTATTTTTGTCCTGCCTTTGCTAAGCCTTGGTTACGCCTTCGGCCCGTGGCGCTGGCCTTTTGTTGGCCAATTTGGTTGACTTAAAAATAGCCTCGCATTTTGCGCGCATTGATGAGCTTTTTACCTTTCCGCGCTGCTGTTGGTGCTGCCTTTTAATTAGCATAATTGGTGATACGGGTAAAAGCTATTTTCCATCTTCTCAATTTGGTGTAGATGAATGCGTTCTTATGTGCCTCGTCCGGTTGGCTGGCTGACTGCCTGGGCATGTTTTCATATTCGGCTGCTAATTAAATGCGACGCCTAATCAATTAAGATTCTCCAACATTCTCCGGCATTCTGCAGCCTTCGCATGGCTTGACTTAAATTTTACATTAAGCTAATTCAAGCTACAAATTGCCGGCCAGCTGCGCGGCATACCAAAAATGTGGTAAGTGAAAATTCAATTTAAATTGATGTCGACCGACTCTGACCAGCGGACCAGGTAACGCCGGAGCCAAGTATATGCCATTTAACTTAAGTACCTTGGCCACAGACTCCATTGCCCCGCGCATTGCTGAAGGCGGGGCTGGCCATCGTTTTGTGGCCACGTAAAATAGGTAACAAGTGGCCCGGCAAGCATTTGGGTCTGCCTGGCCCACACGTCCACGCTCCAGCCCATGACTGCGAAATCAGCGCCACAGCCGCAGCCGCAGCCGCTAAAGCAGCAACAATTTTAAAAATTCATAAAATTGTTGTTGGCCTCGGCAGTCGGACTGGTCGGCCAGGACTTGGCCAGGACTTGGCTTGGCCAGGAGTCAGGATATGTTGGCCGTGCTTGGCTACTTCATTTTTCAAGTGTGTTTCAATTTTGTTACCTGCCTGCCTCACCTGATCTGCTCAACTGCCTGTCTGCCTATTTGTCCAACTCTCCGTCCAACTGCCTGTCCGGCTGCCTGTTTGCTGGTAATGAAATTACAATTTCTGCCGGCCAAGTCATGAAAAATAAATGAGGCTTAAGCGCATTGCACAGCCAGCGCCTGCAATCTCAAACACACCCAACTCTCACACACACACACACACACGTGTCATTCAACAAGTTCGTCTGCCCGCCCACTTCAAAAGTCTACGCACAATCATAAATATCATCCAAGAAAAGAGCAACCCAACCGCAAGGGCTGTGTCCTAAGCCGCAACTGAAAACCGAAACCGAAACCCAAACTGAAACCTTTTTCATTTTCCATACACTTGCAAAGAGTATATTGGCTGTGGCATGCCTTGCGTAACAGGAGTTTATATAACTGTTACAGAGGGTAAAGGAATGCATTGTCTTGAAGTTTCTTTGATTACTTTTCTTGGCCTCAATTTAAGATTTGTTTAAGTTTCAATATGATTGCATAAAAGTTTAAGAAAACTTTTTTTTATTATATATAATTATATATATATTATATTATAAATTATATATTTTTTAAAACCATATATTTGTATCCTAAAGAGTATTAAAGATTCACCATATTTATTCCCCAATTTTCTTTTCTTCTTCTTAACTTTTGGCTGCTTTTCAATTAACTTAAAATATATACACAAAGATTTGGGAGCGCCGCAAAGGGCGCGACGCCCTTTTTTATTATATTTCTCTTTTTTTCTGCTTCTTCTTTTTATTTTATTTTTCGTTTATTTTGTTTCTTTAGAACGATTTGCGTTCAGCTCAATTTTTACACAGCGAGCGTTTGCTGTTCACTGAGTTGTATTCCGTGCGGTTACTGGTTACTGGTTGCGATTGTTGTTGTTGTTGTTGCCGACATTTGAGCGCAGGCAGCATTTAGTTAAGTGCATTTGATTTTGGCACAAAAAGTAGACCCTCGACACAGGTTAACAGCGCGTAATGCGCATCGATTCAATTGCAATTTATTGGATAAAATATCAAAGCCCCTAACGAGCATATAAGGGGTATATACTGGCCATGTGTGTGTGTGTGTGTGTGTCTGTGTGTGTGCCAAATGACAGAGACAATAACCGCATTATGTGGCTTAATCCGAGGGGAGTTGATGTCACACACACACACTCATACACACACACACACACACTCGCTTAGTTCAATTGGTCATTGGCCTGAAATTTGATTAGGATTTGCCACGAAAAAGCTCGCATCGATTTTATGAGGGGGGCGGCGGTGGGCGTGGCAGTGTATCGCATTGTCGGGCGTTTTTAATTAGTTGTGTCGCATTGCTTAGGCAGTGCGCATTTAATTTAATCACGTGCCGTAAGCGTCAAATATTTGAGCAGCATTGAAAATTGCGTATACGCCATGTGGCCCAAGTCCGACTCAACAGAGCTGCCAAACCGTACGGAATTCGCCCGGGGGCGTCGGGCTGGCTCCGGCTCCGGCTCCGTGCGCCTTTGGCGTCTGCTGGCAAATGTGTTGACGCATTTTACAATACACAATGGGCCCCAGCACACACACACACACACATACGCACACACAGACACACACACGTTAAGTTGGTGCTGTAATTATGAATTTCATAATCATTTTGTTAATATGCGCAGCACGCGAGGCATCGCCTGGCGTCTGGCATAAATTGCAGTAGCAGAGAGTGTGGGCGGTGGGCGGAAGTGGGAGTGGCAGTGGCTGCCGTGTAGTCAGCAGTCAGCCGTTGTATCCTCGCATCTCCTGCTCGTTTCGTGTGTGCTTATCCTGCGGGGAATTAAAAATAATTTGGGTCGTTTTGCTCTGCGTTCCAGCAGCCAGGTGTTGGCCCCTGTCTGCCCCTCCCACTCCCTGTCTCCATCCCTCCCTCTCTGAGTGTGTGTGTGAAGATTACGGCTTAATTTTTGTAATTATATTAACATGATTAAATTAGTTTTGATTTTGCAACCTTTGCCACATAACGCGTCCTGGCAAATGGAATGGGCAGCAGCTGGAACACGATTTAGCAGCTGCTTGGGCAATTCTGTCTCAGTGATTAGGGATTCTTTGCTTATCGGAATTGTATCTTGTTGAAGACATCTGCCAGTTCTCAAGAGATATTTCTCTTAGTCATACTCGTTACTAGTTTCTCTCTCATTCTCATTCTTATTCTTATTATGATAATCTCATTCTCATTGTCATTTCCATTCTCATTGTCATTTTCATTCTCATTCTCTTTCTCTTAATCATTCTCATTCTCAATCTTATTCTCATTCTCTCTTTCTTGTTCTTATTCTCATTCTCATTTTCAATCGTATTCTCATTCTCTGTTTCTCATTCTTATTCTCAATCTCATTCTCAATTTTATTCTCATTCTTATTCTCATTCTCATTCTCATTCTCATTCTCATTCTCATTCTCATTCTCATTCTCATTCTCATTCTCATTCTCATTCTCATTCTCATTCTCATTCTCATTCTCATTCTCATTCTCATTCTCATTCTCATTCTCATTCTTATTGTCATTCTCATTCTCAATCTTATTCTCATTCTTATTCTCATTCTCATTCTCATTGTTATTCTCATTCTCATTCTTATTTTCTTTCTCTTTCTGTTTCTCATTCCCATTCTCATTGTCATTCCCTTTATCTGTATCTGTGTCTTTCTCTTTCTCACTCTCTTTGAATTTCTGTTTCTATATCTGTTCCTCTATCTCTTTCCCTATCTTTTTATCTATTCTAGCTTTAAGTCCATTTCCTTAAATTCAGTTTTATGAAAACAGAAAATTATCATTTTTAATTTGAGCGCTAACGACAGGTGTGTGTGTGTTAGTGTGCGTGTGCGTGTGTGGCAAAAGGTGTGCTTTGGCATTAATTAAAAAAAAATATCTACGCACACATATGAAACTCATTAAGTGCGCGCAATTTGCAAAATTATTTTTTATGATTATTTTTATTGACTTGTTCGCAGCGCGCAGTTTGGCCCAAAGTGAGATTTGCGCTCACTCCGCCCCCTTAATGGGGCGTGCAACAACAACAGGCTACGGGCAACAGGATACCAGTTGCATTAATAATAAATCTGAAATTATGCAATTAAATTGGCGCATCCTGCGGGCAGCGCAAACAAAATTAAAAAACTTGCAACTACAGCAAAGTGTTTGGGGCACAGTTGCAAAAAACTTGGCATCTATTTCGCGGCAAGTGGCAAGTGGCAAGTGGCATGTGGCATGTGTATTAATTTGAGCACAGAACGCAAAGATGCGTGTGAGCACAGCTGCAGCATAAATAAGTTTAAGTGCGTCTGTAGAGTGCGCCCGATAGAGATGTGCCCTGTAGATGCTGCTCTTGCTTCAAATGTTGTGTGAGGCGATAGCGGTGAATGGAATCATAAGTCTTATTACTTAATATCATTTATCGATATTTATCAATTGTTTTTTAAATAGTAGTGTATGGCAAAAAAACGCAGAGTTTTTCTTATTTCTTTTATCATCGTTTGAGCTAAAGGTTTCAAATTTAATAAATAGAGCAAAAAGAAGAAGAGCTGAAAAAGAGTTAAGTTTCTGAAGAGGAGATGTTAGTTTGCATATGTATGTATGCAGCAGAGGCAGGGGAAAATACACTAATTGGTCGCTAACTGATAGAGTTTAGCTTTCGCTAACTCAGAGAGAGGCTTAACAATTGAGCTCGAGTTCTAGTGGTCTCGCTGCCCCATATTAAGGCAGCTGAAAATCAGAGGAGCTGCTTCTTGCAGCAGCAGCAGCAGCAGAAAATGCTCTGATTGGTCGCGTAATGATCGACTGTGAAGACTGACTCAGAAAGAGGCTCAAGAGCTGAGCTCGACTTGAGTGGAGCTGTCGCTGCCCTATACAAAGACAGCAGCAGCAGCAGCAGCAGTAAGTGCTCTGATTGGTCGCCAAATGATCGACTGTGAAGACTGACTCATAGAGGGGTTGAAGAGCTGCGATCGACTTGAGTGAAGCTGTCGCTGCCCTATATAAAGGCAAGCCTGCTGCAGCGCATTCTTTATCTTCTGGTGGTCATTCTTTATCTTCTGGTGGTCAGTCGTCCAGTGCAGCGCGGTGCTTCTCCTCTTCTTCTGTCTGTTGGTAAGTATTATAATTGTTAAGTATGTTAAGCGAAAATGTAAAAGCTAAACTTATCATGTTTAAATTTAAATAATATTAATTATTATAACAATCATTAAGATAATAATGTTTATTATATTTAAGCATATATTTTTGAGCTGTATCATTTTAGCAAAATTAGATTTAGTTCATTATACTCTGTTTTAATATAACTATATTCATTTGCTTATCTATTAAACTTCTACTATTATATATTTAATGTTATTATAATATATTATTATTATAAAATCTATCTATTTCTAGTCTTACACTATTCTCCACATCTCTTAATACCCTATAAATACACAATTTGCCAAAACCTTTTGATTAGGTGCTTGGCATATCAGCCACAATGAGCTACGCCGAGGAGGTAAGAGTTCTGCAGTTGAAGCTGCTTGGCAGAAGTTTGCCGGGTAAAAGTGGCTACAGCCGGATACATGTGTATTTGTGTGCGGGCGGAGTTGGAGCAAATAATATAGGGTATACAGGGTTGGAGGTGGGCTTCAAGCAACCAATTGTCGCAGTTATTTTTGTAATGCGTTGCGTGCGCCTGGGAGCTGCAACTGCTTACGAGATATTTCTCAAATAACATGAAAATACGCAAAAATCGCAGCTGAGGGAGATAGTTGATAGAGAAAGAGGGGGAGGGGAGAGGGGGGGGGTCTAGTGCACGCACGTTGGCGAGTTGAGAGTTGTACGAACTTTGCCCAAAGGACGACGACACGCTGGCTTCGCAACGAATCGAGCAGGATTTTGCGTAGTTTTAAGCATTGTCAATGCTTTGCCGCTGCTGCTGCTGCTGCTGCTAGCTGCAGTTCCTTATAACATAAGCAACTCATAAATAACGCGACTGAGGCCAATGCAACTGAGCTGCAGACCGAAAAGGGGCGCCAAGCCACGTACTTACACTTTTCTACTTACTATCTGCGGGTGTGCGTGAGTGTATGAGTGTGTGTGAGTGTGCGTGAATGTGTGTGTGTGCGGGTGTGTGTGTTGGGTGTGTGTGCTTGTGGCACTTCAACTCTAATATAAAGTTTGCGCTCGGAAATGTGCTGTGAGCACTTTTTGGTATTACGCAAAGTTTCACGCGCGCACCAGCCAAATGGGCGTAGGGGACGGGAAAGGGGGCGTGGCAGCTGCCTTAAATGAAATACGAGAGCGAGAAAAAAGAATAGAAAAAGCAAAATAACTATAGAGAGGGGAGTAAAAATTAAATTGATCGCAATTTGCACAGTTCAATGCGCTTTAGCGCTGCAGAGAGAGAGAGAGGGAGACGGAGAGAGAGAGAGAGGGAGACGGATAGAGAGAGAGAAACGGGGTGCAGAGGAAAAACTGCAAGCATTTTCGCACAGATTTTCATAACTTAGATTTACAGATTTTCAGATGTTCGCGCGCTCTGAACAATGCGACCAAAGTTCTGCTGACATATGTGTGTGTGTGTGTGTGTGTTGGTGTGTGTGTGTGTGTGTGTGTGTGGGCGTGCCAGTGTGTGTACCTGTGTGCAGTGTTGTAAACTAATGCAATGACAAACGCAATCACAATAAGAAATTTTACAGTTAGTTAAGTTTGCCTTGTTGCGGGTTGGGGCGGAGCAAGGATTTTGCTCTTTCTCTCGCTGTTGATGTTGTTGTTGTTGCTGGAATCTCGTTTCGCAATTTAGTTGACAGCAGCTGGAGGAGACACACCTGTCTCCACCCACCTGGCCACATGTGCTCGTTTAGCAAAATATGCATAAATAAGAATGGCAAAGGAAAAGCTGTTGAAATATTTAGAAATATATTTAAGAATTATGAGCGGCAGCTCAGTCGGCCCCCCAAGCTGCAGCCCCAATCAAATGATAATAAATTGCGCAAGTTAATAAAAAGCAAAAAAGTTCAATAAAAATCGAGAGAGCCAAAAAAAATAAAAAAGGGTGCTGATTGGCGGCGTCAGGGGAACGTTCGATTTCTGATGCTCGAACCCTCATCATAGTTCATTAAATGCGTAAACGCATAAAAAATGCCCACAGCAAGCCACCCACTCACACACTCTCTCTCTCTCCGTCTCTCTCTTATGGCCAAGGTAGTGTAGCTGCTTTGGCTGCGGCGGCACATAAAAGCATTTATTTTGTCTTTTACTTTGTACTTTGCCTTGTGCCTAATGCATAAAAGCCAAACATAAATAAATTTTGTTTTATGCGCCAATAATGATGAAGTTATTATGATGACTTTATTAGGGGCAGCAGAAGCAGCAGCAACAGTAGCCCCGCCTTCAGCAAAACTTGAGCCCCAAAAAACCCCAAAAACCAAAGCCAAAAAAAGAAAAAGAAAACGTGGCAAATCAGGAAGCAAATTTTGATCTTTTGCATGTGGAAGTTTCAATACTCTAGAGGAGCTCGAAGTGCTTTGATTATATAGGAACTCTAGCTGGCAAGGATTTATTTTATGGCTGATTTATATTGGAGCATGATTTCTTGGAGTGGAGCTTGAATTTTTGGCATCTTCTGTGATATTTGTAAATAATGTTTAATTTCAAAATGCATTTTATGGAGTTTGATATAGCACATGGAGCGCCTGCATCTTGAATGCGAAATAACAACTTTTTTGATAGTGGCAGGCAAGAGTAAATTTTTAATGCATTTGAATTACTACATTCTATGTAAGAGCAGCGAATAGAAGAAGTTGCAAGGGCTTTCATGTAGGTTCACTCTCATCATGCCTCTCTCCATGTTAATTGCAAAAAGATTACTGTGCATTTGAGATTTGAGGCAATCGGAGACATCAGAGAAAGAAGACTGCGACTTACATAACTCCCCAAGCATATTTTGTAGACCGCTTTCGAATCGACTTTATTCGAACTTTTGTTTCATTTAAATATATCTTAGAGCTAGGCTTAGAATTAACTTAATTTGCAATAGCTACGATTAGTAATAATATCAGTTGACTTTATAATTCGTTAGCTATATTTAGGCAAGCGCACTTGACGCTTTAAGCTCACCTTTTGAATACTGCTTATAATTTGCTTTTATATCATATACCCAATCTAGTCATATAATATCGTCTTAAAGTGCTTTTCTTTTGACAATGCGTTACAAATGCTATGACAAAATTATAAAACACTCAAGAAGAGTTTCAAACAAAAAAGAATATTGAGCTGAGAGCACATCATAAAAATGCTGCTGCCCTTGCAGAGCATTAAAAAAGTTTAGCAAGCATATTTATACGCACCTAAATAAGCATATATATGTATGTGTATGTGTATATATGTATGTGTATGCATCGATATATATCTATGCTTAACCGCATTCACTCAGCGCTTAGCTTTGCTTCATTCCCTCTCTCTCTCACTCCCGGTCTATCAGTCTCTCTCGCTCGCCCACTTGAGCGCAGGACGCACTTAAGCGACGTCTGAAACTTTTTTATTAAACTGCGCTAATAGAACCGAGTGCGGAGAGGTCTCGAAGTTGGGTCAATTTCCAAAATGGCCGCCTGGTTGCGCTTAATAAAATTTATGATTTCAACGCTCGGCTTTGACAGTTAAAATTAAAAAATGGGGCGGGGCCTGCTGCAGGTGACCAGAGCTGATGCAAAAAAGAAAGAAAATAAAGGTTGGAAAAGTAAAAGAAAAGTGGAAGGTGGCGAGCGGAAAGTGGAAAGTGGATGATGCCTAACTTAAATACAAACTTCACAGCGCAAATTGATAACATTTTTGCCAGCGCCTGTGCTTAGGGAGAAATGGGACTCGGGACATGGGACACGGGACTCGGGACTAGGGACTCGACACCAGGAGCTGCCCCGCTTTATCCTTGGCTTCGCAACTGTCGCATAATGCAAAAAATGACACGGCATCGGGCGCACAATATGAAAGATTATGTTATGCAGGGCTGGGCGTCAAGAAACAGCGCAAACAGCGCGGAACCAGCTGCCCTCCGTCTCCTGCTGAGCCCCGACGCTCAGCCAGAAACGGATGCGCTGCCATCAAATCATTTTGCAGACGGAAAAAGCGCTTGACAGGCATGCCCAACTCCAAGACGGAGCATGTGGATGCGGGCACCGCGGCTCCGGGCCCGGGTCGGTTGCCCGCCATTGGCAGCATTTATGGCGCTATGTAAAAAAAGATTGCGGAATGCAAAAGCAAAAACCAAATAATGCACAACAAACAAAAGCCACCAAAGACACACTGGGCAACAACAAAAAATGCGGGCTAAAAGCAAAAAGTAAATAAAAAAAAACTACTAGTAAAAGTAATTGTCTAAGTAATGTCGAATACTCATTACCCTAAGCTGGCAGAGAATGTATAGAAGTGCGGTGCAAAGAAGGTTTACAGAGCGGAACGAATGAAAAGTTATAAGTTGATCAATCAGCTACGTCAATCATTTTGTGAACGAATCAGCAATAAAAATTGAAAATTTATTTCAAAATTAAGTCTATTTCGAGTGCTTAACTTATTATATATGATTCTTGACTGATCAGTCAGTAGATAAATCAATGAATCAAGCGGTCAATCACATCACTACATATCTTAAAAAACTCCGTTTGATACTTCTGTCTCATCTCAATAGTTTACCTTGAACTACGACTATTGATTGAGTAACTCAATCAATCAGTTTTTATCCTCATGATGGCATTAACTATCAATCAATCAAGTCGATCAGTCAATGATCAATCAATTGTCAGTGAAAAGACATAGACAAATTCAAACTTCAGTTTAGCTCTGCATATGCCAACACAATATGATAATAACTCCATCTCTCTAGTTCTCTGTTAGGGTATAGAAACATAATCAGGGTGGATAGTTGGAGAAGTTGCAAGTGGATGCTAGTTATGGCAGTTGACCAGCGCATCCGCCGGTTCAGCCGCCACGTTTCGTTGCCCAGAGTTATTTTCATCATCATTTTTTTGTTTAATATTTTTCTTTACATACATACATACCAGTACATACATACATATATATAAGTTTACTTTTTTATTATTTTTCGTCCTTGCACGCTCTTCTGTTTGACTTTCATAAAGTTTTAACGACTTTTGCCTCTGCTGTCATAGCTCAAAATGTCTAACATGTTCAGCAGCCGCAGCAAAAAAACAAGAAAAAAAATCTCAAACAAAATAAAATAAAAAATAATATAGAAAATAAGAGTCGGAAGAAGAGGAAGAGGAGCATGAAAGAGCAAAAACTTGTACAACTTTCGACTTGTGCTCGTAAGTAATTTTGCAGTCTTCGCTGGACATCAACTTGGATCGCCTTTCTCCAGTCGGCGACGCACTTGAGTTCGCTTCATTTCAGCATCAATTTCTGGCCCCCTCCTGGAGTCTCAGTCCTCAGTCCTCAGTCAGTCTGCCACACATTGATGCTCCATTGAAAGCCTGGATAAGTTGCACTCTCATCCAAGATCCAGCGCTAAACGCTTCTTAAATGCTGTGCCTGCAACCAGGACAACGTTGACAAGCAATTACACGGGCTGCACGACTGCAGATGGCAGAGAGTGCATGACTCTCTGATACTCTGTAATACAGGATTATATGGTCAAATAATCAATAGTACAGTAATACTAGTAGGTAATAGTGGTTATAGTAGTAAATAGTAGTAGCAAAAGTAAATGGTAATAGAAACAATTTATAGTAGTGGTAATATTAATAATTATTGGTAGTATTACTAGTAGTAGTAGTATATTTGTGGTAATCAGAAGCAGTAGTAGAAGAAGTTAATAGTCGTAGCTATAGTAAATTGTAGTAGTAGTAGTAGATAATAGTAGTAGTAGTAGATAATAGTTGTAGAAGTAAAAGTATTAGCTGTAGTTAGCAGTATTAATAGTAGTAGTAACAGTAGCAGTAGCAATGGAAAAAGTAATCGTAATAATACTGCTACACAGTAGTAGAAATGGAAAAATTAGCAGTAGTATCAATAGAACAAGTGGTAGTAGTAATAGTAGTAGCAATGGAAAAAGTGGGTGTTGGAATAGTAGTAGTAGCAATGGAAAATAGTAACAATAGAAAAAGTGGTAGTAGTAATACTATTAGTATCAGTAGAAAGATAAATGTAATAGTAGTAGTAGTAGTTGTAGTACTACTATGTAGTAGAAGTTATAATAAAGAGGAGTAGCGGTGATTGAGGGGTATTCTTTCAGCAACAGCAACATCATAGACAGTGAGAGAAAGAGAGAGTGAGTGAGAGAGATTAAGAGACACAGCGTAATCAATATGCTCTTTGAACTTGTTGAACATTAACTACAATTATCTCTTGCCACGTGTTAACTGCTTATCGCTGCGAAGTAGCAACTCGCACCTCGCATTAGAGTGAAGAGCACAAGTTGATGGCAAATACTAAATTGGAGATACATTCATTAGCAAACACTTGCGAGAGGATGGGACCGAAGTCTGTGCCAGATCAAGTGGTCAAAACTCTGCATGGGCTAAATTGAAACCAAAATATGTGACAATTTCAACAAGATTTCAAAATTAAATTTGACATAATTTATAGCGTTTAACCAACATGCAGACAGACACACACACTCACACACACGCACCAACGGACGTGTCGGACGGGCTGTATAAATATACAAACAGTAAGAGCTACGGATATGCCAGTGCGGTCTCACACATTCATCATCTATTTATACAGCCATATGACAAATCCCCCCGACTCCTGCGTTCGTCCTTGTTGCATATTGGTTGACCCCAACGAGAGCGGCGACTGCGTGTGTGTGAGTGTGTGTGTCCCTGGCTTTGGCTGATTTCCGGCTGGAACCGCTGGCAGCCTACTAACCTCAATATGATCTGGGTACGGCAGCAGGCGAAGCAGCAGCAGCAGCCGTAGCAGCAGCAACCGGAGCTGGAGGCGTGGCAGGATGCGTTGTCCTGTCGGCCAAGTATTTCGCAATTAGTCAATGCTCGTGGCACAGTTTTGCCGCCTGGCTGCCCTTGGCCACAAATTAAATCATATAAATGGACAATTATTTAATGGCTGGCCGGGAGTGGGCCAGGCAATAAATCAATTGGGAGCCAAATGGCAAATGGCAAATGGAAAATGCAGAATGCAGAATGGAAAATGCCGAATGGAAAATGGAAAATGAGCTGCGCGCTGCGTATCGACTTGAAAGTTGTGTGTAAATAAATGTAAATTAAAATGCATAATTTATGGGCGAACGCAATTTATTTATAAACCGACACATTAAAACGCAAAGATAATGTAAAGTGTGCATGTGTGTGTGTGTGTGGGTGTGTGGGCGTGTGGGCGGCGGGCGTGGCAGTCAAGTCAATTGCTCATTTGGTTTTGGCAGCACGCAGCTGCCTGGCCGCATAACAACAATGCGACTGCTCCCAGCTGACCAATGAATGCTTAATGTGTGCCACAGAGAGAGAGGGAGCTAGAGAGAGATAGAGAGGGAGAGAGAGAGAGTGCTATGGGCATTAGCTGCTGCTAATTGTATGTGTGTGCGTGTGCGTGTGTGGCAGCTGCTTATCAGCGCTGTGTGCGCGCCGCGTCAGGACTTAACTGAAAGTTCGCTTATCGGCCACATTTGAGCCCCTGGCGCGGTCAGCATTCGTAATTATATAATATGAAACACACACACACACACACACACTCACACACACACGCACACAGAGATTGACGTTTTGAGGCAACTCGTAATTCAATCGAACAAAAGCTGCAAAATTGTGGCAATGCATAAATAAATAAAAATAAATTTTTAAAGCGTCAGGTGAAACAATTGCAATGGAGAACTGTGACTGAGCGGGGTCAGGGGTCAAGGGGCAGGGGTCAGTTGTCAGGGGTCGGCGGTCGGGCTGGGGGTGCGCCATAGCCAAGTGAGTGTAACTTGAGCTTAGCAGCTCATGAATATTGTGCTCATGCAAACGGGTAACGAGCTGTCAGAGATTAAGTTGCAAGCGTTACTTTTTATTATATTTGCCGCGGTGCTAGCGGGGGCGGGGGCGGGGGCGTGGCTGCCTTGTCGCTAGCTGCCCAGATAAGGGCGCAAAATATAACATTTTGCATATGCTTACGGCAGGGCATATCAGCGGGGGGAACTGGCGCTGGGGCCAAGGCAAAATCGTTTTGACCAGCGCGCAAGGCAAATAAACAAAAAAAAAAAAAAGGAAAAAGGAAAAAGAAAACATAAATGCAAAGAAAATGTGGGAAAGCGGGGCGAGCAGCGGGCGATGAACGCAAAGGGAACAGTCGAAAGGCAGATGAGAGCAGCGCAGCAAGCCGAAACGAACACTTTGATAGGGGCGCAGGGGCGGGGCCTGCAGCGGGCAGGAGGCAGGAGGCAGGGGCAGGGGCGGGTCAGTGTGCAGCCCCCGAGGACCCAGTTGCAAGCGAATTTATGCGCTTTGTTAAACAGCAACAGCAGCCAAAAAGGAAAATACACAGAAAAAAATATGGCAACAGCAGAAGAAAACAACTGGAAGGCGGCACGGGGAGACGACTGGCACGACTTGGCGGTGCTCTGTAAAGGAAATGAGCGCGAAGAGTTTGAGAGAAGCAAGAAAAAGAGAAGAGATCAAGGAGTCCTCTACTGAGTATTTTATCTAGAAGAAATACTTAGTTGAGGTCGTCTTGATCTTCTTCTTGATTCTTCTTCTTGAAGTCGTGATTTATACATATTTATATATATTCATATATATTCATATATATATTCATACATTTTCATATATATTCATACATTTTTATATATATTCATACCTATTCATATCGACCGCATATAGCAACGGCAACCATAATCACTTTAAATGGTGTTTTTAAGAGCAAAAATATAAATTCGATAACTATTGATTTTCACACTTTGGTATAGAAAAAGTTAACTAAGTCTAAAAAAAATCTTGAATGTTGAATCTTGGTTACCCTAGCTTTATTATTGCTCATTATACCCATTACCATCATTACAGAGTATAGAAAAGGGAAACGAAAAGCATAAGCAATCCGCGGCAACAGCAACAGCAACAGCGGCAGCAGCAGCAGCAGCAGCAGCAGCTGAAGAAGGCGCTCGATGTGGGCATGGCTGGGCGTGCATAAATAACGCGAGCGGGCGCTCTAGCCCCACACACCCCTCCCACTTCGTCTTTACCCACCCCACCATCCCCCTCTGCTATGCAATACAAATGAAAATCGTGTTTGCGCCGGGTGTAAAGTGGCATGTGTAGTGGTGCAGCGGTGCAGTGGTGCAGCGGTGCTCTGCAACATTTACGTTTCTTGCTGGTGATTTACAACAAAACAAATATGCAAGCCCGAGTCGAAGGCAAAGGCAGGGGAGGGGTAGACAGGAGAGGGGTAGACAAGAGGGATAGCTGGGACAGCTTACCTTGCCAGCCACGCGACCCAGAGCCAGCCACTGCGTTCCTCCCATCGCCCCCCTCCTCCAGGGGAGCTGCACATGGCACTTCACTTTGGACTGACTGATTTACAAGGCAGCTGGCTGAGATTGGATGGCGCTGTGTAAATAAAATAGGAGACGGCAAATGCAATTTTCGTATTTCGCATTTTTGAAAAATAATTAAACTTAAAGAAGCCCGCAGCAGCAGCGGCAGCAGTAGCAGCGACACCAGTCGATGCGAGAGCTGCGGGGCTGGCGCGCGTCTAAGTGCCCTTTGTGGACAAAGTTGCCAGCTGCATTGGTGCAGTTAATTGCAAAGTTTGCTCTTAGCGGCAGGTGTCAAGGCTGCAACAACAGCAACAACAGCAGCAACAACATCAGCAGCAACAACAGCTGCTGCGGGGCCAATTCGGCTATGCATATTGGCCCAGCGGAAGCGCCGGCCATCGCGCTACATATTTTCGATAAAGTTTCGTGTTTCGCCCCCTCCGTCATACCCTATAAGTATTTGCCAACTACTGGAGGGCGTGGCAGCAACTGGAAGGAAAGAAATTGGGTCAAGCCATGCACGTGTTTCTTATCAAAATATGCCTACACTGCTGCAGGCTGTTGTGTTACAGGGTATGTTCGAGCCGGGCATTGCCTCGCCTGCGTATTTACATGTGTTTTTTAATATTTTTCTTTCTTTTTTTTTTTTATAAATGCGCTGTGAGTTGGGGCCGTGCATATTTATCAACGGAAATCATAAATAAAATTCGCTGCATATTTTATGAGCTGCCAGTGAAGGCGGCTCGATGGGGTATATTGCATGCGTAGTCTGTATGTGACAGGAGCTCAATTTATAGTATATACAGGGAAGATTTAGTGAGCAGCTTAAATATATGCTAAAAAGGTGCAGTATTACATCAATATATATATAATAGCTGCGATTCGATTTTGTGCCTTAAATCTCTGTTAGTCAAGAATGGTAATATAATCTACTGAGTATTTATAAGCATGGGTTAGATTTCCTCTTAATTCTTCCTTACATATAAGGAAATGCTGTAATAAGAGATCGCCAAAATATAATAAAGAAGAAGAAGAAATATAATAAAATAGAAAACAGTTTTCCTCTTTTTTACTTTGGTATGGGTATTTTATAGTTTGACATACTCTGACAGTCCAGTCTATTCTTCCATTCTCTCTTTAATAACTCCTATATAAATAAACACTAACAATATATAGATATTTTAAAGTTACTTAAAGAGACAGTTCCTGATAATATTGAGTTCTTTTATTCTACTTTGGTCTGGGTATTTTATAGTCTGGCACACCCTGATACCTGGTCATTTGAGAGGCCGTCGCAGTCAAAAGGGAAACATACAAATAACCCACACACACATCTCTCATATGTATATGTATGTTTCTTTTAATCTTTTTAATTTACAATCACGCTCATTGCGAATTTTAATTGTTGCATAAGCGAAGCGGACAGCGAAGGGACAACGGCGCAAGGACAGCGGCCAAAGACAACAATGCAGCAGCTGCAGCGTGCGCCAACGTATGCTCCCTTTCATTATCGGTGGAAATCAGCGCGAGGCTGAGCGGAGGATGAGCCATGGCATCAGATTCGGAAATGCGTCACATATAAAATGCAACGGATATGCTTTTTGTTTATGCTGACTATTTAAGTTTAACAGAAATGTGTGGAGCTAACTAAGGAGTGTTTTAAAATATAATAATGTTATGGTATATAATGAAAAATTATTTATTACATGACTGAATTTAAAAATTTAAATATATAATAAATAAACCTTATTTGTTTTTCTTTTTAAGTAAACTTCTCTATTTTCCTGTATTCTATAAACTTATTCATAAAATTTTGTAAATTCTAATGAATTATGTTTAAATGATAGTCATAAGAATTCATATACAATATAAAAGAAAATACCTATAGCTTATGCATGCCCTAATCAAACTTGACTTGACTTGAATTCTGTGAAAGAAGTGAAACATGAAATCAATTGAAATTGTTTCTCTTTGCCTTCAACTCCTCATCTCGTAGTCAATGTCCAGCAAATAGAAGTCTCTCCATGTTTAAGCCTATTTCATAGCTTGCGAGAATATTATGTGTAATTGTGTGGACAAATTCTCTCAGCTCTCGGATTGAATACCTGAACTAAGCCTGCCACACCTGAGCTGCAGTTTGAATGGATTTTGTATGCGAGTGACATCGACTGCTGTGTCTGTGTGTGTGTGGAGAGCCAGCGGGTAGCCAAAGTAATGGAGCTGGTTGAGTTTAGTAGGTATATTCCAATATGTTGCCCAGTTGCCTAGGCAGCATTCAATATGCACTTTGATCGATGAATTGCATACGTGAGCTGCAGAGAGAGAGGGAGAGAGAGGCAAAGAGGATAGGGTAATATAAAGCTATTTGGCTTTTGTGCGTCAAATCAAAGCAGTTCATTGTTGGCGTCATCTTTTGGAGCGCTTACAGTTCAGGCGGCGGCAGCTGCCCATTACTCATGCGCAGTCAGCCAGGCGGCGCCGGGGGGCGATGCCTCTTGCCACGCCCCCTTTTCGGCAACCCACTCGCTTTTCTTGGCGTAAAATTTATGTTTTCCTGCCATAAGTGGCACCGCGTGGCGACGCATCGCCTCATCCGCTCCCAGACGCGACTGGCTGTGGTCAGTGCGCTTGACAAATTGCTTATTGTTATGGCACTCGACTGATATATCACAGCAGCCAGCTGCCATAGCCCCAAGGGCAGAGCTTCCCACTCTCTCCCTCTCCTCGATTCGAGCTGCAGCCTTTTGCCCTAGCGCATTAGAGGCGTGGTAAGGCTTAATAAGTCGCCTCATTATTTCTGATATTATTATTATTTTTTTCGTATTTTCATCCGTCGGCTTTTACGTGCGGGCACTTCACAAAAAACGGAAACGTCGCCCAAATGCGGCCTCGTTAATTGTTTTGATTAATGAACGAGCGACCTGACCTCACGTGCCTGCCGCGACTTGGAGTGGCGCTGCTGGCTTGGGGCCATGGGTCTTGCCGCTTGGCGTGGCACGCTCTGACATCGTTTCAATTTGCAGTTGCATGCACTTGCCCCCTTCCCCCCTCACCCTTGCATCCCCCTCTCCGAATCCCTCTCGTTGGGGCTTGCTGTTTATTCGATTTTGTCGTGTGCTGCATTTTCTTAATTTGCAGTTTTTGGCCAAGCCACGCCCCAGCTGCCCCCAGTACTTTATTACACTGCTGAGCAGAGGGCAAAGGGAGTAGCTACGGCTGGCTGAGCGGGCATAAATGTTATAAACAGAGTATGTACAGTCGTGTATATCCGATTTGTGAGTATATAAATAATATATAATCTATGTAGTAGATTACTTTATCAACTCCTTCGCTCACTTCATTCTTTTTCTTCTCCTCATGTAGTGCATGTCTGGGTCGCTTATACCCGTTTAAAAGTTTTCTTACAATTTTATAAACTCTTCGGATTTTCTTTATTTATTTTTTAATTAATTTAATGCGCCAGAGGGCCAACGAGCGGCGAATCAGTTTGCCTGCTTGCGTGCCGAGCAACACGCACACACACACACATACACACACAAACACACACACACACACACACAGACTGTGGGACTTTGTAATTAGAAAATTGTTGCACTTTGTTTATATTTATTTGGCATAAGACTGCAATTTTTTGAAAGCCGCTAAATTGAGCCATTTTGCGGGCAAAACTTCTGGCTCGCCTCAGGCAAATTAAAGCCAAGTGCGCTTAGCGACGGGCGAATCCTGGGTAAAAACACAAATAATCTGGACGAGACGACGGAGTCCGGCAGAGGATCTTAATGCCACTTCAGCTGGCAGCTGACAGTGCTCAGATACGGCCGAGTCCTTGCATGCATGCCCTGTCCGGGCCGACGGGGCCGGGAGCAGAGCTACGAGCTGCATGACCTGTGTGGGCGGGGGGATTAGGCGAGCGAGCGTTGCTGGGGATGTGCACTAATTGTGGGCAACATGTTAAAATGAAATGGATTTTCATTCAACAATTGGCTTACACACACATGCACACAAAGCCAGCACACACATACACTCGCTGATTGAGCTGGAAACAAAAGCCCAGTCGTAGCGGGCGCAAGGCGCAAATGAGCAAAAGAAAGGGATGGAGATGGACGGGGAGAGAGCGGGAGAGAGAGAGAGAGGGCGAGTGCTGACTCAACTTATGATGGATTATGGTAACGTTATCGTGTCGGTCCTTCTGCTGCTGCTGCTAACTGAGGGCATTGTTAGCCCTCGCACTGGACGCACTTCTGCGTTGGCCATAATGCGAGCAATGCGCATAATAATGCGATTGCCAGCTGACAATGCCTGCACAGCATGAAGTCGACTGGCTGCTCTCCGGGATCATGACCAGAACGTGGCGCCATTCCGGTAGCACAAAGCAGCTGCCGCAATCAAAACACACGCATTAACTCATTGAAAATGGGGAAAGTCGCTCGGTCGGTCGAGCCGGAGCTGCTAGCAGCCGGAAGGCAAACACATGCTAAGGTGGGCGTGTGTGCCGGACCCTGTGCGCTTTGTGCTTGCCTGAATACCCTGTACGTAATTGTGTATTAAAGAATGTGCAAAGGGGAGAGCAGAATGCAGGCGGCACTCGTAGATTATGAATATGCTTTCATGGCAGTATGTTTGCTCTAGAATTGTAGATTGTTTCGAATATGCAAACTGATCAAGAACTTAATCAACGTGCATATTTGAGGCAGTCTAGACAGATTCAGGCTAGCTATCTGTAGATAGTGTAATATTTAGTATTCTCCTGCTTTTGAATCCGTTTCTTTTTGGTCACCTATCGATCGTTTGCTATCTCTACAGGGTATGCTCTTTCCGGCTGCTCTTTACTAGAGCACTCTTAAAATACTTAAATGTTTTTGGATGTGGCTGTAAGTGCGTGTGTGTGTGTGGGTGTGTGTGTGTGTGGGTGTCTATGGGAGTGGCACAAGCTGTGGTTATGCTGCGGCTGCCAGCACTTGTTGGCAATGATAACAAGCAACAAGTGAAGTAAGCAACTGCCGGGCAGAGCACAAGCATCGAGCACAAGCAAAATAACAAATGGGAAAAAGGGTTGTCCGAATATGGGCGTGGCAGGGGAGCTTCAGATGAAAGGGCGAGCAGTATCAATTCAAGAGCTGGCCACAAGGATCGAGCAGCATAAGCGTTGTGGGAAATGTTGACATGAGCTACATGAGACAAAATCAAACTGAAGAAGAAGAATTATGTAGATTACGTAATTGTACAAGGGAAACTACTGTAAGGCACACACACACACAGACACACACACACACACATATATATAGTAAAACACTAGAGAGTTTAGCGAAAAATGCGCAACAATGTGCAATGAAATCGAACAATTGGCAACTGAAGTGCAGAGTGGGCGACTTCTGCCGTGTGGCATGTGGCATGTAGCATGTGGCATGTGGCATGTAGAATTCGAAAATGACAACTTCGTTGACGCTGACAACAGCCAGCTCGGGGTCAGCAGACAGACGGAGCGATATAAAAAATCAAACAGGAAAAACATATAGAGCGAAGCAGAGGAAGAGGAAGAGGAAGAAGTAGCGAAAACAACGAAGGCAAAAACAACAGTCGTGAAGGACCAGCACTGGAGGACATGAGCCTGGCAGCCAGCAGCGAGCAGCGTGCAGCGGGTGCTGCCTCAATTGCGGACATGCCACAGCTCAGAAGGATGCTTACATGTAAAATCACTGAAAAATTCTGTAGCTGGCAAATGCAGCGCCCGGCGGGGCCATTGCCAATGAGCGTGGGCGTGGTTGTGGGGAGCGGAAGTTTAGCCAGAGCCGAGTGTGAGGTGCAAAATCTAACCAACGAATGAATGAACAGGGAAAACACAATTTACCAGAAACAACAATACACACAAACAAATGCAAAATAAAAATAATACGAAATAAAAACGAAACAGGATGCGAGGCACAAGCAATGCAAAATGACAGACTAAGAGATACGCTGTAAGTTGAGCTCAGCAAATATTTGAAACAAAGGTCATAACAAAGCAAAGAAAAATCATAAAAAAACTGTATAAGAAAATAACTCTTCAACTTAAACATTGATCATTATCGATAGAAATGGTATTGGGTGTAGTTATTGATGGGTCATATATCATTTCGATGCAGGACCTTTGCTGAGATAGACAGAAAGATTGGGTTGATCGCGAATGACAGCTTTAAGGTCCGGTCCATGTGCAGATGAATGTATGGTATCCAAATTGATTGATAAATTTTAAATTAGTGCATAAATCGATATATTCAGCAGAGCAGCAGAGATATCAGCCTTTGCGGAGATAGACTGTTCATGTACAGATATGTATGTAAGATTTTTCGATTTTATCGATAAATCATACATAAAGCGTCCTTATCGAGATATATATTGATTTCGATGCATGACTATCTTTATCAGATTTCTGCCTCTGCTGAGACAGATTTGTAATTGTAACTTGATGGAACTGATCTATAAAACAAGCATCTATATGTTATACTTCTTCATACCCCATCTAGTCACAGCTTACAGGGTATTTAAATATGGTGAGCGGGCATGCAACAAGAAACAAGCCAAAGCGCAGAATAGAAAACGATGGCAACACTTTTTATTGAGCTGACATTAAGAAAAAATAACAAAGTCAACAGCAACAGCAGCAGCAGCAGCAACGACAACAACAACAACAACAACAACAGCAACAACAACAATGGCTACAACAATTTCAATAGTTTGCAGGATAATAGCAACAACATTGGCGGCGGCAGCGCGCAAGGATCCAGCGACAACAAAAGAAAACCAACAAATCCATGCAAATCGGATTTTCTGATTTGGCTGCTGTTTGTTATTGTTGCTGTTGTTGCAATGGACTTTTTTGTAGGTTTTTTTTGGTGCATTTCCATTTAGTTTCTGCTGGCCAGATCCTCGCCCACGCTGCCCGCCCCTGCAGCCATTTCCCTGTGCTGCTATTTGCTTTGGCATTCAGCTTTGCCAACAATTGCAGCCAAGCGACGGCCTCTCCAAGGCATCGCTCGTTAGCGCCGCTGGCTGCTAGCTGCTGGCTGGCATCCTGGTGCTGCTGGTGCTGCTGGTGCTGCTGTTGCTGCATTGACTGCTGCCTGGTCATTCTCAGGGGTCGCATTAGCTGCACATCAATACCAGTGGATGGCCGTGCCTGTGTCTGTGTCTGTGTACGTGTCCGTGTGGGTGCAGGTTGTTAGGCGTATTTATAAATGTTATTACGTATACGTAACGTTGTTCCAATTTTAAAGGCAAACAATAGATGAAACGAGACCACATGCCACTTGGCTAAGCCAGAGAGCAACAACAAATGCAGCATTATAAATAATTGGCAACGTCATTTGCTGTCCGCTTTGCAGTTGTAAGTAAAATGGAACCGCAATGCTCATGCTGAGATACCCTGTAACACGTTTTGTTTGTGGTTTAGATTTTGACTGTCGTTGATTTATAATTGAATGTTGATTAAATGAACATATCATAATAGGCTTAAGCAACGGGATATTTAACCTATACTCAGACCTCTCTTACTCTTCTCTAATAAAACATCTTTAATAAACATCTGCTCTTTCAAATATGCTCAACTGCTAATACCCTGCCCACTCGGTTCACTAAAAGTTGTTATAAGAAATAAAAGAGCATAGAGTCCAACCAGTAGGCATGGTAATTCTAACTTTTATATGCATGAGCCCAACCTTTCGCCTTTCTAATGACTTCCCTGTGTAGTTCTGTGGGCGTGGTCTTTGAACTTTTCACACTTCTGCCTCGGGAGATTTTTCAGAGGTTTGCGAGGCTCCAGTTGATAGTTGCGTGCGAAGCAGCTGTCAGAGCGCAAACACCCCGACTAGCTCCGCTGGGAATAGAGTATGCGTTTGATGTCCCTGCGCCATTCACTTTGTGCCTCGGCTAATCAGCTTAATTAGTTGTCTTAATTAACATGCCGGCATGCAACTGAGCTTTAAAGACAAAGGCGCGCGCAGCGAGTGCACTAATGAAATATTCAAGCATATGATGTGGAAAAACATATTGATGGATGATGGGGCCGAAGCCGAAGCTTTATCAGTTCGCCAGCAGCTGGCAGCCGTTGACAGGCGACGCGCTGCAGCAGGGCCATGCATTATGAATTAAAATGGCTGCTTAGCGACGCCAGGCGACGAGCGGGACTCAGAGGACACTGAGGACAAAGGACATGTGCGACATATGAGTATAAATGGCCGACGCTGTGGCAGCCCATTAAATGGCTTTCGCCCGTTCGTCCTGAGGCACAGCTTGAGTGGCACTTGTTACGCGCATTTGCCTGTTGCACGAGACCCTGGGTCGAGGGGGCGTGGGTGTGGGCGTGGCCAGCGGAAGTGCCAGTCACTCGTGACGTTCAGCGCCCACCCGTCGAGCGATTTTCTGTTTTCTGTTTTCTCTCTCTCGTGAAACGGATTAAGATGACGCGCATACTGAGGGAAGAAAGCAGATGCAGACGACTTCCAGCTCCGGCAGTGGCGAGCTCCATGCGGGCTTTATGTGCTCTGAGCCTGAGTCGCTTGTTGGCTTAATTCGCCAAGGCGAAAATCTTAGCTCGAGAAATTCTCGAGCAATAGCTAGGGATCGGGCTGAAATAACAATTATGTGGACATTTTTAGGTTTACTTTTGGAGTTTCTTATGCACTCAATTAAGTTTTAACTAAGAGTATTTAAAAGTAAATTCTACTGTGTAAATAATAGAATAATAGTACAAAAATAAATGTCAAGTTTTCATCAGGATTGATAACTTAAATTATATTATAATAACTATATAACAATTTAGTGCAGCACTGCGATTGTTGCCCTGCTTTTTCTCAATATGTCAATCTACCATAACATTTTTTAACACATATTTCACCATTCTGGCAACCTCGTCAGATCTCTGCTCGATTTTAGTAGTTACTAACATCCCACTCAAGCAAAATATTTTAATGATGTCTCTATATCTGTCATACATACATCGATATATCTATCGATTAGAAGTTCTATATGAATAAGCATTATCTTCGACAAATATATTTTATTATTATTTTTTTTTTTTTGCTTTTTATGAAGTTTAAATCTAGAGCCTAAATCGAAAAGAAAATTTATAAAATTTATTTCGAAGGCTATAGAAGTTAAATTATTCAGAAAACTGAGCTAACGAGAAGAGCGAGTTGCAGGTGATGTTGTAAGTAACATGGATAAAATTCAAGGTAATATTTTATAGATTTCATTGCGTTATAATACGATCTAGAGAGTAGTGGCAGCTGAGCGTTTGCCTAGTCTAGGCTTCAGTCTCTTAGGCACCAGTGATATTCATTTTATTTAGGGGTATCTTGGTTTCAAGTCAATGCACTTGGATGCGATAGACGCAGATTAAAGAGGAACTAAGCAAGAACATTTTCTTCCTTATTAAGTGACTTATACAACTTTAACTTTACTTTTACATTTTATTTGTTTTCATGAACTGTGAGTTTAAGGTCAAAGTAAGGGATACATACTCGTCCACTTATTCTATGAGAGCAGGAGTACCGCAGGGCAGTGTTCTTGGTCCACTGCTGTATTCCTTGTATACCGCAGATATACCCAGCCCTACCTCTCAACATATGGATGATCCCTCTAAAGCCATTATTGCGACATATGCAGATGATATCGCAGTCATCTACAACTCTAAAAGTCACGTTGAAGCGAGCACTGGAATACAAGGGTATCTTGATACTCTGGCAGCTTGGTGCAAACGGTGGAATTTGAAAGTCAACCCGGCCAAAACAATAAATCCATGTTTCACCCTAAAAAGAATTATAATGCATACACCTTCAATCCAACTGGAGGGAGTAACACTACAGCAACCAGCACAGGCAAAATATCTTGGCATCACACTGGACAAGCGCCTAACATTTGGACCGCATCTAAAAACTGCGGTTAAAAAATGTCGCCACAGACTGCAACAACTGAAATGGCTCAACAATAAGAGGAGCAAGTTGCCGCTGAGATGCAAAAGAGCTGTCTACGTGCACTGTATTCTGCCGATATGGCTCTATGGAGTGCAGATCTGGGGGATTGCAGCCAAATCCAACTACAAACGGATACAGGTTTTGCAGAATCGAGTGCTAAGACAAATAACTAACTGCCCTTGGTATGTACGCGGTACTACACTCCATAGAGACCTCAAACTACTTACAATAGAAGAGCAAATTGGAAGACATACAAGCAGGTACAGCGAAAGATTACTGAGACACCGCAGCCTACTCGCCAGAGGTCTCCTTCCTGCCAGACCTCTAAGAAGACTCAAACGGCAAGGTTTTGCCAAGACGATTCAAAGTCAGTGATACAACCTTCATTGAATTCCTCGTACTATAATCGAGGTTTGGTCCAAATTAAACTTTTATTTAATTGTGTTGTTAAGGTATAATTATGATTGTACAGATTCTACACTTAATAAATAAGTCCAAAGTAAAAAAAAAAAAAAAAAAAAAAAAAAATGAACTGTCTTATTTGAAGATATATATGATATAATCAATATCACAATGCCTTTAACCTAAAATTAAATATCTCAAATCTCAATAGCTTCCTTTTTGCTACTTATTCCTCATCTCATCTATATTCACTACATTTTCTATTAAAAACTATTCGCAAATCTCTTTTTACACGAAAAAGAAAACAGTTTTTCCTTTTCAAATATACAGCAATTTTGTATATCTCCCGGCACACACACAATACTTAGAGCAAATTTTTGGAGCGGCTCTCAGCTGATCCCTGGGATTTGCAGTCATTTTAGATTTGTAGCTGGGCGCCTAAAAGCATGCAAATGTTTTGAGCCTTCAATAAACGCATTACGCGCGCCTTAGCCAAACACTTAACAAGTTGCCAGCGCTGACTGCCTCAAAAGCCGCTTAAAGTTTAAGTTAATTTATACAGAAATTGCGCCGGGCCCAGAGAAATATGAGCTCGAGTCGGGGCAAGTCAGGGCGAGGCGAGTCGGGGCGAGTCGAGTGGCGGCACTCGAGTGGCACAAATGCTGTGCCCATTTGTTAAGCGCAAAGGCAGAGGGAAGTTATGGCCGCGGTCTTAATTACAGGCAAGCCCGTGCTTTGTCTTGGCCTGCAGTTCAACTGCAGCCGGCTGCATATGTGACCCACTTCCGGCCGCACAAAAGGGTCTCAAATTGCAAGGAAGACGACCGGGTCGCTTGCCCCGCCACACAAATAGGCTTCAGTTGACGAGGTGTGAATGCGGCTGATATGAGACTCGCTGAAGATGTCATGACATTTGTTGCTGGCTTCATTATGCAGCCTTTGCAGCCTTTGGCCGGGCCCGGCAGAGTTGGCCTTATTTCGCTCTCGTTTTTAAATCTTGGCTTATTTTTAGCATAATAAATTCCATATGCAAATATTTATGTAGTGGTTGCTGTGTGTGTGTGTGAAATATCACTGCCACATGCACACGCACACAGCTGTCGAGTGTTGTTCGTGTTGCCATAATGCATTATGCCACACACACACACATACACAGGCAGCGCTCTACAGATGTGTGTGTGCGCATGGGGACAACAAGTAGCTCATAACGCAAAAACAGCACAGCTGAAGCTAACAACAACTGCAACGGCAACGGCAACTGCTGCTGCTGCTGCTGCTGTTGTTGGCGAAAAACAATGCCCGGAAATGAGCTGCACACACGCACGCACACACCTGCACAGACATACACCTGAGCAACATGATGTTGGCATGTTTTTGCATTCCATGCTCGCCTCGCATTCGCATTCGCTTTCAATATACGCGCTGCGGCACGTAGGCATATTTGGGTTCAGGTGCAACTTGTTGTCCGCTTTGTGCTGGCTGCTTTTTGGCGCAGTTATTTTATGCCATTTGCACCTTGCAAAACGTGGCCAAACGAGGCGCAACCGACGCGACGGCAGCCCGTCAGGGCTTGCGACTCAAATTAGCCCGGCAATAATATTATGCCAACAGAATTTGCTGAGGCCATTTTGTTGGTTTTATGCCGTGTGGGTTTTATTTCGATGTTTGCAACTTGTTCGAGCAACTTTTCAATTTCAACCAGCAGCTGTATTTAGTGAGTGAATGAGTGAGTGAGTGTGAGTTTGAGTGTGTGAGTGTGTGTGTGTTTGTTATGCATATATTACACCTGCCTGGCTGTCTAGCCTGGCCTGGCCATTGTCAACAGCTTGTACGGCCCACCTGCCACGCCTCCTGCCATACAGTTATGTGCTCCTATTTAAATAAACGTTATATTCGCCTGTCAAATTTTCCATTTAAAGTTTTGCCACGCCCACGCCCCGTCAGAGCCCCTCCCCTTTGCTTTCAGCATGCAAAACTTTTCCATTTCCCATTTCCATGAAGCAGCCGTCCTTCTGCTCGTGCATGGCTACACGTCTGATGCCTCACACAAACACACACACTCAAACACACACACACATAGAGAGAGATTCAGGTGAGCGAGCTACTAAAGAGTTTGTGTAAATAAAGAAAAGTAAGTTTTCATCTCAGCTCCTCAACACGAATGCCATAGAAATCGCAGCGAGATGTATGAATCAGTGAAGCTCTCAGCTCAGCTGAGCTGCATCAAATAAATAAGAGAGAGTGAGAGAGAGATGGAGAGAGGGGGATAAAAAACTGTAATTTTTAAGATGAACCACTTCATAGGTAGCTCTGCGTGGGTTGAGACGCTGCAGGCGAATGCCACTGTGAAAATAAGTGTAAGAATAAACAGAGTTTATTTACATTCGCTGCAAACCTTTCAATCAAATCCTTGTCTGGGCGAGAGTATTGGAGCTGATGCGAAAGGAGCTCAGGAACATATTACATAATACAGTGCATTATCAGATCATAAAGGCATCAGCTGGAAGTAGGAAATCTGCAGAAAAGCTTAGATAACTTTTCAGTATTACAATTGAAAAATGTATGAAAGTTGGTGAGCTATAAAGAAACTATATAATAATGTAATATATATAGAATAATTAGTGAAAGTATACGATAGATCTGGTTATCTGTTAAAATACCCGATACTGCAATAGCTGTAGCATAAATTTGAATTCTAACATATTTTTAGTACGATTATTAGATAGGACTGCAAAACAGTTACAATTAAACAAATTAAACAAATTACATGTAATATGTAGAAAGATCTACAGGTAGATGGAATAGACTTCATTTCTACATATACTCAAACACACTCACATTAAAAGATATTTGTTGTATACATTTATATGTTAATATAGACTTTATTTATATGTAGTTGTTGTTTGAAAAATGTTTACAAAATAATCAAATATACATATTACATATACATAGGAGTACGTATCTAGTCACATATACATTGAATGCAGAAAATGTTTCAATTTGTTGTTCTTGTTGTTGTTTTTGTTGCTGTGGATTATAATTGGATCTGCGGATCTGAGAATCGGTTGATCGGAAAAGTATCTTTCGAATTGTACACATTAATTTTGGTTTTTGTTTTAGCATTAACTAAAGATACAATTATATAACTAAATGTATATATATATTTATATATATATATATTCATATATTAAATTACACATATAAACGCACATATACATAGAACATCATTATAGCATACATATATGTATGTATGTATATACTCATTGTGGGCACTAAGCAAAAACGGAGTTTTGGGTGGGAATCGGGGCGGGATATGGGAGACTTTCATATTCGAACATAAACTTGCAAATATATATATAGATATATATATATATTTACTATATATATAGTTGTGATGCATTATTTTAATATAATTATAAATACGTTTGCCTTGCCCTTTTTTGCTGCATTTTGGCCATGAGTTTGAATTAAACATACATTTTTTTGTATATCTCAATTTATTTTTTTTTTAATTTTGTTTTTTTTTTGTTTTTTGTTTGTTTTTGTGTTGGCTTCGTCCAGGCGAATGACTTTTTATTAATTAAATGTTTTAAAAGCTGTGTTTTGAGTAAATTGTTTATTTATTTTCTTATTTGTAAATCAATTTGCGTGTTTACACTTAATTTTTTTGTTTTTGTTTTCCATTTCGGGATTTGTTTTTTATTTTTATTTTAATATTTATTTTAAGCAACAGCTGCTTTAAATTTATCATATTTTTTTTATGCTTTTTGACTATGTTAAATATTTTGCCTAGCTTTGAGAAATTTGCTAAAAATGAAAGTACAGGGTGCCTGTGACATCAACGAAAACCAAAACCAAAACGGGTGCCTATGCAACTTTGTTTTTATATATGTATATATATATATATATATATGTATATATGTATGTATGTATATCTAGATAATTGTATTCAACTTCGGTGCATTTTTTTTTATGTACAAAACGAAAAAAGTAATGCTGGAAGAGTTGAAAGGAAATCAAAACTGGCACGCACCCTGTTTGCATGACGAGTTCAAGACATCATAAATTTACTAGTATATATATATATTTATTTATTTTAAATATATTTTATATATATATATGTGTGAGAATGTATTCATTTCGGATTTGCTTGGGGCGCAGCTCCAAATTTCCTTTACTAATTTATTTACACTTAAGTCATACAAAGCTTATGATATATATATGTGTGTGTTTGTGAGTGTGATTGTGTGCGTGTGTGTGTGTGTTTATTTATGTAATTTACATGTAGAAATCAAAGAGCTTACTTATATCGCTTGGTATTCTCTACTTACTACTACAGACATCCAAAATAGCAAAAAGCTAGAAAAAACTGCGATACGCATTTAGCATTAAGGGTATTCCAACTAAATGTGTATGTATATTTTGATGCGCAAATGAATACACAAATCTGCTGCTGATTACGAATAATTGGCTATGCACTGGCATGTTAATTTCATTAACACATACAAGATACTATTTAGGTTTTAGCCTAGACGCTAGTTAGATAGACTCTATATGCTAGTTACGCACACACTCAAGCAAAGGTATGTGTATGGCTGTGTGTGTGTGTGTGGGTGTGTGAGGTTCTTTCAATATTCATAATTTATCAAGTTTATAATGCGTTTTCAACTTCTTTTGGTGCAGTTTTTTCAGTTTTTTTCCTACGCCTAAAAGTATGCAATAAAATCTATTTACACTGGAATTTCGAGTGCTGCAATGTTTGAGATATATGTATGAGTGTATGTGTGTATATGTGTGTGTGTGTGTGTTAGTATGCACAGTTGCTTATGCTATGACATTGATTGTATCGTATATATATCTATATATGGTTCCATTTTGTTTCTTTGGTTTTTTCTTTCATTTTGTTTTCGCTTAATGTTTTGAAATGTTCTGAGAAATTGCAAAAATTGAGAGTTTTGAGTTTTGAGTTGGAGTTTTGAGAAAAATTTGTGTTTTTTTTTTGTTTTTTTTTTGTTTTGACTTAAGCTAGATTACAACTAGAGCAGCTGTTCTTTAATCTGTTTCTGTTTATTTCTTTATCTTTTACTTGTTCTCTGGCGGCACGCCCACTGCCCTGCTCTGCCCCTTCCATGCATACGAACCAAATGAAGAGAACCCGTTCCATGTTTGTAATGCTATTGGCGGTGAAATTCGTTACTTAAATCCAAAATGCTCGAACCGCTTGCCCAGCGCTCTAGGCGAGAATCAGTTTCAGCATTAGCGTAACGCCGCTCAGTGTGACCAGACTCAACTTCTGCCGATTTACCGCACCGCTGCCATAGAAGGTCACGCTCAGATCTCGCATCTCGTTATCTGCAAAAGGGGCGAAAAAAGCGAAAATGTTTAATTGAAAATGTTTAAAGCAGAGATAAAGCAGAATAAAATGTATATAAATATAGATAAATTTATTGGAAAGCAAATTCAATCATTAGTTCATATATGCAGTTATGTCTATGTGTGTGTGTGTGTATTTTTTTCAATATTGCGGCCATAAAAGAAATGGCATGACTCATGCAGGTTGCAACGTTTCAAATGTTGCCAACGGGTTTTTAAAAAATAATACACACACACAAATACACACACTCAAACACACATATCCATGTATATATATATACAAATTCTTGTTATCCATTTAAAACGTTTTTAGCTTTTTTCTATGTTTTTAACAGATTTTATATATATATTTTTTTTGTATTGTGAAAGCAATGCAAATTGAACAGAAAAAGGAAATAAATTTGTAGCCACAAAATGCTTGGTAAACTGCAAATTCACACACACACACACACAGAACGACACACATATGCATTTATATATATATTTGCTTTTTATTGAGATTTTTATTTATTTATTTAGACTTTTTTTTTAGAGACGCTGTGAGCTTATCGCAAATATTGAGTCTTTTTTATGGAGCGCATGCATATGAAAACCAAAAACTATAGAACATGCAAATATAAACAGGCAAATAAAAAGAGAGAGAGAGAGAAGAGAAGAGAGAAAGAGAGAGAAAGGAAGAGAGAAAGAGAGAGAGGCAGAGAGAGACTGACCTGACTGACCGTGATTTAAGAATGTGGACAAATCGACAAGCGCATCTGCAATTGATATGTGTGTGTAGGTGGATCAGTCATTGGAAAAGTAGATAGCGATAGTGGCGATAGTTGCGACAGTGCACGATAGTCGTGAGTAGGTGCAATTAACCAAACAACAAATAAAAGAGCAAAGGTAAATGCTGCAGCTGACTCTCAAGCCAAATATTTGACCGCAGAATAAATCATTAACGCGCTCTCGCTTGGCAGAGTAAGACATTCGGATTGAATGACAGCTGAGCTGGACAGTTGTCTGTCTGTCTGTTGGTCTGTCTATCTGTCTGCCTGGCTTGCAGCTCATTTTGTGTAAGCCGCCAATTAAAATGACAAACGTGCGACATCTGTCAATAATGACAAATGAACATTTTGCCATTAAAGCCTCGAGGAACGTGCAGTGCTGAGCGCCGACGTCGCCGTTTGCTGCCAATTGCAATTGGCTGCTCAGCCGGGCAGAAGTAAAAGAAACCAAGCGCTAAAGCCGAGCGGGCGGCGGTGCGGGCCACAGTTGGCTGGCTCTGAACCTGGCCAGGTTAAATGCATGCGCTCAATAGCCAAGGCAACGTTGCCCAACAGCCTGTCCTGATCCAACAGCTGGCTTTTAATGAAACTCCAAGCCGGTTCAGCTCCAATTGGCAGCAGCAACAACAACTACAACGGCACTGTGGTGCATTTCTAAACTATGTGTGTTAAAAAAAATAAAACTCACTTAAGTTGAGTTCTAAGACATAAAAACAATTAATATTAATAAAATAAAATATATAAGAAATATAAATAAAATTATAATTATAAATAGTAATAAAAATGAAATATATTTCTTAAGAGAAAATTATATTTTATAAAAGTTCAGCTTTGATTTAAGCTGCAAAATAAAATTATATGACAGCTGGAAGATATAAATTATCTAGAATCTAAAGATTATGCTTCAAACACAAGCATACTCCTCCATACTGGGTTCGAAATAGTCTGAGATTTTTTGAAGATTTACTTATAAACTACTTTTGTTTCGACCAGAATCTGAGAGTCTACAGCAAACTATCTCGAAAACTCCATTATTCCCTGATTTCCCCATTTTCAATGGGTTCGGTGTATAAAAAGAAAAGACTGATAGTTAAGAATATCTGTTCTATACAAGGATCTGGCGAAAAATCAATTCATTTGTTCAATTAAATCTCTTGCTTTACAGAACAAAATTCTTGCTACAGCTTCGAAACGCTGAGGCTTGGCTAAACTCAGTTGAGTTGTTTTTATTTCTCGTTATATTCAGGTACACACTATATTTTAAAGACTTCAATATGTAGAAAATAATTGACATAAACAACAGTTCGAGTAGTTGAATTTTGAACCTGTTCAATTCAAAGTTCAATGTTGAGTCTAGGCTGAATATGGTTTAGTTGCTTCTATATGTCATTCCCTTAAGACAGACATTTGAATTTAAATACTTATATATTGTCAAAATAATTGTAGTTATATAACAGTTGAACTATTCCTCTTTGAACTAGTCCAAGCTTAAGCTCACAGTCTTTAAATAAACAAACTGAAAATAAGTTTGGCTGCCCCAAAATATATATTTAGAAATGCCAATATCGACATCTTCCCATTTACTACATCTTCACTATTTGCCCCACAGTGCACTATATATCCGTGTGTGTGTGTGTGTGTGTGTGTGTGTGTGTGTGTGCTTATTGCAAAACTGTTACACGACAGCTGTCAATGGTAGATGGTGTGCGATGAGCGTTCAAAACTTATTCATATTTGATGTAGCTCGCTTTTCTATGAGCCTCTGGCTGAGTTGGATAGCGACTGGTATTCGACATTATCTAAAACATACAAATCTCATTGAAGGCGGAGCTGTCAGAAGCGTCGACGTCGGCGTCGACGTCGGCAGCAGCCATGCAGTCAGCTAGATAGCTGGCCAACCAGGCAGCATCTCGGGTCCTTAGCACCGGCAGCCACTGACATCCTTGACGTGTTCTCATTTGCTGCGGCGCACATGTTCAAGTCATTTGCTGACACTTTTAATAGACAGACAACAACACGGACGGGCAGCTGGACAGGCGGATATGTGACTGTGTGTGTAGAGTGTGAGAGAGTCTCTCTCTGTGTGTGTGTGTGGCGTGTTGCATGTTGCAGCTAACAGGACAGCTAATCTATTGAGGCATCTGTGCTGCTGCCTCAAAACATGACACGTTCAATTTAGAAATGCTGTTGCAACAGAACTATAAATTCAGCCTACTTGCCAGCCCTTGCGCCACCTCCGGCACCCTTAAAAGCTTCAATTTGGACACGAAAAAAAGGGAGTGGAGGAAAAAGCCGTCAAACGCATCGAATTACCATATAAATTTGCGTGCTCCGCGCATAAACTACGGCCAAATTGTCAATTGTGGCGCCAGCCAAATGCCAACAAATTTTCTAATGAAAACAGACGCAGGTAACGGTGCATGTGTGTGTGTGTGTCTATGTGTGGGTGTGTGCGTCCAGTGGGGCTAATGTTGGAGCTGTCGCTCCGTCATTGGCATCGACTGTCATTGCGTCTTTTATTGCCTGCGGTTTGGTGGCACAAACCATAACGTCACTTGTGATTTGGTGTGCTGCACGTTGCACGTTGCATGATGCAGGTTTCGCGTTGCGCTAAACAAGCAGCAAGCCCACGTTGCATTTACCACAGCGGCCGCATTTCAGCACCTGCCCCATGCAAGGGCTGCGCTACGGCTGGGGGTCCTGAAATAGGTTTTTGTGCTCGAGCGGACAAGCGCGCTATTCACGTAATAGCATTGCGGTCTGGCGACAAATACATAGGCAGACACTCACACGCACACTCACACACACTCACAGTTTACAGTTGTGTGCTGATAGGTGCATCAGCTAAATCCGATTTTTAAGCGCTACATTTTGGGGTCACAAATATTTTTTTTCGCGATTTGTTTCTGTTTTTTTTTCGAGTGGGTCGAGTGGCCCAGGGGCGGCAAGTGGGTGTGGCAGAGGTGCGACGCATTTGCATTTGCAACAACAACAACAACAACAACAGCAACAACAAGTAGCTGGCAACACGCACTGTCTGAATACAGTAGGTGTGCAGCACTAGCCAAGCGCTGGCCCAAGGCTGCGCCCATCAGTCACGGCGGATATCCGGCTACACTGGGAGAAACCAGTGTCAAGTGTGGGTAAAGTGATAGAGAAATGTATTTGGTGAATATTCTTTATTTCATTTAGTTTTTAATTAAAATGAGGGAATAAATACATATGCAAATTAATGGAAAGAAAAAGTTTGGTTGGGATAAATATATAGTAAATAAATATAAATATATATAGGGAGGGATTGTAGTATGAATCTTAGCTGTTGCTATTGAGAACAGGTTAGGTGTCTTAGCATAAATTAGGTAAATAATATTTTCTATATTCTAAATGGGTTAATCTAATTTATAATATATATAATATTGTTGACTGTCTTGAACATTTCGAGAATAAATTAATAAATAAAAAAATTTTACTATTAATATAAGACAAAAAAAATATACAAATTAAAATTTTGTTAAATAAATAAATAAAAAAAAATAATAGTGGAAATTAATAAGAAAAAATCCTTGTAATAATTTAACTATAAACAAGTTTATTTATTTATCGTTTCCCACTGCCTTTCTCACAGTGTATTTCGGCTAGATTTTTGGCTGGATTTTGAGCAATAAATACCGAGCACTCATACACATGAGCAGAGGCGGAGGCAGATTTGGAACACGGCGAGCGTATTTGGATTGGGTTTGAAAAGTTGTTGAAATTTCTGTGGTGCGGCGGTGCACGGCGTGGTGCACGGCGTTGCTGTGGTTCGGGATTTGGCGCGTTTCTGGCTGCGCTGCTAAATTGTGGATTTGCACTGAATTGTTGGCCGTCCTGCCCCCCCCCCCCCCTCTTATTTTTTGTAACTTGTAGCCAAATTGTAGTTAACTTGGCTAGCAAATAGCCCAAGGCAATGACCGGCTGACCAGGGTTAAAGCTGAACTTAAAGCAGCCACAGCTGCGTATGCGTGTGTGTGTGCGTTTGTGTGTGTGTGTGTGCCGTACTTATTATAATGCAGTCTGATCTCTTTTGTGTTATGCGAGCTGCACTTGCGGCAAACTTCAGCAACAGCTTCTCGGCCCCCTCGAGCCAGCAGCACTTTACATAAACATAACATTCACGTCGAGAATTCGCATTACACATCTAGCCAGCGCGCATATATATATGTATATATTGTATATAGTATTGTATATATAGTGTATATTTTTATATAGTTGTGTGTGGCAAACTTTTTGCAACTTACATGCAACAGCCAAAGAAAAAGGAATGAAAGTTGTTGCTGCTGCTGCTGCAGTTTGTTTGGAGCCTTTGCTAAAGCATTCCCCGCGGCAACACAAAAGCTGCTAGAGCGGGACAGAGCGGGACAGAGCGAGTGAGAGAGAGGGAGAGTGAGGGACAGAGATAGCCAGACATTGGACAAGTAAATTGAAAATTTGAGCTGCGCTGAGCAGACGACAGTCGCGTCCTGCTGCCAGTGTAAGGGTCCACTTTGTCATCCTTTTGAATGCGTCGCTTGCTCCAGCTCCAGCTACCACTGCTGCTTCTTCTTCTTCTTCTTATGCTGTTGCTGTTGTTGTTTGGGGTATTGCTATTGCCATTGCTATTGCCATCGCTGACTGGTCCTCAGTTGGCAGTTTCAGCAAGTTTTTTACGCAACTTTCAACGAGTCTTTCATTTTTGGATATTTCTTCTAGCATTCGCTAGCTGCTTGCCGCACACACACAAACACACACACTCTCTACTTTATGTTGTAATTTTATTTAACTTCGCTTTTTCTTTTACTGCTTCAACTTTTCTTTTTCTTCTTCTATCTTTTTTTTTTTGCTTTATGTCGAGTATTTTTTCGCGTGCACAAAATGCATTATTTTTTATGTCTCCATGTGCTGTGCGGAGTGTTGACCCCACAGCCCAACACTCTGACCCCAACACACACACACACATATACATATATATAGCTACAGCTAAGCCACACTAAGCGTGAGTGTCTAACGTTAACTACTTGCCCCTATACCTCCCTCTGTGTGTGTGTGTGGATGATGTAAATAGTTGCATACCTCAGTTGACTCAATTGTTGTCTCTTTTATACGCAGCCAAATGACAACAACAACAACAACAACAACAGCAACAGCGTACAGTTATTGCCATGAAAATAGTTCAGTTCTCTGCGCGTACATTAAAAAAGTGTCATAAAAATTAAATGCCCTTAAAGGGCGTGCCAACGGTGTCTGCGGCAAATCGAAGTGAATATGCCCTGTGGGAGCTTGTATTATAGAACACACACACACAAACACATATACCATATATACACATATAGGTTCTGTTTTATATATAAATTTCCGCTGTTGTCTACAATTATTTCTGTAGTAAACGCGCTTGAAGAGGATATTAAGAAATGCTTGCGCATCCATATTGCTAGCTATAACTGTAAGGTATATAGATATTGGCCGATATCCGAACTATAAAATAAACTACCGTTAGTTTCATTAAGTGTGCGTGGGTATAATAAGAACTGCTCAAGTGATTTCAGCAGACTCAGAGCAAATGTGGGTAGAAGTTGACTGAAAGAAGTAGCCGACTAGGAGTTATGCTGTATGTTATACTAAGCTCAAGATTTATGTTCATAATCATAATAATCATGTATAACGATATATACCTATAACTACATATACATATCTTATGTATTGGGTTGCCCACTAAGTCAATATATAAATGTATAGATCTGCTTAAAATTTGAGATATAAACATATGGCATAAAGCTTTTCCCAGTGTATAATTTTATAATTCTCTCTATCTAGAAACTATTTCTCATTGAGATATATATACATTATTTCCATGAAAGATCAAACCATTTCTCATTTGTTATCAATAAATATGCAGATGAATACATATAGACCAAAATTGACTTATCGAGTTTTGGTTAGCAACTGGAACCGATTGCTGACTTCTGACTTCTTTTTCAAATTCCCTTTTCCTTATAGAGTAAAATCATATTTTATAACCTCAAAAAACGTTTACCTGCCCAATGTTCGATCTTTTGGCTTCTTTTTTTTTCGGCGCAGCTAATTTGCTTTGGCCAGAATGTGGAGCTGTAATGCGCCGCAACTCAATTTGTGATTGCGAAAAATGTAATTCGTAATTGCTGCATGCCCAAAAGGTAGTCACACACACACACATACACCTGGCCACACTCACACACTCACACCTGCTCACACTCGCTTAGATACTATGTAAATAAGTGTGTTTGACTCCACTCGAGCGCATATGTGAGCTGCTTGCCGTTGTTTTTGTGCGCTGTGTGTGCCACGGCACTCAATTGGCGTTTTCTTTTAGTGGCATGGCCAGCTGAAGTGGCAGGAGACGGGGCAGCAGCAGCAGTAACAGCAGCAGCAGCAGCAGCAATTGAAGCTCCAGCAATTGCTGCTGTTGTCCGAGCTTCGTCGACTTGCGGAGCACGTCGTCCAGGTAAATGAACTGCTAATATCTCTTGGAGTGTATGTGTGTGAGTGTATGAGTGTGAGTGTGTGTGAGTGTATGTGTGTTGGTTGTGCGCGCGTGCAAGTCCTTGCTACAGTTTGGCTCGAGTGTGCTTGTTGTGCTTAGGTGTTGTCGCTGTTGCTGCTGCTGTTGCTGTTGCTGCTGTTGCTGTTGCTGTCAGCAATGGCTGCCATTGTTGTTGTCATTGCGGTTATAACCGTTCTGGCTGGCTGTTCTTGTTGCGTTTGTTGCTACAGTTATGACACTCTAGGCTCATTAGTTGGCGCTTGCCACGATTGCCGCGATGGCAGCAGGCATTGCTCTAGCCGTTGCTGCTGCTTCTATAGCTGCTGCTGTTGCTGTTGCATGTCCTGCCGCTAATTGCGTAAATTGTTTATGTTTCGAAAATATAATGAAGTCATTTCCATTAGCACAATGCACGCCAATGACTTGCCACAAAACGCTGCAAACGTTGCAATGCAGCAGTTGCAAGAACTCTGCGCCTTACAATGGCGCTTAATGAAGTCGTTTGCCAAGGTGTGTCTGTGTGAGTGTTTGTAAATGTGTGTGTGCACCTGTCAAAGCTGAGAGACGCTTTGCACAAGTGACATCGATACTGCAGCTGTGTGCGTGTGTGTGTGTGTGGCATGCACGTTTTACTTGATTTAATTTCGTCGTATCGCTTTGTGCACAGTCTATAGCTATCTCTGTTACGCTAACTACCTCTCTTCCTCTCTCCACCTCTCTCTCTGTGTGTGTGCGTGTTTATTGCGCATTTCTCTTGGCCTGTCTGCATATTTATTCGTTTGTTTGTCGAGTCGTCGGCATTCAATGCCGTTCGCTGCGTTCGCATTTGCATGCATTTCGCAGTCAAAAGATCTTGAGAGAGATGGAAGCAGAGTGAGAGAGAGAGAGGGCAGAGCGAGGAGAGACTGAGGGCTGAGGGCTGAGGGCTGAGGGCTGGTGGCAAATATGCGTCATTTGCATGGGTTAAAACGGTTAGCCAAGCGCGCGCGCTACATTTTATGCGGCTGCCACATACAGCGCAGCGCGTTGCCTGACTACCACCTGCTCGAGTCGCAGCCCGATTCGTAGCCTCGCTGCCACGGTGCCTTGCCTCGCCTCGCCTTGCCACTGCGGCATTCATTCAGTATGCAATGCAACAATAGTTTTGCATATAAATGGTTTTCGTTTGCGCATTTAAATGCGATCCACCTGCAGCCCGAACGCAAAACCCAATCGACGCCCCGCATCTTTGTTTATTTATAACTGCAGCGACAACTCTTAAGAAAAATATGTGAGTGTGAGTGTGTGAGTGCGAGTGAGTATAAGTGAGTGTGTGTGAGTATAAATAAGTGTTAGTATGAGTGAGTGTGAGTGAATATGTGTGAGTCTGAATATGAATAAGTATGAATGACTAAGATCGAGTTAGTTAGTATGTTAGTATGAATGACTGTGAGTGGGAGTGAGTATTAGTGAGTAGGAGTGAGTGTGAGTGAATATGAGTGAAGTAAATGTAAGTGTAAGTGAGATAGTGTAAGTGGGAGTGAGTAAGAGTGAGTGTAAGTGCGTGTGGGAGTGTTTGAGTATGAGTTAGTATGAATAAGGATGACTGAGTAGTGAGTGTGTGTGAGTAAGAGTGAGTATAAGTACGAGTATGAGTATTAGTATGAGTATGAGTACGACTATGAGCATAAGTATGAGTACGAATATGAGCATGAGTATGAATGAGTGTGAATGAGTATGAGCGTATGTGGCTCAGCGTGAATGAATATGATTAACAATTTGTGAATATGACTGAGAGTAACTGAGTGTGATGAGGTATAAACGTAAGTATGAACGTGTGAGTTCATTACTTATGTATGTATGAGTGGTTTCATGTGAGTATGCGTGAGTATGCGTCAGTATGACTGCGTGTGCATGCAATTAGTGCTCACTGTGTGTGTTCATTTGATCTCTCACGCTCATTATGCTAGGCTCAAGCTAGCTCCAATTAGATGCGCTGCATCGTACAGGCCACGCGGCGTATGCGTAACTTCACTTCATTCGGGCAGTATTTACTTTCTGCGCGAAATGCATTAAACTGCAACCATTTGCAGTATTTGCACTGCGGCATGTGGCATGTAAAGCGATTTTCATGATGCGGCAATGTGATTTTTCAGGATTATCGGCGCAAGTAGCGCTTAATACCAAATTATTATGCATGCGGACAGCAACAAAATAGCGAACAAAATAAATAAAATCGAAAGGAACAAAAAAATCATAACAACTGAAGCTTGAAAATTTAATAAAATAAAGTGTTGCATAAGCGCCAGGCGCATGCAGCAGCATGTCTCCCTCTCTCAATGTGTGTGTGTGTGTATGTGTGAGCCGCTTATGACACACACATACACACACACACACACATGCCATGCGCCTGGCTTAAAATATGATATGCTATTTACACACATTTATGCGATATTTATATGCTATATATAGATAGATAGAGATAGAGATAGGGCGAGTGTGTGGAAGACAGAGAGAGCGAGGCATATATAATCCCACAAGCGCCTGCTTAACTTACCATTTGATGATGTGGAGAAGAAAAAGCTGTTGGTCAAGTCACTCCAGCCATAGCGATTCCTGTAACAAGTATTTGTGGACCACATTAATGCGTTTGTTGTAACAATTAATGTTGTGCAACAGATATGTTGCACATGCAGATAAATATATTATAAATATATATCTATATATATGAAGTTTATCCTTATTAACTGCCTGACTGACTGATTGTTACACATCTTGCACTGAGCGCAGTCAGCTGCAAATTCTTATAAAAGCCTCTTAACTTACGGAAAGATGAGTCTTGGCTGCATATGCAAGCTGCACTCAATCGAAATTATTTAATAATCTGTGGAAAATGGCTTGCTATCGGATTTCACATGTTATGTTTCAATGCTTTAAAGCAGTAACTTGATTGTGGCTTTGTTTTCATAACTAAACACTAGGCATTGTAATTGATACAACATATTTAGATTTAGAATTGTTGTTGATAGCTTTAGACATATTGTTTAGCTATGGAAGTTTGCTGCTCAAACTTGAATATTTTGCATGAATAAGAACCAATAACACTCACTATAGGAATGTTAATCCTTAGCTACACCAAGCGAAATCTTGCAACTTAGAAGACTGTGAACAGAGCCTTGAGAACGACTGAGCACGATATGATGTTTTGATGATCAAAAGAGGGATATTTGCTTACATGTTTACAAGCTTCATTCAGAGCCTAGTTTGCTCATATCATATTATACCTTCGTATCATATATGTCAGTAACAACCATTCAATCTCTCTTATTCACTTTCAGCTAAGGTAAATAAGTTCATTTAAATGTTCCTTATACTATAGAAACAATTAAACAAATTTTGTATTTGATTTATTTTATATATGAGGTTTATGCTGCATCATATTTTATTCATATTCAAAAGTGCCCGAAGAAAAATATCTCTAAGATGTTTCAATGTTATATGCAACAAATTGAAATTTTCCTTAACCTCTTTTTCTTACTCTCTCTCTCTCTATCGAAAAGGAAATCTCCTCTTGCTTAATAATTGCCCTAAAGCCATTCTCTACTTATTTCTCTTTTTAATTTTTTTCCAAGTGTTGGCCAGCATTGCACGGCTGAGCTTAGCTAGCTGCTACTTACCGGGACTGCACTGTGGCCTCGTATTGCTGATCGGGATCCAGGCCGCGCACCATATAGCTCATGCCCTGGGCGTAGTGGTGCGAGAGGGGGAAGGCGGGCAGCACCACATCGCGCCAATCGTTGTGGCCCCAGCGCATCAGATTGCCATAGCCGCCGTAGTTGGCCAAGTTGTTGGCGATGCGATGATTGTGGCTGCTGCTGCCGTAAGACGACGAGGAGGAGGACATCGACGAGGAGGAGGACGAAGACGATGACGATGAGGATTGCGAGTCAATGGCATTGTCAACGACCTCATGTCCTTGTGGCAGCTTGCGGAAGGACAACTTGTACTCCTCGATGGGAGTGTGAGAGTCGACTGCCCACGAGATGTTGTATCTAAGAGGGAGAGAGAGATAGAGTTAGTTGGTTGCGTGCAACAGTTGGCGCCAGATTTATTTTTAAGACTCAGCTCAATCAATATGTAATTGTTAAATTTGATATAAAGCCATGTTGCTGCAGTCAGCACGCAACGGCAGCAACTGTTGTTGCTGCGTCAACAGCAACATAATCAATGCTGACAATGGCTAGGGTTAAGATATCGCACATAAAGCAATTGCTGTTGTTGTCCCCGTACCCTGCTGCTGCTGCTGTTGCTGCTATTGCTGCTGCTCTGCTACTCTCCCTGCCTTTGTTATTGGCCCTTTGTTTGTCCTTCGCTGTGCGCACAATGCGTTCCGTTCATTCAACCGAAAGGCTAACAGCAGACCACGCCCAGCTGCAGTTTTGGCCGTTGGCCTCAGTCTTAAAGACTCGCTTTAAGCAGCAACAACTGCCAACAGATTTGGCAGTATTTATGACGGTAATCGAGGGAGTCTGAGTGGAAACTATTCAAGCTGCGTTCAAGTAAACAACTAATTACAAGCAAAGCGCTTGTGTGTCCTTGTTGTCCCTCGACCCCCACCCACTCCGACTCCCACTTCCACTCTGACTTCGCTTTCGCATTACAAAGGCGCTAGTTCATTGCTTTGCGATAAACTCGGCACACAATTTGAATGCTAATCAGCTGAGAGGAGTCGCGCGGTCCAAAGGCCATAAACAAGCCAAGTTATACAAATGCCAAAGGATCTGTGCGAGTGGTGCTTGTGTTTGGCATTTATTTTGGCTTCAATGTGCGTAATTTCATTCCATGCCATTCCGTTCCACTCCACTTTTTTGTTGTTTTTGTTTTGCATGCTTATTGAGCCATATGAACTAATAACCTGAAGTCCTGCGCACAATAAAAACATAAAACGCCAATCAGGGCCAACTTTTCGCATATAGCATCAAAGTAAGGCTGGCAATAAAAATGATTATGAACAATTGAAGACTCAACGACTGGCGCCAGCCTGTGGCCCCTACTCCGCAGCTCCCCTGCTATATCGCTGCTATATCTCTGGCTCCATGGGCCACCAATTTGGCAGCCTTAATTGCCGGCAGCAGTTTCCGGGCCTGGGCCAGGCAGCAAATGAAATCAGCGTTGCGTTGACAAAACCCCAATCTCGTTCAGCATCAACCAGAAAAAAAATAACAGTTCTGTTACCACACACAGTTAGAGAGAGAGAGAGAGAGAGAGGGAGAGCGAGAGGGGGAGACTCATTGCCCAATGTTCGTGTTTGTCTAGAGAAACTTTGTTATGCGTGGCGTATACGCAACGCGCTAACAGTAGCCGCTCGTTAAGTGACATAAACAACGCTGTATATTAATTATGAATTCATTATTAATTAATATGTCTCACATTAATTAAATTAAAATCAATTTTACATAAATAAATAAGCGATAAACGCATAAAAGCAAATATTTCATTGATTTTTAATACAATATTTATTTATGAAAAGTGTGTAAATGAAAAATAAAAATAAAATGAAATGAAATGAAAATTATTATTATTTTTAGCCTTAAATTTTATTAATAAAATAAGTAAAAAGAGAAAAAGAATTTTACAGTAATTTAATAAAAATAGAAAAATCGTACATAAATAAGCGATAAATATTATTTTAAAAATAAATAAATATTTTACTCATTTGCAAAAATATTGATTCATATATAAATATTTAAGAAAATTCAATAAATTTCTCTCTTCATTGTCATTCAAATATTATTTATGGAAATATCTAAAAATAAATCTGAATTTTTGATAATCTTTTGTTCGTTCTTAGCACAATATCTTGACTCATGTGTCAGGCAGCAATGGCTATAGTTGAGTTAATTGGTTTTGGAGTTTCATTTAATATCTGAGTTATTCGATACGTTCGACCTTTTTTTTGGCTACGCATTTTCAATTTTGCACACTTCCAATGGCCATTTCTATATGCTTCGCTCTTTGCTCTTCGGTCTCTCTTTTTCTCTAGTTTATTGAACTTAATTCAAGTTGAATTATTGAATGGTGCCAATGCCACTCGCTGGCAGCTTGTTAGGTCTATGGCTATGTCGTTGTCTGTCTACCTTGCTCTCTCTCTCCGTCTCTCTCTCCCCCTCTCTCACTCTCTCCCTTTCTCTCACACCCTCCTGTGTCTGACAGTGAGATGTGAGCTTGTTTGTCGCTTGGCTGCTTGTCCTCTCAGCCATGTGTGTGGGTCTCTGTGTCTGTCTGATTGTGTGTGTGTGTGTGTGTGTCCGTCTGATGACAGCTAATCCAATTAAAAGTTTTATTTGTTACGTATACGAGCTGTTGGCCCACTGTCCCTACAGTCCATGGTGTGTCATTCGGCGGAATGAAACTAATAAACCGCCGTCTCAATATACACTGTGCGAAAAACTGACATTTCTCAAATCATTTTTTGTTCGCTCGGTTTTTTGTCAACTGTGCGTATACGTCATGTCGTGTTACGTGTAAATCTGAGCTGCGCTAATTAGGCTATCTCAATTCAACGGAAAGTTAACTTGGCTCAACCGAAGTCAAGCACTTATCTAACAGTGTATGTGTGAGTGTGTGTCTCTCTGTGTGTGTGTGTGGCACGTAGCCACGTGAACGCGCACGTGTCTGGACGTCTCTCGCTGTCTGTCTGTCTGTCTGTCCGTCATGGTGGATTCTTACCTGTCCTTGTACTGACTGATTGCCGGTGAATTAAAAACGGCAACATTCGGTTTTCCGCTCAGCTGCAGAGTTTTGCGTGACTTGCCAAGCTGATTCTCGGCCACGCAGGAATAGTTGCCAAAGTCCTGCGGATGCACTTTGCGTATAATCAGCGTGTGACGTGAGCCGCGATTCTCCATGATGTGCCGCTCGGTGGTGTCCAATTGCATGGTGTCTTTGAACCAAATTACCTGTAAATAATTGAAAACTTGGTCAATCGTAACGTAACTCGAACACGAAACGAAATTCAAAGAGCGTTAACTCTCAACATTGAAATAGAACCTCAATGAGTAGCTATAAATGCTATGTGTGTGTGTGAGTGTGTGTGTGTGTGCGATGAGCTGTGCACGACAAGGTGCGAGAAAGTTCAAGTGATTTGCTGCAAATGCTTTCACGTCTATCGCGTTACAGCCAATTGCAAAGGCTTCGCTGCCATTCGCATAGCCGAGCATTGAATTAGATTCACTTAAATAGCGAATGGCTTGATTATGCAGTCGATATCATTAATTTCAAGTGCCAATAGATCACATGCCACTGCCTGATGGGCTTTTAAAGCATGTGACTGAGCAGCAGACAGTTGAGTCTTTATGATGAACTTTACGATGATTTGTACTTGAAATTTAGCTGAGGTATTTTTAATGCGTTTTCTTTTATTATTTCAGACTGTCTGCATATTAAAGAAGAAATGATAATGAGAGTAAATATTATTTATAAATTATATGTTAAAGCAGATTTATACGTAACGCAGAGACTTGAAATTTGACATGAATACTCGTGTATACCACACGCTGCACAAGTTTATAATTTTTTTCGATAACTCATTCCATTTCGATTTTCTCAGCATTTATCAATAATTATAATTTGTTGAAGGCGTGGTTTGTACATCGTTTGAGATAGATGTTTAAAATTTAATCAATAGAGCAGAAAGAAGAAGAGGTGAAAAAGAGTTCAGGTTCTGAAGATGAGATGTTAGTTTTCATATGTATGCAGCAGAGGCAGCAGAAAATACTTTGATTGGTCGCTAACTGATAGAGAGTTTAGCTTACGCTAACTCAGAGAGAGGTTTAACAATTGAGCTCCACTTTAAGTGGTAGTGTCGCTGCCCTATATTAAGGCAGCTGAAGATCAGAAGAGCTGCTTCTTGCAGCAGCAGCAGCAGCAGAAAGTGCTCTGATTGGTCGCCTAATGATCGAGTGTGAAGACTGACTCAGTAAGGGGCTCCAGAGCTGAGCTCGACTTGAGTGGAGCTGTCGCTGTCCTATATAAAAGCAGCAGAAGCAGCAGCAGAAAGTGGTTTGATTGGTCGCCTTATGATCGACTGTGAAGACTGACTCAGAAAGAAGCTCAAGAGCTGAGCTTCACTTGAGTGGAACTGTCGCTGCCCTATATAAAGGCAAGCCTGTTGCGCCGCAGCTTCAGTCACATTTCTAATCTTCTGGTGGTCAGTCCCATTCTTCATCTTCTGGTGGTCAGTCGTCCAGTGCAGCGCGGTTTTTATTGTTTGGTAAGTATTAAAATTGTTTAGTATGTTAAGCAAAAATGTAAGAGTTATACCTTTAATGTTTATTTAATGTAAAAATAATATATTTTAAATTTAAATAATATTAATTATTATAACGATCATTAGGATAATGATCATTTAGCAATTGCAAAGCAAGTCTTCACATGTACAAATATCCAGGACTTTAGCAGTCCGTATCTGCGTTGAGGCTCTTTTTTAGTCAGCAAAGCCCAACCAGAACTTCGACTTTTAGATTTTGGATGCCACAACTTATTCGCTTCACAGGGCTCAAGGTACCTCTTAGTCAAGCAGTCTCGACTAGAGCACTCTTGCTTGTTTTTTATATAACTATATATATAAGAATATTTTGAAGAACTTTACTCTGACATTATTTCAAGCTATATAAGAATATATCAAACTCAAAGCTGAGGAAAATCTTGCTGGTTATATTTAAAAATAAAGTCAGACTCACTCTAGTTTAAAATAATTTAATTACTTCGAACCAACTTTACAGCCCATTAAATTTTGTTGCTAATTATATTAATAATTAAAACTTTCCCTTTCCATGTACTTCCCCTTCCTTTTCCCAAGTTCAGTTCCCACTTCTTAAGCCCTTTTCCTCTAAATATAAATTTAATTTGCCTAGCTCATTTGTCACCTGCATGTGAAGGAGTTAATTATTTCGCATATCAAATTTATTATAATTTTTTATTCTTAATAAATTCCCATAAATCTTAAACAGAGGCTGTCTGTCTGAAATGAAATGTAAACTGCCGAGCTGCTCTGCCTTCCGCTAGCTTCTTAATTTTTGTGAATATTTTGACAACTGAAGTTTATATATATAACATAGATGTGTATATATATATATATATATATATATATATTTCAAGAGCCTGTTTCGTATGTCAAGTGCGCTCATATCCTGAGCAAACACAGAGCCGCAGCCCGGGACTAACTAGCACCGGCAGCGGGCACCAGGCAGTCGGCAGATAGCGTGGCAACGGATAGGCTCCGCAGCGGGGGGATCCTTCTTGTGCATGTTTTGGCAACGAATCGTGCTTTAGGCCCTGGAAATTTGCCGACTCTGCTGGTTGCTGTTTGTTCACATGTGTGCGATATACATGCCCGCTTTGACAGGGCTCAGACAGGCCAGCGCTGGGTAGATGCCGCGTTTTGGGGCACAACGCACGAATTAACACGGAAACCGGGTAGGCAGCAGGTGCTCCACGCATGACTCACATGCCAACAAGAAGGTCCACGCCACAAAAAAAAAGAATAGAAAATACAAAAAACATGGCAAAAAGAGGCCCCAAAACGAAAACCTTCAGCACAAAGTTAATTCCTAACTGAGTATAAACATATATCTATTTATATATAGAAACTTGTACGCATAGAAAACAAATGAAAGCAAAACAAATACCGAGCAGAAATCGGCGAGTGTGAACGTGCATGTTGCACAGTGGGTTCGATAAGTTTGTGTGCGCCAAAGGAACATATGATGAATATCTTAAACGAAAACAGAGCTTGAAAGCGACTTTAAGAATGTTTGATAAAATAAAAAATTTAATACAAATTTATTTTTCAAAGAACTATATAAAAAATAAATAAAAAATTGATATATACCAAAATTATATATCTAATATAAAATTTGATAAATGATTGAACTCAATTTAATCTTAAGCATATCTCAAATTTTCGCTGTTTATTAACAAATTATATGTTATATTCAAATACTTTTTTTAATTGTTCTAAAATCATAGAAATTTCAGTTTCTTAAATATAAACATATTTTATTCATATGTTCAAACCCAAACTAAATTCCACCAGCATCCCAGGCAACACTTTTAGAAATCCTCGAACCACTAAAATTCTTGACATTAATAATATTATATAAAATATTTGCAATTGTGCTTTAGGCATATTTCCCATGCTATAAATAGCCATAACTGTTGTCTATATATGTGTTTGTCTATCTGTTTATTTTTTTTTCCTGTTTTCTGTTGTCACTCGGGCATTATATATTTGCTGTCCAACCATGTGGCAAACACATTTGCCGCTTGTCTCTTTGACCGAGCCGAGTTTTGGCGCTGTTTTGGCGCATATTCCATTAAAATGGCTGTCAACGTTGCACATGTGTTGTCATATATATATCAGGCACACACACTCACACTCACACACATCCAGATATTGCCGTACGTGTGTGTAGTTACAGTTATGCCATCATGCCATAAATGTTTGTTATTATTTGTGGAAAATGTTGATGTTTGCGTTTTCCATGCCTTTTGTTGGACTGTAACTGTAGCTGTAGCTGCTGCTGTTGCTGCTGCTGCTGCTATTGCCGTTGCCTGTTGTTGATTTTACGCTTTTGCCTTTATTTAAGCCACGTTCATCAGCCATGGCCAACATCATCAGCAGCAGCAGCCCCGTCGCTCAGCCGTGCGTAACGAGCCGTAAGTGTTGACACGGCACTAAGCAGTTCCAAATTTCATATTTTTCTCTCTTTCTCTCCCACTCTCTCTCTTTGGCTAAATGCACTAATTACTTTTGCTTTATCAAATTGTGCACATTGATTCTAATATGTGCAGAGAAATTCCTTTGGACAGCCAATTGATTGGGCACTACATCAATATCAACGCCAGCGCAAAATGTTGCGTCAATCAATCTTTGGCAACATTTGCAAACTGCTTTTGTTGCAGCAACAACGAAAAGAAAAGAAAACCAAAGTAGCACAACAAGAAGATGAAGAAGAATAAGAGCGCACAAAAATTAGCATTGATGAGCAGCAAAGCGAGAAATGCCAATCAACACTAATCAGCTTCGCCTCAGCTGCGACTTGGCTGTTGCCTTTGACTTGGCGCTCAATGCTGCAATTCCCACTCGGGTGCCAAAGCGGAAATTGTTAACGGAAAAGTGTTGTTAGCTAGGTGTGTGTGTGTATGTGTGTGTGTGAGTGTAGCAGCTGCGTGTCGAGCGCTGCTACAGTTCGAGTCTCAGCTTGTCCGTCAGGCATAAAGCAAATAATTACGCATACGCAGCGTAGCACGGCAAACACGCACAGCGCAGTCTATCTCTCTCTATCACTCTCTCTCTCTCTCTCTCCCTTTCACTCTCTCGCTCTGTTTTCTTTCTGCGCTTTGCTAGTGTCGCCTTTAATAGCTAACAATTGACTTAAGCTGGCTGATTGCCACCCAAACATCCCATGCTACAGCACTCTCTACTCTCCCTCTCCCTCTCCCTTTGTCTCATTCAGTTAGCAAACTCTCATAGAAATTGGTTAATAAATAATTTGTCGTAATTAATTACACGTCAGCAATTCACAGTTTACAATTGTACTCGAATCATGGCGCACTGTCTGCTCATTTCCGCATCGCGCAGACAAACAGTCCGAAGTGTCAAGGCTCTAATTAAAAATCAAATGAGCGCAGCGAATGAAGCATTCGCTTCATTTAACTTCAAAAGCGACTCTTCAGATTCGGATTAATGCGTCGCGTCAACATCATTATCGGGCGCGGCGATAATAAAGCATCAATAATGCCGTATTAATCGACATATTTCCACTGCATAGTCAATAAAACAAAATGAAATGCGAATCATTAAATGCTCAGCTGAAGTTCAATCAAATGCAATATTTATGTCAACAGGGGGAAAGTTGATTTTCAATTGATTTAATTATGAAATGATTTTTAGACAAATCAACAATGAGTTCAATGTTTAATGATGGAATGATTACGTGAGCAAGTGGAGTAATTGATTGATTGACCGAGTCAGTGATTGACTCATTGGCAGTTGCTGTGATAATTGAACGACTTGTCTGAGAATTTTACTCATAAATATTTGCTTTAATTTGACTGACCTATGGATTGATTGATATCTATGCTATACATACAGTTGTATTATGTGATTGGTAAGGTGATTGACTGATTGATTGTAGTAACCTTTACTAGGTGATTGATCGTGGTTGACCATATATTTTGTTTTAATATTACGATAAAATTGACTGATTGATTAACTGATTGATTAACTGACTGATTAACTGAGTGATTATTGTAGGCAAAATGATTGACTGATTGGCTATATATTTGTAAGCGCAGAGAGTTGATTAACTAATTCGAAGATTCTTAGATTTGTTGACTGTCTAAGCAATCCACTGCAATCCAATTACTAACAACACGCCACTCTACTGACTGAACAGTATTGTTCTTGATTGTAATACAGACATATCCATTTACGCAGTTGAAATTGTTATAGGCTTCCCTGTTTCAGACATATTATCACATATTAACTACAGCAAGTTGAAGTTCTTCCTCTCACTTCATGCAAAATTGAAAGGTTCAACATAAACTGAAGTTCAACAATGTATGTTATATCCCCAAATCACGATTATCCTCAATACCATTTATGATTGCACTTTGGCCAAGGCTGCACACAAGCTGCGCAAATACTTCTCAATCATTGTTAGTTTGGGTTAATTCAAATTTGAAATTGATTTCAAATCGAGCGCAATCGAATGCATAGTTAAACCTAATAAAATCAGGATAATTAAGTGCTCCACATCGGCGCTCCAAATACGCCCAATTTCGGATGACAATGTGTGAGTGAGCAGGCGCCGAGGGCGTAACTGTTTTTGCAGCTAGACTTGCAGTCAATTACAGTGTCAGACACACACACACACAGCATAAAAACTCATTAGAGAGAGGGAGAGACAGAGAGAGGAGAATCTGTGCGTGTGTGCAAATGTGAAGAAAATTACCAATTTGAAAATTAATTTGGAAAATAATTAAAAGCAATGACAGCGAGCAGGCCCAGGACAGGGCGCATCGCATTAAGCTGCATGCCGTCGCTTGGCGCTGCATGGGGAGGTTGGCCTGTACAGGCAACTCCCATTAATGGTTGTTAGCTGTTGATAGCTGTGTCAAATGCGGCTGCATGTTTAATGCGCCTGCCAACGACATCAATGACATCGATGACAACGACGCTCGCCGCTCGCCATGATAATGATGTTGTCTCATTGCTGTCGCTCATCATGTTAATGACAATTGCTCTAATGACAATGTTGCAGCGCCAGCTGCCACTCAGCAGGGGCGGCGCGTTGCCTGTTTATGGTATTCATTATGCAACAAATCAACAATATATATACATATATATATATGTGTATCAATGGATTATGAATCTGCCACAGCCTGTGCCGCAATTCCTAATTAATATGCAAATATGCACACATGTAAGTGCCACTCACACACACGCACACACACACACACGCATATTGCAGGTGTGTTTGTCCTTTAAAGCTTAATAATTAATAGCCCTCAATGGCATCGGCATTAGCATGAATGCAGCATCTCGGCAACTTTGCCGCATTTGGCTTATTGTTGCGGCGGGCCATTGTCAAAAGCATAATTAAAAATGCGCCAACGAGCATCAATCAATATCAATCAGGGCATATTCGTGCCCGCCCCACATTCATCAAGCGCCGCTGCACTCTTTGTAATTAATATCTGATTAGACTCGACTCCTCCGCCGGCCACAAATATTGTTGCACAAGTATTACGCCTTAATTAAAAATGAAATGCAAGACAAATGCTGAAACATATTTTGCCATGATTGAAATATAAATTAGATTTCACAATTTGCATGTAAATTAAGTAATCTCAATTTGACTGAGAACTGAATATACCCTGTAGACATTTGCATTTGTAGTGTATTTATTTCCAAATCAAATTTCAGGTTGTGCATTCTCTTTGATCTATATATAAATATATCTCTGGGGTATACTGAGATACACACATACATATACACTTGTATATACAGTACAAATTAAGCTCCCTTTTCGCTTGGTTAAGTATAACAGATTATTTATGATATTATTGCGGCATTCACTTATGCTTTTCAGCGAATCTACTATTTACGCGATTTCTAAATTTATTAAATACCTTGATATCACAGAGCATAAAATGTGACAGAAATAAATTGTTCTGTATGTTTATGTTCATATGAGCTTTGAATACCAATTTTGATAGGACTTTATAGATACAATATTCGAGCTCTATGGAAATGAGTTCCATTCTTATTTATTTAAATCTGTAGTACTTAGCATATTTACGAAATATTTTAATAATCAAGTAAAATCTTTGAGATAAGTTCATGATAAGCATTGACAGCTTCTTCGCTCTTCAAACAGTATCGTATAGAAATACTTCACTACATCTATACTACTTTAAAGAAAGCCCTTATATTTTGCCATTACCTTAATGTTACCTAAAACTTTCTGATACTAAGACTCCAAAATGAAAACTTAATTAATTCTTTTTCACTTGCATATTAAGGCTCAGATCTGGCCGCAGCTGACTGCTAATTTAAGAACTTTTTAATGCACGTTGTATAGCTGCGAGGCTGCCTCGTAGTCGACTTAAGCAACAGCGTGTGCCAGCAGGGCAGCAGGCATTTCGGTCTACAATTTCGAAATGCAGACACACGCTGTGAGCTGTTGCGAGTTGCAAGTTGCAAGTTGCAAGTTGCTAGTTGCAAGTTGCCAGTTGCTGGTTGGAATGGGGCTCGTTAGCGTGTGGCATGAACAGGCGCCGGCAGCGTGAGCGAAGCGTTAAATTCTATACATTCAACTGGAGTCATAAAACAGCCAAACAAAGAGAGGGAGGAAGGAGGAGGGAGGGGCGTGGAAGCTAGTAAAAATTGCATGCGGAAATGCCATTCTCAAAGACTACAAATGCCATGTCCATCTGCAAATCGAGCCGGACGGCAGGCAACTTGTCGTATAATGAAATGTGTCCAGCAGCACAAACAAAGGACGGCAAAGAAAGAGAACAAAGAGAGGGCGAAAGAGAGAGAGAGAGGGCAAAGTAAATAAGTAGTTGGCGCTTTTACTGGGAAAGCGCGAAGTCAACTCTTTTGTGGCTACAAAAATTGAGAAAAAAAAAAAAATAGAAAATAAAACACAAAAAAATTGTGAAAAATTAAATAGCATAAAAACGTAATGCAACGCCCCAAAATTCCTAGAATAACCGCCGGATGAGGGCGGGCGCTGGCCCCATGGAGTGGGCAGTTCGCAGAGCTTGGTCAGTCACTCAACCGAGGCTGTATAATTTTAAGCATTGACATTTGCGGTCTCCAGTCATTATATAGCCCATTCGCTGTCTGCCTCTCTCTCTCTCTCTCTTTCAGATGGCATTTTTTTACATGCTCAGCTCGGTATTTTTTTGCGTCTTCTTCTTGCTGGCATTCTCTCCCTTCACACTTCCGCTTTGGCAACTTCCGCAATTTTACTTTGAATTATAGCCAAGCGCATTAATTTAAATGTCGGCAAAGGCGAACAGCACAAAAAATATAAATACTTCTCCATAAAAAAAAATATATAGAGAAAGAATTGGCCAGCAGCGAAAATATTCTACATATACACACACACATGTATGTGTAAACATATCCAGCCAGACGAGCATATTTCTGTTGCTTTATAATACCCTTTTAGAGGGTATTATAATTCCCTTTGACAAAATGTGCCACAGATTAAAAAAAGGGGCGTTTCAAGCATGGCCATAGAGCGCAGATGTGTGAACTGTTTGAGAAGTCTTTGAGTTCTTATGGAAGTTTTTTACTCGGCTTTTTCATGTGGTATATTTTTCATTTGAAGGGATTTGATTCCGATGAAGAACATTTTAATTTTAGTATTTTTTCATTTTATATTAGTAGTTGAATTTTTTTGTAATGCACCGGCAAGTGTGAAAGAATTTATAAAGAGTTTTTGAAATGTGCTTATCATTATCAATATGAATATATCTGCTAAAGAATAATTTTGATAAACTCTACTTGTCTGAGGGTTGGTTGTAATATGCTTATCTTTTGATCTAATTCCGGATGAGATCGAAGCAAATGGGAAAGAGACATAGAGAGTAGGATATAGAAGAATGACGAACGATAGACAGATCAAAGGAGATAAAGAGAGGGAGATGCAGGCAGATATACAGAGAGGTAGACGGGTAAAAAAACGAAAGACGATAGGCGATAGACATAAGACGATATGTAAAAGATGATAGATGACAGACGATAGAAGATAAAAGATAATATATAAAATATAAAATATAAATATAAAATATAAACGATAAAAGATACAAGATACAAGATACAAGATACGAGATACAAGACACAAGACACAAGATACAAGATACAAGATACAAGATACAAGATACCAGATACAAGATACAAGATACGAGATAAAAGATACAAGACACAAGATACAAGATACAAGATACAAGATGCAAGATACCAGATACAAGATACAAGATACAAGATACAAGATACAAGATACAAGATACAAGATACAAGATACAAGGTACGAGATACAAGGTACGAGATACAAGGTACAAGGAACAAGATACAAGATACAACTACTTCTTCAACTACATTCCCTTTTAACTTGCTCATCAAATATAGTTTTATTTGTAGTATCAGTATCTTTAATTATCTATCAGTATCTCTTATGTGATAAATCTAACTCCATTGCTTTCATATATCATCTTAACTTCAACTCTTCAACTGCATTCAACATTCTCTTTAATCTCTCTCTCTCTCTCTCTCTCTCTCTCTCTCTCTCTCTCTCTCTTTCTCTTTGTCTCTATCATATATAGTTCGAATTGTACTTTTCGAACACTAGCTTTAGTTACCTATAGCTAATATGATATCATTTAATTCTTTTATGCGATACTCTACTGTTATTGCATTCATATGTCATCCCCATCTCATCGGCTGTTCAACTTCAATCTTCATTCCTGTCCACAAAATTATCTTTAAGCTGCTCTCAACAATTCACAAATTCAAATATATTTCACACCCAAAGAGTATTTCCACTTTCACACTTCAACACAATTTGAGAATTGTTGTTTTTCTCTCACTCTCTCTTTCTCTTTTTTTGCTACTGTCACTTTTTGTGGCCATTGTGTCTCTGTGTGTGTGAAGAGGTACATGCGTTGCATGTTTGATTAAAATTATGCTTTGTGCGGCACTTCAATTTGCCTTTTGCAGACTTTTAATTAATGTGCTGCCAGCTGCTGTTGTTGTTGTTTCTGCTGTTGTTGTTGTCAGTTTTCCATTTCGACAGTCGCTCGAAAAAATAAAAACAAAATTGAGATACAATTGCTGCGGCGCTTCAAGATTAAAGCGATAAGACAGATGCCCCAAAAAGTATGCTATGCTCTAGAATATTTTTCAATTTGGTGGCTTTGCTTCGATTGTTCAGCTGGCAAACACAGTGCTGCAAATTAGTATATGTACGCGCGTGTGTGTGTGTGTGTGTGTGTTTGTGGGTGTATACATATATATTAATGGGTTTTGTGGTAAATTGTGCTGTTTTATGTCCAAGTGAGCGCCAGCGCGTAAATGAAAATTTATGCGGCAAATTTAATTAAAACATACCTCAGGCTGTGTTTCGCCATGCACGATGCAGACCAGCATCGCCTCGTGCCCCTCGCCGGAGAAGACAACGGGGCGCTCCACGGAGATTTCTGGCGGATCTGTAAATATATATACACACACATATATATATATATTTGCATATAAATATGTTTGTTTATTTATTTGTAAGAAAATTAGTAAATAACATGAACGAAAAATAAAACGAAATCCAAATAGAAATCGAAATCGAAATGAAGGCGCTTGAGGCGTGGCCTCCGTATAATTAGCTGCCTGGCCGATTGCTCGAATAACCTTTGCCATTTCCATTGCCTTTCAGCGCAAATTGCATATAAATTTTTAAGTAAATGTCAGTCGGACCGGGGCACTTCCATAATTGGCAAGTCGAGCTCGTCTCTGGCCAATAACCATTTGAAATCAGTTCACAAATAAATTGAAGTGTCTAGCGATTCGAGCTGAAATTAATTTGTTGGCGGCTTTCATGTGTGCTACTTACAGAGGACGTGCAGGACGACCTGGCTGGATGCGGGCTGGCCCACGCCATTGTTGGCGGTGCATATGTAGACGCCGCCCTTATGACGATCCACGTTCTCGATGGACAGGACGTGCGAGTGTAGCTTCTCCTCGCCTGCAAGGCACAAACACAAAAATGTCGATAAGAAATCGCGCACATCGAATGACACGAGCCAATTACAAGGATCCAAGGACCAGAGGCCAACCAGACAGACAGAGAGAGGGATACTGCTGCTGTCTTCTTCTTCTTCTTCTTCTGACTTTTCATTTTTATGGAAATTGCTCAAGTTCTTTATATTCATTTACTTTTGCACTTTTCTCTCTCACACTCTCTCTCTCGCTGTTGAACTTGATGCTATTAATTTGCGCCGTTGTCCTGGCTGGCTGGTTGGCTGACTGGTTGGCTGGGATCCTTTTGGCCTACTTATGCAAAAATCTTACCATTGGGCAAAATATTATTTTTGCGGCTCCAAGTCACATTTGGCGTTGGATTACCAGAGGCCGAGCACTCAATGCGCACTGATGAACCTTTTTTGACTTGCAAATGTCCGCCGGTGCTAATGTGATGAATCCTCGGTGGCACTGCGCACAGACAAAAATAAACAGAAACAGAAAGTTAACAGTGGAAAGTGGAAAGTGGAAAGTGGAAAGCAGAGAAAAACACATTAGAAATGGGCAGCAGTATCTGGTTGTTGTTTCCTTTTCAGTTCGGCTAGAAAACAATGACTGCCCAGCGTCCAGCTGTATGCCAAATGTATGCAAAGCCCAGCTGCCCGGCCCTGTCCTGTGCTGGCCTGGCCAAGGATCAAGGACCAAAAACGGACGCCAAACAATTTGAATAAATATGCGCACAAATGCAAATTGAATGAGTGCAAAATGGCGGTTACGCATGTGAAGCGAGACCCCCCAACCACCCCCTCAGTAGGGAATGGGCATGAGAATAAGATGGAGATATTGCCAGCTGCCAATTGTTGGCTTTGGCTTCGGCTTCAGCTTGGGCTTCGGTTTCGGCCTGCACAGCTTTGGGGCCATTTTATTTAATTTGAGACTCGCATTTATTTATATTTTTGTGGCCAAATTATTTTACAGCTGTTTTCGCAACAAAAAAAAAGCTAAAATAAAAATAAAATAAACAAAAAATTACGACTATGTCTGCTTTGGTCTGCTGTCGCATTCAAGGACATTCGACAAGTGCCACGCCCCCTCTGGGGCAATAGCCATGCAAATAGATTCACATACACTGGGCAACTGGGGGTCACAGCTAAGCTTGGTTTATGCCTGGATTTCATTTGATTTTCAATTTTTGGCATGTTTTGGTTCAATACCCTGTGGCAATATGCAGGGGTGAGTGTGTCAGTGTGTGTTTGACAATACATACAATATATATTTTTCGATTTTTTTATTTTTTTATTTTCAAAATATATGTATAAATGTATTTTTAATATTTTTCTAAATACATTTGTTCTGTTTAAACAAATTTTTTTTAGACATTACTTACTCTAATTAAAAAAAATAAATTGTATTTATATATTCTTCTTTCAAAATTATAAACAACAAATGCAAAGAAAAAAACTTTTTTATGTTTAAGAATCTGCAGCAACAAGCCCAAGGCATATTTTACAGGGTAGCCGCCAGTCTAAGCTACTCAGTTCCGTTCCTCCACCACTCGACAATCCGCTTATGCGAGTTTTATGTTTGTTAAAGCATTTTAAGCAATTACAGGGTATTATTTAGTCACACACACATGCATAATTCGTTTAGAATGTTCACTCCAACTGGGAATTATATTACACATGTCTGAATTAAAAACGGGCGGATGAAACTGCAGCAGAATTCTGTGACAAAATGCATTTGATTGATGCAATTTGTGGCTGAAATTGTATCGAATTGCAAAATATAACACAGAGCGATGCGATGCGATGCGATTTATTGTTGGCCAAAAAACAAATAGAAATATGCAGGAGACAAAGCAGAGTATTTGCATTTGAAAGAAAATTACAATTGATCACAAAGAGAACTGTGTAGAGACATATTTAGATATACATATATAGTATATCTGCATGCGACTCTAATAAATCATGGCACTGTGGCGCACAGCCAAAACTAGACCACAAAAAAAAGAAGAAGAAGAAGAAGAGGAGAAGAAGCAATGCAAAAATATAGAAAAGGACTTGCCCTGGGACCGAGGGCCCACAATGAAGTCGTTGTCTGTTTGCTCAGCAAAGGACGCGCTGCCTAACTCTGGCTCTGCCTGTATCTCTATCTGCATTCGTATCTATAGCTATAACTATGTGTATGTATGTCGCCCTGGGCTGCTGTCGCCCCCTCACTTTCTCTCCCTCCCCCTCTCTCTATCTCTCTGCAGATATATATATTTTCAATAATTTCACGCTTTGGTGAGACTTTATGCCCGACAGCCGTCAGCGCATATTGAATTCAATAAATACGAGCACTCGCTTGAGTACCCGGCTACCATGGTCATAACTGTAAGGCAGTTGACGACTTATAGAGCAGTTCATTTCCAGCGTGAGCGTGTGTGTATGTGTGTGTGTGTGGCATGTAATACGTGGATTGCGGCATGTAATGTCATGCAGATGACGACTAATGCGATGCCAATCGCTGTCTCACCCTATGCCAGTTGCGGCTCGAGCTGGCAGCTGAAAGTGGAAATGGCAGCGGGACTGGGATTGCGATTCGAATAGAGACTGGGACGAGCAGTCGACAATTTTAATAAGCGAGCTCTTTCATGGCAAACGACGCCGCAGTAGCCACAATATCCGCAGCAGCAGCAGCAGCAACGGCAACGGCAGCGGCGGCAGCTTTTGAAGGAACTTGCGGCCATTTACAAGCTCACCGATACACGCTTACACACTTATAAAATATATATACATGTAGACACACACACGCATATATGCATAGATTTGTTTGCTATACACACAGCGAAAATCAAAGAGTGAGCTGAATTTTATTAAATTTTTATGGGAATTTTTTCTGGTAAATTTAGCTTGAATTACAAATTTCAAGAAACTTGATATTCCCATATTTATTTGCATATAATATTATATGATAGAAATTTTAAACAATTACAATATATTTAATTTTAGTTTTGTATAAATATATCAGCTTGTCAAAGAAGCTTTGTCATGATGAACAAACGGAAAGAAACTTAATTTTTATACTTTAGCAAAGTTGATCACAAAAATATGAGAAATGCTACAATATATGAAATTTTAATGCAGTGATGAATTCTATAAGCAGTATTACCTGGACCAAGCGAAAGCTCATTAAATGAAAGTCGAAACTCAAACAAAATAGTTTACACTTTTTAAGTTTTGTAGAAAAACAAGATACAAAAACAATACAATAATCATATAAAGATTCCTCTATATTTCTAGAACATTTCCACAATTTCAACAGCATTTAAAACCTCTTTAAAATCCCCGTCGACTATTTCGCTTCGTGTATTTCGTATTGATTTTATGCCTTATTTCGCAGCGCTGCAACTTCAGCTTTTAGGTTTTTGCGGCTTGGAAAACTTGCATAGTTCGATTGGGACTGGGCGCATGCAACAAGCCAACTTTTTATGCCAAGCCCCCTTGGCAGCAGAGGCGTGGCAGTGGGAGAGCTGGAGTTTGCTTAGCCATCTGCTAAGTAATTTAAAGCCGTAGTTAGCTGGTAAAGTTGAGTGCTAAAACTTAAACGGCATCCCAAGTGCTTGTGAAGTGTATTTTGCTTGGCCGTTTAATTGTTGGTATGCCGGCACATTCTGGCACATCCTGGCTCAGCCTGGCATATCTCTTTTGGCATATCCTTGCAATTTGCTTGCCCATTGTGTTGGTAATTTGTCTCAAGTATCCAAGGCAACTTGGGCCAACTACCCACGTCTCTTGTTTATTGTGCATATTGTGTGGCCTTCACTCTCTCTCTCTCTCTCTCACTCTGTCTCCCTCTGTCTTTCTCTTTCTGCTGCCCTTTTGTCTTTCTCTCTATTGTTATTGCATTGCACAGTTATTATTATTATTGTTATTATTTCTGTTGCTGCTGCACATAATTAAATCCTGCCCTTCCGCCTGCAGCAGCGCCCCACCCACTCGACTTCCTGCCTCCCCCTGAACTTATTCACAATTGTTTTTGGCATATTGGGCTTATAATTCACAATTGTGTGGTTTTATTTTGCAGCTATTGCTAGTCGGCTAGCTAGCTGGCTTACTAACAGTAATTAGGCTTTCCAATCGATTGGGCCGCCGATCGAGCTGCTAATTAGGCGCATGTCAATGGCTTTAAGCCGCTTACGTTCGCCGCTGTCAGCCATATAAATTGAGGTGACGTCACTTGTTGGCCAACTACATCAATATATTACATCGATGACAACAATAAAGTCGAGTAGATGACGAGCTGCATGAGTGACCGCAATGGCTGTCCACAGGCCAACCACATAACTTAATGTTCTGCGGCACGTTTGCGGTTCGGGCGGGAAGTGGGCCAAGGGGGCGTGACGCAGTCGAACTAATGGACATTTGGCTGACAGATGTCAAATTGGTTTTATTACACGCAATCCGTAATTGAAATAATGTCAACAGCAAACGGACATTAAACTCAAAAAGTCGACAGCTTAAAGCCACAAAATGCAACTGATTTCTGAAGCCAAATGCAATGCATTCGAACAGCACACAAATGCGTTAATAGCCAGCTGCAATTGGTTATGAACGTGAACAGGGCTAATAGTCGAGCGATAGTAATGAGTAGAGTCTAGCTATTAAGAGTTGTGGAAATAGAATAGTTCTATAAGGTAATCTCTGACTGAAGAGAGCGAACGTGTTGAGGTATAAATGAACCCTCAATCAGATCAATAGAGCACTCTCTATAATCATCATGCTCTCCAGGTCACAAAGTAAACAGACTAGAGTTTAAAATTTAAGATAGAAGAAGCCCCGAGGCTCGTAAAACCTATAGGTAATCTAACATTTGTCAAAATTTTAAAATTAAATTTAAAATTTGTTTTCTCTTGATTGATCCTGTTTTTACATTTAATTTACATTATCATGGGACTCCCCTAATTTCATTGCATGCTCCAGCGGTAAGTGCTCAACTAGGATATACCTGCACTCAGCTGATATTTCAAGCATTTTAAACTTTTTATATACATCTTAAGCATATAATAGATGCTCGTCTCATCGAAGGCTTAAGCATAGATATGGTATCTACATTTCACATTTTTAGTTGGTTCAGGGCATAAACAGTTAATCATTTCTTGATTCACTACCTAAGATACTTTCTATCTTTCAGATAGATAGTATAAGGAGCAAGTAATTTAAATAGCATCAACTTGTATATTTTGTATATTATTATATATTATATGTTCGGTGCACGAAGCAGATAGATTAAGAATAGATATACCTCATGCTATCTACTGCACATGCTTCTGCATATCTCATATATTTTAACATTTTTAGTTGGTTCAGGGCATATACAGTCAATCATTTCTCGATTCACTAACTAAGATAGTTTCTATTTTATCAATATTTTTCGGTTCTATTTCAATCAGCTACGTTTTTCAGTTCCACTTCTAATGCTCTGTCGCTTGCCTTCTACATAGATAACATAATGAATAAGTAATTTAAATAGCATCAACTTCTTCATCTTGTTTGTCGCATCAACTTCGACTAGGCTCACGAATTGTGCCACAGCACACATGCAACATTAGCAACATTACCAAAGCCATGTGGCACATTGTAAATAAATGTGTGACAGACGAAATATATATTCAGGATATGTTTTTGTGTGTTTTGTGTGTTTTGCTGCTCTTTTTGCTGTTTTCGGCTGTATTAAAAGATTTGTCAACTGGCAAAGTTTGCAGTGCTGGAGCGGCGCTGGTTAGTGAGGTCCGGTTCGCTCTGGGCCATTCTCCTCGGCTAATGTCTTTGTAAGTGCGCTGACGCCGCCGTCGCTGCCGGCGCTGGCGTCGCTGTCGGGCAGTCAGGACAAGTGCAAAAGTTTGGCAGGCGCACATTATTTTTTCATCTTTAGTGCGGAGGCCAAGCCGAAAGTAATTTACGCTCGTAAAAGCTGGCGAGCCAAAATGCCAGAGCGAGGCAAACTTTATGAAATTTATATTCGCGCACATATTGAGGGCGGTGAGGGGCGGTGCGGAGCGGAGTGGGGGTGTGGCTTGGTTTTAGGGGTGTCTGCTGCTGAGCCTATAAAAACTTCGGCAGGGCATTATTTTTGCTTGTTTCTCCTTTGACAACAATGCGGCAATTGGTAGTGGGGCACTTCCTGCGGGCTGGGAGTGGGGGCTGAGATGGGGATCACAATTTACGTGCGCTGCCAAAGTTCAATAAACGAAATATTTCTGGCCATGATCATTATTTGGCAAACGGAGCGCATAATAAACACATAAAATAAACAAAACTTTTCAATAATCGACTTTTTTGCTCGTCGAGCAACCAGCTGCCCCCCAGCCCCTACACCCCAACCCCCAGTCACTGGCTCATGGTGCTTGTTTAATGTTTGTTTGTGGCGATGCCAAGCAGTGGAAAGGCGGCAGGCAGCAGGATCAGCGCCAGGACCAAGTTTCAATGACAAATGAAAAAAGTTCGCTGTGGCGATTCTTTTTTTTCTGCCTCAAATAAATACGCATTTTTTATAGGCCAGCAAAAGTGGAGAGTGAAGTAATGTGCGTTTTTTAAAGGACATCTTAAAGGACAACTGCAGGCAGCAGCCAACTACTCGACAGGCAGCGCATGCCGAATCCTGGCTCGATGCTTCGGAGATTTTGGGAATTGTATCGCAATTTGCATGCATCGCACAACCGCCCAAAAGTGTTAACACTGCCAGCTGACTCTGAGCCTGTGTGTGTGTGTGTGGGCGTGGCCAAGCGTATGCAAATAAAAAGGCAACATTGTAATTGTGTGGAGCCAAAATATATGCAAATTATTCATCATTGTTGATTAGAAGACGCAGCAAGGCCCAGGAAGTAGACAAAGGCAGACAGACAGCGAGAGAGAGAGAGAGAGAGAGAGAGAGAGACAGTGAGAGAGAGAGGGAGACTGAGACTTGTTAGGCGGAATGCGTAGTTGGGCCAGGAAGTAGTTAAGAGCCTTGGGGAGCGCCAGCAGCTTTGGGGGAAATTTGCATCCGCTGCCCCGAAAAAAGGGAATCTGTTGAAACTGCAGCGGAATGGGAGCAAATGGCAGATTAGTTTTGATTTTTTTCCTCTTCTTTTTTTGCTTTTTGCTATTGAATCTGTGGCCATAAAGCCGCCAAATTGCAGCTCAGCTACTTAGCATATTTGAGTGGGCCGAGCGCAGGATCTAAGGATATGTTAATTTGAGCCTGGGCAGAGGTGTCCAAATGATGTGCACAATGGACCCAAGTGATTTGTGAGCCGCATAAATTTGCCCATAAAAAAATAGAACTATCCCAAAATTCAAAAACTGCCCCCGCCCCCTCCCCCATCTCAACCTCCTGCTTTGCATAACAATAGCCAGGGAGAGCTTTAAAATATGAGCCGCAAAAATGTTGCTTGATTGGCTTAGTTTGTGGTGGTTTGCGGTGGTTTGTGGTGGTTTGTGGTTCGAAGCACTTACCCAGTATCTCCACGGTGTGCGTAATTTCGCGTGGCTCCATCGTTGCAATTTGGCAAATGTAATCGCCGGCGTCCTGCGGCACTGCGTCGCGTATCTGCAGGTTGAAGCCGCTAACGAGCCGCACGCGCGGATCGGGCGTCACCTTGACGGAGCCAGCCGTCAGGATGGCAATGCCGCGCTTCCAGGCAACCACATACGGCTCTGCAAAGGGAATACAAAGAAATCAGTTTCGATTGTGCATAATAATCGCATCCGACGACTTAATTGGTAAATGCGGCGGGGCAATCACTTAAATTAAGTTGAAAAGATTGAATCAGGCACAGAGACACACACACACTCGCACACAGTCAGAAGCACAATTTTGCTGTATAAATTGAAAAGTCAGAATTCAAATGACTCAATTACAAGGCATTTGAAAAGATCTAAAAGGCTAGAAATTCAATTTGGCATGGACTCGCGCACAGCGCGCGCACATCAGACACAACAACAACAATCACACCACCACCCACCCACACAGGCTCCCTCTCTGTATATGTGTGGTGCGGCGACACATACACTCGGTAACACCCACTTGATATCCGCTAATGTGCGGCATTTGCAATCATATGCCAGGCACTCGATATGCCAAAGCGGAAAATGGGGAAAGGGCGAAAAGGGCATGAAAAGCGGCTTTCAACAGACAGCGAGGCAGTCGAACTGGCAGGAAGAGACAGAGAGACAGCACGGAAGAACTGAGAGACAGACGGACAGGCAGACAGACAGACAGAGAGACACCCGAGCGCATTCATCGAACTCATTAATTGAGATTCCTTTTTATACCCTGTTCCCAGTGAATATGGCTAAAAAGTAAGGCTGTTGCTATTAGAATTTTGTGAGTTGTATTTCTTATATGCTTCTCATACATTTTAATACAAAAACTTATTTCAATTTCCTATTTGCGAATATCTTTTGTATATATATTATTATATATATTTTAAATTCTCTCATCAATTTTCATATTTCATTTATTTTTAAGCTACTTAGAACAAACTTCTATAAATATTCAGAAATTTTTCAAACAGGTGACATGCATAATATTTACTCAAATATCATATTATGCTTTCGTTGACATTTACAGCATAACTTCACGTCCATCAACTGCATCTAGAGCAGCCCTAACTTGTTCAAATTTATGTATTTTGTGTGTTGTGTCTGCGCGGGCTCCGTTGAGCATCACGTGCCACTGCAACATGTATTTTCCCTGTCTGTGTGTGCGTGTGTGTGTGTGTGTGCGTGTGGCAGGGAGGCTCGCGTATTGAAATTGAAATTGAAGTTGTCCGGATTTGCTACTAATGATGTATGACTTCCGCGAATGGCGCTCATTAAAAATTAAAACAACAATTTCGATATGCGGGTATCGAGTATTTTAGTCGAGAGCAAAAAGCGTGCTGAAAATGAAGGCAAAACAGCGCTCATTATTGATGGCCTATGCCAGGGCGAAGATGTGGGAGAACGGACAGAATGAGAGTGAGAGAGGGAGAGAGTTGTATGTTAGGAGAAATTGATTTCAACACACACACACACACACCAGTCTCTTTCTCTGGCTCTGTCTGTGTGCAGACACTCGCTGGAACTTAGTGGTAATAAAATGCTTATGAAGTCATTTACATGCGCATTCAAAAAGCGTATTTATTTGCAATGAGTTCAACAACATCAACACGCCAAGCAGCAGTGAAAGGCAGTGGCAGGCAGACGACGCAGCAGGCAAAGCAGAGTGTGTTATGCAACACACACACAGACACTCACACACACACACAATCAGAATCACATTCACATTCACATTCGCCAAGGCATATAAATAAACTAGCGCCACCTGCTGGCCTGAGCGTGCACTACGAAGCGTAGCGTAGAGAACCAAAGAAACGGAAAACATAATTCGTGGTCTATGTGTGTGTGTGAGTGTGTTTGACTGTGTGTGTGCGTGTGCGAGCAAGTTATGTGTAGCTTGGCTTCTTTTGGTCTGCCAGTTACTTAAAGGCAGCCAGCAAATGGCAGCCTGCATTTTGGTCCTTCGAGTGCAGCTGCAACACTCTCAACTATATATATATGTATATATATTTATTATCATTGACTATTGGAATTGTGTTAAATAGGATAGCTTGGCTTTTGAAGTCTTAGATATGATACGAAGTTAATTAATATTGCTTTCATTTAACTTTGCTTAAATATTATATAGAATGTAAACTATATTATATATTATATTATTAAGAGAACGTAAATTATAATATTATATAATAATCAATGAATTTCACAACTCTCATTCAAACTCCTTCTTTTTCTCAGCTCAGCCAATTTAACGATAACTACTCAATATTTATCTATCAGAATTGTGGCTCAGTTAGCCATATTATAAACTCGAGTAGCCCACATATTTATTTGGTCTCAGTGAAAACCTCAAATGATGATACAACATAAAAGCCATAGACACCGAACAAAGGCTGTGGGGCGTGGCAACGTTTAGAAAGTATTTATATTATAATAGCTAACCACATGAAACCACATGAAAATGATGCGCTTGGCTAAAAGATTTCTGGCTCAGAGCAGGAAATTAATAAGGCTTAGGGGTGGAGGTGAGGAGAGGGGAGGGGCAGCAGCAGCTGAGGCTGGGTTGGCGCTGCTAAAGGTATTCTCTGTGTGGTATTCCCTGGCTGCAGTTGCGCTTAAAGTGTGGCCATCCACTTGAGCAATGCAACATGCAACACAAATAATTCACAAGATCATATAAATTGTTACAGTGTGTGTGAAAGAGAGTGTGTATGTGTGTGTAAGAGTGTCTGTGTGTGTGTGATTGCGCTGTAACTAAATAAATTGTTAACTAAAATAACAACAATCTAACAAAAACAAGCAAAACACAAAACGCCTCAATTTCCGGTTTAGTTCTAAACTAAATAGAAACACGCACACAGACACACACTCACACAAACACTCACACACACACTCACACATACAGGGGAGGCTATCTGTTAGGGCGGAAACAGAGTAAAAGCATTTCGGCTTTTGTATGTCAGCTTCACATGAACATTGCCTTGCGTTTAGCCTCCTGCTGGAACTGGACAAATTGTTGGCCATGGCCAGCCACATGTTGTGCCTCTGTCCGTGTATGTGTGTGTGTGTGTGCCTTATTTAGAGCCCGAGCTAAATTTTAGTTTTCTACACTTCAGACCAGGACAGACAGACAGAGACAGAGGCTCGCACACAGAGGCTATTCAAATATGGCCGACATTCGCTTTTGTTGTCGAGCTCTGTTTGTTTGCACTGGCCACACGGTGCGTATGCGCAATTTGCCGTTAAGCCAAGGCATGCCACTTGCAACAAGGAGCTGCCAGCCGTTAGACCGTTGGACCGTTGGACCGTTAGAGCGACCGACATGTTGTTTGCCAGAGCGCAATTTATTGCATGTCGGAAAGGCCAATATTATAAGATGATGACCCCCGAAGATAAACGATGTTGCGGCTAAGCCCAAACACACACACACACACACAGTGGGCGTAGGGCGTGGCAGGCCAGCTGCCTCCATATGGCATTATTCTGCAACTTCTTGCACAACTTGGCTCGCTCTAAGTGTGTATATGTGTGAGTGTGTGAGTGTGTTAAGTGTTGTGCGCGTACGTAAAAAGCGAAATTAGAACTGTAAATGGCATTAATATTGAAACTTTGTTGCCGCTGCCTCTGCCGCCGCCGCAAGCCGCGTCTCTGGCCTCACGCTGTGCTTAGCTGTCCTGCTGTTTGCACAACTTCAACTTTTGCAACACGATTCCATTTCCGTTACTCTGTAATAGTTTCAAGCGCCACAAACTCTGCCCCAGTCCCAGCCCCATCTTCGACTCCAGCTCCAACTCCAACTCCATCAAAGCGTAATGAGCGTTTTCTCTGTGGCCGCCGTAGCTGAGGTTTTTTGTTCTTGTTGGCTTTTTGCATTTTATTGCATTTGGAGTTTGCCAGTTGGCAGTTTTTGTTGCAGCCACACTTTGTTTTGCCATTGTGCTGCGGCCAAAAACCATCAACAGGAAAAGGTCTTATGCGTGCTGACAAGTTAAGCACCGGCCTCAGCTGCCGCAACAGCAAACGGCAAGCGGCAAGCGGCAAACGGCAACAGCAACAATTAATTATTTGAATCCATTTCGGCAATGAAACAAAACAAATTGAAAATTAAACCGAAACCAATTCAATGCTTTACGCACAACGAGCGGATTTTAGATACATATGTATGTATATAAGCGTATATATATATTTTTAGAAGTATTCATTAATAATTGAAAATTACTTTTTAGAGTTGCAGCACAAATGTCTTTTTTTCGACGCTTGCAAATGGGTAAAGCATTAAGGCACTTTAGACTTGAACAAGAACATTATGAAGAAAATAAATAAAGAGAGTTATGTTTTGACTTAAAAATATATTCTTTATAAATTGTATAATTATTCAGATAATTATGTTTTGACAGTATGAATATTTCTTTTATAATATTAAATATTTTATATTATAGTTATAGTTCTGTTTATTGTTTTATATTATTATTTAAGTAACAAAAAATGTTTATTATATATTTTTCAATATTTTAAATATAATTATTTTCTACATAAATATTTTTCTAATATTTCTTAAACAAATTTTTTTGCTTTTCTTACACTTATTTATACTATATATTATACTAAACTGCCTCTCTGATATACCCCACTTACATACGCCCACATTCTAGGGTATTTATAATATATTACACACAGAGCCATCATCAAGCACTTGTCAAGTCTTTCAAGAGCAGCACTTTCCATTTATATTTGATAAAATTTGATGAGTGCGCAAATATTCAAATATGCCTCAGGAATTGTGGCGTGTGTGCGTATATGTGTGTGTGAGTGTGTGTGTGTGCGTGTGTTTGTGTATGGAATCAAACGCAGCACAAGTTGATTAAAAGTCTTTGAGTAAACGTACGAGTATTTTATAAATTCATTACAAAAATAATAATTAAAGAAAACAACAACACGAAGAAGAAATTTGCCTAAGCAAATGTCAAAGCCACAGCTGAGTTTTATCATTCTTGAGCGAAACTCTTGAAAACAAAATTTGATGAAGCAATTAGGCAAGACTTGTTTAAGCAATTTCAATACGTGAGGCTTTATAAATAAATTAAAGAACATTAAGTAAGCAGGGCCGTTGCTCGAGTGAACTAAGTTTACAGATTGTACTTTTATCAACATTTTTTTTAATGAATTTCAAAATATGTAAATAAAAAGAAACAAGTTTTTTAATTGAAATTATTAATTTTTATTAATTAGAATTGTCTAAAAATGATGTTAAAATTATGAGAAATAATTTCAGTAGAATAGTAAGAGAGAAACAGTTGAATATAATGAGTTAATGAGTCAATTAATAAATCAATTTGATAATATGAAATTTTTGTATAAATTGTATAATTTTAGCCAAAAATTGTAAATATATATTGTCGTATTCTATGGGGATTATAGGTAATGTTAAAAGTAATTTTGAATCCATAGCACTTTCAACTAGCTCGTCCTTCACACACTGACAGTTTGCATTTCATGAAATAGCGCACTTGCAGGTTATTTATCTACACTAGCCCCTATTTTTCCCCATTACAGGGTATCTAAAGTACGGCTCAATGCACGCACTCCAACCCAACGTCATTGCTTGTGTTTGTGCTGGCGGAATTACTTTTATGTTGCATGGCCGAAGGCGCGAGTGCCGACTAGTATCTAAACAAAGGCAGCAGCGCTAGACAGTGGGGCGAGGGGTTGCAGGGGCAGAGAGGAGGGTAGAAGAGCAGCCGTCCTAGATCCTAGCCATAGCCTTGCACATATGCGAAAAGGGGCACAAAAAAATTCAAATAACATGATAAAATGATAATGATGAAATGCTTCAATGTTTATTTAGACAAACTCTGGCGCGCACTCGAGAGCTTTGCATATGCGAATGTGTGTGTGAGAGTGTGTGTGTGTGTGTGAGAGAGTGTGTGTGTGTGTGTTTTGAGTGTGTTAAGATGTGCTTATATTTCTTATTCGCCAAGACATAAGATTACTTTTGTAAAAGTGTGAAGCACCGCAATAAGTATTTAAAGGAATTTTCATATAATATGCAAATGAGCAAAGCGCGAGAGAGAGTGAAAGATAGAGAGGGGGAGAGGCAGAGCGAGAGAGCGCGAGACGAGCTCATCATTTGGGCTCATTTTCATGTGATTTTCTTTCGAATTTTATGGCCGTTCGTCATAAAATAAAATGAAAATGTGCATAAATTTGGTATTTGGAGCGCCCGTTCACGGCGGATTCACGCATTGCCTTTTGTTAAGTGTGGCGTTTTAAAAATTCTATCAATTACATTTTTAACTTTATGGCCAACACATAAAAAGCGGCAAAAGAGAAAAGAAACGAATCAGCCAGCTGCCAACTGCCTGCTATCAGCTTCCTACTGCCAACTGCCGGTCTTAACATATTTTTCCAAAGATCCATAAAGTGCGCGTTATGAACACGGCCCAAAGACGTCACGAGCTTTGATTTTAATTATTGCATTTGGGATGCTAAGGCCTGAGCCACGCTAAAGCCTGCCACGGCTGAGAAATGTCTCTAATTAAACTGTCGTATGGGGGGCCCACTTTATTAGCATAGACTTCGTGCACAGGAAAGGGATTGGGGCAGGAGGAAACTCTGGAAGCGTTGGATCTATAATTTTCCTTTATTTTGCTTGGGCTGCTTTCTCATCGCTGCTTTTTCTTTATTTTTTGTTTAAGCTTTCCTTGAGCTTCCTTTTTATTATTACCCCAAATGCTTGTGGCTATAATACTCTGCTCGGCAGGAATGTTCTATGTATCGTCCATGTCTTGGCTCTTGTTGCTGGTTTTGTTGTTATTGTGATTGTCTTGCTTCCGCTTCTTTCAGTTTTTCTCGTTTTTCCACTACTTCTTCATTTTGGTTCGTCGGGGCAATGAAGTGCATGAGATATGCCAAAGGAAAATGCCATGTTCCTTTGTTCTCTATGCTGGTTCTAATAAACGGTTGATATGACCACAACCACTCACTCTCCCACACATGCCAGACTTATGTAGATATATTTATATATAAGATATACACTTGAAGAAAAGTGGATATATTATCAGAGTCAAGATCAGGCCATGGGTAAGTCTTATGATGATGATACAGATTAAGACAAATAATATGATAATGAAATTGATAATGAATAATTAATAATGAAAAATGCATAATGAATAATGAATAGTGAGTATTGAATAATGAAATTTATATTAAATGATGAATAATGAATTATGAATTAGGTATAATGAATAATGAATTTTAAATTATGAATGATGAATAAAGAGTAAGGAAAATAATATTGAGTAATGAATAATGGAAAATGAATAAAGAATAATGAAAAAACTATTAATAAGTAATGAATAAAAAATAATGAAAATAATAACGATTCATGAGTAATGAGTGATAAGTAATGAGTAATGAGAAATGAGTAATGACTTATAAAATTTATACTGAATAATGAATAACGAATTCTGAATAATGAATAAACATAATAATAATTAATAATGAAATATGACTAATGAACAATGAATATAATAATGAGTAATGAATAATGAATAATGAAAATAATAATCAATAAGTAATACGAAGAATAAAATTAATAATGAATAATAATATGATGATGATACATATAATGATATCAAGCAAATTCCTCTTTTTAAAATCCATAGAATTGGTCAGAATTTTAGCACTACCTGCTCGGCGAACGACATTCCCAATTTCGCTGTGTGTAGATCTATATGTGGAGCCCATGACAGTTGCCTACATAAGTCCACACATACGTATAATGTATGCCAAGTGTTTGGGTCCAAGTTTTTATGTAGTATTTTGTATACAAACTTGGCCGAGATGACCAGACGAGGAGAGACAACGAACAGCTACCGGTCTTAACCTTAGTGAATGCGAGCATGTATATATGTACGAGTGGATAGACGTGAGTATGGATGTGGCTGGCAGTTGTCTACTCTGGGAGGAATGGGAGTGACCGCTGCTGCTTACGCTAAATCCTTGTTATGTACAAATAATCTCGCACACACGACCGCATTTAAATTGAAAAACGTACATGGCACATGCCAGCGGTGCGACCATCGCCATCACATTTGAATGGGTCCGAAACCGAAACTGAAACTGACGCCGAAACCGAAACGGAAACTGAAACCGAAACTGAAACCGTAAGCTCAAAACCGAAAACCGAAAACAAAAACGTGTTTGGCCACGCCCAATGGCCGAATCTTGGGACAGCTGCGCGTCAACTGCTCATCCTTTGCGGTGCTGGTGCCTTGGATTAATGCATAGTTGCGGTCAACTGGCAGGCATCACATGGTGTAGGGTTAATTATGCACATATGTCCAGCATATGCAGACCGCAACATTTGAATGACAACTGAGTTAAGAATACTCACACACAGACAGACACTCACACTCACACTCACACTCACATTCAGTTGAATACTCACCCGTATTGGCCACCTCGCAGGGCAAAACTATTATATCTCCGGCTATGAATTTGAATGTCTCGGAACGTGATATGAACATCGGCTCATGCTTGGCCATCAGACCCTGGGCGCTGGCTGCAAAAAGAGGACAAACAGTTCAAGTATTAAATATCATATATATATATGCATATTTTGGTCTAAGATATCAACTAAATTACAGTAAATATTATTAGCCTAACGAACGCACGTCACGCAGTAAAGGCCATCATCATATGTGTGTGTGTCTATGTGTGTGTGGCTAATTGGTTTAGGCCATTTTGTAGAAAATTTGTCAAATGTCGCAAAGTTCATAAAGTGCATTTTATTATGCCCGGGCTAATGAAAGTTGTCAAATTGCTTTCAGACAGCTGACGGACGAGCAGCTGGAAAGGATAGCACGCATATCCTTATGCACGTCCTCGCACACACACACACACATACACACACTCGCACAGCTTAAGAAATAATTTAGTGCTTTTGCTGTTGATTTGCCAATCAATTTTAAATGTCAATATGCATGTGCATGCGCATGTGTGCACATGCGTTCGCATGTCTGCATGCCTGCATGTCTGCATGTGTGCGTCTGAAATACTTGAGCTTTATTTTATTAAAACTTTGTCATCGTGCTCTCCATCGGGATTTGCATTAATTCAATTGCTTAGTTTTATGAGATTAAATAGACACACACACACATGCACACACTCGGATATACATATATGTATGTAGATTTAAAGTTTTGGCTACTCTCGTTCATGATTCATAAAATATGCAAGCTTTGAGGCGCTTATTATTATTAGTTTTGTGTGCGAACATCTGAATAGTTTGTCATACATGTATATATGTATATGTATACATATATATAGGTATATACTGGTGCGAAATATAAAATAACACCATACTTAATAAATATATATTCAGTTAGTCAAGTTACATTTGAAGTTTTAACATGTTTTAAAACGTGAACAACATAAAATCAGCTTTGAAGCTTCGATTTGAATATATTATAAATATTTTTTATTTGAGACACATACAAGAGAAATAGATGAATTATATTCTTATTTATGTTTATTCTTTATTTTACCTTGCAGTGCTCTGATTGGTCGCCTAATGATCGAGTGTGAAAACTAACTCAGAGAGAGGCTTAACAGTTGAGCTCGACTTCGAGTAGATGTCTCGCTGCCCTATATAAAGACAGCTGAAGATCAGAAGAGCTGCTTCTTGCAGCAGCAGCAACAGAAAGTACTCTGATTGGTCGCCTAATGATCGAGTCTGAATACTGACTCGGAAAGAGGCTCAAGAGCTGAGCTTGACTTGAGTGGATCTGCCACTGCCCTATATAAAGGCAGCTGAAGATCAGAAGAGCTCCTTCGAGCAGCAGCAGCAGCAGAAAATGCTCTGATTGGTCGCCTAATGATCGACTGTGAAGACTGACTCAGAAGGGGTTGAAGAGCTGAGCTTGACTTGAGTGGAGCTGTCGCTGCCCAATATAAAGGCAAGCCTGCTGCAGCGCAGCTTCAGTCGCATTTTTCATCTTCTGGTGGTCAGTCCCATTCTTCATCTTCTGGTGGTCAGTCGTCCTGTGCAGCGTGGTGCTTCTCCTCTTCTTCTGTCTTTTGGTAAGTGTTAAAATTGTTAAGTATATTAAGCGAAAATGTAAAAGTTATACTTTTAATGTTTATTTAAAGTAAAGTTATACTTTTAATGTTTATTTTATGTAAATATAATATATTTTACACAACCACTTCATATTTTTTATGTTTATATAGTTTAAGAGTTACTTCATTATGATAACAATTTTCGGCTTGCATGTTAATAAGCATTAAAAAGTTACCGTATTTTGATCACAGTTTAAGGTTACATATTAATAGGAAATGTGAAATAATCCCAGCTAAGACTTCACATTATTATCCACATAAGCAAAGCATTTGCTTCAAGCCCCATTGAACTGAAACTTGTACATCTTCTTCTTCTTCTTCTTCTGCTTTACAAATGCCTCCACTTACAAGCTCGTTACGTAACACAAAAATCAAGCCAATCAGTTGAATAAAGCAAAAGCTGTTGAGCACCTCAGCCCAGCCCCTCAACAGAGCACACTCCCTGTCCACCTGCTCACCTGTCTGCTCACCTGCGCTGTCATTTCGTTTTGTAATTAGGCCACAATTACTAACAAAAAGAGGAGCAGCTAGCCACTGGCCGTTGCCCGCGGGCCGCTGGCGTGACAATTATGTGGCGCTTGCAACATTTGCGGCGTCAAATGTCAAACGGAAGCGGACATATCCGGTTACAGGGCCCACGCCGTAATCGATTACTTTAAGTGTGACAGTGCAAAAAAATATAAAAAAAGCCGTAGAAAAAAGAACAAAATAAATAAATAAATAAAAGTACAAAAAAGCGAACTGGTCGCACTTCCGCACGCAAACAAATGCACAAACAAAAAAAAAAAAAAAAACCATCAACCATCAGGCGGCATCAGGTTCTCGAGCAGCAGCCAGGATAGCAGAGGACGGCACAGGACAACAATAATGCGTATAAACAAAATGCCGGACTTTGCTTGGCCCAGGCCAGAAGCAGCAACAGCAGCAGCAGCAGCAGCAGCGGCAGCAACAAAAGCGCTGGCAAACAATTTAATACGTTTAAGCGAATGTGTCAACAGGCCAAGCTGGCTTGAGCCTTGGGCCACGAACCCAAGCATCAAGGACGACGAATGGCCAAGCACTTTTGACATCAGGAAGAGGGGCGTGGCGCTGGCGTTGGCTGTGGCACTGGAATTGATTCGATTACGCTGCGGGCACAATAATGAAGTGTCAAATGCTGTATTTATCTGCTGCGAAAACATTCGTGAATACTGTGAACACTCCGAGTGCGTGTCCACACAAAACAAGAAAAGCAGAGGGAAGAGAGAGGAGAGAGAGAGACAGAGAGAGTAAAGAACCAACAAATAGGTAAGCAAAAGTCGCCAAGGCTCAATGGTATTGGGCCCCTGACATGACTTGGCAGCACTTGGGCCCTCGATGCCATGTTTCCGGCATTTTATTTGATTTCGCCCAGTCGTGCCCCACTTGGCCACACTTGCCGCACTCGCCCCACCTTGATTTCTTTTCTTTCGGTCTTCCTTTTTTTTGCTCTTGCTCTTGCTCTTGCCTATTTTTGTGTATGTTTTGTTTTCGTTCGCTTTGCCCCCAGAAGTAAATATAATTTCTTTTGTATCTGCAGCGGCTCGGCGCGGCACGGCGCGGCGCTGTTGTCAGTCGTTGTCCTGTCGCTGCTGTGTATTCCGGCAATATTTTCGCAAGGATAAAGGCGTTGGCAGCACGTGCCTGTGCCGGTGCCACTGCTTCACTGCTGCCTGCCTGTCAATCGAATCCTTGATGCGGATAATAACGAAATAATGTCAGCAGTAGAAACTTATTTCTCATGGCATTTTCCTTTTGAAGTTCGTCTTAGAAGGGTTTCCGGACAGGCAGTCCCAGCCCTCTTCTGCCTTTTTGGCAACACACTCGCCTGCTAATAACCCAAATGACTTTCTGTCACTTGGGCACTGATACACGCCACGGATCTGGGCAGCATCGGGGGAGCGTGTCCATTGACAACAGCCACTCGCTAATTGGACACAGCCGCACAAGGACTTCTGCTTGGGTCTTTCTATTCTCTTCGCATAATAGAGTCAAAGTCAGCTAGGCAAAGGGCCGCTGCACCCTAACTGGAATATAAATATATATATAGGTATACAGGCATATATATATATATGTATATTGATCTATTCAAAGCAGCTAAAGCATTTAACAAGCTGAATTCTCTTCGTTTCTCAGAAAATTCTATTTAAAGTTCTTGCTGTAAGTTCGACCAAATGAAGCGTATTTTTATGCTCGATTGATTTCAGCTTATATGATATATTTTATTTTATACATAATTTATATAATAGAGACTTGAGTCGTTCACTTGAGAGTTGTCCTGTGATAAGCTCTGAAATTTCCAATTTGCAACTTGCGGCCTCTTTGTCTTTGGAACTAACAAAATAATTTAGAGCTAATCGTTTTTGCTTTGAATATAATAATGTCTTTACTCAGAATTTGCTCAGTTTTAGAAAGATACACGAGCTCAGTGAGAACCTTATGACTTAGAATTACTTATCACTTATATAATATTCTAATGATTTAACAAGAATTGCGGATTTACTTGACAATTCTTTAATCCTAATAAGATCTTATTGAGGTCTGATCAATTTTAGCTACAAACATAGAGAGCCGAGACAGGTGTAATATAATATAATGCAATATAATCTCTTTTAGTATTGCTCCCTTTAATATACGGGTTATGCTTTCAGAATTTGTTCGAAAAGAGTCCAGAATTTATTCCCAAAAGACAAAATCTGCATAGTTCACTTACGCATTAGACAGTTATCAATTTAAAACTGTTTTACGAAGTTTTTTAATTAATGATAATAGAAGCTTTAAGAGGTTATGCCATTTTTGAGTACCTATACATATTTATATAACTATATACACATACAAAAACAATTCCCAGATTAAGTTGATTTTATAATTCCAAATTGTTTTGCACTTTGTAGAGCAGCCGCCACTGTGCGTGTGTGTGTGTATGTGTCACTGTGTGGGGCAACTATTCAATTTTAATTTTCAATTCGAGTGCCTGGCAGCAACTCGGACTGGACCTGGCCAGGGTTTTTTTGCGGTTTGATATTCAAAGTTTTTCCATTAAAGTTATTCGCAGAGAATAAGAAAAGTTTGGCTCACTTACACACACACACACACACATAGATGAGAGGGAGACACACGAATACTAATACACACATTTGCAAATATTCAATTTGTGTAGAAAATTATCAAACAAGTTTTTCCTGTGTTTTTCTGACCTTCGCCTGAAATGGCAATTTGGATGGCAGCGGGGCCTTCTTTGGTCACGAGTGAATTGTCGGAAAATTGAAACATTTTTAAGCACGCAAAGTACATAAAATATGAAAATGGTTGCAATTGCAGCTGCAGCTGCAACTTCGGCTCGTCGTTGCCACCTGCCAGGGCCATAAAACGGAAAGCGAGCAGCGGGCAACGCAAACAAGTACAGTGAAGCTCAGCTGGTTGAACATTTGCCTCACAGCGCCATGCAAGTGAAGCTCTTTTCATATTTTTTATTCTGTTTTTACTTTGAGGCGCTGCAAGGCAGCAGAAAAAATTTCATTAAACACCGCACAGAGTGGAACAACACAAAAAATGAGAATCGAGTAGAAGAGGCGGAGCTAACTAAATGCATGGCAAACTTTAATGCACGCACATTTGCAAAAGACGCGCTCGGGGCGAGCCAAAGTAACGGCCCCAAAAAGTATGCTACGAAAAAAGCAAATAAAGAAATTGAGCGACAGAAAGTGAGAGGGGATGGAGAGAGAGGGGGAGAGGGAGGCAGACTGAGCGAGAAAAAATGCAGCTGTAAGTTTATCTCATGCCACTTGCAAAACCAACACGTAATTTCCTTTGAGTGGCCACTTATCTCTCTCTCTCTCTCTCTCATTCCCTCTCTCTCACACACTCCTGACTAGTTGGCTGCATAAATCTCCCATAACTTGGGCAGTCGCAACTAAAGCAGCCTGCTGAACGACAGCAAAATGAGCCACCAAATGCAGCGGAATCAAGGATTACCTATAGTTTACACACACACACACTCTCCCTCTCTTTCTCTCTTTCTCTCTCTCAAACTGCTTTTTCCGGCCAGCGAAATTGAGTGAAAGCCAAAAGTTGCCTGGCTGCAAGTTTACGTGTGGCAGCTGCAGCACTCGCCGCAAAACCGACAACTTTGCGCCACGCCCACACGCCCATTTCCGCCACATGCTAAAACAATCTTAAAAGTTAGCGGGAAAAACAATGTGATTGCTAGTGAAATATTCATGAGGTGTAGTAGTACTTCAGACTGGCAACGGGCAACGGGCAACGCGCAACGCGCAACGCCCAACTTGCAACTTGCAACTTGCCAAGCCGTAGACAATGCCAATGTAACAACAACAACAATGGCCAACTCAAAGGTGTTTTCGGCCGCTAGCTAAAGTCAGCTGAAACGTAGCCAGAGTCAGCCCCTGCTCCTTCCTCGACTCTCAGCGAATCGCTAATTTTAACGCTCGACCAGCAGCAACAACAACTACAACAACAACAACATATCTAAATTGATAGTAAACTGAATTGTGTAGCAGTATGAGAAGCGCTTGCCACGCCTCCTCCCCCTGCCCACGCCCACATGTGGCCCATAAAATCTAAAGTTATGTCGAAAATTGTTGCCCAGCAGCTGTCGGAAATTTGTTTGCAAGCTGCGTTTTTGGCTGCGGCTTTTCCGCCTGGAAAATGTGGAAAATGGCGAAAATCCGCACAAGTGAAAAGCGAAAGAGAAGCAAAAAAAAAAAAAAAACAAAAAAGAATAGAGTTTTAGGTTTTTGCCAGCCAACTGAAAGAGTCGAAGTTCATGTTCGGGTCGACTAACTGACTAATTGATACGCAGTTTGATTGACTCTGCGACTGACAGATTGACGCTTGATAAATGCGCAGCTGAGGCCAAAGGAATTAAGAACATGCATTTATTAATAACAGTTAGCTGGTGCAGAAGAAGCCAGAATTTAAATATTTTTAAACTTTTCCATGTATTTTAAATATATTTTGTTTTTCTTTTCAGTCTGAGTATTCTCGGCAAATGAAAATAAAGTTGAGTTGTTTTCGAGTTAAATTTTAGTTTTGATTTCTATTTGGTTTAATTAAAGTTTTCTTAAAACTTTTCATAAGCAATACAGGGTGTTCCAGTGAGCACATGAATATAGATTGAACAAAAAAAAACACATGACTTTTGATAGCCTGCTGGGGTATTTAGTATACATAGATCTAAGAAAGAAATATTCCTGGTTTTCTCTATATTTTATTTTAATTTATTTGTTAGGAAGAGTTTCTTATTCCTCCATATCTCCAGAAGCCAGATTTAATACTTGAGCAGCTCTAGCAGAACTATTTTTGACTTAATAGAAATTTCATTTGCATGATATATGTAGAATATATGCCTTTCAAATTTCCTAGTAGTCAGTTACAGTCTCTAAAACTACTATGGACCTCTTCAAAAACATGTTGAACCAAGTGAAAGAGTTCTAGGCGGGAGTGTTTGACTACAAGGATATCCGGAATCCTGCGCTGAGTTGCTATATCAATCATCATACGCTGCTTTCATGCACACATAACTTATCATATTCACATATATGCATACACACACAGACACATGTTAAGCCACACACTCTGCTTAATGCATAATTAATGCAGCAGCCGAGGCTTAGGCTTCCCTCTGAGGCTTTACTGTAGAGTAATGCTCAGCTCATTTATACAAAATCAGGCTAACCTGGCATGCTAGAGCCAGCTGAGCATCCTGATTAAGAATATATATATACTTTATAGCGTTCCCCAGCTCTTGCCCTGACTACCTAAGTATTTTCAATGACTTCTAATCTTCATTAGTTCCGAATCCTCATTCAATACCACACCATAAATATCTCGAACAATTCAATGTAAATCACTTGAGTCTTGAATTTATCCAACAGCCTGTCGAAAATCTTCGTCAATGTGTTGCCTTGGTTACCTCAGTCCGCTGACCTTTGCCATATTTTCATATATTTTTCATATAAATTCTCTTGCATAATTAATCAAAATGTCTATTTTTATACACGAATTGCAAAATAACTAATGCACATATTTATAATTTAATATCCAAGCATATGTAAGTTTATTTATAAGCTGAACCCATTGAAAATGGGAATTTATTTTGTTCATTTCTTTTGTTTGTTGCGTGAGCGTGACTAGCGTTTAACATGTTACGCATACGCACTGATGGGCAGGCCAAACAAGCGTTACACACACATACACACACGCACGAGGAAATGTCCAGGCACACACACACACACTCTCACATTCACACACGTATGCAATGTGTCACCTTTATGGCGACAGGAAAATGAAATCACGTTGTCCCTCACGTGACAAATGTAATGATAGATGTACGAATGTGTCTGTATGTGAGTGTGTGACTGTGTGTGTGTGTGTCTGGCAGCCTGTGCCTGGGCAACGAGCACGTTTCTGGTACAGCGTGGACGCCAAGCGACGACAACACGTAGCGAGATGCGCATTAAATTGTGAAAAATGGAATTTGGTGCAAATCAAAAGCGTATTACATACAGTCAGCCCCCAATAAGTGAGACGCAAGATTTCTTTCTCAATTCGCATTGTTGTTCCCGGCTAGAGACGTGCCAAACAAATCAATGGCAATGGGACTGCCGGTCTGCCGGCCTGGCAGGAGTGGCCCTTAACTGTCGCCATGTGAATTTCAGTTTCATTTTTTCTTCTTTTTCTTTTCTTTTTTTCTGACAACTGTCCCAAGGCCACGCCCACTGCCCCTGTCCACTGAGAGAGCTGCCAGCGCGCATGAATATCTTAGAGTAGCATATTTATTGACTTGTCGTCGCCCTTTGCTCTGCCCTTTGACCCGGCTCATATGCCGCCAGCAGGGCAACTCGAGCCACCCAGTCAACCACCCAGTCACCCACCCATCCATCGGGTGGTGCTGTGGCCACACCGTTTGACTGCCTGCTCGTGCATTAGCCAAAGGTTATGCCGGCTGACTTTAGGCGCGCGCGATGCTTATGAACGCGAACGCGACTTCCTGCCCCACCGGCCCCGCCAGCCCCACCGGCCCCACCAGCGCACGCCTACCAACATTTTTCACACTCAATTGCCTGGCAACCTTTTTGCACGGGATCACGCGCCACGGCGCCCGCCAAACCACCCGCTAAACCACCCGCCAGCTACTTAGCGTATGTGTTGCATACAACACGGCGCGGCAACCGCTCGAGTGTGCCCTTTTTTCTGTGAGTGTATGTGTGTGTGAGTGTGTATGTGTGTGTGTGTGCCTCAAGTGCTTTTAGGCAGCGTTTTTAGTTTCCTTTTTGCCAGCCTTTTGTGCAGCGTCTTGTATATAAATTGTACTTCGCCTTCTGCTTCTCTCTTTGTATTTTTGTATTTTGATTGTTGTTGCTGCTTTTTGGTGACATTTTTATACACTCGGGTGTGCGAGTGTGTGTGCATATCAGATTAGCGCATATATCATATATAATGGTTACCAAATGACGGCAATGATTTCAATTTGGCGATAAAAGCAAAACAAACAGCGCACAAAGAAACAAGTTAAGTCGCGGCGCAGGCCGAACAAAAGAAGAAGAAGAAGAAGCAGATGAAGAATCCACTATGGCGCACTTTAGCCTTTCGCTCTCACTCTGATACTCTGTTCGGTAAGTGCAAAGTGAAGTATATTGGTTGGGCAGGTGCGTGAGAGAAGTGAGTGAGAGATAGAGTGAACTCTTTAAGGCCTCGCTTAGAAAGTGTACAGATTGAAATGCATGGAAAAGATGATGATATTATTTATATGCTATATTTAGATGGTGTTAAGGGTATACAAGATTCTTTGGGTTAATAAAGGTAAGGCTGAAAATGGTCAGTAATGAAAAAATAAAAAGTGGATTATCTTGAATATCGAATACATAACAAATATGAATTAAAGCAGCAGATTTAAATTTTCCTTTTCCTGCTCTCTGCTAAAAGAAGATTAAGAAAAAAAGTTTAGAAGCTTGTATGCCACCTTATACATATATACTCAGTTCAGTTAGAACAGAGTTGATCTTATGGGTTTTGTGGAATATTGAGTGATGATGTTTGCTATGCCCTTCTGATGCTCTATGAAACTGAAGATTTCTCATTATTTTTGCTAGTGAAATAATACTGACATATTATCGACTCAGATAGTGCAGAGTGAAATAAAAACCAAAAATAAATAGAAGACCAGATCTATACTTAAGCCTATTTTTATATTCCCCTAAAAAAACTGTGTTAAAAATTTTTACGTACTGGCTCTTTCTTTATCTGATCTATATTTATCTTTTTCTCTCTCATACTCTGTGTCTTTCTTTTCTCATTCGTATTCTCATTTTCAGTCGCATTTTCATTCGTATTTTCATTCGTATTCTCATTCGTATTCTCATTCTCATTCGTATTCTCATTCTCATTCGTATTCTCATTTCCAGTCTAATTCCCATTATCATTATCACTCTCAATATTTTTCTCATTCTCTCTCTCTCTCTCTATCTCTCTCTCTGCATCCACAACAAGCTCCCTTCTAATTTGATCAGCAGTAAGCTATCTAAACAGAGTATTGTGCAGTCGTCCCTCACTCAACTTCTAGCGACATCCTTTATTTATAATGTTTTTGAGCAATTGAGTCATAAAATGTGAGCCAAATATGTTTGGGCTTGAGTTCATTTAGTTTTGCTGCATTATTAAGCGCTCAACTTTTTGGCTAGGTGCGACGGTGCGTATGAGTAATGCGCGCACGTTTTATATTTGTGACAGCAATTTATGCAAGTCAGCAGAAAGAGAGAGGGAGAGAGAAAGAGAGGGAGCGATAGAGAGAGAGGAGTGAGTCGAGCACAGTCTGAGCTACAACAAAATGCTGTCCAGTGATTGACGATAATTGAGTGTCGCCAGCATGCGGCATCAATCATGATGTCAGAATGGACAGCGGCATGTAAATTGCATGCGATCAGAAAAAGCGAAATTGAATTCGTCTAACAAAATGATAAAAATCCCATTGATAATTTATGCAAAGGCAGACGACGCAGCACAAACAGCCAACAACGACTGGAAAAAAATGTAAAATAAATATATAGAAATAAAATTCTGCTCTTTACAACACTGTATATCCTTCCCTCTCACTCTCTCTCTCTCACTCTCTCTCTGTCTGTGTGTGCATAAAATATTTGTGCGTTTGAAATGAATTTTATTTTTCTTTTTTGCTAGCGGCAAATGTTATTTGCGCCAGCTCCGAGTGTCAAACGGAAAATCAGGTTAAAAAATTCAGCTACAAACTAATTTGCGAGGCCAAGCGGAATTTCCTTACATTTTCCACTCACTCTCTCTCTCTCTCTCTCTCTCACTCGCTCTTTCGTCTGGGGCATTGCAAAATAAATGTTGTAGAAAAAATGCAGAAAAAAATGGTTGGCAGCCGCTGCATAAATGCTGCAGCTCGGACTCCCTGGCACACAATTTTCCGGCGCAGTTCCCACTGCGAGCCGGAAAATGCGTGCATGCAAATTTCCAAGCAGTCCTGAGGTAGCTGCACACACACTCACACACAAAAAGAGGGCGGGGCGCGACGTCTGGTTGGCCCAGTTTGCGAGCGGAATGTCTGCAGTGTCCAAAACACGTTTGACTGGGGGCCAAAGGGGCCGGCCAAGCCAAGCCAAGCCAAGCCGAATGACAGATACACACACGCAAGTGTCGCTGCCGAAGCGGCCCCACTGAAGGCAGCCCTGTGAAATGGAGTGCAGATAAAGGCAATGCCAGCAGCAGTGCGTTATGTGGCATGTTAATTAGGCGGCTTTGTGTGCAGCTGAATGCCTCTTGCGGCTGCGTCTAACCTACATCTGCCTCGGACTCTCTCACTTACTCCCACGCTCTCTCTCTCTCTTTCTCTCTATGCATGCATCAAGTGTGAATCGGGCACAAAAGGCAAATAAATCCGATTAACAAAATCGAAATTGCACACAAAATGTTTTACATGTTGCACAACATTCGAGCTGCATGCCACACACTCACTCACACTCATACACTCACTCGCATAATTGAATAGTTGGCATTGCTATCTTGCGTTGTCAATTAGTTGTTTATTATAATTACAAATTGCCACACACAAATTTAATATGAAATATGTCTGTTTGCCTTGGCTCAGGCCGAAAACACAATTCAATTATGAATTGCAGCGACGGCATCGGATCCTTTGTCGCAATGTCCTTTTTATTAGTTATGCATCAGCAGCTGACCGAAAGTCTAAGTAAATGCCAATTATATAATTTAATTAATGACTCATAACTTGACTCGTTTTAACTTTTGATAACTTCAATTACTGCCATGAAACCTTTTCATTTAATTAGTTTAAAATGAAAACTGATTTTGATAGGCAAAGAGTGCAAAAGGCTTTGAGAGCTAATTTAATTAATTTTGAAATTATTACTATTTTAATTTTTAAAATTATTTTTGCCTATTATTTTATATATATTTTTATAGGAAATTCTTTCCTGGTACTTATTTATTATTATTTTGTTTCGAATACATATAGTAAATTAAATTTTTGTTGACTCAATATTAGAAATTCCTTTAAATTCCATCTATTTCCCAAAACTAGGATATGGGCAAACAGCAAAAACAAAATTCAAATCGATATTTCGAGTCCTTGAAGGACGCGCAGTCTGCATTTTGCATGGCAGTGCATGGAATTTGGACAAACAATTAAATGCTTAAACGAGTGCTCGACTCTGGCAATGTCGGAAAAAATTCAGAGAAATAGAGACATAGAGTGAGAGAGATGAAAGAAAAAACACATTTTGCAACAGTAATGCCTAGACTGCGATACAAGTGCCCACATAACTGAGGCACCTGCTGACATTAAGCTGAAATTAACCTTGTAATGCGACAGCGCATAGAAAAAAGAAAGAACTACCGAAAGAGAGAGAGAGAGAGAGAGGGAGAGAAGAGGGAGACAGCACATGTGTGTGTGTGTGTTTGTGTGAGAAACTAGAAATGTTTTTGCGTTTGGCTCCGCTCTCAGCTGTGGGCGATGAGATGAGATGCAAAATGAGATAAGCAAACAAACAGCCTTGGTGTTAAATTTTAAGTGTTACAAGGACAACAAATACACACACACACATACACAAATACACATGCACAGATACAATAACACACACACAGCAGAGTGGAAATGGTAATGTCTGCGACGGAAGCCGCAAAACCCTGCGGCTGTCGCGTTTTCCACTCTCTGTCACTAGCTGTGCCTCTGCCTCTGCCTCTGCATGTGTGTGCGGGTGTGCCTGCATGTGTGTGTGTGTGTGTATGTCTGTATGTGTGCAATTGTTTACTATTAAGTTAACGGCAGCCACAGCCGCGGCAACAATCGACGACGCTTAACTCAGCCACAGCCGCAGCAGCAGCAGCGGCGAAAGACCTTTCGCTGCCTTTGCCTTTGACACTAATACCCTTAACCCATACACGCACACAAATATACACACACACACGTGCACGCATCTCATTATAGTTGTCATGGCAATACGCTTGCTCAGGTATTTGACTTTGGCTCGGTTTATTGGTCGATTTTAATTGATAGTGTTCACAGTGCATGCCATAAGTAAACGCCGCCCCGCACAGTTTGGCAGCAGACAGTCGCTGGTTGGCTGTAATTAATGTCAGCCGGCTCATTGAGGGCTTAATTAAATGCAATCTGAAAACTGAGCTTTAAAGAAGCAAGCGCCGCGTGTGCCGCACATTAACATGCCGACACACAGCACACGCAACAACAACTGCCACAGTCGCTGTTTACATATTTAATTTTTGGGACAACACAAACACACCTTGAGCCCAGATTCTCACACAAAAAGAAAAGGGTCAACTTGCTCTGATGACCGCCTTGGCACTGATTTCTTTCTATTAAAATTTTAGCTTACGACATGCCTATGCGTGCAATAGAAACCCCTCCACACACACACACATACAGCCTAGGAAAGGAGAACTGATAAAAATGTCAACACACAATTGATTCCGCCCCCTTGCGAGCGATATCTTGACTTTATGTCGGGCCGCCCTCAGACCTCAGCAAAGGCAACACTCAGCAATGTTCGCATCACGTTTGCTGTTTGATTTTATTGAGCCACATTTTTTGTTTCAGTTTTAGGCCTAGCTACGATTTCCCCAACTTCTTTCCTTCTTTTTAATGCCCTGTTTTATGGCTGAGCATGGGGTATTTTAGAGAGTCTGCAAAGGGTGCTTGAATGGGTGAAGAGAATGGCTGCGAGAGAAGTAAGTGGTATATAGAGTACGAAACCTTTTTCAAGTCTAAGAAGGCTAGATATAATACCATATTATATGGGATTCTAAAGAAGCAGAAGAAACTAAAAGAAGTAAATATAGATGCAGAGAATCACAAATGTTTATAAATATATAAATCTTATTAATATAATTGTAGATGTCATGTCTATTACAGCTAAAACTAAAAACTTTTAATATATTTAAAAACTTAATATTTGTTAAAAATTATTGAATACGTCACAAGTAAAGCTAGGCAAAATTGCAATTGTCGTCTACCTTTAAATAACTGTTAGTTAATCAAATAAGACAACTGTCACACATCCCCCAAAAATGCTTAGTCATCGAAATGCCTTTAACGAAGTATCTATTCGTGCAGCTACCAGCTCAACTATAAACAGTTTGACCTGATATTTGGCCGCTTTTGGCCTTTTTCCGCCCGCTCTCTGCGAATGTCTCTCTGGGTGCCGGCGAATGTAGATGACCCAGGCAATTGTTTACAGCTCTTGGGCTTGATAGGACATTGGGTACATGCTTTGCATGAAATCACGTCGTCATCAGGCAGACATTACGAGTATGTTCCTGGGATTAAAGCAGCATCGAATTGGCAGTTTGAATTTATAGCTGCCCGAGCTGCTCGAGTTGCCCGAGAAGAGTGTGATTTTTATTGATGCTTCAGTTTTGTTTTTAGGACTCGGGACGGCAAACCTGGGACTCGATGCTGCCTAGCCTTAGCCACTTACAAACACTTTTTAGCAACTGTTTAACGGCTGGAGCAGCTGTGCAACTTTGTTGCGCCACGCGGCAAATGTATGCAAATACATTAGGCGAAGCGTCTGCACTTTTCATTATCTTTTAGCCGGCGCAAACTGGGACAGGCTTAAGCAGTCTGTATTTGCATAAGCCTGCAAAATAATATCAAATATTTTGCATTCAATTATCGCATCTAAGCAGGCGCAACCCGGGCCGGCCAGCAATGGGCGTGGCAGGTGGCAGGTGCCAGGCTGTTGCAGCCACGACAAACTTAATTGCAACGTAAAACGTGAGTAAGTGTGTTCTCTATATATACTCTATATGTATGTATATTTGTGTTTTTTTGCGTCCATTTAGTTGCAGCTTTCAGATAATGAAGTTGCGCACATTTGTAATACCCTGCGTTTATTGGGCAGCGGCAGAAAGGCCATAATGTGGAGCAGATTTAAGCCAATAGCTTAAGCTCTTGAAATATGCACAAGATTAAGTTCCATGGCCAAAGTCCATATGGACAGCATTTCTCTGGGTCTCCACTTATTTGCCTATTCATCGGCATAAACAATGGATTCTGTTTAAGGATTTTATGTGGACTTTATAAATTTGCATACTATTCGCATTCGATAACAATAACAATTCAATATCTCTAAACAATTGGGCTCTGAAAGATTTTGTTAGGTATAAAAGCTTCAACATTGTGAAAAGCTTTCTAATTATTTAATATTTTTATTTCAAGCAATATGCACAAATACTCTGCTGCTTCGTCACTATTTCGTCTTCTTCGTATTCTATTTATGATTATCTCTTTTATATCGATAACATTACAGTTAAATATGGATAGTAAACTATACTGATAATCCCCTAAATCCTATTAGTCTACTTCAACATTCATATCAAGAATCTTCCTAGTTTTGATATATACTTTAAGTAATGCATTCTTCGCAGAGCTCTGTCCAGTTCTCCACTCAAAATCATTAGCTCATATTTTACCCTCTATATATCTCACTCCCCCCTCCCACAATCTTCTGTCCATTACGTATGCATGTGAATGATTGATTCGCATTTGTGTGAGTGTATTATGCCAAGCAGCTCTCAGCCTGGCGAGTGCTCAGAGTATCTGAGCGTAGTTCATTCCCTGCTCTAACTTCTTGTTGTTTTAGTTTTGCTGAAGTCTTTGCTATTGCTTTATTGTTGTTGTTGTCGTTGTTGTTGTTGTTGCTGTTGCTGGCGTCTGTCGCTGTCGCAAGTTTTTAAAGCAGATTCTCATTACGCGATTGTAAAACTTTTAATGCTGTTCTTTTGTAAGTTTTTGGCCTTGCCGCCCACACACACACTAACACACAAACACACACACAAACACACACTAACACACACAGAGGCACGCTCCACGCTCTGTCCATGGCTCTGGCCCTGACAGCTCATTGTTTTTCTTTAGCTGTTGCCTGTTGCCGCTCGATGTTGCTTTTCCTTTTGTTGCTCCTGTTGTTGTTGCCTGATTTATGTGATAATTTTAGTTGGAGTCTCTTCGACTCATATGCGTTCCGAGCTGCCGGATGCGTGCAGGATATGAGCCACTTTTACAGCCATACTTCGTAGTGATTGCTGTTGTTGCTTTTGTTGCTGTTTATTTTGCGTGCGTCTTTTTGGAGCTGCAACTTATTTTTATGTTTGCGCTACATGGCAGGAAGTAATCATCTTGATGGCTGTTCAAAATTTATAGCGCATTTTGTCTCATGTCCTTGCAGCAGCACCCACTTTCTCTGTCTGTCTCTCTCTCTCTCTCTTTCCCTGTCTCTTCTTGTCTTTTTAGTATTTGTTTATGTAATGAACTACACGATTTTAGCATTTAAGCTGATGACAGCCAACGCGAGCCTAGCAAAAAGCTAAACAAAACGCGAGCGACAAAAACCAAATCGCATGTGGGCGTTTGCTATTCAATGTGGGCGTGGCACGCTGGCAAGGCTAAGCCACATATGTGTATATCTCTGTCTGTGTGTGTGTGTGTGTGTGTGTGTCACAGACAGCTTAACACGGCCTTAATGCTGTTTAACTCAACTGTCGCTAACGCTTTTAACCTGAGGTTAAATTTTCAATTTGCTTTCATGCTTCGCCCCGCACAGACACACACAGCAAACCCCAAACCCCATGACCAAAAACCCAACCAGACAAGCAGCTAGCATAGCAAAGCATAGACCAAGGCAGACGACAACAACGACGCTTTTATCTACACCCACACACACACACACATGTGTCCATGGTTGGGTAGATTGCATACATATGTATGTATTATCTATGCATGCCTCTGTTTCGCCAAACGCCTGAAGCTTTCTGTGTGCCACAGCAAATTATTCACCAAGTTGCGGCAATACTCTAGCCGGCAAAAGCCTCATAACTTGAGCAGAAAGTTTGTCCAGGCAATAACTTCGCATAGTTGTAGCTGCGACCAATTAGAACTACATGCTTAATTCTAAGAGTTTCCAGCACTTTTACAGATAGTTTGCCAAACTGATGTGAAAGGCATGCAAATTACTCGAAATGTGGCTTAAGTGAAAAAGTGAATTGAATGGGCCACAATTCAAATCAGTTATTAATGCTGCAATAGTTCGGATTGACGATAACTTTTGCAGCTCTGCGAACAGATCAAGCTCATTATATATAATTAGACCATAAAGTTAGAGTTGCTTTGAAATAACTATAAAAGTTTAGTATATTGTTTTGTTAATTAAAATAGTATTATTTGATATAATATATCAATTTAAGATCTATTTTGTATATATAAAAAAATAAAATAAATTTGTTCTATATAAGAAAAATATGAAATAAATGTATGTATGTATTTCATAATACTTTTCACTAGCTATAATTTCTATAATATATTATTATTATTATTTCAAAGTTAAATATTTATAATATTAATTATTTATAATATTAATAAATAAATTAACATATTTGTAAATATTTTTTATTTATTAAATTCATGAAATTCTCTCTATAATAAATAAATTTTATATTAATTTGCATTTCATTTTCACAGTATTCACAATTTCGACCTGATGAATGGATACAAATTCTCTTTAGACTATATGCTTGTATGTATGTATGTATAAATATATCTGCCCACTCGTCGTGTGTTGTATGTATTACTTTAAGAGTCAAGACACAAAAATACTTGTCTAAAAGCACGTAGTCGTGCACTTGACTTTGGCTGGCCAAAAACAAAAACAAAAAAAAAGCAGAAAGAAAAATTGAAAATGAAATTAATGCTCAAGGATTTTATTAGGTTTTTTATTTTTTTTTTTTTTTTTCTGTTCTCGCCTAAGCAACGACGACAAGGGCGCACAATTTGCGCAAATTCCAACATATTTCAGGCAATAAAGTTTCAGCCAGCTCTGCGCTTTGATAATAATCTAATTTGCCAACTAAAAAGTTGGGCCTTTTGTCATGCAGTTGGGATATATGTATATATATATGTGTATTGCTGTTGCTGGCCAATTAATATAATCCTGACGCTCAATAAGTAAAATTTACAAATTTTCAAATTTAAATTATTCCGAAAGTGACAAAAAAACAACAACAACAAAACAGCAAAGCGACGCTTCAACAATTTGGGCAAAAAGCGGTTAACATTTGTGGTTGCGTTTTGTTTTTTTGTTGCATACTTTTTAGCGCGCATGCAAATACCTCCACTTCCACTTCCGCTTCCGCTCGAAGGCGTCACGAGCGAATGTGTGTGCGTGTGTGTGTGCAGCTAGTTGACTGTTGAAAAATATTGCATAAACTGTTGGCATTTTAAATGTTAGCTAATCCTCTTAATCGTATAGAACATGCCTGATGCGCCATGAATCAAAATTATTATATTACATAATTTAATTAATTAAAATTATTGTTTGCACTGCTTAAACTTTCGCTCGGAGTTTTTTTTTGCGTCTGTCTGACAGCATCTAATTAAAGCTGTTTAAGCTTTTAAGCTGTTAAGCTGCTTCACATTACATGTCGACGGGTCTCTCTCCCTCTCCCACTCCTTCTCCCTCTCTCTCTCTATATATATTTTTTTCGTCAGTTTTTTGTTTCAGAGGTTCAATGGCTGCTGGCATTGTACAACACTGGCTGCTGCCATGTTAAATGCTGTAAATGACACGAAGTCACGTGTTAGAATTTGCGACTTTGGCGCTTGTTAGCGCCTCTTTGCCTGTTGGCCTCTTTGCCTGCTTGCCTGCTTGGCTGTTAGCTAATGCCTAAAACGTATTTGCTGTTTGCTGCAAAATGGCATTTAAGTCGTTGTCCAAGACCATGTGCAACAGCCAATACGAAAGTCACTAAATCTCAAAAAGGAAAACCAATTACGGCCATTACCACATGTGGCAATTACAACGAAACTTACGCCACGCCCACCCGCCTTTGTGTGCGCGTGTGTGTGTGCGTGTGTGTGTGTGCACGCGCCGTAACAGCAAAGTCTCATTAGTTGTTCGCCAAAACGAATGATGAGAGCGCAGCGCCCAGAGGCGGCCCCATGGGGCTGTGCTGAGTCGTATCGTATATGGATATGGCTACGCTTGGCTCGGCGTCAATGGTAATGACGCTTAGTATTATGGCTAAGATGATGGCCAGCAGCAGCAGCTTAATGGATGCCAGGCCGAGCTCCACCTTGCAGCTGCAGCTAATGGAAGGCTGCAACAGAAGCTGCCGCATGCCCCACAAGCACCCAGCCCCAACTGCTGCTCAATCAATTTGCGGCATGTGTTTTTTTTGCCATGTAGTTTCAATATTTTCATTTGCCGCAACCGAATCGTTTTAAAAGCAAATATTATATGTCATATACATATATCTATATATACTATATACACATGTATTTTCTTTTACTTTTTTTATTTGTTGGCGCTTCCATTCTGCCCGAAAATTATTTCGCCTCAATTTCTAGCGAGCCCCAAAGAATAATTTATATAAAAAAAAAAGAATATGCATAAATTACAACAACAGCTGGCGGAGTATGTATACCCTGCAGGCATCAAATTAGTACAACTTGGGTATGATATTAATGGAGGGTGCGACTCTGACATGCCTTTATGGAAGTGGGCGAAAAAAAAGAGACATCTGTGAGAAGTTCTTTGCAGATTTAAATGTTAAACAAATATTTTTAAATATATAGAAATATAGAATAATATTTGTTCTTTATTTAAAGAAGAAGGTAAATGAGCGGCAGGTTTGATATGTAAGAGAAATCCTATAACTGCACAGGTTTGAATAGAAAAAAATCAAGAAGAAATGCATGTTGCATGTAGGAAGTTCCTTTAAAAAGTCATGTGACAAAGAAAAAACATTTATAACAATTTCCTTACATATAAATCTTAACATAATCCTAAGATCTGCATATAATATTTAAATTATTCATTTATATATAATTAGAAAAATATTATAGTTCAAAATGTTTTGTGAAAGAAAAATACAAAATATATGGACGACATGTAGATAAAAGAAAAAATAAAATTTTTATGATTTTAATGAAGAAATAAATGTCGAAAAAATAATATATAATATACAGTGAAATACATCAAAGACTTTATTTTTGGATTCAATACCAATAAATGTTCACAAAACATATAAAATCTAAGAAAATTATAAGCCAATATTGCTCTGATCCCATATTACTAGGTATCAAAAATCCTCGCATACCCCACAACCCGACGACAACAATTTCCTTTGTTTATTTCTGAATGCATGCAGCATGTGGTTTACGTATTATTTGCTGCTTCTCTTTTTCAGCTGGTATTTTTATATGTTTTATTAGTATTTTTCTTTAGTTTTTATTTTTGGAAATTTCATTTAGCGAATTGTTTGGCTGCGAGAGCCGTAAATTTGTGCTAGTAAAAAAAGAAAAGAAAATGTAGTTGCGCAAGGACATGTGTGCGTGTTTACAGGAGCAACATGGAAAATCAACATGCGACATATAAATTTCATGATATTTCATAGTTTATGCGCGCGCCGAGATGATCTACCACACGTTCACACATATATATATATAGCATACTATATATAGTATATTTATATATATATATATTTATATACTATATTTGTGGCACTTGTATTTCAGCACATGCAAAAAGCCATTAACAATAACACGATACGGACGGACAGAGGGAGGGCTCGGGACATTGTCTCATTAGCATATTGCGTGGCGGACGCCTATTCGGGAATATCGATAAAGTTCGTTAAAAAGATTGAAATGTGCGATTTGAAGCGATTTACCCAATGTGCCAACAAGGCTGCCAACTAGGGGAAAGCCGGGGAAAGCTGCGCTTGTCGCATGAGAATTGAAAACAAGGGTTGCTGCTGCCAGAGTGTGAGAGGGAGGGAGGCTGGGAGGGGTGGAATTTTGGAGTGAGGAACGCTGTTTTGACACTTGTCACCATTAAGCTAAGCAGCTAGGGGTGTGTGTGTATGTGTGTGTGTGTGTGTACGTCTCTCTGTGTGTGTGTATTGCTGGCAATTTTTAGCTGGCTTTAAACTGCTGCCAAGCGGTTTCACATCGTTCGTTGTCGCTGGCTTTTATGCTTTTTAAGTCAGTTTAAGATTTTGACAGCCAACGACAAGGAACGAAAACTTTATACACTTTGCATGTGAGTTAATATGAATATGTGTTGCATTATGTAATCCACGCAGGAGATAAAATATATGAGTTGATCTTTAAATGTTAGTGTTGGAGGTGCTGGGCGTTGCAATATCAGCGGGAGTAAAGAACCGAGCCACATCGATTAAATGTTTAATAGAGAGTGCAATGTTATTTACACTACGTTGTATGGCGTTGCCAGATTACATGTTTGCTTCTGTTAACGCGAAAATCAATAACATCTTCTACAGTTAATTTAGTATTTAAAATGTTTTTGTGAATATACTGCAGGTATGCGTAGGCTGCAGCAGGCTGAAGTAGACTCGACGTAGAGTTGAATATCCTTATTAAGAGCTTTATTAATTCAAGTTTATATGGTTGGTATAGCAACATAAGACTGTTTATCTGTCCTTAATATATAAGGGCATCTTAGAGCATATTTTTTTCATTGTTTGCCTTTCAACACTCCTGAGTTGGCAGCCTCCGTTCACACTGCTCTAGCTTTGAGTACTTCTAAAGCAGCTCAAATATTAATCAATATCAGAATAATTTCTTATAAGAGTATATACAATTCGACTACGCCCACATTTGTTTTTCTTTCCATTTTTATTTTGGTTCCATGTTGTATTGGCTGCACATGTCCTGCCAAACCCCCAAACGGCAGCATTTCTGCTCCTGTTCCTGTTACTGCTCCTGCTGCTGCTCCCTCTTCTGTTACTGTTCCTGTCTCCTGCTCCTGCTTCAGCCCCTGCCACGGCTGCTGCTACTGCGCTCACTCCCGTTGCTACCCCCGCTCCTGCTGCTGTTCCGCCTCCTGCCACTGCCACTGCCGCTCCTGCTCCTGCTTCTGCTCGTTCGTTTCTCTTAGTCATTTGGGTAGCAGAGCGCGGATTACGTTTTTATCCTTGTGTCCTGGAAACACTTTCACAGCCAATTTTATTATACGCGCGCGTTTCGCTGCCTTTTGTTGTCATTATTGTTGCTGCTGTTGTTGTTGTACTTGATGCTGCTGCTGCCTCTGCTGGTGTTGTGCATTTTTATGCCGCATATAAATAAATCTGTTAGTTGTGCATGTTTACGACTTTTTAAGCCAGGTCCGCTGCCGACAGAGGCGTGGCAGCTAGCGGCCGCCTGACAACTTGTGCATAAGCGTCAATTTTATGCACACTTCGCTGTGTAAATGGCGTAAAATGTTGTCGCCAAATGCATATAAAAGCCAAGCGACTCGCTTGCAGCAACAATTTATGCTAATCTCATGAGCGAGTCGAACAGGTATACCCTGTAATTGCAGCGACACTGGTGTCAATTGGTCAGCAATTCAAACGGTCAAACTATAACGAATTCTGGGCAGGAGCAGGGCTAGAGGCAGGGCAGGGGCGGTGGGCGTGCCAGCTAAAAGAATGTGTATTTTATGCTCTGCACTTGAGTGCGTAATTTTATGAGGCGCTTTTCGCTTTTATTAGCAGCGCCCGACAATAAACTGTTTATGTTTATTATTTGCTGATGACCTACGTGCGAAAGGGCCACCCAGAGCAGGAAAAAAAGAGCACGAAACGAAAAACGAGAGTGGACGAAACAGGAACAGCAACGCTCAACGAGCGTCTAAATAGTGGCCAAGCAGCAAAATGAATCACTTACGGCCATTTGGCAGCAACAACAACGAGAGTCCGGGCAATGCGCTCGGAGTAGTAAAACCGGAAAAAGCGCCCGTGGGTCGACTGCGTAAATTACAAATTAGCAATCACACTAAAACTGCGGGGCACACAGCCGCCTGAAGGTAGTGTGCGTGTGTGTGTGAGGGACGATCGACTGCTATAAATCGAGCCAAAAGCGCAAAACTTTTCATATTCAAAGCGTCAACTCATTAAACGACTAACTCAAACTACAGCACGGCAACAACTCGCATCAAATGAAGCACGAAAAACAAATCAAAATGGCAGAGCACAAAGAGAGAGGGAGAGCGAGATAGTGAGAGAGAGAGATAGACAGAGACAGCATGAGCTAGACGAGCTAACGGAAACGGATGCGTGTGCGTTGAGCAATTCGAAAACGGAAATCAAAAATTGACCCAAAGCTGCAAGAGCTAGAGGTATGCATAGACGGAACAGAAAGAGACAGATATAGAGAGAGACAGAGTGAGAGAGAGTGAGACACAGTGGCAGCTGGGGCCAGACCCCAGACCCTCCATTAAATCGACACCTAGTGCGATAGCAAATGCCAAATGATGTATAAAAGTAGCAGAATAATAAAAATTTATTGAGAAATAAAAAACAATTTAATTTATTAGTATTTAGTGTGGCAAAGGAAATAATCGATGTTATAAATTTTTGATACCAAAAGGAGCGAGGCGAACGCTGCTCTATATGCCAAGTGGCTGGCCCAGAGTGAGTGAGTATGTGTGAGTGTGACTGAGTGTGTGTGTGAGTGTGGGTTAAAAGGCACATCGAAAACAAATGAATTGGAATACGTTGGCAGCCCAAATAAAGCGGATATGCTGCCGGATATGTGTACGTGTGCCTCTCTCTGTCTCACTCTCCCTCTCTCTCCCTGCCTCTCTCACTGTGTGCGTGTACGTGTCTATTTGTGAGTTAGTGTTTTAGAAATTCGACTCGGATGTGAAGTTCAAACGCTTATCAAGTGTGTAGATCTTACTTATGAGTTTAACGGCCAGGCCAAAAAGCCGGAAAGCAAGAAGGCCAGAACGAACGCAAGAGCGAAAGCCAAAGGAAAGGCCAAATTTGTTGTAGGTCCGGATAATTTAATTTATTGTTTTCTCTGTTAAATGATGCTCAAGAGTATAATTTCGGGCACAGCACACAGAACGCGACTAATGTGCGCACAAATTGCCACAGAAGCTGCCCAAGCAGCGACGCGTCGCTGCCATATCGATCCGTCTCTGTGACCTTTGATGCGTGAGGAGAGGATGCCAGCCACCAGGCCAGAGCCTGGCTCGTTGACAGCAAGTGGTTGCATAAAGTGCTCAAAAGGCTTTAAGCAAACACACACACTCGCACACACTCGCACACACACTCGCTCAAAATATGCAAATGCTGTTCTCCAAACTCTGGGCGCAAAACAATGCACATTTTAATTTTAGCCTAGTTTGTTGCCTCTAAACACGGCACCAGCCAACAACAGGCAACACAAACAGGCAACAGCAGCAGCAGCAGCAGCAGGAGCAGCAGCAGCACAGGGCTGCAGGATATGTGCCAATAAAAAGTTTGGCAAACAAAGTTGGCGTCACAAAACTGTAACTGCAGCACGCTGCGGCATCACAGGCTCGACCCAAAAAATTAGTCTGGCCTACTCTGCAGCCAAGCACAGTGGAACGCATTCAACACTTTTTGCGACACTTTTTGAGAGCTTAATTTGCAAGTGGAAGTTTTTGATTGAGGTTCTTAAGAGTCTTAAGTGAAATTAGTTTTGCAAGCGAAGTTTGCTTAATGTAAAGAGTGTTAGCACAACATATGTTAACTTAACAGAAATTAGTTAAAGTAATGTAAAACTACGTAAAATATGTTGGCTTAGCATAACAGCTAAAGTTAACAGATAATGACAACAAATCCAGCTAACAGCTCAAGCTAAATATGTTAAATTATCACCTGAAGATTACAGTTGTAGCTAATATTTAAACTTAACAGATATAGTAAACAGATGAATCGAACAGTTATAGTTAAAAGATTAAAATAACTGCTGAAGTTAACAGATATAATGAGCAGCTTTTTATTATTTAAAGATAACAGATGATAGTGCAGGTATAGTAGACAACTAATGTTACAGTTTGTTAACACCTGTTTTAAAACGATTTTTATGCTTGACCGCTGTAAGTTTCACATATTCTGTTAGCTTAATTCTAAATTCAAATTTGTCGGCAGTTCGCTTAACATATGCCCTGTGTAAGCTTTACAGCTGCAGTTTACTGCTGTTAGCTTTACTTCTGTTAGATTAAAAAGTGTTACATCCCCATTTAACAGCAACATGATTAATATAATTGACCTAAAAGTCAAACAGCTGCAGTTTACAGTTGTGCGCTTAACATAAGCTAGCTTACAGCTTGATTTTACAGCTGTTAACTTAGCAGCAGCTCATTATGTCAACAATGCTGCTTTAACATGATATACGATTGAGGCCCCCATTTCTTTTGCCAGCAAAACAGCTTAAGTTTTCCACAGTGCAACAGCCGTAATACACACACACACACACAGAGACACGTTGGTAAAGTTAAGTAAACCCGATTGCGACTAGCCGACTTAATTAAACTGCATTTGCGTAGACAACTTGCGCTAAGTTTTTTGGAAAAATTCAACCGCTGAATTGGCCAAAAATGTGTGTGTTCAGCTGTCACAGACAGTTGGCGGGCAGTGTAAGAGGGGGCAGGGGCAGGGCCAGGGGCAGGGGCTGAGGGTTGCCACATAAACGTTGTATAAATAATGCAATTTATGTGCAGCGCATAAAGAAATGTGCTGTAGCCAGACACTGAGGCACTTGTATTATGCATGTCGCTTTTTCTACCCATCGCCCCAGCCTCAGTCCCAGATGCTGGGCACAGGCTGCGCCAAGGACTCGCTGGCACACATACTTGAGTTTGACTGCGATATGGCAACGCTGGCTGCACTTTTGCTCTCGAAATCTCTGTCCATCCCTCCAAAAGGAACTTAAAGACCAAAACTGTTGCCAAGCGACAACTTTGAATCAGAGCAGCCCAATAAGATGGCCAACTTCACCTTCTGATGTTGTTGTCATACGAGTGCCGACACGTGCGCCGCTTATCCCCATTTATATTTGCGACAATTCAATCACAACAACAACAACAACAGAGTTGTCGAATGGTCAGAAAGCCAAAAGCCTTGGAACAATGGATATAGGCTTATGGCAGACAGACAAAGGAATACATCAAACAGTGGGAGAGCAAGTGAGAGAAAGAGCGAGAGAGAGAGAGATACAGACAGTGAGAGAGAGAGAGTGAGAGAGAGAGAGAGATAGAGAGATGTTTAAGTAATGTCATTAAAATTGAAACCTAAAGATTGAAAGAGGCAAATGAATAGAATATCAAATTGTTAGTGGTTGTTGTTGTTTTATTTGGAGAATATTTGCATATGTCTAATAACCGAGTCTAATACCAGAGTCAAATAACAGAATTTAACAACAGATTCTTGAAGACAGTACAGTCTATTAACAGACTCGAGTTTAATAGCAGTCTGTTAGTATTACGTTAGTAATAATGTGAGGCTGAGAGCTTGAACAGATTTGTTGTGTGGATAGTTAGTCTCCATCTTCACAGCATTATGTTCCTCACATGAGAGAGAGAAAGATAGAAAGATCATCATCATGCGTGCGAGAGAGGTAGGTTATTCGGGTAATGATTGCAAGTGTTTTTTTTTTTTTGCTCAAAAGCAGAAACTCGAGCGAATGTAAATTGCTACAAAAATTGTAATATATTGTAATATTATAATAAAGATCTTACGGTATTCAACAGCACGTATATCTTATCGATACCCTAGGATATTCAACCGTTTCATTTGGCTCTGTTAATTTGTGTTATTTTTTCTGTTAAGTTTTATTTCATATTTTTCACGATTTTTTTGTTCGCTGCCTTCTTGGGCCTTTGATGATGTTAAGGAAACAAGCCGTTTGCTTGGCTTGACTGAGCTGGGCTGGGCTGCGCTGGGCTGGGCTTGGCTGGTCGTTGGATTTTATGCCGACATGCCCGCGCATTTTAATTAAGAAATTAAATTAAATACAAACTGATGCGTAACAGATTCCTCGTTACTAATTAAAATTCAATTTCTTGCCATTAAAATGAGCAGCAGCAGCAGCGGCAGCGGCAGCGGCGACGGCGGCAACAACAGCGTCAATTACAAGCGCAAAACCCTTCGCACCGGAAACCAGCAACTTGCCATGCCATGCGGCAAATGGGCCATGACCACGCCCCCCACCGCCCAATTGTATGGCACACACAGGCGGAGAGAGAGAGAGAGAGGGAGAGGGAGAGCATGGAGAGACGGCAAATTAAGCACGCAAAATTAATACGCAATAAAAAAGCAATAATAAAAGCCAAAGTCGAGCCAGACCGAACGCCCGCCCACCCGCAGCCCGGGAGCCCTAAAGCCCCACAGCCCTTGAGATAACTGAAAACAATTTGTAGTCCTGGCTGAAACACTCAACTTTTATGTGTTGCTCCTATTCGAAATTGAAAACAGCAAAATAAAAAATAATAAAACGAAAACAGAGAATAAGTAAATGAAAATTAAGAAAATTATTTTGCTAATGGCGTAAAAACTTCGTGTAGTTCCTGCTCCTGCTGCTGCTGCTGCTGCTACTGTTCCTCTTCGTTGGTTTAATTAAAAAATTTTTTGATATTGCAGCAGACGTTTGATTGATTCACTTCAAAATTAAACGCACAAGCGCGCTGCGAGGGCGTACGAGTTGTGGTTAAGTGCGGGGCGTGGCACACACACAGAAAAAGAGCCGGAGAGAGGGAGGGGGCGGGGGAGAGGGAGACAATGGACAAGGCACAGCCGCTGCCGGCAGGCTGAAAGCCAAACAAAAGCTACAAAATACTTGACGCAACTATCCCGAGCATTTTGCTGCGAGCCACGCCCATTTAGTAGACCCCCTCCTCCGCCATCTGGTCTTGCCAATGGGGCAACATTGTTTGCCATTTGCCAGACTAAACGCCATAACAAAGCTGAGCAACAGCGGGCAGGCAACGAGTTGCGAGTCGGGCCTCAAAAAGGGGTAGCAAATTACTTAAGAAAACTGTTGTTGGCTTATTGGATTAGGTAAAGGCTACAGAGAGAGGGAGGGAGAGGTAGAGGAAGAGAGGAACTGCTGCGTTTCAGATCTTTCAACGCACAATTACCAGCGGCTCTTTTATAATTTCTTTAGCAAGCGGCCTGCGGGGCCTCAGCAAACCATCAGCAAATGTCTTTAAAGCTGAAGACCGCTTCAACTTTTTTCCGCTTTTTTTTCAAATATTTGCGCAGCGCAACTTTGCAGTTTCCCCATTTCCCTTTTCCCTTTGCAATTGGCGGTTTTTCATACACTAGCGAGAGGCATTTCAAATATGTCATAAAGGTTTGCTCTGACATGCCTGACAGGTATGCTAGAAAAAGTAGAGTATATTTCGGGATGGAGTTGAAATGTTCAAGTAGTCAGTTGGGATTATATTGGCAATAGTTCAGATTTAGATAATAATATCTGCATTATGATGAATCCTTACTTATAGTTCAATTGTTCAATATATCTTTTCACTTTGAATATTAAGCCTGTTCGTAGTAGAGTAGGGTATAAGATAGACAGACTCCATTAATTCACATACAATTCACCGACTCTGCCGCATCTAGATGCCCGTTCGCTAGGGTATTTCACGCTGCGCTACTCTCTGCACATAAATATTCCTCCACGTTCTGGTATTGTTATGACCATGTCAAGTTGCGAGTACTATTTGTTTTTCAGCTGCTTGGGTCCATTGGCAAAAAAAATGAAGAAGAGGAGAAAGTCTAGAGAAAGGAATATAAAACGGTCGCATTTACCCCTGAGGCCTGTTTTGGCGTATTGTTACACAATTTTGTTGAAATTTATTTACAGAGTTTATGCCACACAGAATCAACATTGAAGTTTGCAAGCGGCAGCAGCAGAGGCAGCGGCAGTGGCAGTGGCAAGTGGCATGTGGCAACAGCAGCAACAACAGCAGGGCCAACAGAATCGAGAGCCAAAGCCAAGACCAATATCGAGCCAAAACATTGCGCCAAGTTCTGCTACTAAATTTCTATTCCCAGTGCATGGAAAGTTGCCTCGTGCCTCGTGCCACATGCCGCGTGCTGTGCATGCTAAGCAGCAGCTGCGCAGAGGTCAGAGATGTGGGGGGCGTGGCGGGCCACACACAAACAAGATAATAAGTTCATAAGTATTATTTGCAACATAATCTAGCTGCCCCGCCACGCCCCCTTCCACTTAACGATTTTAAAATCCGCTGCAAAAGTTCAAATCGTGTCAAAGTTCTTTTCTAATTTTTTTGCTGCCTTTGGCACAGGATATTGGCAGGAGCCGGGGACATGCAATGAGACTGAAGCCGCCCCCATTCCAGGCGCTGATTGCATCTTCATCATTCAGTGTTCAAGCGACAGACGCCGCTTTATTATGAACTCTTGAACGATTCCCCTTGGCCAATTAATCACAGTGCGTTAAGTAAACAGCAGCTGCCTGTTTAGTGGCAACTCCAGCTAATAGCATTTTCAGTTCCTGCCTGGCGCAAGGAAACTTTGGCTAAGTGCAATTTATGAGTGCAGTGCGCAGCGCGGCGGCAACTCGGCAAAATTTGTTTACAACTTGGGCGTTAATTGACATAAACCAGAGGCAGGAGCAGCAGCAGCAGCAGTAGGAGCAGCAGCAGCCCAGCCAAGCACAACAAGGTCAACAACAAACCAAACCAAACCAAAGTTGGTTACACAATTGGCTACACAAAATGCTGGCAACACTTTTTTGATCATTTTTTTGTTTTCGTTTTATTCTCAACCTCAATAACAAAGTTTTCGAATGTTATTCAACACCTTTCGACCCTGAAGGTTGCCTTTTCACTGACTTTTTAAATACTTCTCATGAGCCACGAAAGGCCATGAACTTCGCATCGAGCTGACAATTAGAGCTGAACGAGAGTCCTTGCGGAAATCAATGGAAATAGAGATTTGGTTTAAAGTGTAAAGCTGGCTTAAAACAGTTAACAGTTTTGATACAGTTTGATTAAATTGAGAGTTGAATAATTGATAAGCGACTAGCTTAAATAGTATCACATATTAGGATGTTTTATAGATCAGGTAGAGCAGTAGTTCATTTTAAATATCATTAGATGCAGTTTTAGAGTTGATGGTTGAAAGTGAAAGAGTTATTGCATAAAATTTCTAGTTATATATACCTATTTTGAGTTTGAAAACAACTCTCAATTTGCCTCACAAATACAGTCTAAGAGTCTTCTACTACATTTGAAGAAGAAGCCAACAAATCTAATTCAAAACCAAAGTATGTTCCTTATATTATTTACTATTGCAGATTAAAGACTTCAAATTATTTTCTCTTAATTCATATGACATTTACAGGTATTTCAAGTTAGTTAAAAGTTGTATTGCAAAATTACAGAAACTTTACCAAAACAATTTCTCAAATCGCCAACTCCTTTTCTCTGACTGCAACGCATGCCATGACCTTAGCTAACCTCTACTACATGAAGCTCCAGAGCTGCCCCAATTCGGCCAGCTATTGCAGCTAAGTTGCTCTCAAGTTTTCACCAGCAATTAGTTTGGCACGGCAGCAACATCAACTGCAGCTGCACAAAACACAGAAAAAAAAAGCGGAAAAAATTGAGTAAAGCAGCAAAGTAAAAGTAAATCCTCAAAGCATAGTAAATCAATGTCGCCTTAATCCTCGCATAAGGCACTTTATCAATCAATGCAGAAAGGATTTCGCATGAGTTTGCCTTTATGTCAACGCCCGAGTAGGGCGGAAGGGCGGAAGGGCGGTCTGTGATGACAAAGCACACACTCACACAATGAAAGGGCGATAGAACGCGACGTAAAGTAATAAGCGGTAAAACAAAGTAAGACTAAATAATACAGTAAATCACAAGCTAATGCCACACTCACACACACACATACACACGCACACATTGGCGGGCATTGAAGCAATCAAATTAAATCCCAATCGCACACTTAGACAGACATAGGCTAGGGCACTTGGGTAACGGCAAAACGGCGATAAAGCGTTATGGTTCATTAGACGCAACGAGTGCGAGGCTGCTTACATAACAGCCATACCTACACCACCAACAACAACAACAACATTTAGCCGAGTTTACAATCAATGCGTAGCATATCATGGCTCATGGTTCACCTACACAGGCACACACATACATGGAGGGTAGCTTCTGGCTTAGGGGTTGCTGCTGCTGGTGCTGCTGCAGCGGGACGAGCACTTAATGTCAATATCATTAAGTGTGTGCCCATATGGCAGACTGACCCACCCCAGCAACCACCTCAACCACTCGAACCAACTGCAATTGTCACCCAATGCTGCACGCTGCGACACTTGGCCAATATTTGCTGCAACAAATTGTTAAGCCAAACAGGGCTTACGAAGGTACTCGAGTCGAGGGTAGGCTTAGCTCGCGACTGGCAGTGAGCTCATAAATAAATAGCTCACGATATCTGTCGCTGTGACAGCAAGGCCTAAGCACGGACAGCCTGTCGATCGAGCTGGAAACTTTGGCACTGATTGAAGAAAGTTTGCCTAACGATTTATCTACTCAGAATTGGCAACAATGTAATCCTAAACAAACACAACAAAGTAATACCACAATATTACTTAATTAAATTAAATAATTTTAGAATAATTTTTAAATATTTTCTTTTACATTAACTAGTGGAAATCCAGTTATAATGAATTTTTATCAAATTATTTTTTAATATTTATTATATTTATTATTTTTTTTATTTATTTATTTTTTTTGCCTGATAAATACTCGAGTTTAGTATTAAAAAAATTGTTTAAAATTATTTATTTTATTAGAAAATATTTATATATTTTATTTTATTTTATTTATTATTATTATTGTTTTTTTCCCCTTGTTAAACCTGAAACTATTTCTAGAAAAATAATTTTCTTTAATATTATTTATTATTTTATAGCAATGTGTGAGGAATTCGTAAAATTGTTTTTGGCTTTAGTTTCATATGTTTTGTGATTCATGTGGACAGATAAAAAAGGTAACTAAACATATCTATTAAGAATTACTAATTTAATAATATATTCATAATGATTTTAATCAATATTTAAATATAGAAACTTATTTGCTTAACTATATTTAAAATTAAATTTGAATGCACAATTTCATTAATTATTTAATTCCATAATTCATTGTTCCACTAACAAACCTTTGTTTTGTAATTCATATAGGGAAAACGGACTTATCAAATATTACTGTTCATCTTATTAATTAAGTAATATGTTTTTGAGTTTGTTCAATCAAGATACAATACATTTGCATTTTCCGCTCTGCTTTGTTAATTCATAAACTCAAGGAACTTCAACATTAATTAAAATACTTTCACAACAGTTAAAATTTCATTTATTATTTCATCAGCGTATAAATTCAATTTCATTGTTTTCTGATTCATGCAGAGAGTTTGGAGAATATTTGATAATTAACAAATGATTGTGGAATATGTTCAATGAACAATAGACAATGTTCGTGCCTCAAGGAATGTTTGATTATTTGGCTGAGATTCTGTTGCAATGCCAAGCTTTAGTTTGCAATATGTTAGGTGTTTAACGATTCATAAGGTTAAATATAGACTTGAACTGGGAAACTATAAACATTCATAATTGAGCGTAAGGTCTGTTCAGCTATTGCTATGCCAGCTGAGAAGTTTGGAAGCGTTCAATAAATATTGAATATTTGTTTACGTATTTGAAGTTAAGTCTTCCAATTGTCCAAGTGTTTGCACATGCTTGAACCCTATAAATATTTATCTATTATAGTTCATAGCACAAATACTTCCATAAGGTATATTTAAAGCATAAAATGTAAATTATTTATATAAGAGATCATGAATCCAAAAGCTTATGAGTTAACTAATAGATGGCCGTGCTCTGTATCATCTTTTAAGTATTCAGAAATAATATTTCTAGTTACTTTTTCAATTAATATACAGCTCCTGCTCCAAGCATTAGTCAGCTGGATTCTGTGAACCCGGGTCCGCAATCTGACCGCGAGCTGCCCCAAGATGTCTCATTAAACTTGCAACAGGCGACACGCTCCTCACTTCATTAGGACAGCTCGGAAAATGGACACCTGCGCATCGTCTTAATGCAATGGAAAATTTTTGAGCGAAACTTTTATGAACGAGTTAAAGACAAGTTAGCAGAAAGGCAGCGCGCCAGGCGGCAGGCGGAAGGCGGCAAGCGCCAGGAGCCCGGAAAAAACTAATAATGAGCTTTCAATGTTAATAAGCCGAGGGTAAAACTTCGAGGCGCTGACAACAGCTGCAGTCGAGGCGACTCAAGACAAGGCGAAACGAGGCGAGGCGCCTCGAGTCGAGTCGAGCTTGGGGTTGGACGCCGCTCAAAATCCCTTTTGTAAGTAATTTCATTTTCGACGCTTTTGCCCACTCAAGAAGTAATTTAAAAACTTTGTTAGGCATTTTTAAAGTCATTTATGGTGACAAAACTCACGCACAAAAAATGAGAAAAACAAAAACAAAAAAATATGATACAGCAGAAAAAAAGGCATCAATTTTAGACGCGCGCGTTGATGAGCCACTGATGAGCTGATGTCAGTGGGGCGGACGATTAGGGCGTGGCAGGAGGTAGGGTAGCAGGCAGTGAGTACAACAGCAGAAGTGAATACAAAACTTTGCACTTGGCTTTTGTTTTGGAAGAATTCGGGAAAAAAATAAACGGAAAATAAATCGAAACAATATGAGAAAATTTCAGCTGAACGGCTTGAAGATACCCGGTAGTTGCAATTAAATATACTGTAAGTATAGTAATACCCTGTAGCTTAACTATATTTAAAATATGTTTAGCAAATGAAAGTTGATAAGTTTACAGCCCCAAATGTCCATATATACCCCACACTTTACATTTAAACAGATCGACTGGCAGATAACTCGCAATACAATCTGTTTTACGAACAAATCTTAACAGATTAAATACTTAAATACAATTGTCCATACAAACTGATTGACTAGAAGATACCCTATATTGTTATTAGAACTTAGTTGTGCTTAGCAAGTTGAAAGTTCCAAATAACTCTTACTCTTATATGCTAGTTCAAGTTCAAGTGCCAAACTAACTGCTACTCCTACATACTCCAAACTTTAATACCCTTCAATTTAGAAGGTATACGGAAATATTTTCGTATTACACTTTCAAACTTTGCCGCTTCGTGTAAAACACTTTATACACATTGAGCCCAGTCAACGATGTTTCCTCTAGTCTAGTCAAAAAACGAAACTCATGGTTTGAATCCCGCTTAGCCCTAAGTCAGCGCATTAAGTGCTTGATGCAAATAAATCCTCATTATTTCATGTGCTTTTAGACTTCTTTCAGAACAGGAACTGCCCAACAGTTTACAAATCTGCAAACAAATCTATCCATAAATATGAAAAGAATACTTAAATGATTTCTGGCTTTTTCTATAGACCTTTACGGCGGAACAGAGAGAAGAAAAACAACTGCTGAATATGAAATGAAGCAGCTGGACAAATGTTGTAGCTCCCCTCAGGAACTCTCCCTTAGCTATCTCTTTCTCTGACTCTCGCTCTCTCTCTCTCTCTATCTATCTCTTTCTCTCTTTGTGCGTATTCCTTGGTCCATTGGCACTTTTGCGCCGAGGATAATAATAATAAAGTCGCCGCGCCTTAACACAGCGCCAGCTGTGAGCCAGCGACTTCATTGGCTGCTGGCCACGCCCCCACCGCCGCCATTTACGCCCATTGTGCGACAGCTGGCGTTGAACTTAAATTAGCCTGTACACTCAATCCGCTTTTCAGGCCCGCGCCAAAAAAGAAAAAAACAAGAGAGACCAGAAAAGTTCTTATCGGCGAGAATTTATCTTTCATATGGCAAAGCGACAACCTCTGAGTGGCAAGTGGCAATCGGGGCTTGTGGCATGCGGCATGAGGCATGCGGCATGTGGCATGTGGCAAGTGTTAGCGGGCACGCAATGCTCGGCTATTGGCAATTTATATTGCAGCCACAAGCGGGCGGCCAAAATAAACATTTTATCATAAAGAGATTAAACGCCGATAAGCAGCCGAACAATTTGTGCCTTGATTTACGCTCTGTTTGCTGTCGCTGCTGTGGCTGCCACTCGACAAAATAAAAAGGAAAACAATGCCACATGCGGTAAAATTAATTTGCAGCATTTCGTGTGCTCCTCCTCTCTCTACTCTCTGCTGCCTGGGGGCGCAAACTGAGCTCTGGCCGATCAAGTAGCTGGGTATCTGTGTGCATTGTCTCCCTTCGGCTGCTTTCAACTGCAAACTTTGGGGTTGCCCGCAAAATGGCCACGTCCCAGGGGCTGCACTCTCGAGTCCAGGTTGCAAAAATGAAGGTAATCTATTTGGCTGCCCAGTGGGCCAACGCCCACTCCAGCCAGTCCGTCCGGCCAGCCAGCTCTCAATGTCAGTTAAATCCCGAGGCTGCTTTACGACAAAACCCCAATCCCAATCCGTTCGCCCTGCGCCCTGCTCCCTCCTCCCCCACTCATCTCACCTTGTCCAAAGATAAAGCTGCAAAAATATTTTAACATCCTTTGGCAACATGCCGGCACATGCCGGCCCACATCCACACCCACAGCCCACATTCAATCCCAGCAGCTGCACAGATGCACTGCGTCCCATCGGTAAGTGGGTCTGGCAGCCGCAGCTCGACCTGCACTAAACAAAGTCTTTTGTGTGAGAAATTTTCATATTTTATGTACGGAACGGAGAGCTGACTGCAAAATGCAAGCAAAAAAGGTATAAAGACAACAAGCAAAGTCCTGGCAAATAGTCGCATTAGCCATGCTGAGTGACAAGCAGATACCCTAGATATCGTATAATGGGTGGAGTTCATATAAAACTTATTTAGGTTTGAATCTAGTTTAGCTCTTCCAGATAGATTAGATATCGTATGATGTATGAAGCTATTTAGTTCTGAATATATTTTAACACTTCCACATAGTCTAGATATCGTTTAATACGTAGGTACATTTCATATAAAACTTATTGAGTTCTGAATTAAGTTTAACTCTTTCAGATCGTATGATGGGTAGGTACACTCCTTATGAAGCTATTTAGTTCTTATACTTTATTTTTTGGTGAATATTTAAGACGAACCTTCAAGTTTTAATGACAGCTTACAAATGGTTTTATATTCCCAAAAGTTAATAAAACTGTTTTTTATACATTTATCTTTAAATTTATTTTTCTTTATCTTTTTATGTATCTATACTTAAATTTCAAGCACGTGACAATATGGTCATGAAAACTGAACGAAATTTTATGGCTAAACTTAAAAAATATTCTGTAAAGTTTTAAGACAGAGGGAGAGTAAAAGTGAATGTGAGAGTGAGAGGGAGAGAGCGTGCATTAAAGAGAGCTATTGTAAGCGAGAGAGGGAGAGTGATAGTAAGAGTGAGACAGAATGTACGAGAGAGAACGAGAGTAAGGTAGAGATCGAGAGAGTGTTTTTGCTCTTGTTAAGCTATGCTTACTATACCAGTAGCTGATTTATATATAATCAATTAATCATAAATATTTGCGAATATAATACAAATTTTATATATTATATTTCAACTCTAGAGTTCAAAGACTTCATTACAATTCACTTACAGTTCCTAAGTTTCATTCTCAAACTTCTTTCATGGTTTTCCATTTACAACTCCACTTCTCCACTATTATACAAATCTTTTCTCTATTAATTAACTTGTTTCTGTGCTTCTCTTTGCTCTGCCTGTTACCCGAGCTAATCTACCCCAATTTATAATAATTTGTCAATGAATGCAAAGCATCAAAATTAGCCGCAAAATTGCTGCAGTTGTTGTTTCCAGTTGGTTGTCTTCCGGTGCTGTTGCCACTCTTATTGTTGTTGTTGTTGTTGTTGTCAATTTGAGGCCGGGCTTGTGGACGGACGGACGCACTTGAGGCAGTGAAGAGCTGACAAATCCAAATGCTAATACGCTGCAAAATGAAAATTACGATGCCTTTGGCCCGGCATTAAGAGTCATTTGAGTTACTTAGTTAGGGCCGCATTGAAGTCGAAACCCGAAAGCCGAGCGCAGCCGTAAGCCAAAAGCAACGGCTGCTAATGAAATGGCTTTTTCCAAATGAAACTGCCTGAAACGCACAAAAATTCTAATGAAGTGCAGTCTGTCTCTCTGTCAGCCAGACATCTAAATGGGTCTGAGAGTCACTTTATTTTATTACCAAACTTGTTTGTGCAGCCTTTTGTGCACGAAAACTAAATATGGTGGCTTCTCTTTAGCATTTGGCTGCAGCTGCTGACTGACTGATGACTGCAAATTCAATTAGCCCAGTTAACAGCCAGAGCCCCTCGTCCGTAGCCCACGTTAATCGGACTAACACAATTTGCCCGTTTGTGGCCCTAAATTATGCAATCAACGGCGCATTGAACTAAGCCCAATTCTATTTACCCTATCTATGATTTGTGTAAGCAACAGACGAAGAGAATCGTCAAGCTCAGCAATCGTTTTACATGGATTTTTGCCAAGGTAAGCTCTTCCAAATGAGGGGGATAAATGTAGCTAACAGATGTAGATAGCAAAAGCTGCGTGAGTTCTTCATGCTGAATGATTTGATATACGAGCTTGTATAAGAAGCTAAGCTTAGTTTCCAAGTACTTCGAATGGAAGATAAAAGGTAGCTAGAGATAACAGATCAGAATGAAACAAGGAAATGTGCAGTAATGGAATATATATGATATAGATGATGTATGTATGTATAGATGTATTTCTTAGAAAAATGTTAACTTATACTTAGATAATGCATTTAATAGAAAAATAATGCAAATTAAATAAAATATAATATATAGATTAAGCATTTCGTTGCGCAGTTGATGGCTGCGTCTATACGGATGATAGACGAGGAAATAAGCATAAGGCAGTGAAGTATATAATATTTGGAATCTGAACAGAAAGAAGGACCGACAGGTCTATATCTATAATATATATATTCTTTCTGGAGTCTGGGTTGAGGAATGAACTTGGACTGGAACACTTTTCATGTTTCATATAGAAAGTCGTGTAAGAAAATCTTTAGCCCAAAACAGTAAAAATCATATTTATAAATCATAAAAAGTTACATAGTCAACATAGTGCTCGGGTTGCAAGAAACCCAAAAAAGAATGTATATGCATATTCCTTTAAAGCGTCAACTGCCGAGTAGACGCATGTCATGTTCTCTGTCTAACTGTCAATCCGCCTGTTTGACAGTTTATCGATGAATGAACCAGAACATTTGTACGAACACTACGAAGCTAGCTTTAGGGTATCTAATACTTTTTTATTCGCAACATTTTCATGGACAAACTCAAACTTTGCCCCGATTGTTGCCAAAAATAAAAAGTTTTGCATACAAAAAACTTTTTCTCTTTTTTTTTTTTTTTTTGCCGATTGTTCCTTTGGGAGCAATAGCATATAGTTAGTTGGCTTAATAAGCTGAATGCTTGTCACTTTGTATAACGAAATCTTGAAAGAGAGAGACAAATTTTGAGAAAGAAAATAACTGAGATTTTTTTAAATACTTTGTTAAGACGAAAATATGAATTATAGGAAGGGTACTTTGACAAGCTGAACATAGATCCTAATAGATCAAAAATCTAAGATTTGATAATAAACCAAGAGCAAAGGCTATTAGCTGCAAATCCCGCAATGCTCGAGAGATACCCTAACTGTAAGCACTAAAATTGTCGATAAATCTGGAAACGATTGTTATCGATCAAAATGAAGTTTTTAATACTCATCAAATGATCTATGTAGAGACACTGGCCAAACAAAGAAATGAAATGAAACGAAACGATGCTCGGTGAATTGAAGTGTCCATCAATCTAATCAACGAACTTGATGGACATGGCTCGTCATTAAGGCTGAAAGGATTTGCCACTGACATGGAGGAAAGGGCTGGCAGAGAAGTGCGATGTGGGCGGTGGGGGCAACTAGAGTGGACACATCAAAGCTGTGGTCAGCACCAAGGACCAAAAAGGACTACTTAGCACGAGTCTGCCGTCTGGCGTCTGGCGTTGCCAGGCAGCCGCAAAGCAGCTTTCATCAAGTTGCAAATAACGCATGAGTTTACTTCTTTCCCCCATTTGCCAGTGCCAGTGCAAGGCCAATAAGCAAAAAGTGAGGGAGAAAGACAGAGGGAGTGGGGAGGGGGGGAGTGTATTGTCTGCTGCCAAGTGCGGCTATAAACTTGAATTGCTGACAGAAAATTCAGGCAGCAGCAAAAGCAGCAGGCATCCATCCAGTTAGACAGTTAGAGGCAGCCGAGTTAATGTCAAGTCTTTGCATTCATAGCAATAAAAATTGTACTCCTTACAGCGTGTCGAATCGTCTTCGCTCCCAGTCTGAGCAACGTCTCCTAAGAGATTTGCGTGTGGCTTTATTTTATGCTCATCTTTTAATTGTCAATAAAATAATCATCACATGCAACCGCAGCACGTGCCAAAACACAAAATACCATAGCAAATTTTTATCAATAAGCGGAAGGTGGGGGAGGAGTCTGACAGCAGCAGCAGGAGCAGCAGCAGGAGCAGCAGCTCACAAGCCGAGGCTGCCTCTGGGCCTGAAGGGCCGCTCTTCAAGTTATTGACGAGATAAAGTTGAAGATTTTTGTGTGCAGAGTTTTCTCTGTGAAGTGGCAGACGGCAGCCCATAATGATTGAAGTCCTAGAAGTCGCCTAGCGTAGTCCCTCCAGCAGCAGCAGCAGCATCTAGTAGGTATTAGATGGTTGTGGAAGCGGAGCATCAGGAGTTGATGTCGTTGAGTTGTTGACGCTGAGCATGGCACTGTCGACGCTGTTGAGAGTTTTGATGGCAACGTTGAGCGCAAACCGCAGGATGCCAAGGGCTTAAGATTTTCCTATATCCATTGTTGTGCACCCGTGTGTGTGTGTGTGTGTGTGTGAGTGTGTGCGTGTGTGTGCGTTGGCAGGTCTAGTTTATTTGCTCAAATGCTGCTCGTTTGCTCATGACACCAGCAACCGGCAGCAGCAGGAGCAGAGCAGAAAAAAAATGCCAGAGAAAAGCAATAAAAAGCCATGCGAAGCGGAAAAAAAGAAAACATTGTGGCCAAACAACAATGCCAACAGCGTAACGCACACTCCACACACACACACACACTCACACACATGTGCACACCCACACACACACCCGCACACACACCTCATCGATTTTCACTTGAACGCGAAACGCCGTCAAGCAATTCTCTGGAGTCGTACAAACAAATGCGCGTAAATTTTGCTTAGCGCAAGTGCAAATACTTGACACAGCCGCACCTACAACAAGTGACTGCATTCGCTAAACCAATGATCGGCTCACACATACCCTGTAAATTAGGCAAAGCCATTAAGCTAAGCTCAGTTTGCAGGTTGATTAAAATATCTACCTTGATGCTAGAGTCAGCAAATAGTTGGTAAGGTGAACTTGGGTATAAATTAATTGTAATGTATATCCAAATATGATTGATAGACTCAGACATACCCTGTACGTACATTATTTATATACGTTTTTGCATTTGAAATATAAAATATTAGTGACTTACTTCGAAAAACCAGATTTTTTTTATTATATTTAATTATCTTGATATTTTGCATAGACTATAAGATATAAGATATAAGACTATAATATATCCTATAAGTCCTGATATATTAACTTATATGCTTTGAGGCTCACATAACAATAAGAAACTTCACTTACTTTGGTTTTTAGCATGGCACCCACAATTTGCATATAATTACTCAACTATATTAGACCTAAGAATACCCTATAAATACCTTAAAAAAAAGTTTTTATATAATTAAATGTGTCATACGCTCATAAATACTATATAAAACTGAATTGTATACCTTATAGGCAATGGTTATATAAAAGTTCGTATATATTGTGCTATATGATACCCTGTAAATTCGTTTTTTATAGAATCAATGAACTAATTAGACCTGACAGGCTCCAAAATGCAGCTTTAGATCAGCTAAGCTCTTGGGTATTTACTAAAGATTCTGGAATTCTGCGAAAATACCCTGTAATTATATTTAATATATATAAATAATTGATCAACTCACACTAAATATGGACTATTTAAGCACAAATCAGATATGACATGATTCTGCTATTGCTCACAATCCATATATTCCCTCTCAATACCCTACAAAATAAAGAGCGTAACAGCAGAGTTGGAGCTAACCCGCCCCGTCCCGCTCACACCTCACGTGTTCGAGAGCTTTTTTGCATTTACATTTGTTGGCATTTTAGTCATATGTCAATATCCTCTTTGAGGTTTATTGTGGGCGTAACTTTAACGCTTGACTTGGCTTATCGCAGTTCCAGCTGAGGAACGCCCCCCGCAAAGTTTAGAGTTTATCATTTTTTTTTTTTTTTATTTTATTTTTATTTTTACTTTTATTTATATGTATAGATTTTTTGGTTTTCTTACTGATTTATTTGCATGTGCTTGCGAAGCAGTTAATAAATTTCAGTTACATTGAACTCTTATCTGGGACAGCAGCGCAAAGTTTACGAAAATCGAAAGTTTTTGGCAAAGTTTTAGCAAGTTAGCTCGCAGGTAAACCTATGTCAATTTGATTAGTTGGGGCTTTGGACAACTAAACCCGAACCCAATCTCGAGTTCCAACCCCAACTCAATCCCAATTCCCAGCCCCATTTCATGTGGACTGTAGATAAACCACAGCGTGTGATTTTTTGAGACAAATATTTCAAATGAAATGAAATACATTCGCTCTGCAGCCACTATCCACTATCAGTTGGCATTCATAAAACGATTTGCACTTCATCAGCAGGCCGAAATGATAAGCTTGAATTGTTGGCTCTGTTGGGGGTTGTGGGGCTGTGGGTTGAGGTGGGTGGCTGGGTTTGACCGGGTTTAGCTGCTGCAGCCGCAAATGCAAATATTTAAAGCAAAAAGCAAAAGAGTAAAAAAGTTAAGCGCAAATAGTTAGAATTTATAAATGCGAAAGCTTAAATACACTTTAGGTAAACAGTTGGGAGTTTTGACTGAACAAATAGTGGAAGAACAGAATATAAAGAAGTGAGAAGTAAAAGAATGTCTATGTAGATGATACTTAATGGTAGGTTAGAAATGTACCTCAGCTCTTTATGGCATAATACTTTACAGAATCACAAATCATGTTATTATAGCAGACATATATTCATATAACTTAAAGACATCTTGAAAGCACACTCGAACTTCCATGTCATATCATCTTTGGAGACTTAACTTCTTTTAACTAAACCTAACTCTCTGAGAGCTGGTTACTAAGAAAGTTCATTGCTGGAGTTCTTAAATACAGACATAGATCCGTTTAAAAACTTTTTTATTACCGCATGGACCTCTAAGTCTAGATAACTTAGAATCAACTTTTTTTTTGCGCAGATATAAACTTTTTGTACAAAGTTTTAAAGGCAGAAATCTTAAGTCTAAGGAATTGATTAAAAATATGCAAATTTCTTAATGTTCCTAACAGAAACTGAAAGACAGCTGCATATAGGGATTTAGTAGTTGAGTGCGATTACAAAATCAAATAATTTGAATGGCAAATGGTCAAACTGACGTATATCCGATTTATAAATAGATTCTGCCAAATCTCTTACTCAAGTTAAAACATATTTTATATATAAGAGTCTCAGATTAACGTGACATATTATATAATCCCTTGGTTTACTTAGGGATATTATTATATTTCTAATGCAATATTGTATATATATTGTATAATATAATAAACACAAAATATAACAAAATTTAATATATACTCAATATTGAGTAACTTTTTCTATTAGAGAAACATCATACAAGCATAGACAAGATCTCAAGAAATATAATAAAGAAACCCACATAAAGTCACTTACAGAATGAAGCTCTACATAGACCTACCCAACGCTCTGTCTCAGAAAATTAATCAACTCGTTGCTAGAGTATGCAACACACAAAATAAAAATAGTGAAACGAAACCTAACCAAAACCAAACCAAATTTAAGTCAGCTCAACTAACTACAAACCGAAATAATTGTTACCGACACTGACACAACTTCTGCAGCAGCAGGAGCAGCAGCAGCAGCAGGAGCAGCAGCAGTTGCTGCTGCGAGTTGCTGCTGCGAGTTGCTGTTGCGAGTTGCTGCTGCTAGTTGCTGCTGGCTGATAGCGCAGACAAACGTCCCGCAGCAATTGAAACAACAGCGTGAATGGCGGCATGTTGGATTTGGTTAGAAACGGATGCAATTCAAATGGCGAATGACGGCTACTGGCTGAGTGGTGCAGGGTGGTGCAGGGTGGTGCAGGGTGGCGCTGTGCAAACTTGGCTGCACAAAGTAAAGTTATTTGCGGTTCATTATTCACTTTTGGATTTTATTTCCTTTGCTGGCAGCAACACGATCGAAGCCAAACCTGATGGACAGCAGATTGAGGCAGCGAGCGTTGCGTCGAAGCACGTCAACGTTTGTTAACTTGGCCAAAATCGCAATTGCATGCAAAATGATTTGACTGCCAAAGGGGCAGTGGGAGTGGAGGTGGGAGGGGCACTTTTAGGGCAAGCGCAGCGACATTTAAATAGAAAATTTTTGGTCGACTGCAGTCGAGGGAGAGTAAGAGCAGGAGGCGGAGCAGCAGCAGCAGCAGGAGCAGGAGAACGTAGTCAGTCGTGGTACATTTTTGCTCTTTGCTTATTCATCTTGCAAGTTGGAAAAATAAATTAATAATGCGTTCTTGCCACTGACAGCAGCTGCAACCACAAGGAGAGACAGAGAGAGATAGACAGAGTGAGTGAGTGAGAGAGATGCACTCGAATATTCTATGCGCAGCTTGACACCCCTTGTCCTAAAATTTAATTGCATCTTTTTCAGCAATTCCAGCACGAAATGAAAATGCATGCAAAACGAGAGGTCGGGAATCCCTATCCCCATTCCCATCTCTCTCCCCACTATCCCCCTCGCCCAACTGGCAGCAGTTTAAGCTTTCTGTTAAGTTCAGTCAAGATATGAATACTAATAGCCACTGGAATGTTTGAGTAGCCAAAGGACATTGCACTGTCTGTGTGTGAGCGTCCCAAGACGCTCCTACTGCTGCTGCTTCCTTTCCTGATTCTTGTCCTTTGGCTCGGGCAGGGCAGCTGGTTGAGTGTTCCAGCAATGTCATTACTCTTATTTGATACCGTGGACATTCGCATAAATGTCAGATTGAGTTTTGTGCGGCGCCAAAGTTGAGTCCTTGAAATGCATTTGAATGCAGAACTCAACGCAGCCAGTCTTTCCCTCTCTCCCCCCTCTCTCTCTCTCTCTCGCTCTTCCATTGCCCGTCCGCAACTCGAAACAAAAACGTTGCGAAGAAAAGCAATTAGCGAAATTAATTGCTTAAGTTTCGCCCTTTGAAATATTTATCTGCTCGACTGACATTAATTCAACAAGGATATTGCCCAACCGCAACTGCTCGAGCTCCGCCAATCGAATCGCCGCAGCTTAGCAGCTGCCCATTTCAATGCAAAATTCTTTGTTGATTGACTCCCAATCAGTTGCTTAAGCCACAGAGCTGAAGGTATTTATGTCTTTCGGAATTAAATGATCTTTAATTGATTTGATTTCATTGCATTTTGTTTTTATTCCTTCAGATTTTTGTCAGTAAATTGCAGTTTCATGTACTCCTTATGGTAACTAATGGAAATAGTTTTAGATTTGTTTTATTCAAAATCATTCACATTCTCAAACACATTTTATTTATTTATTTTTTTTTTTTTTTATTCTTTCACTTATTTGTCCATAAATTTCATTATCTTTTACTTTCTTATGCCAATGTATTTGGATTTATATTTATTTTCATTCTTTTCACACATTTTGACATTCACATTCATAAATATCTATCATCTTTTTCCCACAAATCTAATTATTTTCTATATCTCAAGGCAACTAATGCAAATATTTTTTATTTTCTTTCTATACGAGAATATTCTCAAAAATAAATCTTTCTCTTTTGTCTTATTTAAATTGCATAAATGAATATAATTATCTATATTTCATTTGAAAAATTTAGCTAAAAAAATTGTTTATATTGAGTATAAGCCGAGTTTATGCAAAGTGCAAATTCATAAATAAAGAGAAATTCTGTTATCAGTTTGAATAACAATTATTATATATTTATTTATATATTGAACTTTCTTGTACTTTTTATGGCAATAGTTTTATTTTTCCTCTATTTCAATAATTCACATTCACAAACATTTTTTATTCTATCACTTATTTGTCCATAAATTTCATTATTTTCTATTTTTGGCAATGTTCCGAGTGGTTCCAAGTCGGATATCCCTGGAATGCGCTCGTTGAGAATATCCGATTTGGAAATACCCGGAAACAAGTATCTAACTGTTGCAAATCAAACTGCATAAGTCAGATTAGTCCAAGCATTTTGGTAAAAAAAATAGGAATAGAGTAGCATTATTATATAAATATACTCTCTGCCATTTCTAGGTATTTCATATTTCATTAATTTTAAATTAATTTCAACTCTCTCTTTTTTCTCTATATTTCATATTTCCTGTTTCAGTCGATCAATCAATCAAATCAATCGATCAATCAGTCAGCTACATATACTGCTCTTTGGGTAAGTATTTTCGCATTGCTTCGCTTAAGATTCTTTTCGGTATATAAGTAAGCCAAGTTTAAATATATTTTTAACTTAGATCATCTGACAGTCAATTAATGCATCAGTCCGTCTATCAATTCCTTTATATAAATTTGCTTATAAATCTGCCTAATTCTCATCTTCATTATTCAGTTTCACCTTGCACAAATTGAATGTCCCAACACGAACCTGTCACGCCCCACTCCAAACGCCCCCAGCTGCAATCTATGCCCGCTGATATCTCAGAGCCCGTTGACAGCTGTGCCCCGAGAGCAGCGGGCAGATTGCATTACGTCTAGATGGGGCTATGTTGCTACGGGGCTACTTAAGTACTACGGGCAACTACTTACCGCTCTCCCAGTGCTGTGTGAGCAGCAGCGCGACGATGAGCCCAATGGGCAGAGCGCGGCGCAGGACATCAGCCAGATGTGGCCTGTTGCGGATATGTCTTCGCTTGTCTTTGCATTGGCTAATTGCGGCCATTTTATAGCTGTCTCAAGTTGTTGTTGTTGTTGTTATTACTGCTGCTTCTTCTGCTGACTGTTGTTGTTTTGTTTGTGGTTGTTGGTTGTTGCTCTTGCGGCTGTTGCACTCAATTGGATTTGAAAGAGTTTCGTTTGTAAGCTGCCGTATTCAGGTGCATTGAATTAATTATATCATTGCTGTTGTTGTTGTTGTTGTTGTTGTTGTTGGTGGTGGTTGTGTTGTTGTTGCAAAAGTTGCAACTGCTGCAACAGCAGCAGCAACACTTACACAATTTTAATTATTCAAAATAGGTTTTTAGCACACAGCGTTCAGGGACAGTCCAAGCAGTCGACACTTGCCCAGAGCAGTCTATCTCCGTCTCCAGCTTCTTCTCAGTTTCTCTCTCTCTGTCTCCCTTTGTCTCAGCCTGGGTTTCAGTTGCGTTCACTGTTTTAATTGCTTGTTCTGCAGCAATGCATTTTCCTGTTGCCCGTTTTGCAAAATTTATAGCTGCAAAATAGAAACAGAAACACAATTTATATACATATAAGTTATATATATAGAGAGAGAGTTTTTCAACATAACCACAATATGCCCACAGCCGTGTGTGTGCGTGTGTGAGTGTGTGCGTGTGTGTGATGTTGTTGTTTAATGCTGCTAAGCCGTTGTGCCCAAATACATAATTCCTATGCAAATAAGCGTCGAGCAAAACCCTAAAATTTATGTGCATTCGCTGCATTTTGCATATCTATATGTAGCTGCGAGGGGCGCCACTGCAGTTTATGTCAGTTTATCATTGCGGAAACTGAAGCGTGCACAAAAATCTAAACGCTGGCAAGGAAAAAAAAACACACAGCGAACGCTGCCAAATTAACAGAAATTTTTTGGGTACAAAATTCTTTTCTCTTTACTTTTTTTGTTGTCTGTGTCACCAGAGCCTCTCTCGCTCGCTCTCACTTACACTATCTCTGTTTCACTCTGTGCACTCAACAGCAAGCCAACTGAAATAATCCTGAAAAATATTGTTGGCTTTGATTTGGCGCGGCTTTTCCTACGGTATTTGCTCTGCATTTTCCTTCGTTTTTTTACCCACATTTTTTTTCAGTTTTCTTTTTTCTTTTTGCCGGCACAGCATCTACATTTAATATGACATGGCAGTTCAGCATGCATGACACACACAAAACACACGCAGAGTGAGAGAGAGAGAGAGAGAGAGAGAGAGAGAGATAGGGAGAAGCAAACATAAACTAACTGCGCATCATTTACTATAGCCCAGCCACGCCCACTTTTGCCATAAACAATTCTATTAAAATTAATGTTGCATATTTTTAAGGGCGAACGCAGTCCGAATGAAACTTAAATGCTTAACAAATTATTGCGTATTTGTTAGCAGGGCATGCACGACCGCCCATATACCCTGCAAATAGCTAAACATAAATCTGAGAGCGGGGGCAAACTGAAAGCAAAGACAAACGAAGCAACAAATTGGGGCACAAGTAAACAAAACAAAAAGACAAAGCAAAAGAGAGAGAGAGAGGGAGAGAGCGAGGGGGAGAGAGTGAGGGGTAGGGTAGGAGTGCAGCAAATATGCTCAGCAAATATGATTGATTTGATGTGTTTGAGCTGTGAGCGAGAAAGTGGGCGACGACGTCCGTGCCAATGACAAGCCAGGCCTAAAGGATATAGACGGAAATATGCAAGAATACACAGGAATATTACTTATGTACACACACACGCACACACACGCACTCATGGAAACTCACATAAACCCATGCAGAGTTTTTTATGTGTGCAAGGAAATAAGCAGAGAGCAAAGAGCAGGAGGCGGCGGGCAGCGCACGGGTCTAAACCAAAAGGAAAATCGAAAACCAAACCACAACAACAAGAAAAAGCCACACACTCACACACATGCGTATGAGAAAATTTGTGTATTTGCCATAAAATAATTTATCAATTGGAAAAATTTTTAGACAGGACTCGAAGCTTAGGAGGAGGCGAGAACCCAAACTGAGAAGAAAATGCTGCACGAGGCGAAGAAAAATGCCCAAGCACTTTATATAAGCGCATGAGTGTATATGTGCGTGTGCGTGTGCGTGTGTGTGTATTTGAGGGTAAAATTATGACAGGAGGAAATAAAAAAGCATAAATTTATTACTGGGCAAACGATGACTACTAAAACTTGGCCACAGGCCCGCTGGGACGGGCGGCGCGAGCGGCTGCAAGCGAGCATCATAAATAATCGAAGGGGCGACAATATTGAACCGGGCCGGGCCGGGCCGAACCGAGCCAGGACAATGAACAAGGACGCCAAGGATACAGATCCATACAGCGTCGAGTGCACTGACGGCTTTTACCCAACAGCATAAATAAACATAAATACAATTCGATTGCCGACAGAGACAGACACTGGGAGAGACAGAGATAGAGAGAGAGCGAGAAATAAGGAGACAAAGTGAGAGAGCCTCCACAGCGCGGACGTCGCGTCGTCAGGCAGCGAAAATAATTGTACGAGTACATACAACAATTTGCCATAACAAGGATATCAAATTTGCGCACTGCCAACAGGCGGAGCGGGCCAAAATAAAAAGGATAACGAGCCACAATAAAAGAAATGAAATCGTAACCCAAACTGTTACTAATTGGACAAAGCAGCCGAAAAAAAAGCGAAAGAAAGAACGAGCGAAAGAAAAGCCAAACAAAAGCGAGAAGAGAAGTAAAAACCAAGAGAAACATCAACAACAACAGGCTAGCGAGTGTGTGTGTGTGAGAGAGAGAGAGTGTGTGTGTGTGTGTGTGTGTGTGAGTGCGTGTGTGTGTGTGTGTATATGTAAGTGTAATGTGTGTGTGTGTTGAGTTTGACCCACGACTTAGCATTCGCTGACTCCTAGTCAAATTTCAACAGAGTCCACAAAATGCCACACAGAGCATAAGCTGTCAGTAGTGGGCATAGTTCGAGCTGCTCAACTAGCAGATACCCTGCAGTAAAGTTGCAACTAAAGTCATGGAAAAGATTATTGAATCTAAGACATAGTCAAAGAAAAAGGCATTCCTATAGAACATGTTATGCGGAGGTAGTATATAAAATTGGATGTTATGTTACAAATCCAAAGATAACTAACATATAGTTCACCAAGATCTAACCATTTAAAGCACTAAAATATAGTAACACACGAATACAGCCTGACTAAAAAACTACCTAACACGGCAACAACTCCCATTTCTAAAACTAGATTATACTCCCTTCTCACCATTCCACTCTACACAGGGTATGGACAGCAAAAAAATAAAAATAAAAATGGAAATGGAACGCCCCGACACAAAAAAAAAAAAAAAAAAAAAATGGAATTGGCTTTGTTAAGTCTAATTTTGCTGGGAGACAAAGTGCTTAAAAAATAATTACGCGCTGGCAATCAAGGAGGCGTCGTTATCGCTGTCGCTACCGGAAACCGGATACGGATGTGCATGTGCGCGAGCGATGTCAGCATCCGGCAGACATGCAAGTGGGTGTGCCATGGCAACTCAACTGACCGACCATAGCATAGTGTGGGATCAAATTGAATTTGGTTTGACTGCAGCAGCAGCGCCTTGCCGCAAATTCGCCAAACTTACAAGTAATTAGGCAACACTCCGAGTGCCTCCTCGTTCTCCTCGTCCCTTTGTCTCTATGTCCCTCTCTACATAGCCAAAGGACACAAAGGACACATGCACGCGTCGTCATCCGCTCGCCTTTTGGTTGATTGTCAGTGCGACTGTTCAGCTAATTGCAGCTGCAGCAGCATCAACTGCTGCTGCTGCTGTTGCTGCTGCAGTTGCTGCGTAGCTCGTTTTCTTTTACGTGTTTGAGTTGCACTTCGGCCCTTGGTAATTACCAATTTGAGGCGCCAATTTGGCTCTTTGCTGCTGGCCAGCAAAAATTTAATTAGTTTGACAAGCAAATGTCAACTGGGCGTGTGCTGTTTGCGCAACGCAGACACATACAGATACACACACGAACACATACACTCAAAAAAATTACAGATGTGTGTAGTTTAACTGACTGCATCATACTCGTTCATTCTTTGCTAATAGGAAAATGTAAATGGTCCAGTGTATGATGAAAGTTATCTAACTAGAAATTTTAATTTGAGAATTTTATCTCGAAAACTCAGGGAGTTTTCCTCGAGTTGACACGGTATTAGTTGGAGTAGATGTAAAAACTTCTAGAGGATTTCTTCAGAAGCATAAAACATTCATTCTACATTCAAGTTTGCTTATCAAGACCATATATAATCCATGCCTTCATCTTACAAATTTTCCCACCATTCAAGATAATCCAAGAAACAAATTTCCATTTCAGTTCCAATAACATGCAAATACCTTCCTTTAATACAGTCACACAGGCAGACACCACGACATTTCATCATTCAATTTTATTTCATCAAACCAATATACTCCCTTGTCAACTCCCAAACAAGTATTTAAGCATTGATGGGCAGCGAGATATTTTTTGGTGCAGGCCGCAGGCGCCAGGCCAAAGCTATTATGAGCAATCGCAGCTAACCCTTTGACCTTTTGTAATCTCTTTAATGACGCCAACAGTAGCAGAGTCAGTCCGCCACTTCGTCAGTTCGTCCGTCATTCCGCCAGTGACTCAGTGAGTCGGTCAATCAGTCGGGCAATTTTAATTTACTTTACAAGTGTTCACCAATTAATTTAATTTAAGCCCTTTGCTCCCGGCAGGCTTACACTTTGACACTTTGACAACAGCGAACTTAAAGGCCGCAAGGATATGCCAGGAAATGGCTCAACTGGATTCGTTTATCATTTGGAGTTAAGATGTAAGGCGAGTCGTGAAGTGTCTAGTATATATAGGAAGAGTCATAATGTGAATGTAAAAATATATACATAATATATATATATTGTAATATATCAGAGATAAATATGTATATAAGGAATTAGTAAGTTCAATCTGTTCAGATGTCTAGACTAGACTTATCTGAAATCTTATTTTTTATGCTTTCATTGTAGACCAAAGCAAATCTTATATAAATTAATCGATAAATTTGAAAATTTGTATCGCAATTTCCTCGAAGTACTCATGGAAAATCTTTGACAAATTTCATACAAAATTCCTGACATACATAAGTGTATTTAATATTCGGCTATTCATGAAGAACGACTACAACTTAATTTAATGATTAAAAGCAGCTGTTTCGGGTCTGCTGAGTGCGACTAATTAAAATCTATGCATATTGCATTGAATTTCAGATAAACCAATAAATGTCCAGAGTTTGGTTAGAGTTGAATTATTCACACGCTATGCCAGCTGCAAAGAAATGGCAGGCAGAGCATGGCTGGAGTGGATAAACGCTGTGGCACACATAGAGAGAGAGAGAGAGAGAGAGAGAGAGAGAGAGAGAGAGAGAGAGAGAGAGAGATAGTGTGGGAGATAGGACTAGCAGCTGTAGTCAATTTCAAGGACACTCAATGGGGCAGCTGCCTCAGACGTAGCTGCCTGCAGCCGGAAGAGCACTTCACAGTTTATAGCTTTAAGTGGCAGTTGGCAAGTGCCGAGTGGAAAATTCCATAGCAAGCAGTTTGTTTTCTATGCAAGCACAAACACACAGAGAGAGAGAGAGAGAGATACGTCCACACACATCCACAACATAGTTGCTTGCATTGAGCACAATTGATTAAGTTGACACTGACACTCATCTATAGGCAGACATACATAGAGAGAGAAAGAGAGACTGAGAGTGAGAGAGATAGGTAGAGTGAGAGCTGGTCAACTTAATTGCCCTGCATCTTAGTTAATCAATGTTTGATTTAAATTAAGCACCTAATGTCCTTGAATTTTTGCACTATTCACTTGTGCTTCGCACGGCATCGAAGACGCTTTTGGGCATTTTTAATTTGATTAAACTCGAACGGCAGCTGCTGCGACGCCAGCTAATTAAGCTCAACAACTAACGGGAAGCCATTCAATGGACATGCCAAGCACTAATTAAGATTTTTGTCAATTACTTATGGCAAGTGCCACGCCTCTGCTCCAAAAAGGACAAACGACAAAAAGGGAAAACAGCAAGGACACTCGCTGACGCAGCGCAAAGTGCACGCCTTACCTAGCCATACACTGAAAGAAAAAGCTTAGAGACTTGAGCTGTAACTCAAGCAGAGAGGAAAAATTAAATTCTACAATTTCTTTTAGAAATGTTAGAATTTGTTTAAGCAAGTTTGGAAAGATTCGAACCAAAGTCAGCAATTTTTTCTCTGAGTGTATGTTGGGAAGTAAACTCTTTGAGTGTGTGAGTATTTGCAGTGTATGTGTGTGCAGTCATTAAAATTAATTTATTGGTTACGATTAATTTGGCTGGGAAGCCTGCATCAGTGGCTCGTACAATAATCTCCATTGTCATTGCTCGTATTCTAGTATTTTTGCCCTCTCCCAAGGAAACTGCAGTTCTTTTCCATGTGTCGATTGCCAAGTGACAGTTTATAGACTGAAATATTGAAAAACAGCAGCCAAAGTCTTAGTCAGAGACAGACTCACAGACAGACCCATAGCTAGGCGGAGTCAAAGCCAAAGTCGGAGCCAGTTCGCTTGGCTGCCCAACAATGAAAATCGTAATGTTTTCCCGGGCTGTAGCGGAGGGGCGATTTAGGGCGTGGCATGGTCAAAAACAAAGGAGTTGCTCCTAATGGGAATAGACTAGAAATAATCATCATTAGTCGTGAACTCGAGCCAGTGAGGGAGGCAAGGCACACGAGCGAGTGGGAGAATGAGATAGAGAAAGAGAGAGACAGAGCATGGGAGTCAGGGATACAGCGCTCCCTGTCTTTCTATCACTTAGTGCCTGCAATTATGTTCACTTAATTTTTGCTACTTTTTGTATACGAATGTCTGCCCTTTCTCCCTGCTCTGAGCCTATCAGAGAGAGTCACAAAAGTTTTTCTTATTTTTGTTCAGCCTCCACACACACTCAACAAACTTATTTAATAAAATGTCAAGGAAATTGTAACATATGCAGATATTTTTTATTTTTCACATTTGTAAAATTGTTCGCACTGACAGATGTAGAGGAAATATGTACAAAAAAGTGGAAAGAGAGAGTATTGAGAAGTGTAGAGTGCTCTAGGCGGCACTGCTCGACTAGGGATTCCCTGAATCACTTATTTTCTTGTTAAATATTTAAATATTTTTAGGAATGAGATGAATTAATTAATTTGAAAGGATAAATACTTAGTCTTAACTACAAGAAATTATAAATTCAATATAAGTAAATTTGAAATTTTTACATTTTATGGACTTCAGATTACGCTTGAAAAATCAAATCAAATCAAATTTTCAGTTATTATTGTTAATCAAAATTGATAAATTTTATGGCATTTGCGACGCCTCCTTCTCTATTCAATGGGAATTATTGAAAATAAAGTGAAATGAATTATTGAAATGTAAATTTCTACTTTTATTTTGGAGTCTCAATTATTTTATGCAAAAATTGCAATTAAATGCGTAAGGAAATTCAATCCGAAAAGAAAAAGCTTAAATATTTCTCGCACTTCTTTTTGTGTTTATTTGCAAATATTTTGCATTGTCCTTCAAGGCTAATAAGAAACTAAATTCGACATTTGCTGTCTCAATTTGTTTTAACATTCTGTATTTCTTGAGCGAGCATAACAAATTTCAATTGACATTTGAATGTATTTTACTGATTTAGTAGAATATATATAAATTTGTTTACACTACTAAAGTTTGTTAACAAAATAAATAACAATCGAAACTAACACCTTTCTTTATCGCCTCAGGATAGAAAGGCTTTTCTTAATCTCTCTCACTCTGTTTTTGTTGCTGATTAGCTGTCGTTGCTTGACTTTTATGCATTGCACTTCACAATTGTCATATATACAATACATATATACAATATTTATACATATAGCTATAGATATATATATTTAACTGTTCTGTCTGTCTATATTTAAGCACTCACACACACACAGCCCAACACCCATAGATATAGAGAGTGAATGCCACCCGTTTGATACATTGCTTTGCACTTTGCCGCATCGCTGCCGCTGCCTCTGCCGCTGCCGACGCCTACGTCGACGTTAACTGAAGTGCATTTGGCAAATAAGAAAAATTGCATAAATTTCATTAAATTCGAAATGTCAAGCAACTGTCGCGCACCCGCGACCTGCAGCAGCAACCAATGCACTATATGCATATTTTCTCTCTATCTATCTATGTACGCCTGTCTCGCTCTGCCGCTCTCTCTCTCTCACTCTGTCACTCTCCCTCACTGTGTATGGCTTTACATCAGCAGCCATGACGTCGTCTGGGCTGTAAACATTGGCGTGGCTCGGTTTGCCGTGTTCCGTTTGCAGCAATATTAAAAATTGTGCACCAAAATCCCCAAAGTAATTTATTAAGATGCCTCATGACTGTTTTACGCGCCGTTGACTTCACGCCATTAAAAGCCAAAGCACACACATAGAGCGAGGGAGGGAGAGAGAGAGAGAGAGAGAGACAGGCAGAGGGAGAATGAAAAAAGTTGCATAAATTTTCAACACAACAAGAGCAGGAGAAACTGCGACACTCTTTGCTGGGCTCATTGGAGCTGCGGCTTGTTTAGCAGCAACAATTGCTAATGCAACAGCAACTGCTGCTGCTGCTGCTGTTGCTGCTGCCATCTTGAGAGCAAACTAATGCAACTGCCGCTGCTCAAGGCATCTATCGTTAGATTCTTGACATTTATATGGGATTTTCTTTGGCTTTCGCCTTAGCTTTGATTGCAGCAACCAAGTTTTTGCGGCTAGCACATTGTCATAAATTACTAACTGCATACACACATACATATCTTCGTGTATATACATACATACATACATACATACGATCTGGAAATCGTAAATCAACGTGGCACACATTTAGCTAGCCATGCTTTACCATGTAACACACTGCGTATGTGTGATATTTCATAGCACGTGTCATGAATTCTAATTACCATTTCTTCCCCTCTTCTGTGTGCGAACATAAATTCATAAATTTGCAACAAAAAACAAAAATCCAAAATAAAAAATACCAGAATTTAAATTCTATTGACAAAGTTTTCAGGCGCATTAAATTTTTCAATCGCCTATAGAAAAAAAAATTTAAAATTTAATAATAAAATCAAATAAATCCATCAAAAATTAGTGCATATTGTTAATAATTAATTGAATTGCTCATAAATGTGAATGAATGGAAATATATATAGCAAAGTATACCTATAGAATGCAATCTGCTTTGAATGCACAAATTATTTAGCATACAAATGCGAATACCCTGTACGCAGTTGATGCGTTTAAAGGGGGTCGACATACACAGCAGATGGTTTATATGTAAATTAGGTATTAAGCCTTCGCGATTATGAACTGATATATGGTATTTATGCAGTTACAGGATATTTGGGCAGTCGAGCATACTTAATTAACGCCAATATCGCTTGTAATTTGCCAACAACATTGATATTGATATTGATAATTCTATGAAACTATGTTGTTAAGCCTGTATGTGTATATATAAATACTAGTATCTTAAATTACAGGGTGTTACTTCAATTTGAATGGTCTATTATTATCGTTAATTGTCCACTGTCAAGCGATTTTAATACTATATCTCAAGGAAACTGATTTATCTACCTGTCTACATCTTAAAAACCTTTTATATACAAAAACAGGGTATTCTCAAGTCAAGCAATTTTGATCAATTACTAAATGCTCATTTAAATACCATCAGCAACTCCAAAACTCTTGATTTATATATGCAAATCATTGATTTATGAGCTCTATAACTTTTTACAGGGTATTTTCCAGTCAGTCAATCATCATTCACCCAACAATTTTACCTTTAATAGTTGAACAATTCTAAATTTCTATTTAAGCCCATTGAATAATGTTCAATAAAAAGTCCTATACAGGGCATTTATAGTCCGTCATTCGCATTCCCTTTGATATCATGTTTTTATTTTAAATTCATTTATGCATCCAAATAAATGAAATAATCAGCGTTATGCAGTTTAGCGTATCAATTACGACGCCATTTAGCCGCACGCTGCAAAAAGCATGTAAATAAATTATTATTGCACATATTTCGAGCGAAAGCAAAAGCAAAAATTAAATGCTATGCAAACATTTCAACAATTTTCTCAGCAATGGCATTCATCAAATGGCAAAAAAATATGTTATATACGTATAAAAAATATATACATGTGTATCGCGCAAATCAAAAATTGATTTGAATGGAAATGCGGTAAGCAAAGTTGAGAATTGAATTATTTAAAACTGCAGCCAAAAACAGTTCCGGATCCAAATGACGTGAACATGAAAAATTCATTAAATGCGTCCAGCCACAGCAAAAAAAAAATTACAACAGGTGTATAACTGTGTGTTTGTGTGGGGATGTATGTGGGTGTCCATGTGTGTGTGTGTGTGTGTGTGCTGCGTGTCAAGTGAGAAATTACATTTCCACAAAATTTTAGTTAATATTTACCAATGACTTTTTCAACATAATTAGAACGAAAGCATTTTATCGAACACACACACACACACCCACACACACTGACACCCACACACTCTGGCTGTAAATTTTTTAGGCACATTTTGAGCTGATTTGTATACTTTACGAGAGCTGATCAAATATTTGTGCTCGCGTGTGCTCGCATTGTGTTTGGTTTAGTTAGTTAATAAATTAGTAAAATTACGTGCCGATGGGCCGTCATAGAGTCGGGCCACATTCCGGCGTGACAGCAACTATAATATTATAATTTTCGAATGCATTTCTCCACGCTCTTTGGCGGCTGTCAGCGACAGCTGAAACAACGCACCAAACAACCAACCAGACCAACAACAGCCAACTGCACTGACAACAAAATTATGTTATAGACCCATTAAAATTACCAAAAGCATTTGTTAAATATGCCGCCAAAATGTACGAGAGTGTGTGTGTGTGTGTGTGTGTTTGTGTGTGTGTGTGTGTGTGTGTGTGTGTGTGTGTGTGTTTGTGTATGAGTGGGTAAGTGTGTGCGTGTGTGTGTGTTTGTGTATGCGTGGGTGAGTGTGTGCATGTGTGTATATGGTTACGGTTTTCATTCTAAATATTTTGCATGTGGCGCAACATGCAGGCACATATATATATATATATATATATAGATATAGGTAAAGATACATATATATATACATATATTCATGTGTATGTAAAATATATATATTTATGTTTATACATGTAACCATACTGTCACATACACTGAGCAAAAAAATCTATTGTAAGGAACTTCCAAGAAGTCTCAGTTATATCGTCGAAGAAACAATATATACACAAAGTTATTTATATTATACAATATACAGATATCTATACACAAAATTATTAAAATATTTTTTAGCAATATTATGTATGAATATTCAAATTTATACGAAATAAAATGTATACATTTTTTTTAATAATTTATTTAACAAAAATTATTTGGAATATTTCCTTTTCAACTAACAAAAAATGTAATTCAAATATGAGAATATTCTTAAACAATTTGTAGCCTGTTTTTCGTGTTTAGTCTACCTCAAACTACGCGAAAAGCTCAATAAGTTAAAAAAATATATTGAATTTGCACAAGGAATTTGTCTATATTTTTGACAAATCCAATTAATTGAAGATTGCTTAAAAATGCAATTTCAAAATTGTAAAGCAAGGAAAACATAATGTTGGCATTGAAAACTGAGAAGTAAATACAAAAGATTTCTAACTTATCTTAACTTAATATTGAATTTGGGTTTAGTTTGATAAAAAATTCTATATAAACATTACTCTAAACATTTTCTTTCGAGTGCTTGAGAAAAATAAATCTCTCAATGAGTTTATTTAGTTTCTTCTTCAATTAAAGCAAAAATGTATTCAAATATTTCAACAATTTTTCCTCTCATAATTATGATTTGTATTTCATAAAAAATATGTAGTGAGTGCAAATTATTATTCTCGAGTCTGAATGAACTGTTGAAATGCTCTGAGCTCAGCATTTTTATCATATTTTTCTAGAGGCCATTAAAAGCTTAACAAATTGTTCACTTCAGTTTTATTATTTAAAGTTTTATTGAAATTTATGTTCGACTGGTGATTTGGTATGCAATTATTTTTTTGCGTGTATCGCTTGATACTAAACAGGCGCATATAGGGGCGCCCACGCACGCAATCAGGAGGAATTTTCGCGCTTGGACGCGAGTGCTTGTGCTTGGGCCCATTTCTGGTTGTCGCTCGTTGACGTTGCAATAAATTTCCACGTATATTTATTATTTTGCGGCACGTCACAGATAATTAAAAATAAATCAATTTTTAATGGCGCTGGCGAGAGCCGCGAAGCCCGCAGAAGTGCCTCATGCGTGGGCTATTTGTATTTATATATACGGAATATCCATATACGTATTTCATTTTTTTTTTCATTCGGGCTTGGTTATTTGGCTTTGTTTTTGGGGAGGCCTAAAGCAATTAGCGCACAAATTAGTTGGCGTCAAAATGTTGCGTGCTGCTGTCGGTGGACCGAAAATTCAATAAGGCGACCGACGAGTCGCTCCAAAATTCAATAACCGAACGCGTCGACTTGCATGCAAAACACGTCAACACAATTGGCAAGTGCCAGACGCGCCTTTACGGCTAAGCAAATCAGTTTATGATTCATAAACAATACTTCATCAAGCTGCCATAGCATACAAAAACGCGCACACACACACACAGACAGACACCCACACACACACACACGCACACGCACGCAGATATGCGCAACACACATGTTTGCCAAACGGCCAACAATAAAGATCAGCACAAATGCAATACCCAAAAACAATTTTGGGTCTATCCAGAAAAAAAAAATGAGAGAATGAAAAAAGAGACCAAATAGGTTGATAAATGTGAGAGTTGACTAGACTTGGCATACCCCATAAAAAAATCTAGATATATACATATATATTATATATTAATATGCCTATCGAGTCTCTTGCTTGAGTTAGTGAGCGTCTTTAATCGACTTGGTTTCAACTGATAGATTGACTGACTGAGTAATTAAATGATTGACTAACTGTTGACTGATTGATGAACTTACTGATTGACTGACTGATAAAATGACTTTTTGATTGACTGGCTGATTGGCTCACATAGTGACTGAATGATAGACCGACTAGTTAGCTGATTGATTGACTGATTAACTAAATGGGCTGGTTAACTCACTGGCAAATTCAGTCGGATTCACTGATTGATAAAATAACTGATTGATTTACTGACAGACTCACAGACTGATCGACTAATTGATTGACTGACTGATGAATTCATCATTCTGATTAATTGATAGATTGATAGAGTGACAGTCTGATCAAATGACTGATTGATTGATAGGGTGATTGGTTGACTGACTGACTGACCAGTTTAATTGCGCGATTGGATAACTGACTAATTTTATGATTGACTGATGGATTGATTGATCGAGTAACTGCCAATCTGTCTAACTGATTGAGGGATTAACTTTCTTTTAACTTAGATCCATAAAATTTGACTCTATTTTAAGCTAAACTAAAGGTCAGATGATTGACTGATTGATTAGCTGTCTCATGGGCACTAACCACTTGATTGATTGAAGAGGTCTTGATTTTAGAGATTAACTGACTATGACGCTCTGATTGATTGACTGATGTATAAAATTATTGAATGAGTGACTGATGATCAACGGACAGGCGATAAAAGTAAGAAAATTTAATTATTTAAAAAACTTACCTAATGGGGTACACTTAAGAGTATGAGAAAGTTTACTGAAACTCTAGTTATCAGTGTTGATAACTACAACAAATCTCTATCATTTCTATTACATTTCATATACCCGATCTTGATCTAGACTCAAATCTTATCACAACCTCTTCATTCTACCCATATAAATACAGGGTATACAAATGCTCATGCGTCACGTTGTTGCAATCATTAGGCAAAGAAAGAAAGGCAAACAGATAGGCACAGCGAAAGTCTTGATGTGAGTGCGTGTGTGTGTTTCTGTGTGTGTGTTTGGAATCATCAAATACAATTCTGATGCTCGTACATCTGCCGCAGATTGAGCGCGCGTGCAATTGGCAGACATGGACATGGACTCTGGCGTCTAAATATATGTGTCTATATACATATGTATTCGCACACATGGCCAGATAGAGGGCGAAGGCAAAACGAAATTGATGCGGCTAGCAAATCGCCAGCAATTGTCCCGGCCAATTGTTAGAGCTTGGGCCACTGTTGCCCACTTTATGACGGACGCGTGCTACGAACATTTTCGTATTTTTTTTTTTTTTCTTGATGGCAATCATGATTGAAGGTCGCAGGCGATGCGTCCGAGCGATGACTTCAATTATGCAGTCAACTCTTTGTGGCTGGTTATTTAAATATTTCGACATGTGGCAGCATGTTTATAGGGCAGCATCAACGTAAATCTAATAATATAAACCCGCATGCAGAAGCCATGTTATTTATACGCACGCATAAATATCAACAACAACAACAACAACAGAAACAACAACAACAACAGCAACATGTCTGACCACAGTTAGCTTCGTAACCGCAGCAAATGGCATAAAAGTCAACATGTTGAACGTTCGCTGGAAAAAATATAGCTTCGGCTATAATGCGAGTGAATGTGTGTGAGTGTGTGTGTGTGTATGTGTGTGGGCGTGCGTGTGTATATTTACTGTGTGACTTTTCATATCTTGGTAGGCTATAAAGTATAAATTACGGCAAATATGTTACGTCGCAGCGCTGCCGAGAAAAGACACAAGCACCAAAAGAAGTTGCAAAGCCGCACGCACAACTAACTAACAACTATTAAGCCTCTGGCAAACACACACACACCATGCCTCTCCCTCTCTCTCTCTCACTCCCATCTCTGTCACTGTAATCAACATGCGTGGCACTGGCCTTTGGTATATGGCTCGTAATACTCTCTCTGCAATTTTACACACAGGCGCCAGGCCATTTTTCCGGTGATTAAGTGTTGATAAGTCTATAAATTAACTAGCAGACAGACTCGCAGTGTCTGCATAGGGCGCACACACACACGCACACACACATTTATATAGTAGTAGTTGCTGCGCAAGCATATTAATCATGCTGCAAAGCATTTACGAGTGTGTAGAACAATTGCCTGCTTATTGGCGCAGCGACAACATGCGCCTCCTAGCTAATGAGAGGCTGAACAACTTACCAAACCAGAAATTCATATGTTCCACAATCGATTACATACTATATCAAGTCGTTGAAATGATATATGATTATTATTAAAATTGAATGAGCTCAAGAAATGAAATTTCTTGAAGTAAAGAGCTCCACCTTAGCTTAGCCAGGAAAAGTGCTCGAAACGGGAGTGCGTGACTAAGATATACCGTTTCTTCAAACACATGGAGAGAAACATACACACGAGCTCCACTTGGGCTCGAATGGGAAAACAATGGGATCATAATCGTTGAATAACGTTTCTTTTAGATACGCTTTCTTAGAGTCAAATTTTCGGATCATAATACTGGCATCCTGATAGGTATTATGGTATATGGTTTGAAATACATTTTCAAGGAAAAAGTGAGAGTGGCATTCTGGGATTGATATGCAGAGTCCTTAATATTTCAAATTTCTGTATACATCTCAGAATATCATTTCGAAACCGTCATCAAATTGTCAATTAGTACCAATAAGTTATCGATTACAAATATGATAAACCTGTACAGCGTATGGCAATAAGTAACTTCCGTGGTTTATCAGATGACAGCAATCATACACATAGCCAGACAATAGACGAACACGGTTAGATCTCAGTCACGAGCCCACTCTACCCTGCCACACTTTCTTATACCTATTAATTTAATTTTCCCAAAGCCCTTATACCCCAAATTCCCATTTCATTTCTACTTTCTTAACCATTAGTAAATTCACTCTGACAAACGTCTCATGTCTATCCCCATAATTGCTCTCATAACAACTATTATCAATGTCTAATAATAATTTGTTGACTTTTCATAACTAATTCAATTTATATTATTTAACAGGCCAACACATGCACACACCTCAGCTGGAATTCCCAGAGTTACCAAAATGAAGTGAGCTGCCAGCGTGTTATGAACACTCGGCTAGCTCATAAATTTTATATTTTATAATAGACGTTCTGAAATATGCCAATAGAATGCGTTACATAACCTTTTTAAATATGTATAACAGGATATATTACTATATATGTTTATAAATGCCACATGAAGGTCAAGCGAATAATATAAATCAAAGGCTTACTGTGGAAGGGTATATTGGGTAAGATAGGGAGAGTTGAAAAGTGGAATATGTAGAGGTGTACGCTGTAGTAAATTGTGGCTGAAATTTTAACAGAATGTTAGGTTTTTGGTAGACTTACGCTACTTGAACGAGTATTATACAGTTGGTAACACTCAATTTTAACAATTTAACTTATGTTCTATAAATAGAAGAAAAACTGCTTACGACTTGGCAGTCTAATGCCTACTTAAGAAAATGTATTTTGGTTATGCTTTTTCACTAAGCTGTATATAGGATTTTCTGTTGACTTTACATTACTTAACAAGAAAAGTGGAGAGAGAGAGAGAGAGCGATATATATACCTATTTGAAATTTGTACCTAAAATCTTCAAGTGACTTTAACATCTTTTTAATGCATTTGCCTTTAAATATTACCTTATCTGAAGACCTGCTTTACTGTAACTTTAAAGCATTTTCAATCAAAATACTTTCACAATTTCTGAGGACTTATGCACCTGTAGAAAGTCACAAATGGCTGAGCGTCGCAAGCGGGAATCCAATTTAAATACGGATAAATTAATTGCTTAAACTACGCATACAATTGGTTTACACAAATTTACGAAAGACAACATCAACATCAACAAGAAATCTGTTTTAATTGCGGTTAAGCCAAGAGCAAAGACAAGACCCAGACAAGAAGGCGCAAGTTCAAAGCAGGTGCCGCAGGCACAAATTTTGTCTTAGCTTTGATCTGGCCCATCTGTAAGGCGAAGCGAGGCACGGCCCGGCGAGGCAGACAGGCAGGCAAAGACCCCAAATAGATTCAGAATAAAATTAGCATTAAATACAAGCCAAGGCAGCAGCAACAGCTAATAACTTTGCGTATTTAGCGGGAGTGTGCATGACTCATAGATACCCTATAAACTTAAGTTAACAATTCTATTCTCAATATTATAATACTAAGATTTCTTGTGATTTAAATCATTTCAATCCTATTTGTATTTAATTAGTATGAGCTCCACTCGCAAATACCCTGTAAAATGTTACAAATTTCGCTATTACACCACCATTTATGTTAAATTCCTATTTTTGTGATACAAAAGAGCTCAAAAACATTACAATAGTTGATTGTCACATAACTGCCAGACTAACAGTTACCCTAGATACAATTTTAATATGAATAAACTTTGTTTATATCCAATGAAGACTATATTTTGAAATTTTTCTATGATATTTATGAACTCGTAATCAAATGAGGTAAGCTTATCATAAATGCTCATATATAAAATACCCTGTACGCAATTTTAGACGACTCTTTCAGACAAACTTCAGTTCTTACAAATATTTGTACATATATTCTAAGTTCTAAACCAAATTTTTACTTTTGCATATAGCATTCTAACATGTACTTGACTATTAAATACCCTGTATACCTATACATTGCTATAATATAGATAATCGGAGAGACAAACTAACCACACATGAGATGCGCCTATCCATTAAATCATTTGCCAACTCAATTCTTCTCCTTTCAGCATACCCGCTCTCTAACAATTTCCACAGAGTAGTTGACAAGAAATTGTTTTAAATTTCTGGCCAAGTAAGCCGGAAGACCACAGTTGAGCTACACTCAAAAAATAAAAACAAACCGACTTTCCAGTTTCAGCCACAAGTTGTCGCTGGGGAAAAGTGTTGCCTACTTTTGAGCGCTCCAGAATTTAATTCACACAAATGGAAACAAAAATGTGAGGAGAAAAAAATGGAGGAAGCCCGGCTAACACGTTTGTTACATTTACGCAACAATCCAGGCAGACACAGAGACACATGTGCAAAAGCAGATGTGGGGAGTGATGTGTGCGAGCGAGATGGCAAATAGTAGATGGTGATCCGCGGCGCGTAGACACATTAAATCAAATTAAAAGTGTGCTAAGTGCTGAGAGTGCGAGGCGTGAAAACCCCAGGTAAATCCCATTTTAAATACTAATAGCAAAGCGAACCGCAGCACCCAACACCCACCAGCGCCTTTCGAATGCTGTGCGGTTGGGGGCGTGGCACGGAGGCTGTGGCTAGCACCTTTGCGCGACTCTGGCACACATTTTGTCAGAGCTTAGCGTCGGCGCTCGTGTAATCTAAGTTTAAGTTGATTGTAGAACACTCAGCCAGGCCCGAAAAAAAAGTGTGAAAAAATCAGAGATGTAAAATACAGAGAGGCGACTGTGAGATACCCTATAGGCAGCTATGTTAAGTTAAACAAAATTTATAAATATATGTATAGAACAAAACGCGAATATAAATATAAATATAAATACATTTGATATTACACAAATGAACGATTGTATAATACCCTGTAATTATATTAAATTATTATATATATTGAATTTTTTCAAACTACGTTTAATGGGTTACGAACTGAACTTTATTGAAAAATAATAATATGAAACGTTTTGAACAACTATAAATACCCTGTACTGACAAAAAAAAAATCTTGTGAAATCTGCTAAATATTTTATTTAATATTAATACAAATACATAAATGATATTTGTTCTATGACAGACTGCTCGACTATAACATACCCTGTAAACCGTGTAAGCCCTGTAAAGCATGTTCATTATTATAAAATTGATTTGATGCTGAAGTTTTTCAAGGCGTTTGTTAACTTTTACATTTAAAAGTAAAAAAGCATGGTGAACGACTAAGAAATACCCTATGTTCACTGGTTTTTGGAGAATATTTTGTAAAAAAAATAATCTGACAGCTAAGATAACTTTAAAATTAGTAAACAAAGTTCCTACCCTTCCTTTGTTTTTTAGGATTTCTTTCAATTTAGCCCATTATAATACCCTGTACACAAGCTGTCATATTATTTGCAATATAATCCACCAAATTGTAACAAAGTGAGAGCCACAAAATGGCATTTCATGACTAACCTCAAAGCTCTTACGGCTTGTACTAAATGCATATATATTTCTTTGGGGACTAACGCGGAAAAAATACCCTTTGTTTGGTTAAGTATCCGTGTGTGCGTGTCTGTGTGAGTGTGCGGGTGTGTGTGGCTGACTATACCGACAGCTCTTTGTGTTAAAGCGAAGACAGTCTGACTCAGTGCTTCCTTCTTTTTTTTGTGGTTGGTGGTCTGTTTGCTCGACTTTATTTTATTTTCTCAATTGCTTTTAGCGTAATTGCTAAAATTCCCACAGGTAGGCCAAATACAGGTAGCGCGCATTGGCAACGCGTTTGCTTTTCCTTCTTTTTTTTATATTTTCGTAGGCCTAACCACAGCAATATTTGCCTCTGCTGCCGCTTTCAATTAAGTTGCGCTGCATTTTGATTAGTTTTTAACATTTCGGCCTGCAGCAACGGCCTAAACTACAAACACTCTCACACAGAGCAGAGGCCTATGCACACTTGAACTCCATCAATCAATTAATCAATAAAAAAAATTCAATCAACTGCAATTGCTGGCAGCTAGCTAACATAAAGATAAACTCGAGAGCGAAAAAACTCGTGAGAGTAAAGGGTATGACTAAGCCAGGACAAACAGCTTCAATTCATTAACTCAAACGTTTTGCCAAAGCTGAAAACTGTAAAACCTGCAGAAACACAGACCTCCGAAGCACTGCAAGAAAAGGTCGCTAAAGTGGAATATATATGAGGAAATTGTAAATACAGTTAGGGTAATTTTATATGCATTGGGAAATAGGCAGATATCCGCTAAAAAATTGATCTTAGAGCCAATTCTAAAATGTAGAGTAAAATCAACAGCAAACTTAGTAGTTACCATAAGGTCTTTCAGTTCCATTGTTAGTCCTAGAAGCCTTGAGAGCTCGAGAATGTGAATTTAATATATGTATTGTGTTTTCTAATCTAATTATATTAAAATTTATCTATAGTCTCTTCCTAAATTAATCACATATTCGATAGACAGGACATGAAGACATGATATTTCTGAGATTTCTCATGACAGTATTGAAACCTTAAAGAATTTTTGAAAACATATATGTATTTAATACATTTTTTTATATCTTAAAATATTAAACAATTAAATATTAATACTATAAACAAACTTATATATTATAATATTATGTATTATAATATTATAACACTAGGTTTATTGCTTATTATTAAAAATGGCTTAAAATAAAAATTTTTTAAAATATTTTTTAATACCACTTACTTTAATCAAATATATGTTGAGTTTAATATCTCTGGTTTGTTTTCCCGAATAGAGTTAAAATTTTTGGCTGAAATGAAAAAAAAATATATTATAAATTATTAAATGGTTGCAAATGCAGGAAAAAGAAAATGTTCTTTATACCCAATCGGGCGTAGTTTTGGCACCATATTTAGGCTCAGTTTTATGGTAAATTCTATACTCTTTTTTTCTAGCAGTGTACTCCAAAATTGAATAGCTGTACATATATCGAACTGAAAGGTAAAAGCTGACAGCCAAACGCTTTTCTATCGAGGCATAAAAATTTGTTTTGCTCCGCTTTGCTTTGTGCGTACTTTACGATCTGCGCTACGAGTTAGTAGCTGTGGCTCATCCACTCTCTCCTCTCTCTCTCTCTCTTTCTCTCTTTCTTTCTCTTGTGAAAGTGTCGACGGTTTTCCGTCCGTTTATTTTGATGTGTACGCGCGTGTTAAAATCACTTTTTAAAGCAAATTCTCTCTGTCTCTCTCTCTCTCTCTCCCTCTTTCTCGTTCTCTCGCTCTATCTGTCATTCATCTTTTGGGAAGACTAGCAACGACATGGCCAGGCATTGGGGCGTGGGCCATTCAGCCAAACAAACCAAGCGACCAACCAGTTGGACGGACAAACAGCTGAACGGACAGACGGATGGACTGCGGAGCACATTTATTTTATTTCAGTTTTGTACAGGCAGTGCATAAAACTGTTTTTAACATGCTGTTTGCTGTTGTTGTTCTTGTTCTTGTTGTTGTTGGCCTTTATTTTTATTTTTTATAAATATATATATATATATATAGTCCTTTTTATGCCAAATGTAAGCTATCTGCGCAGGCTGGCACAGGCAAACAGCAAGCCAAAGAGACTAGGGCAGAGGCAGCTTGGACAAGGAGATTTAAAGCGTTTCGGTTTACCTGACACCAGCCATACATATATATGTATATATGTATATGTACATCAGGATGTCTGTGTGTATTTATTTACGAACATGTGTTTAAATAAAATGTTCTTGCACCAAACGGAACGAACAGGACATCACCGCACTTTGCGAAATCACAGACAGCAGCCGGGCTGCTGGGCAGCTGGGCAGCAGGACCAGAGCAAGGGGCACAAACGGCATGGTTTGGGGTTTGCTTTCTAGGGGTAGTTAAGGCTGGCGACTCAACGCAGCTCACATTGATTTCAACAGAGGAGTCTGTGCAGAAATGCGCATAAAAACTGTTCCGGCAAAAAGCTTAAAATTATAAAGGAAACAGTACAGAAAAAAAAGGAGTAAACAAACAAACAAACAGAAAAACGAACAGGAAATATTAAAGATACCAAGACGCCAGCGTAATGCACTTTCCAAAACAATGTTGGGCTGCATTAATAATTAAATTTAAATTTAATTATTGATGAATAAATAATTCGAAGTCTAAATGAAGGGCAAAAAAAAAAATAATAATAATATATATATAAAAAAAATATATATAATTAAAAAATATATTTAGAAATGAAGGACAAAAAAAAAATAATAATATATTAATAACAAAAAATAAAATAAAATTGAAAAATATATTTAAAAATTAAAATGTCATTTTTTTAAATTTATTAAATATATACATATATATACAATAGAATATTAATATATAATCAAATTAAATTAAAAATATTAATAATAACAATTGAATAAAATTAAAAAATAGAAAACAAAAATAAATTAATAAAACGAAATCATAGATAAATGAAAGCTGAAAAAAAGTAAATTTAAAAAAAAAATTATTAAAAAATATTACAAAAAAAATAAATAAATGAAAAATAAATTTAAAGTACAAATAAAAGCTAAAAAAAGAAAAAAGTAAATTAATAAAAAAATATTATTAAAAATTATTAAAAAAAAAATAAATAAATAAAAAATAAATTGAAAGTAGTTAAAAAATAAAACATTTTAAAATTCAATTTGTAATATTTTTATAAAGAAATTTATTTTGTATTATTTTTATACCTATTTGTTATTTGAATTAAAAAATTTCTTTCTATTTTCTTTATTTAATTTTATTTTCCATTAATTTCCCATAATTTTAGGCCTTCAACTCTATTTCATTTATTAAAATACACAAAATTTGCATAAACTTTTAAATAATTTCATCAATATTCAAATTTGCACATCACCGGCAACTTGCACCGAAAACCTAATGGACTTCGCTTTATCAAACAAGAAAAAAACTCACTTCAAAGGCCGAAATTACTGGGTAAGTTACATAAAATGCTTTTTGCATTCAGCGCAAATGGCAGAGCTTTGCATTTTATTTACATGGCGGGCACAACGAATCTAAGCGACAGAAAAAAAAGAGAGAATAAAAAAGGAGGAAGCATTAAGGAATTGCATAGCAATTGAAAAGCGGCCACAAGCACACGGCGGGGAAGAGGGCGAGGGGCGTGGCATGTCATACATTTAATTAAAATCGAGTGCAGCTTTGATGTCAACCGCTGTCCACAATCTGAGCAATGAATGCAGATAGATAGATATAAATTCGACAGAGCCGCTCGGCTACCGCGAATCCGACATTGATTTATGTCACGGCTATAATGAAAAAGAGGAGGGGGGCATCGAATGGCGGGGCAGGTGCGGCAGGCGTGGCAGGCGTATCAGGCAACTGGCAGGTAACGGCGTTGGCCAGCGTTAAGTTCGATTAAGCTAAGCGAATATAAATTACACAATATTACGGCTAAATGCCGGCCGAAAGTGTGTACGCCACAAAATGTGGCAAGAGGAAGAGACACACACACACACACAGACATTTACACCCACACACAATCACTAAGTTGTTTCGTGATTCTCAAGAGAGCCGCGCGCAAAAGTTGTGTAGCCGTAATCAATCATCAATTACGATTAAATCCATCAGGAATTATGCGTTAAATTGATTGAAAGTCAGTTCGCACATTTTAGCCCGAAACGCGTCCGCCTTGAATTATGGCACCAAATCAATTTCGAGCACAAAATCAATAAAACTGTTGCACGAACACAGACGGGCACGGGTCTGGCACTGACTGGGCTTTGGCCTCGGCTGAGCATTAGTCAAAGTCAGGAAATCGGTTGAACGCGGCGCCATGCTAATGCCAGCGACCTGTACTTAAACCCTCCAAAAGCGGTTCGACTCACAGCACCCTCACACACACGCACACGGAGAGTTGAGGGTCCAAGCATCGCCTCGAATGGATTCTGAATCCGCTGACTGCCTCAACCAAGTTTCCATTTGCACAAACGACTTTCGGACTTGGACTCAACTCGACTCGATTCGATATTTACGCCGCTTTGCTAAGAAATACAAATATTTTCTAAAGCTCTGAGGCAAATTGCAATGAGAGAAAATGGAATGTGCAAAAAAAATAGCTTACTTTCAATAGACGAAGATGTGATGCACTGACTGCATTTTGATAATATAAATAAATATATATACATGTATAATATAATAATAGATACACATTACTATATATATCTATATATCCTTACATTATCTTTATAAACAGAAAGATTTTAAATTCAAACATACTAAATCTGATTTAAATATATATTTAAATATAAGATATAAAATATATGATATGAAATATAAGATAAAACTATAAGATATTAGATATATATAAGGAATCATTCATCAAAGCCATAATTTTCAACCAGCGAAGACTATCCCAACTTTATATCCTCAAACTTTATAGAATCTAATGTCAAAACTTCTTGTTCTTTGCTCATAGCTTTATATCCAACTGATTCTTTTCATAGCACTGTATGTTATATTTCCCACTTTATAACAATAAGGTTTGACAAACATCATATCAAATAGCTTTCCAATGTAAAATCAAATTTTAAACATATTTTTCTCATAGTATTCTAGTTATTTCTATTTTCAGTCTATCTACAGATACCTTCTCATAGACATTGCACATTCTATAGCAAAAATTGCAGCAGCCTGTTTTTCTTCGAGTGTATGAAAACTACAAATAGCAATTTTTATCCAGTAGCTAACATAGTTCCACCACTTGCCCATCCTTCGACTGCTTTTTCTACTACTTCCAGCCTTTCCCCTGCCCTCGCCTTGCACAGCTCGTCCTGAGCTTCAATTGACTGCAATAATTCTAAGAATAGTGTAAAGTGCAAGTGCGAAGGCTGCTGTTACTTCTGCCGGCTGTCCAGCTGGCCGTCTGTCCGTCCGTGCTCCGTTGCGACTGTCCGCCGGCTATACAGTGAAGCCTCCCTGCCGTCTGCCCATCTGTCTGTCAGGCTGGCAAGTAATTTATTTATCAAGTTTCAAGCTGCAGCTTGAAAACTTAATACCAGAACCAAATTGAATGCAATGCTGAGACAGGTCTTAAGATACCAGCAGCAGCAGCAGCAGCGAGGCAGCAGCAGCCAACGGTAAATGCAACTAGCACCAGACCCTAGCAAATAAGCACAAGCCTCAAGGATATATGGCCGAGGTAACTGCTGCAATCAAACCATGGCGATCGCCTTTGGTTTCAAATCCAGCTGCACACCTAACAAAGCTCTGATTAGGCGCAGCTCTGGTGAAACAATTTGAGATTTTTCGTAATCAAATAAAAAATATGCAAAAAATATAGAATTGAAGATTGATGTGTGTATTATTTGTAAATAAATATATATTTACATTTATTGTATTTATTTATTTTTTGATGCTTAATTTTTGTTTACTTTACACATACATATACATGTATATATTGAATTGTCTTATAAGCCCTAAATAATTTATAAGCCTTTTGTTTTCGTGCGAATATAAGCAAAAAGTTGAGCAAGGTGCACCAGGTGGGACAGTTGATCAGATACCATAAAAAGTATATTTTGTTGCAAATTCATGGTTTTTTTTTGTCAGATTTCACTAGTTGTTAGACTTTTCTTTAAATAATCTTAAAATATAGGTAATTTAATAATATATATATTTCAGTTTCTAAAGTTTATTTACTAAAGTTTTATTTAAATAATTTTAAAATAAAACATTTAGTTCTATTTAATATGCTAGAGTTTTTTTTTTTAATTCAAAGCAGTAGAAATAATCTTGTAAGTGATACAAATTTAGTTAAAGTTTTGCTGCTTGATCCCTGAAACAGAAGTCAGAATTCAGCTTGATTCACTCCAATTGTTTTCTGAGTTGAGTATAACTCTTAAGAACTTCTGATAACTCGTCTCACTCAATTTGCATCACATGTGCGCTTTGTTTATAAATCAAATGAGCTGCTTTCAACATAATCACAGGCAAAGCTGGCTATAAAACTCATTTTAAAGTTGAATATCTTTTAAAGTATATAAGCCACGATGAAAGAGAGCTTTTGTATTTTAACACCAAAGCAGCTGACATGCATAAACATATATATAAATGTATATATATATATAATTTTTATATAATATATTATAAATATATGCTGCTATGATTGCATATCAAGCGACGCTTTAACCGCAAAATGCAATTTCGCAGCGATTATGCAAAAGAGAGAGAGGGAGAGAATGGGAGACTGATGTAGTTGCTGTTGCCATATCTTGCCAGCACACAAGTAGCTGCTCACGCGTGAAGCTGACAAGGCTTTGGCAGCAACAAGGACAAAGGACACTCACACACACTCACACACACACTCACACACACAGACAAACTTACATTTATGCAAAATATAGTAAAGAGGCGACAGCTCTTCATGCTGAAACTGAACAACTTTATCGTTGCCGCCTTTATTCTTTTTATGACTGAGGTAAACATTTTTGTTGTCGCGCTGCGGCAATTAATTGCCTGCCGACAACGGCGAGCTGGCGCTCAATGCCAGCTATTCATGCTGTTATTCATTCAGTCATTGAATCATTGATTCATTTCCATTTCTAGCGGGCAAGCGCAAGGGTTTATGAATGCCAGATGTGAGTGCTCTAATCGAAAACAACAAATTGAATATAAATAAGTGATGCGCACTAGCTGAAGTAATAGCAGCAGCAGCAGCAGGAGCAACAACAGCAGCAGCAACAGCAGCAACAGCAGCAACAGCAATAACAACAATAAAGTGTGACAATAACAGTCACACTCTATATGCAGATGTGTGTGTGTGTGTGTGAGCAACCGCACATTGATTGATTTGCACTTTTTCTGCTGCTGCTGTTGCTGCTGCTGCTGCTCGTTTGCTTTTGAGTTTGCAGCAACAGCAATTTCAAGGTTGTTGCTGCTGCAGCAGCAGCAAAGTGCGAAACAACAAAAAAGCATTGCCTACTTTTGAGGGCACAAGCTCAATTAAAATTTTACGCCCATTTGCATTTGCACATGCACACACACACAGAAATATTTATACACATATATATATGCATGTGTGTGTGTGTGTGTGTGTGCACTTAGAGGCCGACTAGCACTTAACAAGCCGTTGTTGTTGCCCGGCGGCTGCCAGGCTCGAGTTGAGCTCTGCCTGCTGCTTTTGTTGAACAACTTTAAGCGATTAAGTGCCTTGGCCTGAGGGCCATATGTGTGAGCAGGCATGTGTGTGTGTGTGTGTGTGTATTGCGGTGTCCGTTGCATGTGCGGCAAAGCAGATTTAATGAAACGGAACCTATTGCATAATTGAGTTAATGCTGCCAAAGAAAACCTTAGCTAAAGCTTAAATGCTGCTAAGTTCAGTTGAGCGAAAGTCTTTAATTAAAATGTGTAACTAAATTAAGTTAGAAATATTTTGACTACCCAGCTAAATACCACAACTGAGTTGCATATATGTTTTATAACTGCATATGATATGATATTAAGGAAATCTCTATATTACCCTATTTCTTCAATTCCTTGACCTCATTCAAAGGATTTGTTCAGATTTAAATGAAGGAGAAAAACAGTTTCAAAATGTGTAACAAAATTAAGCTAGAAATTTCTTTACTCTCCAGCTGAATACAACAACTGACGTGCACATAATATATTTTTTAGATTTTAAGTTATTCAGAATATGATGCGATATTAAGGAAATCTCTACATTTCCCTATTTCTTCAATACCTTGAACGAATTCACTGGAATTATTGGGAGGTAAGTGAAGGAAAAAATAGTATTCCATTCATTTTTCGCTCAGGCAACTTTACCTAAGTGCCTCACTTGCACAATCTGGAAATTTATGAAAGAGAAAATAAAAATAAATTTAATTTATATATTTATTGTTTATATCGTATTTAACCTATACCATATACTCCATATCTCAAGCATTTCACACTTTAAACTGAAATAATTTAAAGCCTATTTTAGTTTACCCATTTCTATACATATACACATAAATATATTGCAGATTATAATAGCTCTATGTAGAGATTGTTTTTGAGTAACAGTGGCATATATGTATATAGATAAATTTGGGATATCTGGCAAAAAACACTCTTAAATGCCGCATGCTTAAAACAGTGTCAGCAACTGTTATTGCATTTTTTATTTATTTCTCTTTTCTAGCTGCTTTGTTGTGCCTGATGGGTCTATGTGTGTGCGAGTGTGTGTGCCTCTCTGTCTCCCTCTCTCTCCCTTTGTGTATGTTTGTGTTATTCCCGCCCGCATGTGCAATTTATTTTTTATTAGCGCTTTTGTTGCCGCTTTTCCACGCAAAAAGCAAACAAAATCAGCATGCAAAATATGTTGCATATTTTACAGAGTGCCAAAAACAATTGTAACAGCAGCAGCAGCAGCAACAACAACAACATCAACAACAGCAACAATAGTTGCAACAATGGCAATAACTAAAAGGCGCAAAATGAAATATGCAACAAAACAGCGTAAAACATGAAAATAAATTGAAACAAAAAATGTTTATTCGCCTTTTCGAAAACAATATATTTAAAAAGAAAAGAGAAAATTGCAAAATATACTCGGTTAACAAATTGCAACAGATATTAGAAGCGAAGTCTAATGCAACAGCTAGAGAGGGCGAAGGAAAGACGGGCAGAGAGAGGGGGAAGGAAGGATACAGAGGGAGAGAGATGAAGACTGAGCGAACAAAGTGGAACGAGAGGGAGAGAGACAGAGAGAGAGAGAGAGATAGACAGTTGGACAACCAAAGACAGCCAGACAATAGCCGCGTATTTCTGAACACGAATTAAACAAAATGCAGACACACACACACACATATGTACATACAAATACGTATTCGTATATCTATATACCTACATATGTTTCTATACATATGTCAGCCACTGTGCTTACTGCAAATGCAATGAAGTGCAACTAAACCCAACAAAAGATAGAAAAACAAGTCGAGGCAAAACAAGTTCGAAGGCAGCAATGCAGCAGTAGATATCCTTTACAACCAAAAGAAGAATGAATAATAATAATAATAAGATAATAATAATAATAAGATTCAATTTGATTCACCTACACACAGCATAGGTTGCGGAAATAATCTCAATAATTTAAATATAATTTTAAGAGTCAATAATACTTCCCACAAAATATACTTAAATCATAAATATATATATCCGCATGTATATATATTCTTTTTATATATATATCAATCATTTGTGTTATTCAAATTATAATACCCTCACACACAATTCACAATACTTGAGCAATTTCGGGCTCTCAACAAGTTAACAAATTGTTAGGCTAAAAGTTTTGGTTTGTGGCAAGATATTTCGCACAAAGTTTAAAGTTTCGTTCTTAATTAAATGCAAAATGTTACAGACTTAAACTTTAAACTTTAATTACAAACGAGCTGTAAGCAATAGACGCATTCAAGGAGCTGCAAATACCAGAGCTGCCACGTTTTGTAGGGTATGCAGGGCAAGGACACTCGCAATGTGCATCGATTTTGCACAGTGGCGAAACGAAGATGTTGTTGATGATGTGCTCTGGCCGAAGAAACTGTAAATGTGTAGATGTGTGCGTGTGTGTGTGTGTGAGTGTGTTTATATTGCAGCAAAACGTAGTGGAGCGTATTGCCGTCTTGCAAAGAGGTTGGGCGCCCCACTGCTGGAGCTTTCATATTTCCGGCTGCCTCCTGAGCTAGGACAATTTTTAAAAATTCAATTTTGTTCAACATCGAAGCGGTTGACTCTGTGTGCGTGTGTGTGTGTGCGTCTGTCTGTGTGCAAGTTGTCTAATATGGAAGATGCAACTACGAAAATTGCCTTTTTGCAACGCTTGTCGAGCGTCCCGCTTGCTTGTAAAGGGTTCAAGAGACACGACATAAAACAAAAATAAACCCAAGAAAATATTTACTCTATATACAAATATGGTATATATATAGTCTCTATATATTCTATATTCACTCCAATACAATTCAATGATAGAACCTAAGTGCAGAGTCCTTAAAGCTAAGAAAATTGTGCGGCAAATGCAATTCAAAGGCAAAGACATCATCAGACTTAAGCTGGGCAAACTATGGGCCATAACTCACACAGACACACATCCTGTCACGCCCCTTGATGGACGCCCAGACAACAATAAAGATGCGCAGCTGTGTTGATTTCTAATCCTTAATATCGAAATCTATACAATCAATTTGTGAGCCACCAAACAGGGGGCGTAGTCAAAGTGTGGGCAGCCGAGGCAGGGAAGACCGTGAAGAGGGGGCTGGACAGGCACGTGACAACGCATTATTATTGTGTGCCCTGACAATGGCAAGCACAGTGTGCGAGTGTGTGTGTGCGTGTGTGTGTGCACTACGAAAAAATCTACAGAATATCGCACCTCTATATATGGCATTCAATTTTCTGCATAGATAAGTCTGACACATGGCAAACTGCAGCGGCAAATAAAATGAAAGTCACCTTTTGGGCCACTCTCATACATCATTGTGAGCCAGTGTGCGTGCGCGTGTGTCTGTGTGTGTCTGTGTGTGTGTGTGTGTGCGTGTGTGTGCCTGCCGTCATATCAAATGAAATGCATAGTCATCCAAACGGGATGAGTCCCAACAAACAGCATACAGAATCCAGTTAACAACAACCCAAACGCCAAATGCTACACTGGGAGAAAATAATGGGTATGTAAATACTTAAATAATTGAAGTAGAGTTAAATGGGTAAATTTGCTTAAAATTTGGAATAGCTGCTGAAACCTCGATAACTCATTCCATTTCGATTTTCTCAGCATTTATTTGTTGAAGGTGTAGTTTGCACATCATTTGAGCTAGAGGTTTAAAATTTAATCAATAGAGCAGAAAGAAGAAGAGCTGAAAAAGAGTTTAAAATCTGAAGAGAAGATGTTAGTTTACATATGTATGCAGCAGAGGCAGCAGGAAATACTCTGATTGGTCGCTAACTGATAGAGAGTTTAGCTTACGCTAACTCAGAGAGAGTCTTAACAGTTGAGCTCGACTTCGAGTGAAAGTCTCGCTGCCCTATACAAAGGCAGCTGAAGATCAGAAGAGCTGCTTCTTGCAGTAGCCGCAGCAGCAGAAGCAGCAGCTGCAGCAGCAGAAAGTGCTCTGATTGGTCGCCTAATGATCGACTGTGAAGACTGACTCAGAAATGGGCTCAAGACCTGAGCTTGACTTGAGTGGAGTTGTCGCTGCCCTATACAAAGGCAGCTGAAGAGCAGAGGAGCTGCTTCTTGCAGTAGCCGCAGCAGCAGAAAGAGCTATGATTGGTCGCCTTATTATCGAGTGTGGAGACTGACTCAGAGAGGGGTTCAAGAGTTAAACAGTCGCTGCACTATATAAAGGCAAGCCTGATGCACCGCAGCTTCAGTCGTATTTTTCATCTTGTGGAGGTCAGTCGTCCAGTGCAGCGCGGTGCTTCTCCTCTTCTTCTGTCTTTTGGTAAGTATTAAAATAGTTAAGTATTTTAAGCGAAAATGTAAAAGTTATACTTTTAATGTTTATTGTATGTAAATATAAGATATATCTTAAATTTAAATATTATTAATTATTATAACAATCATTTAGCAAATGTAAATATTTTAATTTTGTGTATTTTCCTGTGTTTTCCCAATTCTATCGTAACATCCTGTACTCATTTCTCACAGTGTTGTTGGGTCCAAGTTGAGCCGGCGGGCAGCTAAACAAATAACGCAGTATTTTTGACATCAACGCCATGTCCTGACTGTAATCTGCGTAGACAGACACACACACACATACACACACAGAGTGAGAGAGAGCGACGCATATGTTAAGAGAGCTGGTCCAGCTGGCGACTGATGTATGGGCCAGGTCAAATAGTCGGAGGCCTGGCTAGAAAAATGAGCATACAAAACGCCTGGCCATATGTCAGAGCGGGCACGCAAATAACATAAATCGCAGCTAGGCAAATGATGAGAATGACGACAGGCGCAACCATTGACCTATGCAAAATAAGTGTGCAGGGTATCCCAGTTCGACTATGTAAACTGAAATGAGATTTATATTTGCTGCGCTTTTGATAACAGCAATTTGAATATGAAGACACGCAACGGCATTTGGGCCAGATTTAACGATTCGGCGAGTGAACGTTAAAAAGGATTTACGCCATGTCTGAGGCAAGGAAGCGGCAGATAATGTCAATATTAGTCGCCTGCATAATGTACAATAAATGGCAAAATAATACAAAAGGGAAACCGAACGAACGCGCGCACGCAGTTAAAGACCAGAAAAAGGAATCCAAAGGCAGCCAAAGGCAGCCAAAGGACAATGGCAAAAGAAATCAATAGCATTCAAGCCAAAAGGCGAACAGCACAATGAGAAGCGTATCCTTACATCCACACCCTCATATACACACACACAGCCGCACACACACAAAGAAGCTGCTCCTTATAAAGTGTAAAGCGAAATATTTCGACATTAAGCCGGATGTCAAATAAAATATAAATTTGTCAGTTATGGCTTCTACACAGCCTCAGCTGTGCGTGTGTGTGCGTCTGTGTGTGTATGTTTGTGTGCGTGCTTGATTGTGTTATATTCGTGATTGTGTGTATTCAAAAAACAACCTGCGACTCACTGCGATGCCAGCAGTTACAGTCAGCCGATCTGCAGCAATAACTTGGCACATTTCACTTTAAACACAATGAAACATTTCACATAATGAAAAATTTCAAGCAATTGCGCTGAAACATGATTGAAGCTGATGAAAGAAAATGATTGATGAAAAATATTTATATGTGAAAAATTCATTTCCTTTCAGTACACATTTTGTTTACACTTGAGACTCGGTATGAATACGTAATTAATTGTTGATTGACTAAAGGAGAGACTTGTAGTCTTCATTCATGGACCTGGCCTAATGGTGAAATGACTGAGTGATTGATAAGCATGATTGAGTCAGTAATTGATTGATGGACTGACTGAACTAATTCAGATTGATTTTATCTATAATGAGCACAAAGAAATTAGTTTAGATTTTAGACTACATGACTAAGCGATAGACTGATGGAGCAATCAATCACTCAATCAGACACTGATTGACTCACAAATTAAGATTATAAGAATAATCTTGAATTATCTGAATTTATAAAAGCTCAATTTTTATAAGTGAATGACAGACTGACAGCTTGACTGATTGAAGCTGAGTTATTGTCTCAATGACTGAATGATTCACTATGCATATATCTGGCACACTAAATAAATGATATGGGTTCAAATTTCTGCTTAAAGAGATTTCAGTATGGAAATTAGAGTTAATATAATGTAGGTCTACTTTAGTACAGTAGAAAACCATTTGACATACACGAGCAGCAGCCGCAGAATAATGGAATGTCATACGATTCTCTCCACTCAGACCCCAACTCGCTCGCAAATCAATATACCCTCATCAAAAGCGTATGACAAAGCGCATTTTTTCGGACACATATTAATCAGTTTTGTTTGGCTGCCGCCGCTCATTGTGTTTTATGAAAATTAAAAAGGCACCGCCGCCGCACAGCAGCACCGAAGCGAAGGCATTACATTTAAAAATGTAACAAAATGTGCGCACATCATAAATTTCGGTAAAAGCGCAATAAATAAAATGAAATAATAACATTTTTATTGCACTCCACGGCTCGAATGTGAGGTGTACGCGTCGAGCCTTCAATACTTTCTTTCTTTCGAATGGCAGAAGTTTCCATTTCGGGGGCTGCTTTAATGGATGCCATCATAAATTATTAGATTGCTATTTGGTTTTTGGCCCATTCCTTATATATACACGTTTTTTTTATTGTTTCACCCACGATTGAGCAGCAGGGCGGGCCAAACGAGCCTAAACGCAATTATTATTACTTTTAAAGCATTTCTCTTTCGGCTCCTTTTATATGCGCACTTATTTCCCGGCCACACGATTTTGCTATTAACAAGCCCGGCAATCCAACAAAACCGAGTCCCTTTACCGAGCTTTGCATTTCTCTCTCTCTCTCTCTCTCTCTCTCTCTCTCTCTCTTTCTCTCTGTTCCTTTTTCAGCTATGATTTTTATGAATATTACATAGAGACGACACCCAGCTGCCAGGTGGTGCTGGTGGTGGTGGCACGTGCGGCTCCTGCTGCTGGCGGCAGCTTTAACCGCAGGTGAAGTCGCCAAACACCTGAGCGCTGCTGGCTCAGCAATGTTTTGGCTGGACTTGGACTCGGGCGGAAATTGTTAAAACTGTAATTGCTAAACGAATTTTAATGAGCTCATTAATTTGATAAAGGGATTTACAGCGTGTTCGCGGTCCTCTGACCAAATGTTCGCGCTGTCTGCTGTCTGCTGTCTGTTGGCAGCGGTCGCATTAATTAAAATTTGCTTTCAAATAATTTTCAAGCATTCGCTGGTGCCAGCTGCCAGCTGCTCGGCTGGTTAATCAAATTGTTCGAAGCTTTTCACAGTTTCCCCCCCACACACACACACACACAACAGGCAACAGCAACAACAAACACGGAAAGCGGATTGCAAAACACAACAAACCATGGAGCATAAAAAACTGGGTGTATGTATTTGTATGTGTGTGTGTGCGTGCGTGCAAAAAAATATGCGCAAAATTAAATAAACGAAGCGAAAGAGATATGCAACAGGATGCAGGAAGCGGACTGAGCTGACTGGTCACACTCACAGCCAGGGCAGGCGAGGCCAGTTACAGATACGGTCACACTGATATGCCAGCACACATAAACAATGAACATAACAAAAAAAAAACACACACACACGGCACACTCGTCTGTAAACTGAGCATGATACCACAAGTTTCTCCCTTCCCGAATTTTGCTTCAATTTTTTCTGTTTCGCCATTGAGCTCTGACAGACACGTTTACATTTCGAGTGGCCTCTCGAACTCGACACGAACTTCGTTTCTTTTTCTTTTTTATATGCTTTTTTTTCAGCCCAGTTCATCACGTGTTGGACAGTTGGCAAGAAGTAAACAAAAAAGTAAAAACAATGCGAATAAATCGCTTTTGCAGCAAGACAATCAAATGTCAGCTAGCATTTCGGCAATTCAGCTTGTTTTGCCCTTTGCAACTGTAAACGCGTTGATAAGCGCACAAAAAGCTAATTGGATTTCATTGAGCCGCCGGCTCAGTTCTGTTCTGTTCTGCTATATCCCTGAAGATATAAATATATATACATATATGTGTATGTATGTATATGTGTAGCATGCACTCATGTGGCAGAGATTGTAGCGCCAAGGGGCTTTGGCAATCAGCACATCATTTTGTACAACTTTCAAAGAAATAAATATATTTAGAATGTACTTAAATTGAAAAATGAGAAAACTCCCACGGAGTTTATGCGGCTATAAATATATTGAGCCATAATTATTTTTAAGTGAGCAATTAAAGGAGGACTTAAGCGAACTTCAAAGACAAGTGCCAAAAGATTATAGCTGAAGTGAATATTGAAAAGAAAATTGAATGTAAATATTTGGCAGATCTTACAGAAAATAAATTTGAATGCCTGACTACAAAGTACCCGGCACGCTGCATAGAACTCCTCTTTCCATGATTCTATGGATGGACTAGGAGAAACATAGAAGAAGATGGAAATAGGAGTTCAAGAATCTAAATATTTAGAGAAGGAATGAGGTTACTCTTGTTGGGAGCGGTTTACTAAAAACTACGCGGAACACAGCATAGAATGACTATTCTATTTCATCATTCCATTCTAACATACAGACACATACCCATAATTCATAAGAATTCCTTTTGCAGTTAAGTGATTTAATAAAGTGTCCAGCTTAGAGCTACCCGACCTCCCGCACGAATCTATTATTTCCAATCATAGCTATGATTCTCGTCATCTATAAAATACTGAGACTTTCTGCTTTCTCTACTGTCTGTTTACTCATAAACTTCCTTCATAAAAATTCCTTTAGCATTTTTTCAAAAATGTTTGCTAAATACTTAAAGTATTTCTCCATGGCAATGTCTTTATTTTCCATTTGACGCAACAGGGCTGGGACAGTGGCAAGACAATGCGAGCCATATTCGAGTGGGTTATCGGGCCACAAGACGAGCACAATTCGCACTCGGCGGTGTCGTAAAACCATTTAAATTCATACAGCTGCAGATAGAGGTTACTTTTATCTGTGTGTCGACGGGGGCGATGTGGGGCAAACATGCCCAATAAACGGACGCCGTTCGGGGCGACAATAGTGTGCAAATTGTTGGCGCTGTTTAAGCAAATATTGTGAGGGAAATAAAATGCATAATAGTCTCCCAAAAAAAAAGAGAGGTGAAAAAAATGGAAATGAGACAACAATTGTGGAAAAGTAAAACTTTTGCACAGGTGCGACAATAACAACAACAACAACAAACAAATATAAAAAGAAAACAAAAACAAAACATTTAAATAGCAAAAATGATAAAGATAATATTTAGAGTGGACAGAGTTGTTGTCTTTCGGTTAATGAATGAACTCGAACAATGCAAAAACAAAAAGCGAAAGAAAATACTGTGGAAATTGCATCAACAATATTACAATATTACAAATAAATTGCATTTCCATGAATTTTCCTCAACTACCGACCTACAGCCATTTTCCATAATTTTAATGAGCAACAACTGTACCTGCACGGACACGAAGCAAATGATGAAAAAGGATTTTCAGTGCAAATTACGCAGCCAAATGTTGCCCAGGCGCCAAGTCAAACGATAAAATATTCAACAAGCAGCAGCTACAACAACAACAACAACAACAACAGCAACAACAATGAAAAACATTAGTAACATTTGTTTGAATTAAAATGAAAACGTTGACAATCCTTGTGACTTTGAAACCCAAAAAGGCAGCAGCTTGCTTACGTATCTACACTCAGCGAAAATGCTTGCAAGGAAGCTGACTTAACCCCTTTGAGACCATTGTGCATTTTAAGCTCATTTTCGTGGAACGAACGAACAGTGAAACAGTTCGAAGAAGTTCTGAATAGAGCATTGAAAAATATGGCTTATTATGAAAGCTTACGGAAAAAGCGGAATAATTTCTTGAATTTAATATGAAATGTGTTTTAATTAAAATACATAATTTTATTCTAATAATCTATGAATCTTAATGCTTGTGCTTATTCGTACGTAAGTTCTTATCTACAATAAATGATTTGGTATGAAAAATATTCGCATTTATAAGTAAAGATTTACGCATTTACGTATTAATATATTTAGTTAAAATTATTTTAAAATTAAACAAAAATAATAAGAATATAAGATATAATAAGAAGAATATGTATATAAATATTATATATATCTTTAATTATTTATTATTATATATTTAAAAATTGTATATATATATTTTTTTTTAATTTTTATAAAAATTTCAAAAGTATTTCATTTAACAAAATTTCAAGACTTACTCAAAATTCTAAGCCCAAACAAATATGCGCAACGTTTGCTTAATTTGCATAGCTTTACTTTTCTTAGAGTGTATTTAACTGTCAATGTGTGTGTGTGTATGTGTGCGTGCGCTTGTTTAAATAGAATTAACATTCGTCTTGCCAGCAGCAGCGCCAAAACAACTGGGAACTCGTGTAACCCCGCAGCGAGCGAGCGAGTCCTGTGAACCTTTTGCTTGCCAGCAACAAAAACATGACAGCAGATTTGCTTGGCAGCTCATTCATTTTGCGCTAGCTGACTGTCAGGATGCTGCCGCTGCTGCCACCCTCGCCTTGGCCACGCCCTGTCATTTCATTTGTATTCGAAACATTGTGTCCTGCTGAACATTCTTAATTAGGTTAAATCTACTGTGTCGCACACAAAAAAGGATGCATAACCCAACTGCTGCTAGGTACACTCTATGTGTGTGTGTGCGCGTGTGAGTGTGTTGCCCATTTGGCATAATTTAGTTGCGACTCATATTTGCAATTTAAATCCCGGAAATGAAACAATTACAAAACTTTATCGGCTGCAATCAGGCGCAGAGCATCCTGGCGCCCGCATATCCTTGTTGACTGCACGACAAGACTTGAGGCCAACAAAGGACACACTTTACAACACATGTGTGACCAATGGGTTTTGATTATGTTACGAGGCTGCAACAAGTTCCAAGGCCCGAGCAGCGCACAGAATTAATAGTGTGGGCCGGAGTGGCAGCACAGCTTCCATTAGAGTTGCCTAGATGGCAACGCTCATGAGATGGGTTTGCTGTAGCACGACACAGAGATGGAAGATAGGTAATAAAGGAAGATAGAATGTAATTGTAAGATTATCTGGAGAGAATGAAAAATATTGTAGAACGATGCGGCCTAGATGAGAGCAGTACAACATTTTTGCCTAAGTGGCAACGCCTATGTAAATGCCATGCAGGAAGAAAAGAGATTAAAGATGGATTTCACTTAGGGATAAAACATAAGCATTGAGATAGTTTGGAAGGCACTCAAAATATTTTTGCCTAAGTGGCAACCCCTATGGAAATATCTCGTAGTAATACTCTTATAAGTCCCATGACATAGTAAAGAAATAGAAATGCTATGTAGCAACGATGATGGACGTTTTTAAGGAGAGAAAAGCTAAATACTTTGTCTATGAGTCCTAAGCTTCTCTTTCCTTAAAGTAAATAAAATTCGGGTTATATTCACAAACCAAATATAAGAACTTTATTTCATTTAAATATTCAATACCCGAAAATATGCGATATATCTATCGTCTTCATAGCGCGCTCATCTCTAGCTGCTGCTGCTGCTGTTGCTGTAGACATCAAATATTTCGTTATGTCTCGAAACCTGCTTTATAAATGAACTAAAATTTAATTAAGCGGCCCACTCATATTTCATGCTGGGCCAGAAAACAAACTTCAGACTGTCCACGCACACGTCTCAAACTCGACGCCGTCGTCATCATCATCATCATCATCATCATCAGCCTTGTTGTCATTATCATTATCTTCAACACGCGCCATTCTGTGCCACATCACGAACAACATTAACGTCACGACTGACGCCGCCTCATTTTCCAGACTTTATAGAAGCAACAGCAGCAACGGCAACAGCAACGGCGGCACCAACAACATTTTGTAAACTAAACTTTTTACGCATACACAGGAATACATAAGGCTACACAGGATATACAGGATGATGGACCATAGACCAGGCTCGGTGCCGCACGAAAACTTCTTCTTCGGTTTGACGGACCAAGCCACAATAAGTGGCACTTGTGGCATAAACAAGCAGCGACTCACGCGATGCTGTTGACGAAAACAAGAACAACAAAAAAAACACACGAAAATTCTGCACCCTAGAACCCCTATTCAGCACCCTCTAAATAAAAACGCTACCCCAACCACAGCCCGTAGAGCTCATTTTGCCTGTCGTCGCATCAGTCCTTTATTACGCGCTCTTTTTCAATAAGCAAATGGGGCATATGCGACTTAATGGAAGGGATATGTGTGAGACATTTGTTGTATGGAGCGGAAAGAAGTTGTAGGTTCGAATCCTAATTTAATGTCGGAGAAATTATGATGAAAATTACTTGTTAGAGCTATTTCTAATTGAAGTGAAGTTTTTTTTTTCAAAAAGACTCAGATTGGGCATGGAATTTATAGTGGAAAAATATATCAATGGAACTCTGAAAATTAAAGAATTTGTAGATTCGAATCCTATGGAATGTATGGGGATTATGATGAAAATGACTTGTTATTCGTTACATAAGAAGACTTATGTTGAGGATGGGGGAAAAATATATAAATTTGTAAATCGAGCTCTTTTAATTAAGGAAGTTTTAGGTTCGAATCCTACTTTGGTAATTATGATAAAAATTATTTTTCTGAATAAGTTTTTTTTTTTTTTTTTTTTTTTTAATAAGACAATACTTCATGCATTTTTCTTACAGAGTATGTCGCAGTCATTACCCTTAAGCCAGCTCTTGTGCTTTGCGTCATTTTCGAAAATTTTGTCTGGGCTAAAATTGAATTTCATATTTGGTCGTTCTTTTTTTTCGGGCAACATTTTGGCTGCGGCATTCGGCATTCAGCTGATAAGCTCAAGAACTCAAACAGCGAACGAACCAAAAACTGAAAAAAAAAAAAACAAAAATGAAAACTGAACTCTGTGTGTGTGTGTGTAAGAAGTTTTTCATGGCGGCTACTCGACAGTTCAAATATCAATTTTTTCTTCTTCTTTTTGTGTTGTTTTATTTTCAACATCAGCTGCTCATATTTCAGCAGACAGTTGAAAATGTTGGCTTGACGAACATTGAGAGGCGTCTAACATGAAATTTCCTTTTGCTTAAATCGAATTAAAAACTCATTCTGCTTCAATTTGGCTTAGGTGGGAGTTGTTGCTGTTGCTGAGCTCCTGTGATCCAGTTAAAGTTCAGCGACGGCCAGTCAATTCTATTTCTTTTTTATTGCTTTACTAGCAGAAAATCTGTTTTATTCGTTCTACTTTATTGTTGTTGGCACAAGTAATTTAATGTCCATTGCATTTAAGCTAATATTTGAGTTGTCGTTGTTGCTGTTGTTGTAGCTGCTGTAGCTGTTGCTGCTCGTCTGTTTTAATGCCATTTCTGTATGGCTTTTACGAGCGTTTTTATTGCCGTTTTTAATGCCGAACAGCGGCTGGTCACTTGTAGGACTACATTCCGAAAGCAGTCGAAAAGTAAACACTACAGCCCGCCGTCTCCCACCTACCGTCTGGGCAATTGTTGGCCCTTTTGCGTTACCAATTTCGTGTTTAGTTTACTGCACTAATTTTCAGCCATTAAAGCACGCGGCGTATACGCAACGCCGCCATTTTAATTATTTTGGACAGCATAATTCGAGAGGGGGAGGGGGGGCAGCGAGGCTGACGACGCGCCTAAATTACTTTATGTGCATTAACAAGCAAACACATACATACATATACAGCAGATACACACACACATACAGTGACTCACACACACACACACACACACTCACAGTTTGCTTGCTGCTTATATTAACTCTTTGAGTCAGTTTTGTGCATTAGTCACACTTGGCCGCTTGCTTTGTGCCCTTTGCTGTTGCCCATTTTGTTATTTGTTATTTGTTATTGAATTGTTTTTCGTTTCTTGATTTTGTTACTGTTTTTGCTGGCTTTCTCATTGATTTCGGTTAGCTTAAAAGTTATTAATGCACACATCAAAGCCAATGTCTGTCAAATGTTATGCTAAGTTATTTCAATCGAAAGTTGACAACATTCTTGACATTTGATTGCCCTGTTAGGTGGTTGCAAAGTGGGTATAATAGGGTTAAAGCCCAAGCATACAACATGCTTGGCAAATGAAGCTTAGCCATTTCATTTCATATGCAGTGCTGGCCAACTGATTAGGTTTGACATTTTACGAAAGTTGAAAAGGTTGGAACTCTTCAACGAATGAATACAATTTGAATGTAATAAATTTTTGTGCATCGATGATGAGGAAAGAATGCAAACCTTTCAGTTTTTTATTTATTTATTTATTTTTTTTTTTTTCAAGAACATATAAAAAACTTTTTTTTTTGCTTATCTCATTAGAGTTTCATTGTGTATACATACATATATTGAATGTATATATTTATATATAGATGCGATTTTCAGAGAAGAAATAGAGCTTAAATAGAACATTGGGTTTCTAGTCTGTGCTACTTTGTTAGTTAACAGTTAACTAGCGGCATATATGACAGAGAATTATGAGAAGTTTTTTGAAACTTTTAAGATCATTATTTATGCCCATAACATTTGGTATATAACAGTATATGAAGACAGTCGCTGTTAGAAATTTTTAATTTTAAACAAATATTCGAGAATCAAAAACTATAAATCAACTTCAACAACAACAGTTATGCATCGCTTAATTTCAGATTGGTTGCGAGTTCAGGCTAATAGTTATAGAAATTTAAGTCAATTGAGGTGTATGACAATCACAGAAAATAAGTTGAACAAGAAACTAACATTTAATTAGAGCTTGCAATGCCGAAACCCAGAAAAGTTTATTATTAAAGAACGGCATCAAAAAAACAAATTTGAAGCAGATACTATCATAGTTCTGCTAAATTGCATATATTGTAGTATACGCTTTTTACAGGGTATGCAAACAAATAACACAACACTCTTAAAGCCGAACCCCTTATTTTTGGCCAGAACTTGGCATTTTAATCAAATGCTTTAGCATCAAAGCTAACCAAATAAAAATAAATAAAACCAAAAAAAAAGGAAAAAAAAAAGAAAAAACTTCCGAAAAAGGTCAAAGGAACCGAACTAAAGTTGGCTGTGCCAACTGCCAGCGCTGGGGCAGTGGGTCAAGCAGCGCCAAACTAATTTGACACTGAACGTTGGCCGCAAACTGATGGCACGGACTGTGCATAATGCTTATTATCCTCGACCAAACAGGCAAAGGCGTTTCAAGCAGCTGGGCAGCTGCTCTTTCATTTTGTTGCATGCAATTTGCAATCAGCAGCAGCAGCAGCAGCAGAGGCAGCAAGTGCACATTAGAGCCAGTGTTGGAAAATAAACAAAGTGAACTTTGTGTGAGTGACAGACAGGCAGGCAGACAGTTAGTCAAAGAGCAGCAGCGGGATGCTCTGGCCTGCGTTAAGTATGCAACAGTCTTCGCACACACAAACACACACACACACACACACACTATAAATAGTTAACACTCGCTAAGTGTGTGCGTGTGTGTGTGTGTGTTTGAGTTTGTGTTAGTGTCATGTTGCCTATTATGAATTGTGCAATTGTCGTCAACGCCAACGCGCTTCTACTCAGCTTCTCTGTTGTCCAACTGACTGCACTCACTGTGCCCCACTCTCCCTCTCTCTCTCTCTCTCTCTCGCTCCCCTTTGCTCCCTCTGACTTTGACTCTGACTGACTGACTGGCAGCAGCAGTCGTCGCCGTCGCCGTCTGCATTTATCTCTTTCGCTGCTGCCACTCCCACAGCGCCAACGCCCACGCAGCATCATCAGCATCCACATTGTGATCGTCGTGCGCTTTGTTTGCACCGCTGACGTACGCTGTCTGCTCTGTTTGCGAGCATTATAGCCATTTTTTTTTTGTCCTTTCACTTGACTTTGCCAAGACCCCTCAACAACAGTTGCTGCTGTTGCTGCTGCTGTTGTTGCTGTTGTTGCAATTGCTGTTGCACTTCTTGTAAATGACTCTTCAACGTTTGTCGTATTTGTCTGGCAGCACTTTAAGTGCCAAATATTTTTACATTTGTTTACTAGCATTGCTGTTGCTATGGCAGTTGCTGCTGCTGTTGCTGCTGTTGCTGCTGCTGCTCCTATTGCCATTTGCATGCAGTGCACACATTTTGACAAATGACGCATGTTGCTTTCTGCTTTCAGCTTTCGGCTTTCGGCTTGCTGCTAGCTGCCTGCCGCCTGCCTTGTGGCAACTGCCTGCTATCAAATTTATGACATGGCACTGGCACTAATTAGACCAAGTGCCCAAATCAGAAATCGTCCAGTTAATCAAGCGTACAAGTATTTAATTAAGTGTCCAAAAAACTGCCCGCAAACGCACTAACAACTTTCTCATTAACAACATGCCTAGAGATGGCCAAGTGTTTAAGTTTCAAACAAACAAATTATAAATAATAGGACTAAAAATGTAGTGTTGGTAAATGCTTAGGAAAAATGTTGTTTTGAAACATATACCATAAATGAAGCTCATAGAAGAAAGAAAAAGTGAACCTTATTTTAGAGTAAATAATAATATGTAAAGTATTCAAATAATAGTATAAAATATAATTATATATACAAAAAAAAATTGTATTTAAAAACATATATCCATTTTAAAACTAATAATCAAGACATGCAAATATCTCAAGTTAGTCAAGCCTATTAAAACTTGACAAAATAATCAGAGAAAATACTAGTCTCAATCAGAGATAGGTCTAAAATAAACTTAAGACAATCTCCATAAGTAAATACAACTATCAAAGAGAATTATTAGATGTTATTAATATTATTTGTTATCTTTATAAATATAAACATTGCTCAAGAGTTCTCACTTCATTAGTTATTAGATGCGATATGTTCGTGTCACGCTAATCGCACAGCTCTATTCAGTAGTTCCTGTAGACATTTGGTAGCTTTGGGTGAGCGCAACAATTTAATATTTATGCGCTTTGTTGGCATCGCATGTCAAGTCATCAAATTGAGAAATGTGGAAAAGCCAAACAGAGAGAGAGAGAGAGAGAGAGAGAGAGAGAGAGAGAGAGAGAGAGGGAGAAAAATAGAAACTAAAATCTAAAATACGGGCACTAGTTGAGCTGGCCTAGGGAAAGTATATGTGCTGTCTGTTTGCATTCATCATCAGCGACGGCAATTGACTGACAGCAGCAACAATTGCAGCTGCAGCTGCAGCTGCACCAGCAACAGATTTACATGAACTCATTCGCATTCATTTCGTGCGCTCGCATCCGATTGCATACATTAGCAACTAGCTAAGTGTGTCTATATACGACTGTCAGTTAGATAGTCAGTCAGTCAGTCAGTCTGTCAATCAGTCAATCAGTCAGTTAGTCAGTTAGTCAGTTAGTCAGTGAGTCAGTCAATTGTCTATGTGATTGTCAGCTATTCTGAGCTGCGCTCTTTAGCAAATCCTTTATGCTTATGAATATGCAGACATTTCAAATTGAATCGCATGATTGTCAATCTTGCACATTTGATTGAAGACCTGTCTTTTCTGCGCCTGACAACTCGGCAAAGCATGCATATCTAATGCGTACATCAATCATGCACATGGAATAAAGCTATACAAATTCGCAAGAAAGCAGCTTTGATTGTTAAAGCAATGAAAGTTGGAAGAAGGAATCAATATGTAGAATCGTATAGATGGATCACTTAATAAAATAAAATAAACAAAGTAAACAGACAGATGTTAAAAATCTTTCCTTGAAATATATTAAACTTCTCTATTTTAAATTTTATAATCCTTAAACTTTAGTTTTTTTTATTTATTTTGTATTTTGTTTCACGAAAGATTATATGGTCTATATACTGCAATTTCGATTCTGTCAATATCAGATTATTTATATACACTGATCGAGTATTATACAGTCGACTACAATAATCCTACTTCTGTTTTCCAACACAACTTTCATTTTTCTGTTGAAAAAATCAGAATTAAATACATTATTTTATATGATTTTTATTTTTCATTTATTTTTTTCCGAATTCATATTTATTTTCCCTAATAGTTTTATGTCTAGAATATTTTGCTTGTATCCCCAACGTCTTAGGCCCACTGTGCCTCGCCGTTCAAGCTCTAATGTCAACTGACAATTTAATGAAAATACCAAACAATTATGACGCACACTGCGTTAAGTTCCTGAGACTCGTTTCACTCAATGATGATTGGCGAAAAGCAATTTATTGATTGGCAGCTGAGTAAATAATACACGATTAGAACTTTCCACAACACTTGAGCTTGGTTAAGTTCGGCTTCATTCAGCTGCGCTGTCGACGATATTATGAGGGTTCCCATATTCTTCCCCCTCTTTTTTTTTTGGCATTGGAGCGATTAAGCAACACGCAAAGGTCGCCAAAATACAAAATATTGATTATTGCCCCCTGGCTAGACGCTCCAGCAATAATAATAACAAATAACAATAACAGCAGCAAAAGCCACCCACACAAATAGTTGGACTCGGTCGCCCTTCCAAACGGTTCAATAAAGTGGAACACGGAAAAGGGTTCATACGGAGTATTCGAGTGAAATTGATTGAAGCTGCCGGCTAAGGCAAGTGAATGTGAACTAGAAAATAAAATAAAATGGGGGAAAAAAATACGAAACAAAACAAAAACAAAAACTAACGAAATTTAATCAAATCGCACAACTTTAGTTTAATCAGTTTAAGTGGAGCAAATATGGAATGAAAACAAAAGTTTTTGCTTTTACCTGGCAACATCAAAGACAAGTTGCTGGCAAAGTTTAATAGGAGCATTGAACAGCTCATTGTAAAATGTTTAGTTCTTTTGATGGCGAAAGGAATTGAAGGAGGGAGATCTATTCACTGTAGAATTCACATAATTCCGGGTATATCCTAGTCCTGCACTCCCAACTGTAGTTGACTTTTCTAACATTTCATATTTCATATATCCATTGGTTTTTCGGTAGATAAACATTGTTTTAGCTTCAGTCCATGGATTGCTTGTTAAAAACTCTTTATTAGATTAACAAACAAAATTGGGGACACAAATTGCATACGAATTCTGCGTTCTGCATATATTCTAAAAGACGATTGATTTCTAATTTGCTCTTCTCTTTGCCAATTTGCTAGGGATATTAAATGGAGTTATGGGAGGAAAATTGTATTTTCAAAATACTTTGGAATACGTACAACTCGAAGAGCGGGATAAAAAATAGGCACATGATCCCGTTACATAAATGGCAAATACCCGCCAAAAATCCAAAGACGCTAGCGAGGTAGAAATATTTTTCAGATTCGTTTCCACAATGATCCCTCAGGGCGCACAGGACTATGAGAGTGGCAATGAACAGTAAGAGACCACTGGTCAAATTAAATATTATGGACTGTGAGGAATGTAATATTGACTTTAAAATATGTGAATTCACTTTTCAGCATTACTCACTCACAATCGGGTCCAGCCCCAGGCTGCTACAAAATATTCGATATATCGCCAAAAACATCGTATGTAAGGTTATGCCTGGTAAAAAATATATGAAGAACCATATTGAGACGCCATACTCGCCACCCCGAACACAGTGAGAGTTAAGCACCTCTACAGTAAACCGTATTGCAATCACTTCAAATATCTGGTCGGACACATATATATTTGTATATATATATGTTTATGTATTGATTGATGGATTGATTATCATGCAGGAGAGTACTTTGGTTCATTCATTTTATTTATAAAGTTGGATTGTTGGTGCGATTTTAGCCTAGCTTACCGCTGATATGATTGTTATTGTCCAATTTGCGATACGAAACACTGTCATACTGAGAAATTTGTAATCGTTGACAAAATAAGCAAATCCGATGCGACCGCCTATAAAACTAGGGGCAACAACGACAAGCCCCCTTCAGATCCTGCTCAAAATATTAACAAAAATACAAAAATAAACAGAAAGAAGCCAAATGAAAACGAAAAGGGTTTCATTGCTGACACTGTTATTGCCCCAGGACTGACCTCGTTTAGTTGGGGGCAAGTCGTATCGCTAATTTCATTAGTTGCGGAATGCGATGCGATGATTTCATGCAATTTAAAGCCACATTTTTCAGTCGCCTGGCATTTAGCATACTCGTAATTGTAGACGTGGCCCATACCTGGGCCCAACGCGTCCAGAGACCCGACCGAACCGAACCGAGCCGAGCCCAGCCCAGCGCACTCAACCCTCAGGCTTTTATAATAATTGCCTGTTGACACGGGATGGCAATGGGGTCCAGTTAGCAGACGGGTCAGGTGGGAGGTGCCGTGGTAAGTAACGTTTTATGGCCCTGATAAATGAAATTTCAAAACGAAGCCAAAACAAACCAATGAAAAGTGTTTTAGTTGGGCGTCTGCAACTAGAAGATACCCTACGCTTATTTATGATTCACTTTTCACGCAGTAGAGACGAATTTTTATATTTGCCTAAATCCCAAAGCCGATTCTCTGTATGTTTTCGAACTATACATATTCCTTTAATAGTTATCTAGAAAATAGATTTCCATTAAAACTTGTATAGACGCGCGATTAAAACCAATTATAATTAGATGTCTTTTAATGTTCTTAGGCAATACTTGAAAATACCTTATCGGAAACAAATTTTGAACGAAATTAGTCAAGGTTTACAAATATAAAAATAAAATGTAAAAGGCTACTACTGAGTATATCTCAGAGCAAAACATATTCACAGTCAATAAACTACACTTCCTATAGCTCTTTAGGAGGAGGGATAGACATTTTTAAATTTCAGTTAGTTTTCATTGACAGTTTTCGAGTTAAATAGATCAAAGATATTTGTGACATACACCTTCAGAAAACTAATGATACCCCTTATACCAATGTTTTCTATGTATAACAATGAAAGGCAAAGTGGCCAAAGCATAACTTGAATCAGCTACAAGCCAAATACTACCCTTAGACCTATACTACTTTCTCTATTTCTCTCTCTCATTTTCTCTCTCTCATTCTCTTTCTCTTTCTCTCCAGATATATATAAATATATATACATCTATATATTTATAGAATTTGTCTTCAGTTCTGTTACGCTTCGATGACAGTCTGACACTTGGCTCATTAAATAGCCAATTTCGTATCGATTTTTATTTAAAAACAAGATATTCTACTGTGGCCTAGAAAATTTAAAGCCACGACAATTGCAGATTGGGCCGCAGGGCAGTCAAAACTAGTACGCCAGGATATTGTAAGAGACTTGTGCAAATTTATGGGCAAATTTTCAAGCAGCAACTTTTACAGGCTTATATATACGCCGGGAGAGCTCGTGGAAAAGTATGTGCAATCCCAGGCGCATCCAAAGTGGAATAAAAGAGACTGAAAATAAAAAGAAACTAAAAAAAAACTAAAGAAAAATACCAAAGAAATTACATAAAGTTACGAGTTCACGAAGTGTAAATACACTTTCAAGAAATATGTATCGAAATATTTGTATATTATAGATCAAATTCAGCTAAGTTTATGGAAATGCTGAAAGCAGAGTTGAGATTAGATTTAGTTGATTTTATTGTTTGACATAAATCAGAGAAAGGAGGAAATTAAGGTTGTGATGGATGACCATTTTTTCGATGAAGCTGGCGTTGATATCTTTGCTGTAAAAATGGAATATGGAACTACTATGATTTCAAACTCCAATCGATACATTAATCAATAATTTCGAACATGTGATCGATACATAACCGATAAATCGATAAAAGTCAATACTCGCCTAGTGCATAATATACCCAAAGCCATCTCTTCCTCTTACCATATAGTTATCGATGACCCCGTTATCGTTACATATTCGATGACAAATTGATCATGCCCCACTGCAACTGCATTGCAAAAAGGAAAGTCGACGCATTTGCCTTGTTAAAACAACAACGGAAATGTAGGCTATGATTTGCTTACTTGCCAGGACATTTGCTCTGTAAAAGTGCTGAAATATGCACGAACAACTATGTATGTGAATGTTTGTGTGTGTGTGTGAGTGCATTTGTGTGTGTTTGTGTTTATATTGGAACTTCATGACCGCCGCACACACACACACAATGACAGCTTACATTGGTGTTGCTTGAGAGTTGAGAGCGCACATAAATCAAATACATGTAAAATTTTGTGCTTTCCGCACACATATCCTGCGCCAGGGCATTGCCCATACACGCAGGACATCATGAATGTGTGTGTGAGTGTGTGTGTGGTTTTGTGTATACGTGTGTGTGTGTGTGTGTGTACTTCGCTTCTCTGTGTGCACTGTGTTTTGTGCGCATCCGTTAACTTTGTCATTTTTGCTCATTTCCTTCCGGTATGTGTAAGAAAAGTGCAACAAAGCCAATGACAACAACAAACTACAAGCCAAACGATATAATTCCCAGCACTGCACCACTGCACCACTGCACCGTTGCACCACTGAGCCGCTGAGCCACTGACAGGCCGTAAGAAAGCAAACAACAACAGATGAAAGCAAGCAAACAAAACAACAACTACAACAACAACGACAACCAAATGCACAGCGGGAACAGCAGCAATAAGCTGAGGGCATAACTTGCTGTAACACACACACACACACTAACAAACACACACACACACTTGCACTCTGTCAAGAAATTACTAAGACATTTGCCTTGCTATAAACTTTGCAGCTGGAATTTAATTATTTTGCAGTTGCAGCTGGAACTTGGGCTCAATTTTTTGCACATTAGACACAATATATGTAATACACAATAGCTGCCAACAGATATAGTCGAAGACCACGCCCCCTCACATACACACACACATGCTTACGCCCGCTCAACAAGCTGCCAAAATAGCAGCATTTGCATGTGATTTCGCTGGCATTATTTCAGTCACACGCTTCGCTTGTCTTATGCAAAGTCAAAATCGTAAATTAGTAAACGAGAAAAAAATTTAGGGTAGTCGGGTGTAACAGGCTGCAGCATACTCTGTTCGAACTATTTGTTGTTAGCTGAAAAATTCGACTTAAAGAGTTAAATCTTGAGTTTGTCAACTTGTTCTAAGCGTGAAGTTTGCTTGGAGATATGTATTGATCTTAAATTCTATTACATTGATCATAAAAGTAAAATACCATATTTCTTATAATACACTATAATTATTAAAAATGAGGTATTTGTCTATCAGTATATGTAGTAGATATATATGGATATTAGATATCTATATTACCTACATACTTAACTCAAAGTCCTTTTAAAGACTATAAAAACGTTCCCATATTTCCATTAAATATTTGACAAATTAATCTTGAATCTTGAATCTTTAGGGTATCAGGGTATCCACTTGGGATATACTCTCCTCTTGCTTTGTTTTCAGCAGACTCTATAGCACAACTTATATCATTTCCACTGTCAGAAGGATTCTACATTCTACAAAACAAATATACCCTATAACTTATTTAAACAACCAGGATTTTTTTCTAATTCCATCAACAACCCAAATAACTTTTATCTAACAAAAACAATCCCAAAACGCATTTGATTTTATTTGTTTTGGCAAGAGCTTAAAATATTTATTTCATTTTGTTGAATTGTTTATATGATTAAAAAGTTGCTAAGGATTAAGTAATTTACAAAATCAAATCAAACTTCACGCATATACATATATGTACATACATGTATAGCTGCATACCAGCTTTGCTGCACAATCAAAGCCAGTCGCGTCGACTGGAGGCAAAGCTACATGCAACTAATTAGCATGGCTTGTTGAACTTTTTCAAAAAACCAATTAAATCTCTAGAACACACACACACAGAGACACACAACTTGGTAATGAAACACACACGTGTGTGTGTGTGTGTGCGAACCTTTGATCACAAAAAGTTTCGCGTCTAAAGAGCCACGAATACCGTCAAAAGCGTCAAACAACTTTGAAAAAAAAAAATATTTTTTTTGTAATAAAAAAATATACATATAATATTTATATAAATAAATATGTGTGTAGGTGCAATGACCGCCTCCTGACTTTGTCGCATAGGGCAAAAGAAATTAATATGAAAATAAAAATAAAAATTACAAACAACAAATAACATTATTAACGTGAAATTAAACTTTGCAAATTTGTTTGCCAACGCCGTCAGACATGGCATGAAAAAAAAAACTTGTTAGGAAGCTTAAAAAAAAACATTAACAGAAGGTGACATTTGAAAACATTTTCATATAAGCGGAAAATTAGCATATGATACGAGGGTTGCCAGAGGATAACATATAAGAATATATTTGTATTAGAAAAAGAATATATATATAAAAAAAATTAAAACTAATTAAAACTAAAACAATGGAAAAAATTAAAACTAAATAAAACACGAAGTTAAAAAATTCAAAATTTGTCGATTATACAAAAAAGAAATGTTGGATATTAATAAATTAAATACATTATAAGCCCTTAAAATATTTTGTATGTACTATTAAGAAATATGTTTTAAAAATTGTTAAGTTCCATAATGAATTAAAACAATAAATAATGATATATCAATTAAAAAAGAAGTATAAGAAAGCCCATTATAGATTTTTTCAAATTAATAATATATTTATAAAGGTATAAAAAAGCATAAGGAACCTTCCCATAGGCATGCTTTACAATATAGAGACGAAAACCAACCAAACTTCAAAGAGACGGCTCAAGGACATAATGAGCTCCCCTCGCAAATGCTCAAACACATAACATATAATAAAGTGAATGGGCGTGGAGCGGGGACTAGGCAGCGTGTACCCCCATCGGCTGCAACTCTACCTATGCAACTTTCCGATGATGCAACTTTTTGCTTCCATTCCCATTTTTTTTTTTGTGCTGCTATTTGTCAAGTGGGCAAAAGTTGAAACGTATGCGTAACACGTACTATATGGAATGTTCAACTATGTAGCGGAGTGCAGAAGAGTCGTAGAATGGTCGAGTCTTGTGGGGGGCTTAGTGTCAGCTTTAAAGTGCAACCTTGTTGAAATGGAGTACAAGTGCAGCTAAATTAAAGTTTCACATTTTTCAAAATTGTCTAAACAAACACTTTTTAACAAGCGTGCGGGTGAGTCTATGTGTGTGTGTGTGTTTGTGTCTAAATGTGTTTACTTTTGCAATTTCCTCTTATTTGTTTTAAGTTTTTGGGCAAACAGTGCGCACAGCGCTCTGTTAGCTGTTAGCTGTTGACGTTAAGTTCTCAGACCCAAAGTTTTCAGAAGTAATCTTTTAATTAAGTGCCCAAAAGAATAAAATGTGAGTAGCAGAGCAGCAGACAGTGGAAATTATGAGGGATATGCAACAGGAATAAAGTATATATAGGTATATATATATATATAGAGCGTTAAAGCGAGTCCTTGCTAAACGGCCACAAACAGTGGGCAAAATGTAATTTGATTAATGGGAAAATGTTGTGCTTAATTAGCAGAGCAAGAACAGAAGCAAATAGCAAATAAACAGGCACCAACTGCCCCCAAAGAATAAATAAACAACTGAAGAAAAAAATGTAAATAAATAAAACAAAGATCTTTTATCTTTAAGAAGACGAGAATGGAAAAACAAATTCTAATTGTTGCTTGATTAAGCATAGATAAATTATATATATAAATCTATATATGTATATAGTCTGCTTTGCCAAATTGATGACGAAAGCGTTATACCCGACTGTCAGAGCATACAAAAATATATTTAGGAGCTAATTGCGCGCCAAATGAAAATTGCCAATGAAATGGAAACAGAGCAGGCAGAGAAGGCAGCAGGCAAACAGTGGGAAAGCGAGGGGTGCGAGGGGCTCACAGAGTAAATGGAAACAAAGCAACAGCAACAGCAACAAAATGGCAAAAGGCAACAGAGAAGAATCCTGCAAGGCAGCGAATCCTGCAAATATTTTACAACTAATAAAAACATTGCAGCAGTCGAGTAAATCAAGTGAAAAACTACAAAAGGCAACAAGAGGAAAAACAGTTGAGAGCAAAGGCGAAAAAACATGAGTTAAAAAAAAATATATATATATGCACAAAATGAGGTAAGAGAATAAATACAACTGCATTTATTGTGTAGGCAGTGTGAAAGGAGAAGAGAGAAGGGTGGATTTCTCTCTCCAGGAGAGAGAGGAGAGAAAGTAGGAAGCAAAAGGGCAAAGGAAAAATCATGAAAAGCTGACAAATGGCGCTTTTCCGCAAACAACTAAATTAATGTTGGCATTAAAAGAATTTTGATGTGTTTTTAAACGAATTATAAGTAATGTAAATATTTAAGAAAGTATTTTATAGTTAAAATTGTATATTATAATGATATTTGTTTAGATCATTAATAAGTATTACAAATGTTTAAGAAAGTATTTTAAATATAATTAATATATGTAAATTATATTATTATGATATGAAGAAACCTTTTTGAGGAAAATATAATTTGAAACAAAAAAGTAATTATTGTATTATTAATATTTTTTTTTAGAAAATCCATAAAAATATTTGCTGTATTACTCATAGAAAGTCTGTTTTACTAACATATAGACTTCTCAAAAAAGAATAAAAAAAAGTACTTTCCCACTATATATTAAGTCGAACTACTCTTATCTCTCGAGCATCTGTACTACAATTACTTTATTGTTCACAAGTTGTACTCGAAGCTCATTTTAATTACTTATTGATTGCTTTGACAAATTATAGTTAATATTGATTGATGGCTGGATTGCTCTAATAGATTGGAGCACACGTAAATTGATATTAAATGAGTGTCAAAGCACTCGAATTGTCAAACATTGAGATTGAATCGAGTTTGAGCCAAGTGCATTTGGCTAATCAAATATTTGTCTTGGACAATTTTCTTACTCTTTTTTGTACGTGACAGAATGCTTAAAATTTAACTAAAATAAAGAGCAATTGAAAAAGATGAAGAAGAGGAAGAAGAAGAAGAAGAACCGGAGCATCTTGTGTGGCAAACAAACACAAGACAAACAAACACACACAAGTCGAACCCAACCGAAGGAAGGCCGACAATAAAGTTTTATTATAAACGTTTCAATTAGCCAAGATGACAAGAACAGGCCAGCGCTAGCTTCCTCTTAGTTTCATTTGATTTGATTTGCCTTTGGTCAAAGTTCAAGCATTGCCAAGGCAACAGCAGCTGCGACTAATTAAATGCGCACCCTTCGCCCATGTCCGGCACAATGGCCAAAGGACACTTTTGTTCAAATTTTATTTGATCTGGCTGAAAAGTAACCCTTTGTGCGGCAGGCAGACAGAGACAGAGACAGACACAAGCAGCACCTAGCCATTGGCAATGGCCTCCAATTGCCTCCATTGGCCCCAATGTAAATATGGCTTAGAGCAGAGCATTTGCTCGACTTTGGCCAAAAAAAGACGTTTGCGGGCAACTTTTGTGGCTAACTAATTGAGTTAATTGCCAAATGATTGAGGCTAAGCTGATGGACGATAACGATTAGCAGCTGGATGATGATAACGATAGCGAAATCGGAAACTCGGAAGACAAATTTTCTGGGCCATCACTCAAATTTAAGCCAAGTTTTGATGGGTGAAGGAGCTTTACTTCCTGTTACTTTAAAGGAAACGTAGAGTAAGACATGGGAAGGCCTACTTTACATACTTTTGTTTTGAGTTTTTATGGAAATACTTGATCTATATATATAAGATATTTTGGAAAAATACCTATATATCAACTATTTATACTTATGGTATAATTGAAACCTAGTTCTTTATACTTTTCACTCTAAGAATTTCTCAAAAACCTCATCAAAATTAACCTTTACTTACATATATTCCAATATATATGTACTATACACTATAATATACACATATATGCCATACACTATATACATACATACTTTGTACATACATTCTAAATTCTATACTTTACCCTTTCCCACTTCAAAGTCCTTCAAATTGAACCGCTTTATAATTTATCTATGCCAGCTTTTTACTTATTTAAAAAATCATGACCATTGCTCGCTCTCAATTAGTTGTTCAACTCAAGCTAAAAGAAAAAAATGTAGTAAAGTCAATTCAATAAAATATTCATATTATTCACATGCATTTCGCACACACGTCCCCACTAAACTCAATTAATCAGTCAATCAGTGCTCTAAATGATATTTTCTTGTTCGCTGTCATCGACTGGATGAGCGATACGTGAGCTGAAAATGATGTCGACATGCCGAAAAGACACTTAAGGACTCACACAGATTTGCATTCACGAATATCCTTCAGTGTCAGCTGTCACTTTAATCAAGCACTTCATGACACAGGATTGTAATTAATACAGCTCTCAGACAATTCAAATGATATATATGTATATATATATTTGACATACATTTGATGTGTCGACTTTCGCTTCAGATCGCTGACAATGACTATTATGATATAATTTAATTACCTGTTCTTTAATCAAGTGACGTCCACGTGGAGAGCGTTTGATGTGATGCAACCTAAAAATGACAGAGAACAAAACAAATTAATAATTCATCATTAATTGCAGCTCTGACTATCAATTATTAACAGCTATTTAAGAACGTGTCTTTATGATTGCATACACTCAGAAAATGTTGCAGAGAAAAGAGATTAAAAATAAAAATGATTTTTTAAATATATATCTTAAATACAAAATTAATATTTTATTTTCAAATTTATTTTAATATAGTACAAGATGTAAAATTAATGTTTGACCTGTTTGAGCCAATGTTTTCACCATACAACGTTAACTTCTTTTCTCTCAATGCATGCAAATTCGAGCATTTTTAACCATATGCTGGCCGTAAGAATTTACAATTCAATTGTGGTCTTAACCATATGCGGTGTCAAACCACCGCCGCCGCCAACGCCGACGCCGATGACCAAACGGTTCAAAAATTATGCGTTTGGTTAACGCGAGGCGGCTGTGTGGAATGGGCGTGGCAGGAAGATTGAACCGCATCCGCAATCACTAAAAATTAATTTCAATTTTATTGCATGAACTGCAAACGGCTGTGGCCAGTGCCACATGAGGCATGGGGCATGGGGCACGAGTCTGTGCATAAAATAAAACTCAAGGCACGGCTCGAGTACAACAGAGGCTAAATTATGTAGTCCGACAAAATGGGGGCAAGCTTTGTGTGTGTGTGTGTGTGTGTGGGTCGATTTCAGTGGGCAAAGCCGAAAAATTTATGAAAATTCAAAAGCGTTTTTCAGGTTTACCCCAGGTAAGCGGCTGCAGCCCGCAGCCGCTGTTGCAACCAATTTTAATATGAATAGCAGCAAGCGCCAAAAAGCAAAACTGGCAGCAGTTACCAAACTCAACCAAACCCAACCAGAAACGAAAAAAAAAGAATATAAATATATATATCTATGAAAGACGAACATGAATTGCGGTTTAAACATTGAATTATGAATATTTGCGCCCAAGTTGGAGCAGGAGCTGGAGCTGAAGCAGGAGCAGCAGCAGGAGCCAGAGCGCGAGCCGGAGCAGTTGGGCTGGGCAGACAGGCAAAACATTTATCATCGTGGCGCTCGGATTTTGATTAAAAGCGTAAAATGTTATGTAATAATCATGCTCGACTAAACAGGTAAACAAAGTGTAAATCAAAGTGGGGTGAAAATCATGCTCCAGCTGCGCTACAACTAGAGCCTGTCTTGTATAATGAATGTTAAGCTAAACTAATATAATTTGCATTTGGGCTATAGACAAAACTTGCAAAGTTAGTTTTTTGTGTTTATATAGGAACAGAGATTAGAATGGAGATCAAATTTGTTGAGAGCAAAGTTGGCATAATGAAGACAGCAATAGAGATTATAAAACTGAATAAGTGCATACTCTTCAATTTGAATATATTAGCTGAAAATTTAGTAAGAGAATTGAATATATTTAAGGTTTTTCTCTGCTGCAAACTTATTTGATCAACATAAATTGTATATCTAAATATACTAAAGTCAACTTCGCTTTACTGTAGATATTTTCCACTGCCCTCTCAAACTAAAATTTACAAAAGTGCCGAGCATCATTGAAAACAAATACCTTCAGCGTGCAGCACCAGAAATATTTTCAGAATGCCAGAAATAAATGAAAACTCTGGCAAGCAACGCCATTTAGATGATGAATGCAAATTATCAAATGGGAGCGAATTTTCGTAGCTCCATAGATAAAATGCCTTAAATGAGAGCAATTATGGACATAAAACAAAATTCAGTTTCAATGGGCTTGGTACTCCCGCCCTATCTCCATCTCCCTATCTCTCTCTCTATCTCCCTCTCTCTCTCTCTCTCTCTTTGCCTAATGCAGTTGTTTAACCTAATTGGAGCCGCTTTGCGGCACGCAAAACATTCTTTCTTTCATTCACTCACAAAAAGTCGGCCTAAATCGGTACTAAGTATTATACCAATTAGCTAGGCTAAGCTGTCAGCCAGCGGCAAGCCTTCAGTTCGTGTGATTCGGCTAATTACAAACTTTTCTACTCAATATTGACGTGCTCTGACTGAATGTGAGACGAGAATAGACTTTTTCGGCTTATGTTAAACTAAAAATGCGAGAAAAAATAAACGAGTGTCGAGAACATTTTAAAGTATTTCAAGATTATCTTTCGTAGAGACTACAGACAATGTTACCAGGTTATTAAAAAATATGCATTATAACATATAAAAGTAATACAAGATATGATCTGCTGACGATTACTCATCAATACAGAGGCATTGATTAGATATGTATATACATAGAAAGTCTAGGGTAGCTCTGATCAGTCAACTCAACAGACAATGTCTCTATGAAGTGGATATGAAATAGCTAATTTTATGATCTTTGATAACCTTAAAACATTTAAAGTAGGTATTCTATTATATTTTATGATCATATATATATTAATATATGTTCTAAATCAGGACAATAAGCTCTGACATGTCCGTCTATTCGAAGGAAGAAAGTAATCCCATTAGCCAAAAATAATAAATATTTGCAATTTTCCATGTGTAATCCTCTATATCTTCTAAGTGTTACTATAATTATTTGATGACACATTCCATATTCTTACTATCGATAATAATCGATAATTAGATTTCATTCTTATTCAAATTTACCGTGAACCAGCGATGAATACGCAGATTCTTAATATTTTTGATGTGGATCATCTCCCCTGCTGTTTTATTACATTTCAATCCATCAAGAATGGTGCATTGGCAAATACACACATCGAAAGGTAATTTTTACGCTCTAAAAATTTCATTATGAAAATGCATTTTAAAAAAACTTTTTCAATAACCAATTTCTCATAGAGAAATCCCGAGGCAACAGCTGCGTAAAGTAAGCAGACCGACTGCTTATGTATGTGTGTGTGTGTTTTTGTGTGCATGTGTGTAGGTGTGTAGGTGTATGTGTGCATGTGTTATTTGCTAAGTATGCATAAAATATAACAGAATGATTGGAAAAGTAGTTCTGCACAGAGTTCTGGGTATCTACTAGTTGTGCACTCCCGACTGGAATAATCTTGCTATAATATTGATTTAAGATTTGGTTGCAATACAACAAAAGTAATTAAAAATCTTATTTCTAATACTTAATTACTAATTCCTATAATAATATGTTTAATATGATAGAGAGATGGAGTGAGGTGGAGAGAGAGAGAGTGAGAGAGAGAGACAGAGAGAGAGAGAGAGAGAGAGAGTAAGAGAGAGAGAGAGAGACAGAGAGAGAGAGAGAGAGAGAGAGAGAGAGAGAGAGAGAGAGAGAGAGAGTTTAATGAACTATAGTTCCAATGGAAGCCCTCTTCATGACTTTAATACTCAACATAATTAACTGAATTTAAACTTATATATGAAATATCTAAGTATCTAAATATATTTAAGATTATTTATATTTTATTTCCACAAAACTTGCATTTAAATTAAATCAAATCCATATCGATTTTCAACCGTTATCCAAAATAACACCATTCAACTCCATTGAACTTCTGACACATTAAGAATAACATAAAAATTGTAATAATTTCGACCACAAAAATATTTTTCGTTCTAATTACAAAAGAATTCAAATGAAATGAAATAAAAACTGTATAAAATTCATAGAAATGTGGCAAAAATAAAATTATGTAAATCTATTGATTTTTTTCTATTTTTTGTGCTTCTTTTTGTTGTAACAAATTCCTTTTTGCTGACAAAACTCATTTGGCTCACAAATTAGTGGCAGGTTATTAATTCTGTTTATGGGCAAAAAAAAAAATGCCATGAGAAACAAAATTTGTATTTTGCTTTTGTTTTAGTTGGCTTAAATTTGTTTGGTATGTTTTGTCATTTAATTAGGGAAGCAGACTGGATAATAATTTTAGGAATTTATGCGCGACACTAATTTGCATAATGCAGCACAATAAATCAGGGCGCACAAAATGTTTATTAATGCCAGCTCTAATGAAAATCTATAACAAAATACCGAAAAAGGCATAACAAAACAACAAAATGCTTCACTGGACTCTGCAATCGTGTCCATAAATTATGTGCAACAACTCAATCAAAATTCAAAATACGTATGCAAATGGCACTGCCTGACAAATTCGAAAGGAGAAGGGAGCGAGAGAGAGAGACAGAGAGAGAGTGAGTGTGTGTGAAACAAATGAATTAGCCATATCTAAGCTCATGAGTGAGTAAACTACGGCGTGATAACGCATTATTATACTATAAAAATCATTAATATAGCAGCCATAAACCCACAAATATGCAAATTTTTAGGCATTTTCTTGTTTACGTGGAGTGCACTGAGAGAAAATGTGTAACAGTTGAGCTGGTAGTTAGGTTGAAAAAGGAAGGGGATGTTACTTTTAACATTGACTAACAAATCTGGTGAAATTTCTCTAAAAAAAAGTTTTGAAAAGTGCAGAACAATTTAAAAAAGTATTCACACTTTAATAAACTGTAAATAACTGTTAATATAATAATATAAAATCTTTCTTTAAAATCATTTATTAATCATTTATTACAATAAAAATACTATATATATTTTTTAAAGATCTCATACAACACAGTTTAATGATACCATTTTTTCTTTGAGTGTAGACTGCCAGACAGACAATCATACGCACACACTCACACACACACACACGACACTTGCACATACTCAAACACACTCTCACATAGACACTTTGATGGGTTGCCATGCGTATTAGGCTGAGTGTGTCACGCAAACCGCGTATGAAGCGCGAAATTGCGGCATTAGAGCCAGAACGCAGAACCCAGAACCCAGCTGGCAGCTAACTTAGCAAGTGGAGTCGCGTCCTTTGACAACGCCTACAATTTTCAAAGGAAGGAGTTGGGTGGCCATTACCAAACACTTTGCGCGCAACACACTCGCGATGCGAGGCAGAGCGACACAGCTACGCATGAAGGCAGCCTGGCAGCCAGGCAGGCAGTCAGGCAACAAATTCTATTAGTTTGTCAAGCCTTCACACAGACATTTTCGTAAATTTGATATGCGCAATTTGTTGTCAAACGACGTCAAGCACGATCTATAAATGTGGCCCGGCAACAGGTTGGCTATCCGCCCACACGCACATTCCGGGGCGCCGCCTGCTGTTCGCTGCCAGGACAACGGATGATAAAGATGGCATAGATGGCGTTTCATAACAGTCACAACGAGCTCACCTGACAACTCGGCCGCGTTAAGGCACTCGCTGCTACTGCTGCTGCTGCTTATATAAAATAATGGCCAGGTAATGCATACCATTCATATTCCCACTAACTAGCAAATTCCTGTTCATATACGCACACCAACACACACGCAGTTACTTATATAGGGATATGAGGACATCTCAGGACATCTCTAACTGGAAGCTTTAACAAAGAGTATTGCCTATTGCAAAGCGACGCGAAGAGTGAACACGTATTAGATTTGTTGAATACAAAGTGGGAATTGTGAATATAGTATTTATTTCTAGTATTGAAATTGTTTTAGTCGCTGAGCAGTAGGAAAATCAGATTAGTGACCTGACCTTAGCGACCATATTGTTATAATTTTATTTGAAGTATTCTTAGTATGTTCATTATTTATCCTTTACTCATCCTTATATTAGATATTATATTAAAGTTATCATTATTATAATTAAGATTATCATCTATCAATTCATCATAATCATAATTATCGATATTGAACAAATCAATTTTATCATCATAATCGTCATTGTCATTATCATTGCAATCTAACGATTCACCATTATCATTCTCATTCACTCACTTATCACTGACCGCTCATCACTTATCATTCATCACTTATCACCCATCAGTCATCACTTATCACTTATCATTCATCACTCATCACTGACAACTCATCACTCATCATTCATCACTTCTTACTCATCTTACTCATCACTGACCACTCATCACTTCTTACTCATCACTCATCACTAATTATTCATCATTCCTCACTTATCATTAATGATCCATTCATTTATTTTATTCTTTTATAATCACTCATCACTTATCACTCAACACACATCAATCATTCGTCATCACTCATTACTCATCACTGAACACACATCACTCATCATTCATCTTTCAGTGCTCATTACTCTCATCGCTCAGCGCTCATCATTAATCATTCATCATTAATCACTCATCATTCATCATTCATATTATTGGCGAAATCTGGATAATCATAATTTTTATAATTTCTTTCAATATCACTCTCATTATCAAAATTATTATCGCTATCATTCCAGTTATTATTACTCGACCAGATTACAACTACCTTCCTCACAACAGAACATAGCAGATCTGTTATCTTTATATATATCTCAAGCATAACCTTTTTCATGTCTTCCTTAAATCATGTCAGTTCGAGCTCAACATGAACCAGGCTAATTTGCATGTAGTGGTGCAATGTGCTGTCCGGGTGGTGTTCCCCCATCAGCTAAGGAACTCTAACGAAACTGATAGCACAACTCGTTGCAGTGCACAATCTCGGCATAAGACAAAAGAACCTACTCAACTTTGAAGCTAAACTTTCTTGGCATTTTCCCGATTTTTTGCCTTTACTTACTCTTTCTCTTAGTTTTCTGCATTTTTTTTTTTTTGTACTTTCTAGACCATTGCACTGGCGCATTAAGCCAACTACAACAACTACAACAACAACAACTAACACAGAAGCAATTGAATTTTATAACAAACAATTTTACGCTTTAAGCACGCAACTGCCACGAGACTTGACTTTTGTGCTCATTGTTGCTTTCCTTGTTGTTGCTTTTGTTGTTGTTGTTGCTGGCAGTACTGCAGTGAAGTGGTCCAAACATCATTGACTTTGCCTTTGGCCAAGTAATTTTCAAACCAACTTTTTCCTATTTATCGTTATTTACCATTTGCCCCGGTTCAGCCCTTCAATTCCCACCCGTCCGCAATGTTAGCCCCGCCATAAGCATTCGAACCAAGAGGGACTTCTTCTTCTTCGTCGTTTTTGGACTACCTTCTGGTCGCATTAAGTGCAACGCTTCAGAGCCGAAAAAAAAAACGGATCAAAATCAATTTACCTACCCCAAACAATTGAAATTGAGTTGGTTGCATAAGCCGCAACTTTTCGAGCCGCATAGTTCTTAATTAAGTTCAAAGTTTGGCAAGAGCTCTCAACTGGGCGAGTCATTGGATCAACTCTTTTTTTGTAAGCTATTTAGATGTTTGAATTTAGCCGCATCTAATTATTCGAATAAAGTATTTATTAAACATTAATCATCTATCATTAAGAATTATTATGAGTTTTTTTTATAAGTACACCGAGAATTGATAGACTCTAGATTGAATAACGAATGCCAAATTTTTGGTTTCGATTTCAATTTCAGTTTACAAATTCATGATTCTAACATATTGAATAATAATCAAACTGAGTTTGACGAGTAAAACTTCTAACAAAACAATGCGCAAACTCAAATTAAATGAATCCCTTCACCCGTTTCAAAACTAATATATCCTGATTATCTTTACTTTGGCATTTGAAGCTATCATGTGAGCTTAAATCATGCTTATATCACATTCACAGACCTTCATCACAAATAATGCTCTTACCCATTACAGCCCATTTATATTTAGATTACGCTCATGCCTCAGTCGAACCTCATTTGGCCTTGTTCATTGCAATCTTTTGTGGCAAGTACAATGTTTCCCTCCCGTGGGTGTAATTATTCAATCTGTCGCTTATGCATACACATAAGCCAAACAGTTATGCACTTTCGCTCGGTACATGTGTAGCTGTGTGTGTGTGTGTGAGTATCTGTCTGCGTGTGTGTGTGTGTGTGTATCTTATGTATTCATATGCTGAGCCATAAATACGTATGGGTTTCTATGGCCCCCGACACATCGACTGGTTGCTTCATTAGCAACTTTCTGCGTATTCATTAGGCAAGGAATACAGCAAACTCCTGGAGAGCCCCAGCTGTGGCTGGTAGATAAAAGATTTATGCCATGCCGTTGATAAACCGACCAAACGCCCAACTCGCACACATGAGCTGCGCATAGATACAGATAACCCAAAGTAAAGAAAACTCCGAGTGGAAAAAGCGCAGGCAAGAAAAAACCTCGAGCTGCTCGACTTAAAGGCTGAGGTTCAAACCTGCCAAAAAAAAAGACGTAAAAAGAAAAAGAAGAAATAAACAAAAATTAAAATACAACAAAGCCAAAGAGCTGACTGCGCAATACTCGCCAGAAAGTTATAAAAAGCTATAAAGTATATATAAGAAATAATTTCGAGTTCTTAAGAACGATCTAGCTTTAAATTACATTAAACATAGCTTGAAAATTCCTTCTCACTCCTTTCTTTCTGCACAATCATCATCAAGCCTATATACCCTCTTTTGCACTGCCCAAGCGAGTATGCAAATTGTAGGCGGAGCAGCTGCTTGATTTGGCATTCAGCACGAAAGCAACTCCGACAGCTGCGACTCCGGCGTTGGCTGGCCGTATAACGGGATATGTTGATGTGCCGCCTACACAGCGAAAACAGTTCATAAATTAAAATGCCGCAAATCAAATTCGCATTCGACTTCAAAATAAAAAGAACACTCACATGCCCTCACTCACTCTCACTTACCAACTGTCTGTCTGTCTGTCTCTTTCTGTGCCTCTGACTCATTTGGCCAAAACACTTGAACGCTGTCTAAAAAGCTTGAGCCAAGCGGCAGCATGTTAAATTATGTTCACACTTTTTGGGCCACAGCCGGACCAGACCAAAGCAGAGCCGCACCATGTGGCTGGTCGGTTAGGTGGTTCGCTGGCTGGGTGGTTTTGGGTGGTCTTCGGATGGTTTTCGGGTGGTTCTTTGGTTGGTTGGCTGGGCGGCGTTTGCATGTGCGGTTTTATGCTGTGGGTAGCACTTAATCTCTTACGGTCTGTGCCCGCTGCCTTTCTTCGTTTTTCAACTTAAATTTATTATATTTTAATCACTCCCCGGGGCGTTATTGTTATTGTTGCTGCAGGCGAGTCGAGGTGGGCGTGCCGGCAGGCGGCAGGCGGCAGAAGGAGCGAACAGTTAAAGCGTATTTTTAAGATGAACACCAAAAAAAGAATCTGCTTACACACACACACACACACATATACACACACGCTCACTTGTGCAGTTTAAATTGTTTTAAGCGACGCAACGGTCATATTTCTTAGCCAGCCGCGTCCAGCATTTTGTGTGTTTATTGCGCAAGGCCACGCCACGTTGCGTATACGCAATGTTTGCTCTCTTTCATTCTCAGTCGCTCTCTCTCTCTCTCCCTCTCTGTTTGCCCTTGCATAGGGTATTGCCAATTTGTACTCAAGTGTGGTTTGCTTTGATATAGATAAATGACACAACATAATGTATCGATAGCACAGTCCAGAGAGTATCTCAATTTGAGAGAAGTTTGAGCTCAAGTTATGCTAAGGGAATTACAAATGTACATATAACTGACAGATCATACCACAAGCTCACATATAACTGTCAGAGAAACTGCAATATTATTTTTTTCTGATATTTATAAATATATTCATATATATTATATTTTTCCCCTATCCCCTCCAAATACGCAAATCTGTTTAAGAACTAAAATTAAAATTTTAATTATTTTTGCTACTTATTTTAATTTTTAAATTTATTTTTCTACTTTTTTTTAATTTAATATATATTTAATATATAATATATACTTGTCTATATTTTTTAACATAATTTGTGTAGATCTTTCTGAAAGCTGTTAAAGAAAATATGCTTCAACTAGAGAACTGACGAAAGCCGCTTAAATCACTTTCTCAATCTCTTCGCAAGTGTATTAAAACTTCGGCGAGCTGCAAAATAAATAACTATTCGGCTCTGTTTTATTTTATGTTCTCCTTTCATTTTGTTTTACTTTTATTTCGCTCCGTATCGGAGGCACTTAATCATTTCGATTGTCGCAAATGGCGTTTTTTTAGTGCGTTTTTGTGGTTTGCTCTTTTTTTTGGCAAAACTGTTTCAGCTCATTAATTTATACAATTTGCTAAATATATATAATTAAGTCGAAATATTGTCGCGCCCAGTACATAAAGAATATTTCAGCAAATTGATAAAGTTCGCCCAGTTCGCCCGGTTCGACGTGCTTTAAAGCTACTCAAAATGCAATTTGGGCACAAGCTGTGCCACATAAGGCAGAGAAGAGAAAAAAAGAATGCTTGACTTTGGCACGTCCAAAGGCAAGAGCTTGAGTGTCAAGTGTTTGAACATCGATTGACTTGGACATCTATTAGACATAATCATGACTTTCGCACACACACACACACAGAGAGAGACGCACACACATGTGTGTGTGTGTTTGTGTCTGTGCATTGCATGCCTAAGCAAGCAGACAGTCAACTTCCGTTAGTCGCCTGCTATCAAAGTCGAGGATAGATGTATTGATTTCGTCTGCCCCCGCGTCGCCCCACACCCACACTCAGACCACGTCAAGGACGACAATGAAGCGCAGGACACAAGCCGAATCGGAGGCACATGCAAAACGCATCCACTTGAGGTATTTTTTTTTTTAGCTGCCAGCTCGCTTCTGTTTCCTTTTCGACAGGGTTGTGGGCGCTGGGCGATGGGCTCAGAGTGCTGTGCTAACGAGCAAAAGAAATGCGCAAAGACGAAACGAAAAACAAGTCTAAAAAAAACAAAAAGTGAAAAAAAAGGCAGCCAACAGAGGCAACATTTTCACTTTGCATGGCTTTTCGTCGGCTGTTGACCACAATTGGGCCCATTTGAAAGGTTGCGTCGGAGCGAAAGCGCAACGTTTTAAATTATTGCCAAAATATTTTGCGCTGACTTCAATGTGGAACCAACCGACGTATCCATACATCAACGACACTTGTTGGCAACGCAGTTTGCCACTTTTTTGGTTCTGAATACCCTATAAACGGTAAATGATTAGCTAGAGGTTATTGCTAGATGTGGCAGAGCGGAACTAGACATTTTATATAATATATGGAAACAGTTGATTGATTATGATGTATGATTAGAATACAAAGAGTTATGCATTTTATAACTATGTAATGCAGGGTATACTGTAAGCTGGCAATCTAGTGATTGTTATAGAACAACATAATCTTATTCTCTTCCATATCTTTATATCTTTCCCTTATAAAAACATCTATTATTGTTTTACTTCTGCAGCAATTACCCTAACTGCCTTTAGTCATGGTATTTGCTAGTCGAGCATAGCCCTCGCACATCGCTCTACTTTCTTTTTGCTGCTAGTTTTTCCGTTGCGCCATGCAAATGTTACCACGCCAAAGCGCAGTCACAAAGCGAAAAATAACATTGCAGCACTTTAGGCGCACGCCACGTGATGCACGTTAACTTTGACGTTGCACGTGGCCACGCCCATTCTCCACCATCCAAACCACATCCGCCCATCTGGGCTACGCCCCCGCGCGCGCGTTCACATGCCACGCATGGCAAGCGAAAAAAAGCCGCACACACACACACACACACTCACTCACACACACTCGCACAATTCTATTGATTGACAGTTTGGCAAAACGCATAAAACAGGCGCTTGAAGCGCGCGGCGGCAGGAAGAGTTGGGCATCAGGAAGAGGTACATCAGCAGACAGCAGCTCAGCCGTGTAGAGCCGCAGGCGTTACTGTTGCGGATGTGTGCTTCAGCTCGAAAAAAAAAAAACCAGAAAAAGAAAAACTGAATGGTAAAAAAAAACTAAAAAAAAATTCGCTTGCCGCAAAGGGCACAGAAAATGTGCCGCAGCGCTAAGCGTGCAAAAAAAATTGCTTGCAACGTTCATTTGTAATGCAGAAAGGTGCAAGCGCTGCCTGCGGTGCTGACAGTGCTCGGAGGAGGAGGAGGAGGAGGTAGAGGGCGGCCCGGGCTGGGGTTGCATCTGTAGTTGGTGGCATACCCGACACCGGGACATCCGAATCCTGAGCAGTTTGGCAGCTCCGGCAGCTGATAGCGTGGCCCCTAACTATGCCATCGACGAGTTCGAGGCACAAAACTAATTGGCTTGATTGGCTCGACCGTGATTCTTAAACACTATCAGCAGTGCGAGGCGAAAAGCCAAAGAAATGTTGAAAATGCGGAAAATGCTGGAAAAGTGCGTTGCCAAGAGAATAATAATATTGCAAAGCTGCCAGTGAATCGTTTATGAATTTTAGGTAAAAGTGAATATGATATGTCTTATGGTAAAGTGAACTCAAATAACAAAGAGAAAATGGAGAGACAGTAGTTAGAAGAGACAGAGATGAGAAGGACGAGAGTGTAGTTAGGAGAGACAGAGATGGAAGGGTAGAGTGACAAGCGGAACAAACTAATTAGATGAAGACGCATTGAAGAAGATATAAAGAATTGGAAAGGAGAAAAAGAAAGATATCATAAGAAGGAGGAATACATAAAAGCAAAGAGAAATAGAGAATGTGAGAGTTTGAATTAGAGGAGAAACGTAATTTGAGGTGGAAGATGAAATAAACAAATTCAGAAAGAGAGAGTGCAAGAACGTGAGAGAGAGAGGAGAAAGCAGGAAAATGTTATAACAATAGAAGTCAAAATAGAAAAAGAGAATAATTCAATCTCTTCTTTTCTTTTCTTTTCTTTTATCTTTTTTTGAAAGAAAGACCAAGAAATTGTAAAGAAAGGATTAGATAGAAAGGCTTAGATAAAGACAGAGAAAAAAGGTGTCAGAGGGAGAGAGAGAGGGATAGAGAGAGATAGAGAGAGAGATAGAGAGAGAGAGATAGAGAGAGAGATAGAGAGAGAGAGAGAGATAGAGAGAAAGAGAGGAAAATAGAAACTGGAACAAACATAAGAAAAAGTGGTGGAGAGATAGTGTAGCTAAGAAAAAGAATGACTGCCATAAAGAGAGTGTAAGAGAAAAGGAGACAGGGAAAACAATTAAATGAAACTCATATTGCATCAGAATCTTGTTAGTGTAAAAAAGTTAGTAAAAAAATCAAAATAAATTCATCAAATTCTGCCATAAATAAGTTGATCAAATAATTAAGTTTCCCCAGTTAGTAAGAGGATACGAAATTATCACATCACAATGCCTTTATCTATATAAACATTGCTGACAGTAACGCGTTCATTCGAAATCCCGATCAAATTCCCAATTCAAATTCCCGTCAACTGGCAAACCCGTTTACTTGTCGGGCATTAACATATGCCTGCCATAGATCCGTAAGTAAATGTTTGTTTAACCTACTTGGATAAGCCCGTGACATCGAATGTGTCAACTGGCCTTCAATTTATCTCAATTAATCATGGCCAGAGTGACAGCTTATAAGCCGCTCCACATGAGAAATGGCCAGCCGAGTGCGATGACTTTATCAGCGAACAAACGGCCGAGTGGACAGCCGACACATCACCGACTGCTGCCGGCTAATTCATTTTTTATTATGTAAATTAATTTCAACAATTTGTAACAAGTGGGCAAAGCAAACACATGCGGACGTCCGCACAACTAGCCACACAATTGGCTGTGAGAGTGGTTGTTGTTGTTGAATGGGATAGGAGAGTATGGGTGGGGATGGCTGTGCACCAGCAAACACCACAAATTATCTGTGCTGGCCAGTCGGGGGCTCTGTTTTGGAAAAAATAAGTGCGTTTGGACAATAACTTATGTTAGTCAAGCGTAAATTGCTTTATTAAATAAAACGCAGCCAAAGCAAAGCATGGAATATGCCCAAAAGGACACAGCCAATGAAACAGTCCCCAGGCGGTCGCCAGCAACAACAACAACAACAACAGAACGCAAAAATAAAATAGAAAAAAATACATATATATGTGAGGAGAATCACAGTCCAAGTAAATTGTACAATGTGTGCGATGTCACTATGGTCAGAGGCATTCAGTCCTAATCATTGTGCACACACTCCAACTGCGGCGCCCAAGCACCGGACAAACAGAACGGAACAGGGGCGAACAGGACACAAAAGGAAACAGCAGAGGGCGGACGGGCGGTAGGTACATATGCCACACACACACACGCAGCGTAAGCTCAAGGACTAAAAGTATTTTTAGCTAATATCAATTTTTCATAGTTCAAAGATTTTCAGTTGAAACACACAAAAAAAAGAGAAGAGAGAGAGAGATAAACAGAGTGAATAGGGAGAGAGCATAGAGCGCTTGGACAGCATTGGGTGTAAGCTACATGTAAAGCCGTAGCTACTTTTTATACCAAGAATCCTTTGAAAATGGATATACGAGGCATAATGCCATAACACAAAGAGTCAAACCTTTGAGAACAAAATGGGGTATATGAGAGAGTTGTATGCTGGATCAGCAGTCATAGATATAATCCTCTGTAAAATATACAGACATTTTTTATACTTAATATAGACAAACGGTCACAGAACAAACACAGTTATGCAGCTTCATGGAATTTTCAGAAATGTTTTCGATAAAAATCGATTTTTAACAAAGGATACAGATACAAGTTGATATGGAATATTTTTCGCGGAAAAACTTCCATGTAGTTTCTAGATTAAATATAAGCGTTCTAAAAAAAAACACATAAATCGACATTTTCCCAGAAATTTAGGCAAAAACTTCGTTTTCCAACATAACTCACAGAGTATAAGAGTTAGATATATAAAATTTGGAATAAAACGTTGTTACCCAATATATTCAGATATTTAAAATTACTGCCGATTTTTATTTACCGAACTTTCTCCATTTTATCCATGAAAATCTATTTTGAAACTTCGATTTCCAAGCAAAACTGGAAAAGTTTAAGAGTTGCAAACATAAAATTTGATATGTCGCATAATATCGTATATATTACATTATTCTTTGATATATCTCTCATTAAACTAGTTTATCTTTTCAAGACTTGATACTAAAACCCTAAGAACTATAGACACACAAAAAATGCATAGTCTTCTAGGTATACCTAATTTCCCCAATATTTGTCTCTTAGATCTGGCACAGGGCATTGCCTAAGCGGCTACAGTTTTGCAATCTAACTGTATTACGTTTTTTCTTTTTGAGGGCAACCAGCTACATGAAATTTTCTGGTTTTCTGATTATAAACGATTGTCTGCAGTGTGCTGGCACATACACAGAATAAGAGAAAAGAAATAGAGAGCGGAAGAGAGAGGGAGAGTGAGAGGTGGAGGGAGTCTATACACACAGGCTGAAAATTTATGTTGGCATTTAAAATGTGGCCCCGGCAGGCAATGCTCCGTTGGCTCTTAACCCCTTCTTCGCATTTTATTTGCGCACACACACTCACACACACACGTGTGCATATATTTATATATATTACGTATACGCCGAGTGCGCCAGTATATTGACAATGCCAAGATTTCGCAGTTGTAAGTGAAAATTTATAGTCAATACAAGAAGCCAGCTGTATGCCGTAGCCTGCAGTCGGCAGTCGGCAGTCGGCAGTCAACATTCGGCTTTCAATTTTGCTCCTGCCAGCCATCGCCGCCTGCAGCCAATCTTAATCCATTGCAATTGGATGTGCTGCAACCAGATGCAGTTGCAGGTGCAATTTTATTATCTCTCTGCATGTCTGTGTGCGTGTGAGTGTGGCCCCATCGTAAATTCTTGTTACTCTGGTAACAATTTTGCCAACAGGCTCGAATGTCACTCAGCTGCTAACTCGGCTAACTGGCAGCATTGCATTGTTTATGCGACGCCTAGCCCCAAAAAAAGGTGTCCGCACATCTCCCCACACTCAGTCGATGTCAGATTTATTTGCCACCCCATTCTGAGATATCATTTCGATTAGGGGTTTCAGTTACGACATTGATTTTGCCACAGTTGCGGATTCAAACATCTCTGGCATTGTTTTCTGGCCCCTGGCAGACAGATAGATGCAGCATAGTAGTTGGCTCCAGTTAGGCCAAAGTTATGCAGAGCACAAAATTCAATTTCATACATTTACCAATCTAACCAAATTTCCATTTATCCAATAGAGCCTCAGCTTAAAACACTGTTTAGCACGTTGTTCGAGATATTGTGCGTAAGTGAAGCTATTTTGTGTTAGATATATTCTAGAAATTAGCTAGACTAAAGCGAGATTACTTGATATATAAATGTATTTCTATATATATACTATATATATAATCAAATGAGTCAAAAAATTACTATAAACTAAAATAGATATATTTTTTTATATATAAAAAATTTAGATATATTATTTTTAATTATTTTATATTTTTATTAAATTTTGTTTTATATTTTTTTTTTCATTTAATTTTTTTATTTTTTAATATTTTAAAATATTTTTTTTAGCTATATATATTTTTAATAAAATTGTTTATATATATGCACATATACATTTTAAGAATAATTCAAATGAAACTACTAACCCAGAACTAACACATCTGCCTACTGCTTAAGGCTTCAAGCTTCCTCCACAATTACCCCAGTATTTCAGTCAATATTTGATTGCCGCACAGCAGTTGTGTTGATCAGTGTAATGAAGCTTGCTGCCAAAGCTAAAAATACTCATTCACTTCACATTGAACTAACCAACTAAACAGCCGACCGAAGTGCCTCCCTCTCTCTCTCTCTCTCTCTCTCTCACACACTATCTCGCTCTAAAGCACAGCAGCTGCAGCAGACATTTGTTAACTGTTGTTTTGTTTTCATTGTTGTTGTTGTTGCTGGTGTTTGACTGCTGGCAGTATATAGGGTTTTTGGTTTATTAAATTTGTGTGCGCTCCTTGTTTTCTGTATAATTGCGCACAGCCATTACGTATACGCTCTGTGGAGCATTTTGCATTGTTTGCAAATGAAATTGTAGCTGCAAAAAATAAGGCGCACAACAACAACAACAACAACAACAACAACAGCAGCAACAGCAACAGCAACAAATTTAATTTTTTTCTCTTAGCCGCAAAATTGAAACCGAACGCCGAGCGCGTGGCAAATTTACACACCATTAAGTAGTTTACACACAGAGCAAGAGGAAGAGAGAGTAGGAGAGAGATATGAGCAGACAAGGTGTGCCGCAGCAAGTGGAGCAATAAAAGTGTGCCACACACATACACACACACACACACACACACACACACCTACACACACATCGCTGTAATTTGATATTTTGCTGCTGCAAATGGCGGCATGTGCTGCTTGATGGCGCGCATAACAATGGCATAAAATGCAAAAGCAACTTCTAATATAATAAAAATCCAAGTGTGCGTGTGTGTGTGTGCATGTGTGTGTGTTTGCTTGTTTGTTGTTGTACGTATTGAGCAGACAAAGGCAAACTATTCAATCCGCTCATTTCATTAAGTTACGCACAGCACTTGACGCCGGCATGCAACACGGCGTATGCGCAATGTGTCGCACGATGCGCAGCATAATGAAGTGACACTCGCTCGTGTGTGTGTGTGAGTGTGTGTGTGTTTGTATTGATATGCTAATCGAGCAACGTGTTGGCCAGGCCATGTCCAACAGCCGTGGCAACACGTGACTGCTGCTGCTGCTGCTGCCTTTTTGCCTAATGGCCAAGACAAAGCACAGCAAATGGCAAAAACGCGCTCGCAATGGTGTTGTCACTGTTCTCGTTGTTGTTGCTGTTGCTGTTGCTTTTGCTGTAGGTGGGCTGCACTATTAAGCGCATTATTTAGTTACGCCCCTAACACCAACAGCAACAACAACAACGACAACAACAACAACATCGTGAACCGCACAGATAAGCATGCCGTATGGAGCAACGGACCCGTCAGAGCTGACCAAGGCCTGTCTATGCCAGCGCTTGTCTACGCCTGGGTGTGCGTGTGTGTGTGTGTGTGTTTAGCACACGTCTAAAGTGCCCTTAAGTGCCCGGGGATCTGTGTGGCATTACATGCTGCGGCGGCAGTGGCATTGACAAAGCCACATAAACGCCAACACCTACGGAACACGCAAACAACAACAGGGCAAGCGACCGAATGAGAGCGCATTGTTTGTACCCTATACTCATTGAGATTCCTTATAAATGGGGTATATTGAGACGGAGCATAGGTCGACAGCAGACTGAACTCATCACTTGGTAGTAAGACAAAAGTCAAAGTTCATTTCGATGTTTCCATGGGCGTCGAAATTGAAAAAAAATTATATTTTCAACTCTCAAGTATCATAGCTAACTTAGTTGTATATAAATATATCGATAACTTTAAATATATCGATAAATATCGCGTAAATATTCTATGATATTGAGACTTTTTATGGATAATAAAGAACATGTTTGAATGAAATAGTCAACTGCGAATGATAGTAGCATCGAAAATCGATGTGAATTATCGATAATTATTCTTAATTCATTACAAAATAAACTACTTGAACAACATTTTTATTGAAATCGCCATGAAACTATTAATAAATTATGTAAATTAACTACTCTAAAGACAATTATTATCAGCTTTTCCAAAAGTTGATAGCTATCGATAACTATTTGCTATTCCCTAGCATGTAACATCTGCAAAGACTTGCATGTATTGTCTTATAAGACGCTGACAGCTAAAGCCTCATCCAAACTTTCTACAAGTTATTTTTCTAAAGCAAGATCGATAATAATCGATATTTTTGGAAAATTTCTTACTTTATTTATAAATTATATTTATTTATTATAATTATCTAAAATTATTTATAAATTATTAAAAAACTTCTGTTACTTTCCTTGTTATCAATATCGATAAATATCGATAGCCACCAAACTGCTGTTAAACAATTATGAAGTATTTCTCTAGATCATCCAAGTTTCACTATCCCACAGCATCACCTAGTCGAGGTGCTGCCCCACTTCGGCACCCGCACTGTTTGTTACCTGTGCTTGCTGGACATTAGCGTGCGCTTCCATACAATCGATTAAAAGACAAGCGTTACGCAGCTTATCCACAGAGCCCGCTCGACCGCTCGCTCTTTAGCTAATTTTTGTATTCATTTCTCTTTTCGCTCGTCTATTTTGCGGCTTGTTTGTTAATGCTTCAAACAAGTAACCCACAAAGAGAAAAAAAAACGAAAGCTAACCACGCCCCATTGGGCTACAATGTTTGCATGCTCGATTGACAATGCGACATCTTTTTTGTGAATTCAGAATATATGTAATATTATATAGCACACATATACGCATACGTATATAGTCTTTGCATATCCGGACATCTAATTAATTTGTGGGTCGCGCAGCAAGTTATGGCTTTTAATAAACATGACCGCTAAGCCCTGGGGGCTGGGAATGGGAGCGTGGATTTAATGGGCGATGGGCGAAGGCATATAAAAATAAAAGGAAATGACGCAGCGAATGCAATTTTGTCCTGTCTATGGCAAGGACACGCGTATTACTCAAAAAGGAATTAACTGCGAAGCCCCGACCCGAACGCCCCCGCAACGAGACACGAGCTTCAAGCAATGGTCCAGCCAAATCAAAAAGTAGCCCAGGACTTATGGCATTTGTTGCTGTTGTTGCTGTTGTTGTTGTTGGCGCTCGTTATTGGGCCGTGCACGTTAATCCTTAAATCTGCCCAAGTGCTGGCAATGGCACACTAACAAAAAAAAAAAAGAAAGTCGAGGCGAATTGTTTGCCAGAGACGGGACGCGGCAGGACTCACTCACACACACACACATACACACGCGACGCAGCCATTGAATGGCATTGCGTATACGCCACATTGTACGTACTTTGTACGTATACGCAATATGGCTCCACTTTCGTTTTAATATGAATGCTAATAGGCTAAGTCTGGATTTCAGCACAGCACCCACTCCACGCCGCTGCCTCAGCCTTAAGCTTAGACGCATAGCTCGAAATGTAATTTCCCACAATTTTTCCTCACTTTGCGTACACAGCAACAGCAGCAACAGCAGCCAGACAAAAGGACCAGTTGGAGAGGTGGGTGTGCAGAGGGGGAGTGGTGTGGCGTGGTCTAGGTGGCAACAGGATGCGACTCTGGACAATATGGCACTGAAGGCAACAACAGCACAACGCACAATGCCCGGACCCATTTTTATCGCTTTTCATGAATGCTGTGCTGTGACCGGCTTATGTTTTGCAGTTAACCAAAAGTTGATGCCAAGGCAGGCAGCCAGGCAGTCAGGCAGCCAGGCCGGCAGTCAGCCTGAAGTGCCTGCTGCTTCTCAGTGGCACTGCTCTGCTCCTCCAATACCCGTTCCTCCATCTTCAGCGCCTGCTCCACTTTTCCTCTTATACGTTTTTCGGCACCGAAAGTATTCCCATTGCCATTACTTGTATCGCTTGGCCCTCTACTTGCATGCTGGCCATTTAATATGGCTTTACTTGCCCGGCCATATTTAAAGATGGCCATGTGTCAGGCAGCAGGCACGAAACAGGCACGATTTCTAATTAGAAATACAGCACGATGTTTGTTTCGTAATACATATAAGCTTTAGATGCATATCTAATATAGTTATATATTCTTATTCATATATGGTTTACTCTCAACTTCTTCGTGTTTATTTGTATAGGTCCTGATAAGTCGTGATCGTGAGTTTAAGTGATGTATAAGCTAGCTAGATGACCTACGAAAAGTGATGTTGCCTCATATATTAAGTAATGCTATCTCATTTCGTTGTATTTATTCTTATATCAAGTCATGCTAACTATTTTCGTGTTTAGTAGTGCTATATAACGTCGTGTTGAGTAGTCATTATACATAAAGCATATTCACATCGCGCCTAGTCGTGTTTACTTATATATATTGGTATAATTCGTGTTTGAAATCAATCTTAATTATGTCTTTCATAGTATCTAATCTTGAAGAAGTCATACTAAATCTGTATACCGTACTATGTTAACTTATTTAATGTCAAGTTTTCTAATATGTTATTGTTAGGTTTTTGAAAGTTCTGTTATTTTGAAAATATTATGTTAAGTAGTGCTAGTTTATTTGTTATATTTTATTTGTATATAAGCGTAAAGAAGTCATGCTAAATATTTGTATTTGTATTTGCTATGTAAATGTTAAGTTTTCTATTATTATATTTAATGTTAATGTTAACTTTTTCTTATATGAAGTCCTGTTATATAATTCTTATGTTAAGTGGTGTTAGTACCTGTGTTTAGTGCTGTTAACTTATATTAGAGTTTTACAAATCATATTTGATTGTATTAGATTATATAATAACCCATTCAAAGACGTCTTTTGTCGAATCCAGTCATCTCAACTGCCGCAAAGTCCTGCTAATCGCATAAAATCATATGGAAAATGCTTCTGAAAGCGGAGTGAGTCTATAGCACAGCAGATCATAATAAATCTAGTTTAATCATATAAAATTTGATGTTAAGTCTTTTGAAGGCGTTGCAAGTCGTGCTAAGTCGTGTCTAGACTTGAAACGTTTTTCAAAGCTGTAATCCAATATGTTACGTTAACTTCTACTGAAGTGTCTTAGGCTGTGATTAAGTCATGGTTACGTCTACATTCGTGTCTAGACATAAAATATATTTCATAGACATTCTTATCTACTCTAAGGTTAACTTTTTTTTTAAATAAATGCCTTAAGCTGTCATTTCCAGCACTAAATCGTGTTAAGTCGTGTTAAATCATTTGCGAGGAAGATGTTTGTAGTGCTGAATCATTAATCAATTAGGCAAGGCAGATTTCACTGGTGTTAATTGAATTGTCAAGTCGTAATAAGTCACTTAAGCCCATGACAACGTTCTGTTAAGTCATGTTTTGTGTTCGTGTCAGCTTTATTTATTTATTTATAACAAAAAACCGAACTTTAATGCCTATCTAGTTGTAGTTATAGCCCCAACTGCACAGATTCGCATTCTGTGTTCGCAACACGAACAACTCGTGTTAGAGCAACACGACACGAACACAGCTCCAAGCACCCTCACCCAGGTTTGCTTTTGTTACATAATGCAAGCACAACTGACCCACATACATATATATAAATATATATATATATAGATGTAGTCAGATCTTTGTTTGAGCTATCTGTGGCCGTTAACAAGCTTGCACTCTAATATAACACATTGTTGTTGCAGCTATATACAGTGATGCCTATCAGTCTATTTACGCTGTGTCGAATCCGGGCCGAGCTGTAATTGGCTGCTCGCAGTGCGTTTTGAGATTGTTTTGTGCCTCAATTTCAATTTGAGATAAGTGACATTTCGTTGCATTTTAATGAGGCTCATTTCATTAATGTTTCAGCTGTTCAGCTGCTCGCTGTTGGCTTTTTGGCCTTGGCCCCAGCATCGACTTATCTGCGCCTCGTAATTGAGTGCTAAACTTTGCGCTGTGTCGGCAGAAAAGTGAGCGTTGGGCTAAGACAAAGGACATCAATGTCCTGGCGGGCGCACAAAATGTGTCTAAACAGCGTATTTTACGAATGCATGGAATAATTCGGCAAAATATATACATATATATATAGGAGAGAACCTACTTAAATAATTCGAGTGTTTGCGCTCGCACAGGTCACCCAGCCAAAGGGGCGTAAAACTTTTAGCATTAAAACCAGCCGCAACAACAACAATAACAACAACAGCAAAGCAAAAGACCGCATAAATGCTACATGGCATTTCTTTACGTTTTTTTTTTTTTTTTTTTTTTGTTCACAAACAACTTTAAATAAAAATCTCTTTTCAGGGTAATGAAACTGCAAAAAGGCAAGCAAGGACAGGCGAAAAAACCGGAAGGCAACAAACAGCGTGGGTGGCGACTGACAGCGAGAGAGGGAGAGAGAGGGAGGGAGAGGGAAGGAGTGTGAGCGCTGTGGTTCGGTGGGTGTTAGCAACTGCCACCTGCATGGACTACACCTGCTGACAAAGACATTTACTCAAAAAGTTTGTCGACGCAAAATAGAAGGCAGCAACAGTGCCAGCAACAATAACAACAACAGTTAAAAAATAAACGCGATTTATGAAAAATATCAAGGACGCGCAGTTACCCTCTAAATAAGTGAAAAATTGTTGAAGGAACTGGAAATATTTTCTAAAATTAATTATTAAATATATATATAAAATAAAAAATATTAAATAAATAAAAAACGTATAAATAATTACACTAAAAACATAAATTAAAATTTAAAAAAGTAAAAAAAAAAAATTAAAATAAAAAAATATATTTAAAAAAAACTTTTCTTATATTACTTTTGTACTTTCTTTCATTTTAATGTTCAGAAAATCAATAATAAAATGTATTTTAAATATATATATTTATTTAAATATATATGTTTAAATTCTATTTATATATAAAAAAAAAAAATCTTAAAATTAAATCCTTTTTCTAATTATCTGTTGGAGTAAAAATATTAAAAATAATACTTCTATTGTTGTTTTTATGTTAATATATGTAATTAAGTTAATTTAGATAGTAATTTATATACACTTAAATTAAAGAAATTCATAAAAGTGAATCTAAAACTTAAATCAAGTCAAGAAGAAACAGTATCTTAAACAAACTTTGTATAGAGAACTTTCTAGCAAACTAATGAAAAGCCACGAAACCTTAAGCAATGCTATAAGAATACAGAATACATGCAACATTTATACACATTATCTACAGCAATTTAAGCTAACTGACTCCAGTAAAGAGAAGTCATTGTCTCTAACTGTAAGCCCCACTCCAAGCCAGCTGCAACAACTACAAATTTGTGCTACGTTAAAAGCTATGGAATGGCCAGGAATTTCGTATATATTATAATAGTTGATGGTATTACATTGACCCAGTTTGTAAGGCTACAGGGTATGCGAATAGCAACAATGGCAGCAACTACCTTGGTGTACCGTGATACGATGGCATGACAAACATTTTGGGCGCAACGCCCGCGCTCATTTTGCCCCATTAGAGCGAGAGAGAGGGCGAGAGGGCGAGGGAGCGAAAGAGAGAGCGCGCACAAAGGGCGCCTTTTTCATTACCAAGTCTGTCTTTAAAACATGAAGTGAAAAAGTAAGGAAAGTCAAGGATACGCCATCAAAAGACGCCTCGGTGCCACTTGCGCTCACTTTTCATTTCACTTTTTAGGTTCTTTGGTTGATTTTGGCAGCAGGTGAAACAGGTAAAGCAGGTGAAAGTGTTGCCACATTAATTTTTGGTTGTTTTGGTTTTATTTCATTATTTTTGGTTGATATTTTTTGGTTTTATTTAAATATTAATGTTCGTATATTCGTGTATTCGATATTAATTCACAGAAATTATTAAACTCATTTTAAGTGCCAGCCACAATTGCTAAGCCTAAGCAAATAATCAACTCTGCTGCCAAATGCACTAAAATAATTTCGCATTTTAAATGATATACAAATAAATATAATCATGTATATACATATATATGTTTATTAAACACGAAATTGAAACAGCATTTCTCAATTTGAATTGAAATACTGCTAACTAATAGCCAGTTTTATTGAATATTTAAAGAGCTATATCATTCGCTCAATAATTCATATGCAAATCCAATAAAATTATTCATAATTTTACTCATATTTGTTTTGCCTTTTGACATACTCTCATGCGGAAAAGCACAAAATTAATTTGCAAAATAGTTTTCAGCAAATACAAATATCTAATTAGTAGCTATAGCGTTTTAATATTTAGATATGCTCAACTCTGGCAGAAAGAGAGGGAGAGAAAGGAAGAGATAGAGAGGGGGAGATAGAGGAACAGAAAGCGAATGAATGAGAATCAGAGATGAAGGAGAAGAGGATTGCGACAGAGACAGAGAGAGAAAGAGAGAGATAGAAAGAGAGAGAGAGAGGGATAGAGAGAAAGGGAGAGAGAGAGGGAGAGGGAGAGAGAGAGGGAGGGAGATACAGGAACAGAGTGCAAATCAATGAGAATCAGAGAAGAGAGAGAAGAGGAATACGACAAAGACTGAGAGATTGACAAAGAGAGAGAGGGAGAGAGAGAGCGCGAGAGGGAGACAGATAAAGACTGAGCGAAGAGATAGAGAATATGAGAAAGAGGCCTATATATACCAAAGTCCGGGACATTTATCTTTTCGAACGCAGGCAAACCTCCAATACAGTATCTTTATTCGCTATGAATCTTCCAAAATTTAATCGATATTTATCGATATTTAAATAATAGAAAAGATCAAGCTCCTATTACTTTTATAAAAAAAAAAAAGAATTTCCAGATAAGAGATAACATATTGTATAACAGAAATTGTAGTTTTAAGCATACTTTCACTGGAAAGAGGCGAAAATTACTGTTAATCCTCTACTATTAATAATCAACTAATTGATAATTGCATTTTCCTACATTTTTCATATATATTTAATTAAATTAATTAACTATTTTCCTAATCTAAATACTAAATCATAGTCAAGCTTATACTAATGCGCGCTTTGCATTATTTGGAGTGAAATTTGATTTTTTAGACATTTTATGAAAATGATTTAAAATATAAACTTTTTGTGCGAACAACTAAGCCAATATTTAATTCACACAAATATTTGATATTTAATCTGACAATATGCTAAAATATATTTATATATATACAAACATATATAAACTACTGTGAGAGTTAATAAAAAAAAATTCAAATAGTTCTCAACATGTGAAACCTAAACCAAATATTTGCACACGCTGAGAGTGAAAGGTATGTGTGTGAGTGTCTGTCTGTGTGTTATTGTGTGTGTATGTATGTGTGGTCATTAGCCATGGACACCATCGTAATGAGACGAATGAAATTCTATAACAGGAGCTTACAACTTAAGCTAATTACGTGGTACACGTGAGGTTCTGATTTAGCGTTTAGCATCGCAATTAAAGGGGCTCTGCGTGCGGTTCACATGAGGAGTGAATGGGCAGAGGGTGTAGAGGGTAAGTGAGTGCTACAGGGTATTTGGCTAAAGCGAAAGGCTTATCATATCAAAAGCAGCACGCAACCGGCTAGTGAACTAAGCCATATATACAAATGAATGGCGACAAAAAGCTAAACAAAAAGCAATAAGGGTGCGAATGAGCACGACTAATAGATGCTCTGTAAATAGGTAATCATGCAATATATAATGTAATTTAAGATTTTAATTCTATTTAGCAGCATTTGATGAAGTAAGAATTAAAAACCCAAATATATGTTTTATATTGAATTAATTTTATAAATTAAACACAAATAGTTTTAAGAATAAAAAAATAAATTTATTTTTAAAATAAGTTCTACTATAGCTACTCTCACACTTAGAGGGTATTAAGAGAAAAATGATAAAAACTAAGTTAAAAGCAATAAAAAAAAAGCAAAAAACTTAGTGTGTGTGCGATTAAGAGATACCCTGTAAATCATTTTTGTTGTAGGTTTTTGACTATTTAAATTATATTATATAAAATTTATAAATGAATGCAGCAAGTGAAGAAAAGAGCTCTCATTCCTTGACTTTACAAGAGCTTTGACTTTACAATTCCCAACTAGTTAAGAAGAAAAGTTGTGAAAATAGACAATAAGAAGACAGCTTGAACATATTTTATGAGTTGAAGGTTGTTTAATTTTAGTCAATGAATAAACACGTATTCTGTTTTATAATAACCTAATATGAGCTTACAAAAGTTAAGTTAAATATATATAGAAATATTATACACATGTATCCAAGTAAATTTAATTTTATTCCCTTTTACAGGGTATTTAAAGCAACAACAGTTTGTGCAGCCAATGTGGCAATGGTTGCTGCGTGCAACAGCAGCATGTGAGGCAGAGATTGAGGTTTAGCGCCCCAGCCGCAGCCACAGCCTAACGAAGCGCTCGTGCTCCAAAAGTGCAACAATTAAATTTAATTACGAGTGTCATAAATATGCCAGACCATACCACAAACACACACACGCACACACACACACGCACACACGCAGAGCGAGAATTGCAACGACAAAATAATCAAATAACATGCAGCAAAAGGAAACTGCAGGCACAGTAGGCGCAGTAGGCGCAGCAGGCATGGGTTAGGCCATAGGTAAGCTGAGAGGGGGCGTGGCCAAAGAAGCAGCAGCGGCAGAGGCAGAGGCAGCAGCTGCAATAGATCCAATTGCCAGTGAAAGCCTCTCGGCCGAAACTCTAACCAAAAAGCCAGTGGAAACAGCGTGTAAATTAGCAGGGCACAAATTAATTATTCAAAATGTGCGGCACTTGAATGAGAAAGGCAAATGCAAATAGAGAGAGATAGAGAGAGAGAGAGAGAGAGAGGGTGTGTGAAAGGGAGAGAGGAGAGCACGTACGTGCTATCTGTGCATGTGTGTGCGTGTGCAACTGCAACTGGTACGCCTAATTAGGCATAATTAAACGGCTAAGCATAGATTTTGGAACTGAAAATGTTGGTTGGATTTGCATTCACTTCAGTGTGCCACAAATGGGACTCGAGCCACAGCATAGATGACAGCAAATTGACTAGCAGAAGGAATCGAGTATGTGACATAAGCATATATGACGCAACTGAAACTGTTTAAGCACGCGAAAAATTAGGTCATAACTATTGAGGATGATGCGAATTAATCTAATTCAAATAACTGAAGTGAAAGTTGGGAAAAATGGAGAGAGGAAGAGTTAATATTGAAGCAATGTTAATGAAATATAATGAAGTTGAACATATTTTTATATACAAAAAATATTTATTAATGAAGAGTGAAGTTGTAGTATTACTGAGTAAGGTTTAAATAAGGTCTAATGATCATAATAGTTATGATAAATATAATAATTGATTCTAACCATAACTAAAGCCTTGATTGGGGTAAGCAGCGGCATGATAAAATAAATAAATAATATATAATACACAGGTCATTCGTAGCTAGAGTCGTCTAGGTAGCAACTGGCCTGCCTCGCTCACCTCATTCAGCCGACTTTGGTACTTCCGACTCTGATTGCTTTCTGCTCAAGCACTCTTGATTTGGCCAAACTTGAGCATTTAATTTTTTTACGAAGAAATTGGCTAGATTCTTGAGACGACTCAACAGACCGGACTTTTTCTCAAGTACGCTGCATACGCTGCCTTCAAAATGGGCAGAAAACATGAGAATAATTGCTTAATAATAATATCTTATTTAAATTAAAGAAAAAATAAATAATAAATCTAATATTTAAAATACATAGATATTAAAATGTTTACATATATTTACATATGTGAAGATATTATATTGAGCTTGACATATTTATAAAATTTAAAATTAAAAAATAATAAATTGACTATAATAACCTTCAAAAACATTCTTTTAGAGATGAAAAAGATGAGTAAAAGATAAATCTAATATTTTTCATTAGTAGATCTATGCAGTTATATCCGACTCTATTATATTGTGTTCTCTATTATATTATACCTATTCAGTGGCTAAAGCACACACATAATCAAAAATAATTCCAAGAAATATGCCATCAATGCTGAATCAACAATTCCCATTCTCATTGTAATTAGAAAATTGTAATGCGAATTCAGCTGGAGTCGTGTAACTATATTTAGTTAAAGAAAGCCAACGGGGCGCAAATCAAGATTTCGTATTTTTCTTTTTCATTTTTCTTTTTCTTCGTCTTCTTCGTTTTCTTTGGTTCTTCTTCTACTGTGTTTTTCCTCAGGTTTTTCATATTTGCACTACATAAGTATTTTCACGCTCATTATGCGCTGGGCAGCTCTCAATGGCGCTTAGCGCAATTACCTGGCAGTTAGTAGAGGAGCACGAGCAGGACACACACAGGACACAGGCTGAGGTGGGGGCCGGGAGCTGGTTAGGTTTTTATTTGTGCTACGATTTGAGAAACATTTATTTTACTTTCTTGCTGCTGGAGCAGGTCCTTGCTTGCTTTATTCAGCTGGCCGCAAACAAAACGTTCGTGGCTCAGCGTCATAATGAGTGCAAATTTATTGGGTCATTTGGAAAATACGAGTAGAAATCTACTTGAGCTCTCTGGCTCTCTCTCTTGCTTCTCTTATGTTTTCCTTTTTATATATACACACTCACACACATACACATACATATATATATATATATATCTGAAACTGTAGCAAAAGTAAAAATAAAGAAAAACTGAAGCAGCAGTTGCTTATTATGCCATCTAGCCAACGGGGTTCTTGCTGGTTTTTTAATTAGTCAATAGCCGAAAAGAAAAGCGCCGATAAGAAACTGCCAAGTAGTAGGGAAAGACAGAGAGAGAGAGAGAGAGACAGAGAAGGAGAGACAGAGCTGAAATGAAAATGAGCTGCGGAAGTGAAAAGTGCACGCGTCCAAATGAATTGCTATGGCAATGGCAATGGCCAACAGTCACTAATAAAAGTACACTCACTCACTCTCACACTCACACTCACAGTCAGTCAAATAAAATGGCTCAAATGGACTTTATGGAAAAGGCGCCAGCTGCCAGCTGCCACAGTTGCTGCCGTTACGTTTTCGTCTAGCTCACATTACGTGTTTGTTGAATTATTTATTATTAACGCCGAATGTTAAATCGCAATTAACCATTGCGTCCATTTTGGCTTTGTTATGCCAATCGCTTATTAATTGCCTGGCAACGCATTTCACATAATGCACCAATTTTCACAATTGCCAATGGCCAAAATGCTAGCCCACCTCCCATTTGGCTAAATTGGATTAATATATGACTAGCAACAACCCTGTACCCTGTAATTAGGTGGATTATAAGCAAAATGTTCCACTTAAAGCAGACTATGCTTGGGTAAGCTTATATATATCTTTGGCTCATAAAAAAGATATTTGATATTTGATAATATGAATTCAAGTCACAAAAGAAATTTGTGAAATATATTCAAGATATATTATGGTTTATGCTAGGATTGGGAAAAGCAGATATATTATATATATATTATCTTAATAAGTTTAAAGCTTTAAAGTACATTTATGTAAATATAATTTGAAATATTCAGTCTAAGGGACTCTGTTTCTATGTTATTAAGGTTCCATTTCATGGAAAACAAATAACCTGAACTCTACTTATCTGGTCGAAAAGGCATATCTTAATAATAAAGTTTAAGAATGATAAAATATTTTATTTATCCTCATCCATTTAGCCACAAATACTAAATCATCAAAAGATTTGTCAACTTTTCACATCTCCATCCTCCACTCTCCACACGTTAATTTTGAAAGACCATCCAGTCTCTAAGACATAAATGCCTCACATTTAGCATCAATTATTAGCTATTTTTAGCTAGCCTTTACAAATCGTTAATGAATTTACAAAATACTCATTAATTTATATATTTAGCTTATAGAAAAGCAGTTAAAAAAGGAAAAAAAAAACTCTGGTTGGCGTAAGTGATTGATAGATGATTATTATACTTATCATATGAGTAAATTATATACATTCACAAATAGTACAATACTACAGTTAATTTTGTATCGATTGATGGCGCGTTGGATTTGAAAGGGGTATATGCGTTATGTAGTTGCCTCAGTACTTCCTAGTATTTTAGTATTTTTCTATTTTAAAAATTTCAATATTGTTGTTTTCAAGTAGTTAGGTAGTCAAGTATTTTAGTACTTTCAGTATTTCAATATTTTAGTATTCTAGTATTTATAATACTTCAATATATTGTATTTTATGGTATTTCAGAATTCTAGGCTTAAAGTATTTAAGTTTTCTAGTATTCTACTATTTTGAATATTTAATATTTAGCTCATAAAATATTTTTTCAGCATCAAATATTATAGTATTTTTAGTATATTAGCGTTTTAGTACTCTAGAGTATTCTGTATTCTTGAATTCTTGTATTCTTACAATCTAGTATGTCAGAATACTAATATTTTAGTATTTAAGGATTCTAATATTCTAGTATTCTAGTAGATTAGTATTCTAGTAATCTATTATTCTAGTATTTTAGACTTTAAGTTTTCGTGTTCTCAAGTATTCCATTACATATTCGACTTTTCTAGTATCTTAGTATTTAATCTTCAAATATTCTTGTTTTTCACTGTTCTAGTATACTAGTATTTTTAGATTCTAACTTCAGAGTCTTATCAAATTCTTAGTTACTTAGATTTTCTGATTCTTTATATATTAATTATTTAGCTATTCAACACTCTTCGAGAACTTTGTTTTTTCGAGCTCACTTCTACTAGTTATATATGTATATCTATCTATATATATACTAAATATATCTTTATCTATATACCTTTGTATATATTATTTCAACTCTAACAGGGTAACTCTTAGCCATGCTCCTCACATATTTGTTATTAATTGTGCAATTATTATTGATTGCATTAGGCAGAGCAAGTACCCGGCTTGTGCGTGTGATTGTATATGTGTCTGTGCGTGTGCGTGTGTGTGTGCCTATGTGACCGGCTCGTATTTTGGGCTATTTGTTGGCCAATTGGTCGCCGGCCACAGTTGCCATTTGGCTGCAATTATTTACATTTTGTCATTATTTTGCAACCAAATTATTTGTGGGCATGTTTAATTAGCAAAATTCATGTTTGAATGCTTTAAAACAATTAGCCGCAGTCGCATACGCGCACACACACACGCACAGGCACGCCCACACATACATACTAGTAGATTAAAGTGTATGCCGAGTCGATATTGACTTTTGGCCAACTAATGAAGGCTCTGTTCTGTTAGCCGAAAGCTATTTGGTTCAATAAAATATAAATGATGGCAAACTACATATTGTGGCATATATAGGCATATGGCTGTTGGTATGTGTATGTGTATGTGTGTGTGTGTGTTTGCGTGAGTATAAACATGCCACGCCCACGTCTGCAATATTTATTTATAGTGTTCTGACTTTCAGTTAAAAGCGAATGCGACCGCAGCATTTCGACGGAAATTAAAGGCTGCATAAGCATTTAACGCTGTCACAAACAGAGGGAAGGAGAAGGAGAGAGTGTGAGAGAGAGAGAGAGAGAGAGAGGGAGAGAGACAGCCAGCATTGATCATTTTAATGTCGCTGCGCATTTCTGACTTTGACTTACGTAAATATTCTTTGCTCGCAAACAAATTTATGCTCAACTATTTATATATAGAGGTTAAACTAATTATGAAACTGAAAGATTTCAGTTTAAATTCGAATATTTAAAGATCTATGAAGCTTCGAAAGGCACTTTTTCTGAACAAACATTCAAGAAAGATACTCGAACCCATTGAAATGTTTTCCCATGCACAAATTAATTAAAGACTCCAAAGTGGAACCTTGGACTCATCAGCTCGGCTACAGCAATTGCTCATGATATGCAATTATTATATGAAACAGAAATTGATGCAAATAAATGCGGCTCATTAAGCAGGCGGCTGCAGAGAAGTTGCTTTAATTATATGGAATGCTCAGTCTTAAAGTACGAACAATTTGCCAATTGAGTTGATGAAATTGAATGCAATTCAAATGAATGCAATGACAAATGGAATTTGGAAAAATTACAAAAAAAAATATATAGAAATATGTTAAAAGTATTGAAAAATCTATACATTAGTAGTAAAATATCTAAAATACCAAATATCAAATAAGCCTAAGACTAGTCCATAGATAATTCCTTAGATTACTTCAGTTCAGGTATCTGCTAGTCGAGCATTTCCAAGTAGAATGTTGATATGGCAATTCTCTGTTATACGTTAGGTGGCAACGCTATTAGCTATTAAGAAGTATTATGAAAATAAAGTCAGTCTCTTATAAGCAGTTCTTCTCACTCATCAAACCGACATGGAACACTCTGACTTATTAATTTATACAAACAATGAAAGAGTTTCCTCTGCTAAAATCATCTTCTTAATTGCCTAAATAAGCACTTTAAATGTACAAAATTAACATTTACTTCTTATAGCTTTACAAAACTTAAGCAGATCAGCATAAATTTCAGCACAATCTCTTTAAGTTTATCCCTTTGAGTTAAATTCCAGTTTAATATTGTTTTACATTATTGCCAAAGCTTCGCTTTATTTTGCATATTTGTGTTTTTGATTGATTGCTCGTTGCCTACGGCCAATCAAATTTAATAAATCATAAAAGTGCAGTCATTAAAAGCAAATAAGACAGTTGAAGGCGAGCCTTATCGACTGCAGAATACTCGCTCAGCAGCTCGATTTATATAGAACTTGAACTTTTGATTTGCAGTAACTTGTTTCTATATCTTCATTTTTGTTTATTTTTAGAAAATAAGTTTTATGAGTTTTTAGTTTCTCGAAAAACCTATATGCCCCACTAACCACTAACCGAGCGAGTATTAACAAAAAAGAAAGAATTTCAAATGAATTTAATTACAATTTGAAGCCCTTTGAAAACTCAAAACTGTTTTTCCCCTATTCATGTTTTCCTGTTGACACTGAGCCTGGGCCAATGCGGGCTAGAATTAAATACTTAAATACTTCGAACATTTTTGCGGACTTGTTGGCTTAACACTTTTTATATATAACTATTTATATACATATTACAGAAACAGATATTACACACATGCATACATACACATATACAATATACATAAATAAATAATAAAATGATTTTTTTATTTACCGGAAAATCTGCTCAATAAATGGCAACATAAAAAAAAAAAAATGTTAAAATGATGCGGAAAATTCATATCTATTTATAATTAATTGTTGAACAAAAAAGTTAATGAAAAAAAAAACCAAGTGAAATATATATAAATCGAGAGAAAAAAACAATGCATAAAAACTGAGCTGAAATGATTTTAAAAATCTGTGAGTCTTAATTCATATTAATTGCGCAGCTGAACGATTGCAATTCATGCATGGATGACAAAAACAAAAAAACAATAAAAAAGAAAATAATGCAAATTCGAAGCGAATTCATGGCTCAAACAACAACAACAACAATTGAGTGCTAAATGCACCGACAATTGTATACCCTAATTGCTGCAATTAATCAAGCTTGTGTGACGAACGAGATCTTATTTATACATATTTACAAAAGGGTAATTGATGTATGAGATTCTTGTTATGCTACGGTCCAAGCTAAAGGATAACTCAGGGAATTATTTTTTATTATACATAATACATATTAAAATATTTTTATAGAAAATTATTGCTTTTATTGTATATAGAATCTAAGAAGTTTATCTATTTTAAATATGTATTGCTATAAAAATATGTATTATAAAAAAAAATTGAAAAAAAAAACTATATTCTAATACTTTAAATAATTCCTCTTAAAGTCAGCTAAATAAAAAATACGTTTCCACTTGAATCACATCTTAGTAAAATCCTCACAAAAGTCATGAGATGTTGCACAGATGAACCTCTCCTAATTTATCAAGAATTTCTCAAGAAAATTGAATTTTTTTCCCAGAATAATTTTTTGTGAATGTGACTTTTTATTTGGGTTTTTCTATATGTAGTATATACAATAAATCAATATAAATGAAAATCAATATAAAAGAAAACACGAGAGATGAATAATATGAATGAATATTAGAAAACATCACGCAAATAAAGAAATTGAAGAATATTGAATGAAAAATAAATAAAAAAAATAAAATAAAAAATAAAATATGAATGAATATTAGAAAACTTAAAAACACTATCTTTTAAATTGAATAAAATTTTTAGATATATAGAAAATTTTTTATATAATAAAATTTTAAATAGTTACTATACTCATTATATATATTAGGACTCCCAAATATGGTTTATGAGCTCATAATAAATATATATTTAAAAAAAGAAAAACATAATTTTCGATAAAGATAATTTAATAACTTAATAATAATAATTTAATATTAATTTAATATTTTTATTAATTTTTTATGCATAAACATTTATTGCTTAAAACAAAATAATATTACTTAATTTTCCCAACTAAAAATAATTAAATATTTTTATTTGTTTTTAATGCTTTATGCATTTATTGCTTAAAACACAATAATATTACTTAATTTTCGCAACTTAAAGATAATTTAATATTTTTACTAATTTTTTATGTATCAAAATTGATTTCTTAAATGAAAAAAAATTACACCAAAGAAATATTCATGCAGCATATTAAAAAAATTTTAAATTGAGAATTTTTTAAAATTTATAATCATCAAAAATAAGTTAAAGATGATATTACTATTGGATTTTTAAATATTCTATGCATTTTCGCTGATAAAAAATAAAATATCATATTCAGGAACTAAATCAAAACACAAAAGATTCAAAGTTTGAAGCATCACACAGAGAATTCATAACAAATCAAAAAAACTTTCAGCTGTTACAAACACGATTAGAAATTGAAAGTATACCAAATGCACAATAGAGTAAAGTTCTTCATTATTTTTTTCGACAAATGAGGAACCCTTCAACAGGTGACGACGGACTGGCACACTTACCTACACTAAAGCACGCACACACACACGCACGCTGTTCGAGTTGTTGTTGTTGCTTTTCGTTTTTGTTTTGTTTTGTTTGTTGTGCGTTGTTGTTGTGTTGTTGCCTTTAGCAAAGTTTTCAACTGTTGCAAATTTCTGCTGTCAGCTTTGGCAATATTTATGGAAATTTCCTCGCTTTGGCGCCAAGCTACAAAACACTAAAACTTGGCCAAGTACTTAAGCACACTCACACACACATACACACAAATACACGCGCGCACCAAAAATTTTGTTTAATTTGCAAATATTTTTGCAATTTGCTTTAATTATTTTTATTAGAATTTTTTAGTATTTTTCTGTTTGTTGTCACAAATTCCAAAAGCCGGAGTTTGCTGTAGCTGTAACTGTAACTGTAACTGTAGCTGGAAGTGCCGTTAGCTGATTGCCGAGCGCAGCTCTGAGAGGCAGCGCGAGAGGCAAATTTTTGCGAATCAGCCGAAATCAACGAAAATGGGGCCAAAGCAGCAAGTGGCATTCACGCACAAGCGTTTGCGTATTTTAATTTTTGATTAATTACAATATTTAATCTCTGCACAGACACTAGAAACTCAAACTTCACTCCACGTTTGGTTTTTTTGCTTTTGCTTTTGCTTTGTGTTGCTTGTTGTTGTGCGTACAAATTTGTTGTTGCTTCTGCTTGCGAAAGTGAACTGTAAATTGTGCCGTTACAATTGAAAGTGGCGTCGCTGCGTACCGTCTCGTTGCGCGTTTGGTTGAAGACTGCGTTGGGCCGCCTCGTTGCTGCGTACGAACGGACGAACGGAATTGCTTCGGCAACCACTCGTTGATTCAACAGTTAACACGAAGCGCAAACACACGAAGCGCAGTGTGCCTGCTGCCGTTAGTCAGTCAGAGTGCGCGGGGTGGGCGAGCGCGTTGGCGAGGTTTGTTAACACGAACCGCGAAGTCTGTGAGACTAACCCAATGTAATTGCCATTACGATGCTGCTGCCATTTCGTTTGCTCTTTTCGTTTGGCATTCCGTTAGAAACGAGTGCGTAATTGCGAAGAGAGAATGTCCCTTTGCGCTCGGGCAAATTATTGTGTGTGGAACTTGTGGAATGCATTGGAAGGAGTAAGGCTTAAGCAACGTAAATTTATATTATATATTTAAAATGATTACAAAATTGAATTAAATTCGAAATAATAATTCATATTTTTATTAATTATTTAGATTATTAATTTAAAATATATATTTAAATTTCATAATTTAATTAATTATATTATTTAAATATTCATTCTAATTAAAAAAAAAAAGTGAATTGTATATATAACTTATTATTTATTTAAATAACATTTTATGTTAATTATTCAAATTAAAATTCATAAATATTCAAACGAAAGCGCGCAACTTTCCCCTCTTAACAATTTCCCTGTATGCATACTGCAGTTGCCGTCACTTTTAACTGAACCCCTATTTCGGGCAGCTCACATTTCCCAGCTTAAGAGCGCTTAAACTGCCCCTCATTTTCGGGACAATTTTCTCTTAGTTCACGCTTATAACCAAAGCAGATCATTGAATATGGTGACAGCCGCAACAGCTTCAAGGCCATTTTCCTGCTCCCACTCTCCCGCTCTCTCTCTCTCTCCTTCTCCTTCTCCTTTTTACAAAATATTTGAATTTTTTCATTCACGTCTCTTTTTTTTGCTGCTGTTTTTGTTTGCGGGCCACTTTATTGTTATTTTGTTTTGCTGGCAACTTCATGTAGAGAGCCATCTGTAAAATTAAATTTAGCGGCTGCCCACACACACACACACACGCAGAGTGGCCACAGTCCATTGGAATATTCGCAGCTGCCCTCAAACTATTTATTCAGCCTCTTTAGCTCTCCTCCTTCTCGCTGTCCCTCTCTCTCTCTCTCTCTCTCTCTTTCACTCTCATAATGAATATTTATGAAGATTTAAAAAACATTTTCTTCGCCTCTGTTGTTTTATGATTTGCAAGTGTGCCCTTCGCTGCCCACCACTGCACCTCTCTCGCTCGCTCGCCCGCTCTTGCCTCTGCCTCTTGCTCTGTCTCTGCTGCTGTCTTCCATTCTTCTTTCTTCTTCAATTCAATGGTGTGCAAAGTTTCACTGATGGACAATGTCCTCAAGTGGAGCAAAAACATTTTAAGTATGTGTGTTGCTGTAGCCCGCTATGTGTGCGTGTATGTGTGTGTGTTTGTGTGTGCTACTGCTACTGCTGCTGCTGCTGCTTCTGCTTGTTGTTGTTTTCATTTTGCAAATGATTTCATTATGTGCTGCAGACGCCATGCCCGCCCGATTCGAGGACTCACGGTTCGTACACTTGATATTGCTTGTTGCCATCGCCGCCAAACGACAAATTTGCGTCCGTGCGGACAGTTGTTGAGCGGCGGGGGCGGGTGGAGGGTGGTGGACAGTGGTGTGTGTGTGGGGGCGTGGTATATGCTCCTCTGTTGTCTTCGTGTAAATTTATTGATAATTTAATTTGACATTTGCGGTTACTGATTGTCATGATTGTTTTCATGTTAATCTTATTGTTCGACTTGTTTTGTTTTTATTTTATTTTTCCTGTCTTTTTTTTTTGTTTTTCTCTGTTTGTTCCCTTTGCTGTGTGTTTTTTAATACCCTTGCTGAGGGTGTTTTTAATTTGTTGTGTAAGATGCGGGTGCTTTAACGACAAAAATATATAATAATCGATAATTATCGGTGCATAAAAGATGCAAATCATTCACTAAAATAATTTTATGATAATCATTGATTTATAAAGTAAACAGATTCAAATATTAAATATTTGTTTTATTAAAATGAAAAATGTCACATACCATAATCGATATATATCGATACATATGTGACATTGAAATCTACTTATAGTAAATTTTTGTATGCCAGACTTTTAATATAACAAACATTTATATAAAAATAAGTCTATATATATATATCATACTAAACATTTTTTCATATAAAAGAAATTTTTGTAAATATTTTTTTTTTTTTTTTTTTTTTTGTAAGGTTATGTTCATCTTTTAAATATTGTTTTATATTATATATGTATATTAATACTTTATAAAAAGGTCTACTATAATATCATCTAGTTGTGATATTCCACATCCCTTTCTTTATGTTTAACAATCGATTTTGATATCGATAAATATTTTATTTTCTATAGTATATTAAAAGTTCGGCACTTCAAAGATATATGCGATTTTTGTTTCTATTGTTTTGTATTTGGAATAGCGAACGGTTATTTGCATTTACTTTTTATGTGCTTGTTGTTTTTTTTTTATTTATTTATTTCCTTTTTTTGTTTTTGTTTTCTTTTATTTGCTAAAGGACGAACGCTTAACAACATCATCCATGGGGCGTGCTTCGGATATTTGCATGTTTTATGTGGACATGTTGTTGTTGTTGTTGTTGTTGTGTTAGTTGCTTTTGTTGTTGCTGTTGTTGTTGTTGTTGTTATGTGGCCTCCTTTTAAAGGCTCAACGTTGAGTCGCTCTTTAACTTTTGCTGCCATTTGCTTTGCTACTCAATACCCCTTTTGCCAATGGTTGAAAAGTGCATATTGGGTTTGTTAGAGTGTATGTAACAGGTTGTAGAAGATGTAGGTATATAGTATATAGTCTAAATCAAATTTGAGTAGTCAAATGGATTAGTCGGCCTTTCATTACGTCTTTCTCTCAGCTATCCGTCTCTTTGCATGTGTGAAGTCTATATGGCCGTATTTTGTTTCCTATATTAGACTCTCAATTAATTATACTATATATGCCCCACCCTCTGTTCCACTTTTTGACCCTTCGTTTGTCACTCCGTCTATCAGTCCGTCCATGAGGTGACTACGTCCCTCATTCCGTCTGTCAGCCCTTCACTCTTTCCCTCTGTCAGTCGCTGCGTCATTCCCTCAGGCTGTCTTTTCGTCTGTCGCTCCGTTCCTCTTCCTGCCTCTGTCCACTCCTCTCTCCCCGTCTCTCTCCACGTATCTCTCCCCGTCTCCTTCTCCGTCCCTCTCTCCCTCAGTCTCTCCGTCACTTTCCCCGCCTGTCCTTGTATTACTTTGAATCTGCATCCCTTTATCCCTCTGTCTATTCCCCTTTCTGTCTTTCAGTCTGTTCCATCATCTGCCCCTCCGTGAGTCCATCCGTCTGTCTGTTTGCCTAACTGCTTGTCTATGTCTCCGACTGTCCGCCTACTGTGTCCGTCTCTCGATATGTCTTTCTGTCTGTCTATATGTCGGTCAGTTCCGCCTACTGTCCGTCTACTGTAACCGTTGTCCACCTGTATCTCCGACTGTCCGCCTACAATGTCCGTCTGTCTGCCTATACGTCTGTCTATATGTCGGTTAGTTACTCCCACTGTCCATCTACCGTATTCGTCCGTCCGTACATATGTATCTCCGTCATATCGTCTACAATGTCCGCCTGTCCTTCCACTTGTTCGTCGCTTCATCTGTCTGTCTATCTGTCGGTCTACCCGTACGTCTATCTTTCCAGTTGACTATCCGTCTGCCTGTATCCGTCCGTCTGCCTATGTCTCCGTTTGTCTGTCTGCTTGCCTATCTCCATCTCTCCTTCCACATCAACTCCAAAAGCTATAAATTGATTAATTAACTCAACTCTTTATATTTTACAGGGTATCCCTTACGTCATTCACATCCCATTCCTAACAATCTCACGTGCTCTCTAATGCGCTTCTATTGTTTCGCAGCAAAAAAATTTGCATGTGAAAACAATGAAAATGGTCAACATAGGCAGCAGGATTCGGGCAGGCAGGACTCAGGCAATGCCGTTATGCCCCCATTTTGAATAGCAGCTACGTTAAATGTAATGTTCTTAATGGCTATGCTAAGGTATTTTAATTAAACTATTTCCTGGCTGGACGACAGCATGCCAACGCCACGCCCCCCAGCCCCAGCCCCATGGCTAAGCAGCTTCAAAATTTGCACAAAATATTGAAATATTTATGCCACAAATACAAACAGAGGAGGCGGGAATATATATGTATATATGTATTTATGTATGTATGTATGTATGTATATATGTATATATGTTTGTATATAGACAGACTGCAGATCCGCCTCCGCCTCGTTTCGTAATGCAATTTTAATTTCTTCTAGCACAGCAGGCGACAACTGAAGCCGCCTTTCGCCATCATCTTCTTCTTCGCCGTCTTCTTCTTCTTTTTTGCTTGTTGCCTGCTTCGCTTCGTTTCCGCTAGCTGCGCCATCATTTCCGCTGTTCATTTTTTTGACTGACTGTGCGTGTGTGTGTGTGTGACTGTGTGTGTGTGTATAAGTGTGTGTGTGCGTGTGTATATCGCTTTGTTTGCCCCCATTTGATTGTCATGTCGCGCATTTCGATTGTCAGCGCCGCCTTTGAAGTTGATCAGTTCCAATCAGCTCCTGGCGGAAATTCCAACCAGATGCACCTTGAATCGAGCAGCAGAAGTAGAAGCAGCGGCAGCAGCGGCAGCAGCAGCAGCAGCAGCAGCAGCAGCAGCTGTAGCAGTTGTAGCACTTTGAATTTGTTGTTCTTATACCCTGTAGCCATTAAAAAGTGTTTGACAAGTGAGAGCATTATGAACTTGGGCGAGTGTTTTGGCTATGCAAATGAGGTAAACTCAGAAGCATATCTTATATACATCTATAATCGCATCGATACTATTAGATCTGTTATTTAGCTAACGAACGGTTTTCATAGAGAAATATTGATCCCAAATAATAATAAATATCGATTTGATGTTTCAATTTTAGGTAAATATTGAGAAAATGTTTGACAAAGTCATATATTTTCATTTATCTAAAATTAAATTCTTCAAATAATCGACAAATATCGATTCAAACTAAACTTTTAAAATATATTTTTAAATTTTTATGTGAAATCACATATATAAATAATCAAACAATACAAATTTATTGTTTAGTTAGATAATATATAATTTAAGCTCTCACGATTTGTTACGATAACGATAACTATTTTTATGCCCTGAGCGCATTGAAAATGGGAAATCAGGTTTTGTTAAATGTATGCAACAGGTAGAAGAAGGCGTGACAGACCCCACAAAGTATACATATTCTTGATCAGGGCAAGGAGCTGAGTCGATTTAGCCCTGTTCGTCTGTCTGTCTTTCCGTCCATCCTTCCGTCCGTCCATCCGTCCGTCCATACGGACAAACGGGTCCGTATGTAAGAGCTGAAAAAGAGTTAAGGCTATGAAGAGGGGATGTTAGTTTGCATATGTATGCAACAGAGGCAGCAGAAAATACTCTGATTGGCTGCTAACTGATTGAGAGTTTAGCTTACGCTAACTCAGAGAGAGAGGCTTAACAGTTGAGCTCGACTTCGAGTGGAAGTCTCACTGCCCTATACAAAGGCAGCTGAAGATCAGAGGAGCTGGTTCTTACAGCAGCAGCAGCAGCAGAAAGTGCTCTGATTGGTCGCCTAATGATCGAGTGTGAAGACTAACTCAGAAAGAGGCTCAAGAGCTGGGCCTGACTTGAGTGGAGCAGTCGCTGCCCTATACAAAGGCAGCAGCAGCAGCAAGTGCTGTGATTGGTCGCCTAATGCTGGAGTGTGAAGGCTGACTGAGAAAGAGGCACAAGAGTTGAGCTTGACCTTAGTGGAGCTGTCGCTGCCCTATACAAAGGCAGCAGCAGCAGCAGCAGCAGCAAGTGATCTGATTGGCGCCTAATGATCGACTGTGAAGACTGACACAGAGAGGGGTTGAAGAGCTGAGATCGACTTGAGTGGAGCTGTCGCTGCCCTATATAAAGGCAAGCCTGCTGCAGGGCAGCTTCAGTCGTATTTTTCATCTTCTGGTGGTCAGTCGTCCAGTGCAGCGCGGTGCTTCTCCTCTTCTTCTGTCTGTTGGTAAGTATTATAATTGTTAAGTATGTTAAGCGAAAATGCAAAAGTTATACTTTTAATGTTTATTGTATGTAAATGTAAGATAAATTTTAAATTTAAATATTAATAATTATTATAAGGATAATTTAGCAAATGTAGAGTAATTCTTCATATGTACAAATATCAAGGACTTGAGCAGTCCGAATCTGCGTAAAGGGTATTTTTAGTCAGGCAACTCTAACTCAGAGTTGTTTAAATATAGATGTGTTTTTAGTTTTTATAGTTAGGCATATAATTTGTATAAATTAACTAGTAAACATAAGAAAAGGCTGTTTACGTAGGGAAGTTTCGTGGAATGCATACGGAGATTACGTAATCTTTAGATTTTGGATGCCACGCTCCATTTGCTTCACAGGGCTCAGGGTATATCCTAGTCGAGCAGTCTCGACTTCACGAATAACAAACATTGTACAAATTCAATAAAACCTTTACCAATTATAAATGAATAATAAGAGAAAAAGGCTTGTAGATGAAATATACATATCTATACCCACATATATAGAAGAAAAATACATATCAGACGATCAACATTAATTTCCATCTATTCAAATGTCTTACTTAAAACCTAATATTATTAAAGACAGGGATAACGAACTGATAACTTTTACCTGCATACAGGGTATCTGCTAGCCAATCATTCCGTGAGTTGCTAAGTATTTGCTTTGCCACAAGCAACATAAATTGTGGTTAGGTACGTGAAACAACGCCTCAAGTTTTGCAACTGGCGCAAAAACTATGCAGCAATATCAGCAAAGACCTCAAGAGCAGCGAAACCGAGACCAAAGCCCGAACCCAAACCGAACCCAAAGCCCGAACCCAAACACGAACCCGAAAAACCGAATTGAGCGCCGCCCACATATGAAGTTGGCAAATGCAGCCATAAGGAAATTTCATTATTACCGCGCTTACACGCTAATGAAGCATGTAAAATGTCAATGTAGTTGTATGTAGCACTTCAGTATCTCTCTCTGTGTGTGTGTGTGTGTGTGTGTAGGTGTGTGTGTGTCGGTGCCTATGTGTGTATTGAGTCGAGTTGGGCTGCTAGTTTTATTGCAAATGTGTGTAATGAATGTAAATTAGTAAAAAGTTTTCATGTAGCGCATTTTCGCATGTGGCAAGGAAACTAACCTGCGGCAGCCAAGGATAATGCGACCGCTCTACCTCTCCGCATCTCTCTCTCTATCTGTGTGTAACGTTTGAATTAGAATACCAGGTAAATATATATCTAGAGAGTGAGAGAGAGGGAGAGATGCTGCGCTATAATTATGTGTGAGCTATGTAAAGTAAAGTTTTTAAAAGAAGTTCGCTCAATCTCACTCTCCCTCTATCTCTCTCTGTAACTCTCGCCCCTTCTCGTTCTCTGACTATTTTGAGCAATGACCAAGCCAATTCTTATGCAAATGAGTCAAGGATAATAATATTATGCAAGTTTTTAAGCACTACACCAAATTGCGCTTTTCCTAACTAATAACATTTAATAGTCAACACAATTTGCCACTTTAGCCAACTTTCTAGTAACGAACCAACGGACAGCCCACCGGAAAAAAAAACAAAGCGAAAATGTTGATTATCAGAAAGAAAACTCTATTCAAATGCGGTCTCAAACAGTTACGCCAATACTCTAACTACTACTCTATAATCATTATATATGTATAATTATTATATATTAATGATATTCATGATTAATGCAATATAGTGATAATGAAATATAGATGATATAGTGATATATGATAATGAATATAATGATAATCTTCTCATTCTGCTAGATATTGTTTTTGGTTTTAGTTTTAGTCTTTATGTATAAGTTCAGGATTCGAACTACATATCTCAGGATATTTATATGACAGAATTCCCTTATATTTATGGAGTATATATAAAATGTTAAATTAAATAAAATACATTTTAAAATGTTAAAATAAAAACAAGTTATAATTTGTTATTATTATAATTTTTTAATAGGACTAAAATTGTATAAAAAAAAAATAAAACATTTCATTTACTAAAAATCATTTACTAAAAATCTATCAAGAATTCGAATCATTTGACTTTTTGCTATATCTTAGATTGCATCTTAGATAGAGAAATAAATAAGTTGAACTAATTAAGTAGAAAGAAAATGCACCCTATAGCATAATTATGTGAGCTTAGAAGGACAATGGCTTAATTAGAAAGAGATGGCGTAAAACCGCACTCTGTCTCTCTCTCTCTCTCTCTCTCTCTCTCTCTCTCTCTCTCTCTCCCTTTCGCACTCTCTGCCTTAAAGACAACAGCTGCAAATTGTAAGATATGCTTAGTCTACGAGCCTCGAATATGCAAAACCCAAATGGAACAAAGCCCCAGATGGACAGCGAGACAGGGCGACAGAGATGATGATGCGGATGCTGCTGCTGCTGCTGCTGCTGCTGCCGTTGCTGGACCACATCGGATGGAGGGGGGAAGGGGGGCGGCCGACTGTGTGGCTGGCATGCGAAGTGCGGCCCCTGCTCAGCATTAAAATAAGCAAAGTAAACTAAACAAAATTCGTTTATCAACGCCAGCGCAAGCAAAGTTCAGCCAAGGTGCAAAATAATTTGTTGCAATCAGCTTAACTGAAAGCTGGGCCAACTGCTGCAGGTAGCACAGCCCGCACTGCCACTGGGCGTGGCACACACACACACACAGAGAGAGACGTTGGCAGCAGCCGGGGCAAGTTTTCAATTTAGGTTGAATTATTATGACCTTAATTAACACGTCGTTTCATCATCAAATGCCGCACTACGTCTTACGCTTTTGTTGCACATTTTTGGCACAGCCGCGCCCCTAGACATCCACCGCCCCCGCCTCGCCCACCTTGGCTGATTCGATTTTCTGCAGACATGCACTTTCCTGGCATCCAGTTCTAATCCCCAAATAACTGTTGCTTCAGGGTTCGATGCTCCAGCTCCGGTTATTCACTTCCGCCCACTCACACGCTCGCCCTACGAAATTTTTGGTGTTTTAATTAAATTTTAACTCTGAGGTTGTCAACATGGGTTGCACTTCATGCACCTGCTAATTGAGTGCCCGGAATGTTAATAGAAATGCCCCACGAAATGCTGCTCCGGCTGCGGCTGCGGCGTCATCTTTCATGTCAAGCCTTGGCATTGTGTTTGCCTTATGATTTCTTTTTTAATTTCCCCAAGGTATTTAGCCCAAGAAGAAGAAGCAGAACGTAAAAAAAATATAAAAATATATATGTACTTATATATATATTTATATTAAATTATATCAAATGCGACGTAGCGCTCGTCCAGTCTCAGCTGACCGCGCCAAGGCGCTGGACATGTTATTCCACATGTATTTGTTGGCAAACACACACACATACACACACACACACACACACACACACACATATATAGAGTCTCTCTCTCTCGCTGCGTGCTTGTCTCGGTTTCCGCTTGGCCAAATTTGTTTACACTTTTTGTGTCCAGTGCGCTGCCCACTCATAATTTAATTTTTAATACCCTGCACGCAATGGGCTAGATAAAAGGGGGTGGCATCGTTTAGAGTAAACTTTATGTACCGGGAAACTAACCCATAAATTAAGCAAAATGTTGTCCTTTGCTCCTTCTCCTTACTCTGTGTCTTCCCTGCTGTGCTTTTGTATCTCTTGCTGAATCTAATACTAGAGGAAGCGCTCTTTCATTTGGTAACTGTCAGTCTTCATTCTTCAGTATAGAATCTCCCAGTAACTCTTTTCCTCTCTTCTTCTTCTTCTTCTTCTAGCTCTTTTTTCAATATTTCTATCGCTCTTTCCTTCTGTTTACGACTATCTTGCTTTCCCTAACTCTCACTCTTATTATATCTCTCACTCTATCTGTTTCATGCACTCTGTCTCTCTTGACATCATCCGTCTATTTCATCTCTTTCTATCACACTTTCATTTGGGAATCTCTATCTGTACCATTCTTCTATCTCTAACTTTCCCATTGATCTCTCTTCACATCATTCCTTCTATTACTATCTCTATATCTTTCTCTTCAACTCTTTTTTTCCCTCTATTATGTATGTATGTCTCTCTGCCTCCCTCAGTTCTCCTCTCTTTCTGTCTCTGTCTCTATCTCTTAATTTATATCCTCTCTCACTCTTATAACTATCTCGATATCCTGCTCCTCCTATGTCTCTCTCTCTCACTCTTTCTTTCCGTCTCACTTTCTTGACTCTCCTCTTACGTCTCCCTATGTCACTCTCTTTCCTCTCTCTCTATCTCACTTATATAGCCTCCCTCCCTATTATGAAAGATTCACTTTCTCTGTCTCTCCCTCTTTCCCTATCTATCTATTTCCCTCTATCTTTCTCTCTTACCCACTCTCTCTCTCTCTCTCTCTCTCTCTCTCTCTCTCTCTCTCTCTCTTTATTTCTGCGTATCTCTATTTGATCCCATTTCATTACAGGGTATCTCTCAGTCAACAAATCGCTATTAACTTTGCCTTGGTTTTTTGAATTGTTTGTCAAAAACGGTTCGAAAACTTTTCGCTGGCCCTGACATATGGCGCTAAGCCTGTCACATTATTAAACTTGCCTCATGAGGCAACCGCCGACTGCTGTCAGTCGACTTGCAACTTGTGCTGCGCGGCTCATTTAACAAGCTCTTAAATGGCACCAGCTACGGAACCCTTGAACAACAGCACGTGATTTGCATACAACAAAGGACACGCCCCCCAACTACATACCACTTCCAACTCCCCCCCCAAAAAAAGGGAAGACAACACTTAATTGCATGCCAAATGAAAAGTTTAAGAAAAAGACAAAAAAAAAACGAAACCAAAAATTAAATGTGCGTTAAATTGCCAATAAACATGGCCAGCATTTTAATAGGCGCTAAAATATACGCCGGAAAATACGCAACCGGAGAGACCACGGAAAAGAATATATATATATAAACAACGTTTGGTAAAAGGGTTTCTTGACGGCTTTTAATATACACAATAATTACTTTTGAGAACACGGTCGGGTTGAGTTATGGTAGGGCCTGAAAAATATTAATTTGAACTATTTAAAATAAAAAAAAAAATAATAATAAAAATTTTAAATCATCTGTAAAATGCTGGTTATAGATATTTATATATATATGGTATAGATGGTTAGTAATTCCGTTTTAAATATAAATATAATATTATATAGGTCTATAGAGACTATTGAATTTTGAATCATTGTCAATGGAACGTACATTCAATATCTGATTGATCCCATGGACTATACCATGAAAACTTTACACTTTGTTAGATTCGAATATATATATATAAAAATTCCAAGTTCTTAACTGTACTTTAAACTAACATTGGCTTCGAGTGTGCGTTGATTTTAATATCAGAATTATCTGATGGAATTTGAGGTGGAAATTATTAGATCACTTGTGCTAGAACAGCTCACAATACATTTCCATCAGATATAGAATTTTTTTTGTAAATTTTTAAGAACGTCGAAAATTTGTACGATTATTTTTTTGACACGAAACAGTTTAAACAAATTATCGAGACTTTATGGAGCCACTCAGATCCCGTAATACCACCAAGCTAAAGGTCAACATGCCGCAGCAAATTCTCAAATCAGACAAGAATGTAAAATTAATCAAATGTCGAACAGTCAATGGATGTAAATAGTGAATTCGAACCTCTATTGTTTTCCGCAGGATTTTACAGAGAATGAGAAGAAAATTATTGGTGAATTAAAGCAGCTGTATATGGATACCATCAATCTGGATGTCAAGATGCAGCGCGATATTTACAATATGGAAAAATTATATGAACAGAAACACAATGAGATATTCGACAAGCGCAAAAAGATACTGGAGTAAGATATAGCTAGATATAAATATATAAAAGATCTGGTTCGGTTCATTGAATTCCTATAACTTAGCTGATGAAGTGGCTCGTAAGCTTCGTTTCACATGAGCTCCCATAGTTATCCGACTTTTAGTTCATAAGTTTAAAAGATTTTAGGTGGAAGATTAGATCTCTTTGATTAAATTGAATATAGTTTCTCTTCTAAGCCTTTTTGTATTATAAGATTGCTATAAACAATTTTTTCTACAAGTTCTATTCTATTCTATAATTGAATAGAATAGAATAGAACTTGTAGAAAAAATTGTTTATAGCAATCATATCTTTTATTCCAAAGTACGCCTAAAGAAGTTCTTTGAACCAGACTATCCAGATATATATATCATCACTTAACTATATCAAAACTCTCAGAGAATACAAGAAACAAAATCATGGTGATACTAATTCCAATGACAATGTGGCCCACTTTTGGCTAAAGGTGTTAAAAGCCTCTTATACCGAATTTATAGGCAAGGAGGATGAGAAAATTCTATCGGTGAGTAAAGAAAGCTCTACTTCTAAATCAAAGATCTATATATATATGTCTATATATATTTATATTTGCAGACCTTGTGTGATATACGAACTAAGCATTATAATGAAGACACCGTTAAGTTTGTCATTGAGTTCACTTTCGAGAAGAACGATTACTTCAAGAATCGTGTACTGACAAAGACCTATATATTGAACTGTGTGCCCGACAAGGAGGATCCTCTATCCTATGACGGCGCTGAGATAGTCAAATGCGAGGGCTGCCAAATCGACTGGAAACAGCCCGTGGAGCGTGAGAAAAATGGTGCGTTGTCATAATATATAAGATCTAACAGTGAGGAAGCATTAAAGCTGTTAGACCTATTGGGACTAGAGACTAAGGAAATTAATGAGTTAGATCTCTTAAGATTCTGAAGATTGATTATTCTTATGCCTCAGGATTTATAGGATTTATAACTCTGAGAAGATATGATTCATAGGACTTTGTACTATTAGGGCGTACGGCTTGCAGAACTTAGGTTTTAGGAGTTTTGGAATCCAGTTAAAACTTGTAAATTGTAGCTAAAGAGATTTATACATAGATATATGGCATTTAGACCCATATATACCAAGGTACTTTAATCTGATAATTTCAGACGACGATCATAGTCAGATCAGATGATCAGATAGTCAGATCATAGTCATGACAGTTTTAGTATCAGTTATCAAATTAATATTATCCTATCACATAGAAGCTCTGCTTAATATAAGCATATAATTAGTATCAGATCTATTAGTTCGTAAAGCCCACTCAATAATTTTCATCTACAGATCAACCGTCATTCTTCGATTTCTTTACGCCGCCTGTTCTACCTGATGATCCCGAGGATCCCAATTTCGGTGACATAAACGTATGCTAATAATGCCTACATCTCAAAAACTTCAGATCGATTGTACTACCTTTCCCATCCCCTCCGTTTCGTTAGGCCATACTACAGAACGACTTTGAGCTGGGTTTCTATTTGAAGGAGCGCGTCATACCGAAGGCCGTAATCTTCTTTACTGGCGAGATCGCCGATTGTCAGAGCACTGATGCCTCGGACACTGAGACTGAGGACAGCGAGGACGACTCGGACATCGAGGAGGAGGAGGAGTCCTCCAACAACGAGAACGACAAGTAACATACCGAAGTAAAGACAGACAATTATTTTTTAAGCAGCACAAGTTAACCGAGCTTTGAATTTCCACACGTGTTTTGTATTCGAACGTTTTCCCGCATGTTTTTCACCCCTGAGTTGGCTCTCAGAAATCGCAACTGAACAATTGTTTTGTTCACTTCAGTTCAATAGTTTTTCTTTTTCATTTTTTTTTTTTTGGACGGCTACCAAATAAACATTTCATCAGTTTCTCAATTCCAAAATATCGTTTATCGCTTGTTAGATTGTTTGTTTTCTTTTTTTAATGCTTAACAAATTGTTACATTTCATTAAGCGGACATACATATTCGCGTGTGTTTATACATATAGGATATATATATGTTCCTCTCTATAACACATATAGGATATTATATATATATATTGTGTGTGTAAGTGTGTGTGTGTGTATGTGTGTGTGTGTTCCAAACATAATACTAAATAACTCTGCGCCACAGCGTGGAGCATTTGAAAAGGAGCGAAGGAAGAGGTTTTTTTATAATGCCCAGTTTAGGAATTCTTAAGGCTCGTCCAGTTGGGGTTCAGGCTGAGATTGAGGCTGTGGCTGAGGCTGAGGCTGAGCCTGCGACTCAGCTTCGTTTTCTTCTTCGGCTGCAGCTTCGGCTTTTTCTTCTGGTAGATTCAAGGCTTCAGCTGCAACTTCGTCCAAGTTTTCGTCCTGTGCCCGCGGCTGCTCAACGTTGTCTGCTTGCTGCTGCTCCGCCGTCTCTGGCTCCGCTCGAGCAAGCACTTCCGTCTCGACCTGCTCCGGCTGCTCGTCCATGCTTAAATGTGTTGCAACTACCTCGCACTCGGGCTTCAGCTTCTTGAATTTCCGCAAGCCCAACGGAGTTATGCTCGTGCCGCTCACGTCGATATAGATGAGATTGGGCGAGCACTGCACCAGATGCTCCAGCGTGTAGTTTGTGATGTGCGGATAGTTCCGCAGCTCGATGCGCTCGAGTCGATTGTTGGACGAGCGGTTCGAGTTACGTATCCAAACGACGTCCGACTGCACGGGATAGGCGCGCCCAAAGCTGTACATGGCCCGATCCGAGACATAGCACTGCGGCGGCAGCTGGCTGACCATTGGCCGGCTGCGCATCCGGCGCGAATGATCCCTGTCCAACGGATCGAGCATACTCCAGAACATCGGGTGATGCACCACCTGTTCCAGGTTGCCGCGTGGCGGGGCGCGATGACGGCGCGATTGCATGACCAACAGTGGCTCGGCCACTGCCTGTGGATTCATATAGATCACTTGGTCACGACGCCGCAGGAAGCGACTGTGCGCCGGCTGATTGCCGCGATAGGTGTGTATGTGGTCCACCATCTGCTCGATCAGGGAGGCCATCACCTGCGGTCGCTGCCCATCCACCGGTGGACCGTTCTGTACATAGATGTAGGCGCGTGGCGCTTCAACACCTCCATCTTCTACTGCGGCTGCTGCTGCTGCTGCCACGGCTTCTGCTGCCTCGGCGGCATCTGCTGCATTTGCCGCATTGGCCGCCTCGGCCGCAGGCTCAGGATTCTCATCAGCATTCTGTGGATTTTCGGCGGGAGCTGGCGAATGACTGCGCGTTACACTGGGCAAAGCGATAACTACAAGTGGCGACTGTATGCCCCCATTGCCATCCGCATCGGAGGAGCTGTGTCCATTGCTGAGCGCTGCAGCATTGTCAGATTTGTCGGAGGAAGACGCAGACGTCGATGATGTGTCCTCATCATCCGAACCGGATGAGACACAGCCACTGCGCTTGGCTGTGCTGCCGGAAGGCTTGAGCGCATCGATCGGCTCCCTTCTAAAATTGCAATTATCCGAGGTGTACGTGTCACCAGATGACCTGGGTGCCTCCGCGTTAGCGTTCTGGCTCTGGGCAGCTATTTTGCACGCACGCAAGTGCGCCATGGCCGCGCGCGAGGTTGACGGCTCGTCGTCGTTCAACATTTTCAGTTGATCTGGCATTGGGGCTGCGGATTCCTCGCTGCCCGGCACATTGCCATTTGTGGATTTCGTGGGACAGGCTGGTTCCTGGGGCAAATTGGGTGGCGATTCCAGCAGCAGTTCCCTTAGGCCCTCAATGGCGCTAAAGCACTGCAGATCGGAGTTGTTAATGGGCGTCAAACGCAAGTCAAGAATCTGGGCAGAAATACAGTTATTAGGCATATTTAAAGCTATATATATAGATATAGATATTTCATACTTCCAACTTTTGGAAACCAAAGCGGGCTGCCATGCTGCCGTAGGGCACAAATTTGCACATCATTTGGCAGCCCTTTAGGCTGAGCCGGCGCAACGACGGCAGCTTCGATATCGCCATCATGTAGTAAGGCTCAAACCAGTTGTTGTCCTCAATGCTAAGATCCTGTTGGAAAGAAACTTATTAGACAATCAGATTCCAATTGGATGTGTAACATTACCTCTAAGTGAACCAATTGCTTTTCTATAGTATGAAATATGCTCTTTACATGATCTCCAACCTTCACGCTGCAATCCTTAAGTTTTAGCCGCTTCAGCGAGGCTGGGAATTCGGATATATGTATCTACAAGTAGCAACATCAATTATTATAAATATATATTAAGATATACGTAATACGCACATATTCAAAGTCCAGGCTCACGCCCTGCAATTCAAGAACCTTCAGTTGTGTGGCCACCTTGGGGAACACCGAGGTCAAGGTGCAGGTGAATTGTTTGAACTCGCCGGCAACGTGCTGCGACGAGGGTGGGCCGCAGATCTTAATGGTGTGCGTCTTCTCTGTGGCTCGGCCGAGCACCTCCTCCAAAATGCCCAACGGAAGCGGCGCATTGCTGAGATCAATATTGTGCCAGAAGCGGTGATCCAAAAGAAAGCTTTCCAAGTGTGGCGAGCAGCTGACAAAGAACAAAAGATATTACAGTATATATGGGTAAAAATTGAAATTGCCTCACTCACAGCATCATCGCCAATATGGAGGCTGTGTCAAGATATTTGAATATCTCATAGAGCAGCTCATTGCAAAAGCTCAGCAGGCAATGTTTCTGTGGCTGTTGTTGTTGCACTTGCTGCTGTTGTTGTTGTTGCTGCTGCTGCTGTTGCTGTTCCTTTTTGCGTTGTTTCGGCTCCGGCTGCTCCTGGGGCAGCGGTTGGGGCGCGTCCGCCTGTTTGTGCTCGCTTTCGGACAAGCGACGCTTTTGCGCAGCAACAAAAGCGTTATGTACACTATTCATGTTGTTAAACGCGCTGCAGGCCAAATAGTTTTTAGGTTTGCGAAAAACTCAACTTTTTTGGCAAGTAAAAAAAAAAACAGCAGCTAAAAAAATAATCGTCAAACCCGTGAAAAGTCTTCTTCATTTGCAATTCCCATGGATGCGCAAACAGCTGTTACGGCCTAGCATACGATAGTTTTTGCTTATCGATACTTAACAGTGCTACATAGTGACTGCGGTGACTATAAAACACTTTCCAGCACTGCAAGTCTTCGGCTCGTGTATTTTGGCTCTACTTTGCAGGCTTATTGAATTAAAAATGTTAATTTTACGGCATTTACGCAAGCTAAACACATCCCAACGACTGCAGCTGGGCGTGGACCAAGCGCGACGCACGCTATCCGATGTCGGCCTGCAGTACGACAAAGATCCCCAGCCGCTATTCACAGATGCCGAAACACAGCTGCTGCTTCAGTCCATGACGCAACTGCAGCTGGAGAAGGTCTTCAGGAAGCGAACCGTCGCGGACAACAGCACGGAAACGAAATTCATGACCACCGCACAGCTGGAGCAGGAGTTTGTGCTGACCATCGAAAAGGCCAAGAAATTGCTGCAGATGCCGCCGGTTGTGCAGGTCAAGCAGGACACCGAGCGCATCATTTCCAAGGATCCGGCACTAAAAGACTTCGACAATTCGAAATACGTGTTCACCGACATCAGCTTCGGCCTGAGGCCATCGGAGCGCAAGGTAGTGGTGCGTGATGTGGACGGCACCTTGGCCTATGCCCCGCTAGAAACACAGAAGCGCATGAATCAGTTGTATTTCCCGCTGGAGGGACGAAGATCCTATACGCCGCGCATGTTCAGCGAGGACGAGCTGCTGCGGCGCTGCCTGGACGAGCACAACTATGAGTTCATACTGGATCGCCTGACGGTGCAGTACGAGCCCTACGAGACCGAGTTCCACAACATTTCAGCCAAAGTCTTCACGCATTTGAATGAATCGAAGCAGTTCGACCTGCTTCGCTCTACCCGGCACTTTGGACCCATGGCCTTCTTCTACGCCTGGCATCGCTGCATCGACGACCTGCTGTACGACATGATCCGGCGCGACTACCTATACAATGCCGTCCAGCTGATCGCGCTTAGCTATAAGATACACAAGGTGCCCGTGGAATATGGGCAAACGCTTAGCCAGCTGGACGCACTGCAGCCAACGCCTGCCGAGCGCGCGCTCGCCGAGCTGAACAGCTCCCTGAAGAAGCCATCGGAACTGGGCATTGAGCAGGAGATCCAAACGGCCATTGGCAAAACGGAGCAGGATTTCGCAGCCGACGAGCTCTGCCTGAAATTCATCGAGCAGTACATTGGAAGCGAGCACGCACTGAAGAAGGTGCAGCTGGAGCTGGCGGTGCAGACGCTGAAGGAGCTCAACCTGGAGAAGCTGCAGCTGTTCAAGGGCCTAAACAAGGCGCACGGCGTGCAGTCGTCATAAGAAATCAAATCTTTATTATTGTTAATGCAAATAAAACTTAATTAAATTAAATTATTTTAACTGAATTTCTAATCAGTCGTCGCAGAAGCAGCTGATGCTGCTGGATGCAGCCTTGCTTGTGCAGCAGGCAGCGATAGGCGCTGCTGAAGCGTCTGAAGCAAACGGAGCAGCGATTGAGCTTCGTCTTTTGAGGCGACGTCAACGATTTCTTCACCAGATACTTGTACTTGGCCCGTCGGCAGGTGGGGCTCTGCATGCGGTGCAATAGAAAGTGGGTGCCAGAGCTGAACCTTTGACGGCACTGCAGGCATCGATATGGTTTGACGACCAAATGTCTGCGAAGATGCTGCCGGAGCTGGCGCTTCGACGTGATCATATAGCCGCACTGTAGATGCGGGCACTGCAGGTGCATCTGTGGCCGGGATCTGGGATGGGCACGTCCCCTGCAGCTGTACTGGTGCTGCTGGAGCAAATACTCATGCTCGACCATTTGGCCGCAGTCCGAGCAAAGCGTTTGCGGTCCGTAATGCAGTTTCATGTGAAGCTCATGTTTGTGCCGATTTTTGGCTACTTCTCCACACACGAGGCACTCGAACATGGCATTGGGAAACACTCTGGTGTGTTGGTTAACATACGATTGAAATTTACTCTCTTCATTTGCCGTTTCATTCCATTCTGTTGACGGCTCCGGCTCAAACCAATCTTCATCGTCCTCCTCGTCTCGTTTGCATTGGATGCCCACATCTTCTGTGCTAACCTGCACCGTTTGTATACCGCGTATGCGAGAAGGTATGCTCCAGCTATAACTGTGTGATGTCATGTTCTTTGGAGCTGTTTTTTAGTTAATCAATCTTATATCTTATATTTCGCAGCAAGTCTTACATATATGTATTTGAAAATGGCTCTGTGGCGTATCGCAAATCTGCCAGAATATATCGATAATCGAAACCTGACATTCACATGTTAACTGTTTTTCGCCAGCCCTTGTCATCGATATTAAAGTAAAAGGAAACAAGAGCCGAGTGTTTTTGGCGCCCACTTCAAAAGTAGCTCAATCAATAGATAATTTTAGTTGTTTATTAAAACGTTACAATTTAATTCTATTACACTTTTGCTTATAAACGAAAGAAACAAATCATCGTCAATTGGTACAATTCATCATATTTTATACACCGTTATCATAATCCGAACTTCGCACAACAAATTATTAACTTATAAATTGGGCGTACAAGGTAAAAGTAAAAAGAGTTTTGCAAATTATATATGTATATATGCGTGGACAGATTATAATCAAATATAAAATCAGTTAATGTCTCTCATTTGGGGCATAAAATCGCCGTATTTTATGTACAAAATGAAATGTCTTACATGTATGTATATACGAAGAGTTTGTTGTTTCGTTGAACGTGCTCGAATGTTTTTTCATTTGTTTTATTTTGTTTTGTTGTTTGTTGTTTGGTGGGCCGTAGCGATGTAGCCTGGATATTGCGGAAGTCCCTTATCAATTTATCAAATAAGTCAAGTTTGTTATATCATGTTTTCTTTCTTTCATTCGGTGTTGTTTTTGTTTTGTTGTTGTTGTTGTTGTGCAGCTCCTGTTGTTCCATTTTATGGTAATTCTAACTAAATGATCTCATTCAAGAGTTAATCGCAATAAAAGTCAAATTTGCATTTGTAGGTATTGGTGAAGCTCTACCACTTCTTCTTGTGCTCATCCATGGAGACGCCGCCGGGGCCCAAGGAGACAATCATGAGCAGGCCGCCAATAACGGAGAGTGTCTGTAATAAGCCAAATAACAGTTAAATCCCCTTTACAGGCAATCGTTCTGCCAATCAATATTTACCTGGAAAAAGTCATATTTCAAGAAATCCCTGAGGGGCTTGTACGAGGGAATTGTCCACCAGGCATTATGATATAGATTGAGCACCGTCAGCAGCGCAACCAGAATTAACGCCGACAACTTCGTCTTGTAGCCCAGCACGACGAGCACCATCAGGGTGGAGCCAATGATGTCCTGGATGACGTTCCACACGCTCAGCTCGAAGCGGATGAGCGTGATGAACATGAAGGCGAGCAGAATGCGTCCGGCCAGCTGCATGAAGTTCTTGGGCTTGTTGTCGCCCAGCGATGGCACGCCGGCAAATAAGCTGCGTCCCTCGATCCTGGCCTCGGCCAGCACCAGCAGCAGAGCGCCGATCAAAGCAAAGTTGCGCAGCAAGAACTGGAAGTCCCACAGTATGGAATACGCGATTGTCTGCAATATGGATTCAAGTATAATTAATCACATGGGGATTGGGCAAACTTCACCTTCAGCTGCTCACCTGTAGCACCACAATGAAGAACAGCAGACCGACCGCAATGTCCACCTTGAATCTGGCCATCACCATGCCACAGCCGCCCAGCTGTCCTAGCAGATTCGTCAGCACAAAAACTGTGGCCAGGAACTTGCCGCAGCCCCAGCTCATGTCCATGTACTCGCGCTGCTCGTTCCACTGGAAATACATGCGCAGGCCATCCTCAAAGAAGGTGGCAATCAGGCATAATCGTGCAACAGTTGGTAGCACGTATTTGCCGCGCTTGATAACCTTAAAATAGAATACAAAATGACCATAACAATTTATTGATAACAGATTTTCGATTGCATATAATCTAGTTGTGTGAGTGTGTGTGTGTGTGTGTGTGTGTGTGTGTGTGTGTGGCTGCGCATATGCATGTGTGTATGTGAGAGTGTGTATGCGAGAGTGTGTAACATAAGCTTTAAACTGTACAAATTATTCGTGCCTGACTACACTCAGAGAAAATACTGTATTGTAATTAAATATAATTCTATTAACTCAACAAAAATTGTTTAAAAATATAAGTATACATTACATTACATAGCTTTTAAAGAAAAAATATTCATTTTATATTAGCAAAAAAAAAAAAAAAACCCAAGAAAAAATAAAGTTGTATTAATTTAAATTCCTCTATAATTATACAAAATATTTAAAACTACTTCAAAGCAATTTGAAATGTAAATTAATTTTAAAAATAATTGTTTAATTATCATAGTTTTATATTATGCAAGTTTTAATCAAATATTTAATTGCAAAATAATATTTAAATAATTAAAATTGTTTTAAACCTTTGCAAAATATTTAAAACTACTGTAAACAAGTACTATATTTTTGTAATAATTAATTAAAAAATAATTGTTTCTACATAATTGTTATTTAGAATATTTTTAGTAACTATATAAACAGTATATAAATATGAAATATAAATAAAAAATAAATTTACAAAGTTTTAAATTGAAATAATTGAATTTCTTTAAAAATTTCTGTTAAATGTTAAATGAAAATTCATTTTTAAATATTAAAATTCAAGGCAAAGGCCTCTATAGCGAGTGCTTAACCCTAAAAAGTAGTTTTAATTTTATATTACCTCAAATTTCTAAAAAAAATTATTTTTTTAATGGATATATAATGTAATTTAAATAAATTTCAAAATATTAAATTTTTAAACAAATAAATGTTAAATATAACCACGCAAAATAATTGATATTAGCTTTCGAAAAAAAAACTCTTAATTCATAACGAAATATATAAGATAATTACTGAAGTACTGTTCATATAAATCGGAATACGTATAATATAATATAATATATTGCATCAAATGCTATATAAATTCTTAATGCTTTCTAAAGATTGCCGGCTTAAATTATACAGATTTGAACAACATACTAAATGTTATGTAAATACGAATCTGCGCTAAACTGGTTTGCTATAAATAAAATGCAAATTGCTATAATTATTTATAAACATTTGTCTGGTTTTATTTAAATTGTTTTTGAAGCGTTGGCAAGCTTTCTATTCGAGAGACAATTTGTATACATATATTAAAATGTTTTCAATTTTTTTTAGTGTATTTTAAAGAGATGCATTAAAACATTTGCGTGCGCCGGCAAAAGGCAATTGATAAGAGAACAGCGTGTGGGAGAAGTTCAAGAAAACCCAACTATTGGCACATCGACGGGGAAACGTCCACTTAACTTGATTGTGATAAGAGCTCAGAAATTTACAACATGTTGGAGCGTGGCTCTCTTTTTGTTTTTGTTTCTTTTTCATTACTTTTTTTTTTTTTGACAAGACAGTGTTGATTTGGCAAGACAGCGGCGGGTCATGACGTGTCGCTCAGCTGCTCTTCCGCGTTATACTTTATGTGAGCCACGCTATCGCTCCATCTCTCTCGGCGTGTAACGGGTTTTCATGCCTAGCTTTGATGCATAATTTGAATATATTGATACATGGACACACTCACCCATACACACACACACACACACACACGCATTGTCTCTGATTAGACTGCCTGTTGCAGTGTGAGTGCTTAAGCGGGCTGCCAGATTTCCATTTCCTAAACTTATTACGGAACTTGACTAGTTCGAGATGGACGACGCAACATTCATGCCGCTCACTCTCACCACTTTCACTAGTATGGACTAAGCACACGCACACACACACAAACACGCACTCAGGCACGCACACACTCACACATGTAACGCGTAACCGCATATGGCGTACTCTCTACAAATGCCTATAAGATTCTAGTTCCTGGATGCTCTGCGAATTTCCCTCAAGCAGCTATCAAACTATGAATATAATACGTCCTGGAGCCCACCTTGGAGTACTTGCTGCAAGATACTGTGGCTGCGATTGAGCTTCGAACTTTGCCGCGTTTGGATGACGTTGGCAGTTTTCTATTGCTTTTGCTTTAAGTGGCATTGGGATTTTTTCCAATTGGATGTTGATTAGACCAATTGCCAGTGCTCTTCAAACAGTTGTATCTGCTGTAATTTGCTACTTTCACGGCTTAGGATCCTAAGAGAATTACCTGTTCGGCCACATCTTCCGTTTTTGCAATATATTCGTTGGGTATGCTCATGTTGGCGGCTGGTATTGGTCCTGTTGGGGTCGTTTATGTGCTATTCCAGGCCGACGTTAAGGCTTGCAGCATGCAAGTTCGGTTTCAAAACACTTAAAACGTTCACAGTCACTCGGTACACGAAATTAAAATTAACAAAAAACCAGAAAAATCAAAAAACACACAACACGGGCACACAAGGCTGGCAGAGAGAGCCAGATGGAGAAATTGTTATCGATAACAATGTGTTTGCGATCAACTGCGACTGGCGATTGACCTAAGTGCTGTTATCGAGCGGTTCCAAGCAGCGTGCCAGGTTTTTTTCGTTTTAGAAAAAAACTAAATACATAAATAATCCTACACAAATATATATAATAGCGTAAGCTAACTAAAGTCTCACTCAAAATGGCAACGGTAGCTAAGCGACAAAAGATTGAGGACGAAAAGCCCAGTACTTCCAAGGAGGGAAAGAAAAAGAAGTCGAAGAAAACTGCGACTGCCGACAAAACTTCCTCCGACTGGGACGTAGATGACTACCGTACGGAATACGAGAGTGAGGAGCATTGGCAGCTGCGCCGCGACTTCATGCTAGCACACAAAGACCGCTTCGACGAGGAGCGCTTGGTCTGCCTGGCACAAACATTCATCAACATGGAATTCATGGGCTGCAAATATCCATCGGAAACAATGCTTCTGGTCGCAGAGATGTCCAAAGAGATTGCCGAAGAGTTTCGACAGAAGCGGGCGCAGCGGCTGAAGCGCACATTTGTCAACGCATCGGACGCAGCCGAACAGCGGGCCAAAGGTAGACGGAACAATCCAAAATAATAATAAGATAGATGTACTATATAAGGGACGGATGAAAATGTTTTATATATTACTCGTAAATATATACGTAGATACATATATGAGCGTGTAACCCACGAAACCTGATTACACGTATTCCAAATCAATTAGGCCGGAAGCCACAATTCCAGCTCCAAAAGCAATCCACCAGCAGCTCCGACCGCATGTGCTTCGGCGGCGGCGCTCCACTCGATCTCTACGAGGGCTTGCGCTTTGGAAACCTTATAATTTACCTAGCCGGCGGTCGCAGTTGCCTGCGCAACGCTTGCACTTTGGCCAAAATGAAGTACGACGAGCGCCTGCGCGAAGAGCAAACGGATGAAGCGTCCAAAACGGCAGAGATTCTAGTCAATGATGAGCTCATCGCCACTGGACAGGGCGAGAATCTAAAGGCAGCCAAAGTGGCTGCATACAAGCAGGCGCTGCTCCTGCTACAGATGCACTGCTATAGCATAAAGGTGGGTAATATCTGGAGGATTAGCGTAGATGAGTCCATATTGATATATATACATCTTGTATGTCCAGTTGAATGCAGCACGAGCTACGATTAAGGTCGAGAAAAGCAAGAATGGCATTGATATCAATGTCACCAAGGAATCTGCGGATAGTCTGACGGATAGCAAGCTGGATGCGAGCAACAAAGGGTATCATATGATGCGGATGATGGGCTGGACAGGCGGTGGCCTGGGACGCCGCAGGCAGGGACGCGAGGAGCCCGTGGGGTAGGTATTCATATAGCTGTCTGCAACAAGAGATTACATTCAATTATTTTTCAGTTATCTGTTGAAGAACAACCGCATGGGACTGGGCTCCAATGATCCGCATGCCAACCTGGCAGATTATCGCAAGCTCATAGAGAACTATGTCAATTCGGATGATATGCGAGACATGCAATTCGAGCCCAACTTCTCCAAGGAAGAGCGCGCCGCGTTTCATCAGTATGCCAAATGCTCTTAATCTTTTTCTTTAATTAATTTTTAATTTATTTTATATTTTTTTTTAGAATTGCCAGCAAATTTGGACTGCGCTCGAGTAGCTACGGCACTGGCGAATCTCGTCGCTTGCTTATAACTAAGAAAATCAGCTATAATATCATACTCAGCGAGGTGCTCATCAAGCGGAATCCCAAGTTCTGCGAACGTTACTTTGTGCAGGTGCCCATGCAGAAGGCGCATCTGTTTCCAGGTAATGTGGCTGCCCTGGACTTGGAGGCCATGATGGAATAATTTAGTTACGGTTACTTTGTGTATAAGTATATAGTGGTATATATAAAACATTTTCAGCACATACTAAAATGAAAATACATTTTTTACGTACAAACAAAAAAATTAAATTCAAATTCAGTTGCATTCATTTGTGTTTACGTTTCGCTGTGAATGATTGATTGCGTTGCACTTTGAATGGCAGTGAAGAAAAGCGTCGTGCAACAACAAGTGCATTGATCGAGTCTCGTTTTTGTTTGAAACACAAATCGCTTGTTTTCTGAAATAATGAGCAAGTGTCCTCGCTGCGACTGCATCACTTCTGGACCAAATCGTCTAGTCACGGACAGCTGCGGCCACAACAAGTGTCGCCTCTGTCTGGTGGCAGACGAAGTCGATTGCCTAGAATGCCAATTTCCAGGGGAGAAGTCTGTATCAGTTGTTACAGAATACCCAGTGAACGATGCTTACAAGCATGTAACGAGAACAATACAGGGCTACCACTGCACCGTGTGCGACAAGACCTTCCGCAGTCGCACCCAACAGTATTATCATCGCAGCTGTGGCAATGAGATCCTCAAGAAGTTCCAATGCACGCAATGCTCACGCGTAAGCCAAGCCCGAATGAAGTCTCAACTGAATTAATAAATAACAGTTTAATTGTTCCAGCGCTTTGCCACACGCTCGCATCTGAAGTACCACCAGAAGAGTCATGGCAAACCCACTTTTAGCTGCTCCAACTGCAGCAAAACATTCAGACAGGAGCTCCTCTTGCAACGCCATATGCGCACCCACAACTCATCTGGCTTTACCTGCCAGGAATGCTCGAGAATCTTTCGTAGCGAAAGCGCTCTCACGGCGCACGCTGTGCTCCACAGCGGCAACAGCTTGCCTTACAAATGCGTGGACTGCTCCAAGCACTATCTAACCAAGGCGAACTTGAGGCAGCATCGAGTGAAGCACGAGCCGAACAGCCGTCGGCACCAGTGCAACGTGTGCAACAAGTGCTTCCTGCGCTCCTCCACGCTCAAATTGCACATGGCACGGCACACGTCCCGTCCGCGCCACGCCTGCAGTCAATGCAACAAGACCTATAATGATGTGGATGCACTGCAGCGGCACGTGAAGCAGCATACAGCCAATCCGCGCTATCAATGCCTGCAGTGCGAGGTCACGGTCAGTCGGCGTGACAACATGCAACGGCATATGCGCTCCATGCATCCGGGCATTGAGTTCGATGTGGGCGTAAAAGTCCTAGAAGCCGAGCAGAGCTCCACGACTATGCCAGCTCCGCCAGAGCAGACAGCTCTTCCAAATCAGCGCTACAACAGCGTCATCATGAGCGTGGGCAATGTCCAGCCGGTGGTGGTGCCCGAACTGGAGCCGGAGGTGCCGCTGCCCGACAAAATGCAGAAGGAGAATGTCAAATTATATCGCAAGATCATATTGGATCTGGATAACGAGGAGTACTCCAATGAGCTGAGCTGCACTGGCCTGGAAATCGACGAGACGACACCGACAACCGATGCCGAGCAACAGGAGGCGCAGCAAATCCAGCCACAACACCCACCTCTGCCCGACCAGAGCAGCTGCAGCTTCCGGCACTGGCGCAAGAACTTCAAATACTTCTACGAGAACGAACATACCAATTAAGGATTATAGTATTAGTAGGGATTGCAGATCCCCCAGATGGTCTAGGGGAATACTTGCAGAGAGATGGGAACTGATCGATTGGCATAAACTATAACGAGATGGGGTCAATGTAGTTATTTATACATATAGCTAAACGAAATGCTGGCCTGATGCCATATGATACTCTTTCTAGGGGTATCTTAACTAGGTTACGGTGTGTGTAAAGCGTGTGTATGAAGGACAAGTCATAGCTATAGACTAGCTATGGCAGTCAACAGATAAATATATACATATAACTAATCCAATTATAAAGTTATCCACGTTTGCATAGATTAATCTCTTGTCGAATTCGAGCCCTGGTGCCAGCTATATATTAATGTTAGATCTGTTAAGTATATATACATATATATATATATATATCCTATTCTAGTTATAAATGTACAAATTATGCATCTGTGTTTGATTCTGAACAATATAAAAGCTAGTCCCAAATTATATGCATTTCGTATGTAGGGTATTTAGAAGGTCGTGCATGCCCGGCTGCTGCTGCCTGTTGCGGCCTGCGTCAATGCCAAGGGTCTGGGCCCCGTTCGATACATAATTATGTTATCCACGCAGTATTGAAAATGCTTAGCGAGCAAACGGAACTCGAGGCGCTGCGAGAGATCTATGATCTCACCCAGGCAGCAGCAGCCAAGCAGAACTGGCGCAATCTGCTGACCCTGGGCTACAGGCTGGAGCGGGACTTAAAACGCAAGCTGCTCTGGATATGGCCCACAGCCTTGGATCTGAAGAAACTCAATGGCGTGCTCCAGCAGCTGGAAATTCGCCATGTGCTGAGCATCGGCTGTGGCAGCGGGCTGCTGGAGTGGCTGCTCGGCGCAGTGGCTGGCCCGGAGCTGCGAGTCTATGGCCTGGAAAGGGATCCGAATTGGTGGCGAAGCAAGTACGCCGTGCGCAGCTTCATTCCACTTAACTACATCGAACAGGCGGATTCCAGATTGACTGCCCATTTCTTCAGCAGCTGTTGCTCTGGAGTTGCGCCCTGTGCGCTGCTGTTTTGCTACTTTAACAATCGCAGCGCCTTCCTGGACTACCTAAGCGTCTTTGAAGGCAAGTGGCTTATACTAATAGGACCGCAGGCAGAGTTGGGCATACACACAGATCCAAATCCTCTGCAGCCTCAGCTGCCGGACAAGCAGTGGGCGTTGCGCGAGCTTTGCGACTGGACTGAACAGAACGTGGTGGCCATCTACGAGAAACTTGACATTATTTAGCTAATAATAGTTATATATTTATCATAATTTGTATTATTAATGCATAATATATATTTAACTCTAACCCCTATTGACTTCTATGTGAAACCTGCAGGCGGGAATTGTCTGCACTTCGGCCGTCACAGTGCTATTGATACCCAGATTACTTAGTGCTCCTCGCACCAGGCCACAAGTGAAGGCAACAAACTTGGGCGCCTGCTCCAGCTGCTTGGAGCCAGGCGAGATGCGTGTGAGGAAGCGGAATGCTTTGTCCTGCACCACGTACATGCCGTAGTTGTTAGTGCGCAAGTTATCCACTTGCTTCTTGTAAATCAATGTCCAAAAGTCGGTGCATATAAATTTCATGGTCTCCAGTTCATCCTTGAAGCGCGCGACGTCACGCGTCAGACGCTCGATCAAACGATAGCCGGTGGTAAAGCCTATGTACTCCAAGGTGGCCAGATCATGTTGATCCTGCAAAATAGCTATGTTTATATATGGTTTAACTATGATTTCAGGTTCTACCTTGCTGTTATTCAGGCAATAGTTGACTATTTCTGCATGCAGGCAATCAAATACAATTTCTTCCGACATTATTAACACTATACTGTTTATTTTCTATAAATTTAGTTGCAAATCAACAGCTGATGACAACGTTATGATGTGAATGGCAAAAGTATCGAATGCAGCTGTGAATAGTTGAAAATTTAAATTTGTTTTGAGTTATAAATTTAATCGTGAGTTTTTAATTTGTATTTTTTCTATTGCTTTGTTTTAATTTATGTTAACTTATTCATATTAGTTTAGTATTAATTTCCTCAAATATAATTGTATATATTTTGTTCCATTATTCGCGCTCAACAGCTGACTTCGACGATAACATGTGAATGGCCAAAGTCGCGCTTACGGCCATCAGTGGGCAGACACCCCTGCTCAGCTAACTATGTATACAAACTGCGTGGTGAAAGGGAAAAAATTTAATTAGTTAACAAGAAAGAAGCTGTGCAGTGCATTTAGTGGGCAACATGGCTAGCCTGGATCTGCGACAAAGCTCAACGCTACACAGCCTGGTGTGCCAGTCCATATTGGTGCTGTTGTGCTTGGTCTGTTATGGCTATGGCGGCCTAAGCGGGGCCAAATTTGTGTTCGATGACACAGTGGCCATAGTTAAGAACAAAAATGTGAACTCGCTGCCCACCAATTGGACGGCAATCTTCAGCCACGACTTTTGGGGTGCGCCGCTCTTAAGCGCGGATTCACACAAATCGTTCCGCCCACTGACAACGCTCATGTTCCACTATGAATACGCATTGCTTGGCTTGAATGCCGCCCACATGAAGTTTCTCAATCTGTTGCTGCACTGCGTCAACACGCTACTCATGTGGCGCCTCGTACGTTCACTGTATGTGGAGGACATTGACATTGAACGATGGGCGACATTATCAGCAGCACTTTTTGCCGCCCATCCGGTGCACACAGAAGCCGTCTCCGGCGTTGTGGGCCGAGCGGAGCTTATGTTCGGGCTCATACATTTGCTCTGTCTGCTTCTAACGGTGGCCAGTGCGGACAAGCCAGGCGTGAGCAGCGTTACCCTGATTCTATTGCTTACGGCAGTTGGCATGCTGTTCAAGGAGTCCGCCGTAACCATACCGCTATCCTGCATTATGCTGGACTACTTCCAGAACGGCACCTACATGTTGCCGCTGAAGCTGCAGCAGCGGGTGATCACCACACGGCTACGCTACCTGTGCTACCTGTGCGGCATGCTCTCGCTGCTGCTCGTGCGGCTCTGGTGGCAGAACTTCGAATCGCCGGTATTCAAGCCCGTGGACAATCCAATTGCACACAATGAGGATCTGCTCACGCGCGGTCTGTCGCAGCAGTACCTCTACGTGGTGAACTTCTGGCTGATGCTGTGCCCGCAATGGCTGTGCTTCGACTGGGCGCTGGGCTGCATCAACCTGGTGACCAGCATCTGGGACATGCGTCTGCAGGCAGTCATTGCCTTCTACTCCTTCATCATTGTCTCCCTGCTAAACTTCCGGCGACTCGCGGGCCTCATGCTCGGCCTGGCACTGATGGTGATTCCATTTCTGCCCGCATCCGGCATCATTCGTGTGGGATTCGTCATTGCGGAGCGCACACTGTACGTGCCGTCGATTGGCTTCTGCCTAGTGTCCGTCTACGGCTTCCTCTACTGCTACCAAAACTATGCGGACAACAAGTATTTCCGTGTGGCCCTGCAGGTGCTGCTCATGCTGCTCTTCGCCGTGTTTATGCTGCGCACGCGTCAACGCGCCGCCGAGTGGCTGAACGAGGAGCAACTGTTTAGCTCGGCGCTGCAGGTGTGTCCCAACAACGCCAAGGTGCACTATAACATAGCGCGGCTGGCCACGGACAATGGCAACAGCAGCCGCGCCTTCCAGCACTATCTGAAGGCTGTCCAGCTGTACCCGGAGTACGAGTCGGCGCTGATGAACCTGGGCAATCTTTACCGCGAGTATGGACAACTGGAGACAGCCGAGAAGTACATACGCGCTGCATTGGCTGCCTATCCCGCTTTTCCCGTGGCCTGGATGAACCTGGGCATCGTCCAGTCGGCGCAGAAGAAATACGACCAGGCGCTGGATAGCTATAGGCAGGCGCTCAAGTATCGCTCCGACTATGCCGTCTGCTACTACAACATGGGCAATCTGTTCCTGGAGCAGCATCAGTACGGCGAGGCACTGCATCATTGGCAGCACGCCGTCGCCGTCAATCCGCGACAGCCCAAGGCCTGGGCCAATATTCTGACCATGCTGGATAATCGCGGCATGTACGAGGATGCGCTACGGATTTCCGCCCAGGCTCTGACCCAGCTGCCAAACGAACCGAGCATTCTGTTTATACGGGCGAATGTGCTCGGCAAGCTGAAGCACTATCTGGAAGCGGAGGCACTATATAAGCAGGTCATCGAGCTAGATCCCCAGAACATGCTGTATTACACGAATCTCGGTGTGCTCTATCATCGCTGGGACAAACTGGAAGAAGCCATCGAATGCTATCAAACTGCCATTAGCATTAATTCCGTACGGGCAACTACGGCGCGAGATAATCTGGGTAAGCTCTTGAAGCGCCTGAATCGCGAAGCGTCTAAGGAACCACAGCAATAAGGGCTCTTCCCAAAGGAAACCCTCCTCTAGGTTAAAGACATCTGGTCATAGTCGTAAGTTTCATCCAACTTCATAGCAATCCAAAATATTAGCATAGGCAAAGGAATCTCTCCTTTGAAACCACAGATTGTGTGAGTTTTTATAGATATTTATAATATTTTTACAACTTTTTGTTGGGCGCCAGTAAAACGTTTACGAAAGAGTGACAAGAAAGAAATAGGTTAATCAACTATATCTCCGATTTAAGGATGAATTTCCTGTTTAATAATTAAATGCCAGTAAAACGTTTACAAATCAACCACAACGAAGAATAAGAACCTCAAATGATCTGTGTGGAGAGTTTATATCCCATACAGTATGTCTGATAATAATAATTCCATATTCTCCGTGATTAGTTTTTTATTGACATATGTGTCACAGAGCAGAACTTACAAATCAAGTAGTTTATCAAGGGCGTAAACCCCCCAAAAATAGATTGGTAATATGTTTTTAATGAACGACTCATTCCTCTATTTCTGATATCACGCTGCCTTATCAATAATTGTGGTTGTCTCCGGCAACTCATCCATATCATATCTTCGAAGTTCGAACTAACACCGATCTCTCTGACAACTTGAATGTTCCACTCTGACTTTTTGAAATGAGATTAGATTTATATTAAATATTAAGTATTTATATGTGTATTTACTATTATATTTATTTATTTATTCGCAAGGGTATTTACAATTAATGTTTACAACTAAATAATGAACGAACAACTAGGAGACGAAACATAATTTAATTACAATCTAAGACATGGGACTACAAATAAAATACTTTCGAGAGCAGCGAAACAGTTGTTGCACCGTTGATTACTTACGATTCAATTCCATACAGTATTCGCATTACAAAATAATAATACCGAGAATTACATAAACTATTTATACATATATAGGAAAAAACAATATACATATAAATATAAGATATAGAAACAATCAGAGTGAAGCACAAAACTTGTTGAGGATGTAAAAATGAAATCAATTTGAACAAAGGTTGCAAATCGAAAATTAATCACAATCTATAAAATATAATAGGCAAATATGCAATTTATAAATATATATATATATGTATGTATATATATATATATCCATATGTGTGGGAGTGTTTGTATAATAACAAAGTCTTTGATGTTGAGATGCACGTCGGTTTTCCTTAGTTTTGGGCGAGCTAGCGAGCGAGCAACGGTGAGACGATCTACCTACATATAGCTAATCATAATCGTAACCATAATCAGAATAATAATAAAGAAATGAAGAGAATATAACACAGTTTACACAGTTACTGAGGCGACGCTTCAGGGTACGGGAAGATGTAGAGAGGGCATTCAAGACTTATTGCTATTTGTATAGGGTATATGCGTATCAAAGGGCTGGCTTAGATCAGCACAAACTCCTCGCTTTCGCTGTCATCCGGATCATGTTCGTAGCCATGCAGCTGTGGCGGAGTAATGTCTTCCAGTTCTTGGGTCAAGGCGGCCACTTGTCGGATGAGTGGCTTGTAGAGCGAGTCGCTCATCTCATCGCGGGCATGATCCAGGCAGCGACCACGCGAGAACGTGAACAGCGGGTAGTTCATCTCGGGCAGCTCCGCTGTTGGCGGATGCTGGGCTTGAGATTGGGATTGGGATTGGGCTGTTGGTGCCGTTGATTTGTCCTGGGTGACGCCAGAGGCGCAACGCATGGGATGCAAATACTGAGAAATAGATATGAGTTGAAATAGATTCCCATCTGTTGTAATCTGCTCCACTCACCAACTGCACGCTCTCCACGAAGCTATCGAAGTCCGTTTTGGTTGGACAGTAGAAACCAATGCAGCAGCTGGGATCCATCTTGCTGGACTTCAGTTTTCGTGGCGATTTACAGTGAAACGAGTGCATGGAGAACGTCTCTTGATTGACATCCACCATCTCCTGGCAGTAGTGCGGATCGAGATGTATCAACTTGTCCTCCTGGAAGCCAACAAAGTACAGCGAATGCTTGGGCTTGCCGCCAATGATGCCCAGGCAGTACTCCGTGCTGAGCAAGAGCTTCAGGCAGTGCGCATAGACGGGATTCAGTTTGTCCGTGCCCAAGCGCAGCGGTATCAAAACAATCAAAGATTTCCAATGCTGGTCAGGCTTGGGCGCGTCGCTGGTCGAACGCTTAGTCTGCTGCCAAGGCACATGCGGCTTGGGTGCTGGCTCCGGTATGCTGCACTGTTCCTCAATGTCTTGCATGTAAACTGCAAAGCAATCAATTAATAATGGGTATGAACTATGTGGAGGATATCTTACTGGTGCAATCCTTGGCCACGTATACACTTATATTGTCAAAGTCTGCATTTTCTCGAGCGGCATGCTCTAAGGCGTGTCTGGATAATAGATGGAACATAGAATTAATGACACTCCTTGCAATTTACATCTTTCGCTCACTTTAGTAAATAGGAGACCGAGGCGGGGCCATACCAGTCGCCTGGCTTCTTGCCCAGCTGCTCGCCGAGACGCACCAGCGCGTGTATGGAGAAGGGACTGTTTTTTGAGGAGCTGTCGCCAAACCACTTGATGATCTTCTTATGCATGTTGTCCTCGTATGTGGAATGCAGCTGTGATTCCGCATCGTAGCGCCAGCCTACCGGAAAACAAAGTACACTATTAGCAGGGTTTACTGTAGCAGCAGCCTTCCACTTACTGCGACCCAAAAAGTGACAGATGAGACCCTGAGCCAACAGCATCTGGCCGCTGCGCAGCATACAGCCCCAGCCACAGTCCGAGGTGTAGTTGGAGCCATTCATAATCGGGAATTCGCGGCGATAGGTCATCCAGATGCGGCTGTAGAAATCGCGACGAAAACCCTCAATGCCCTCCTCCCACGGACTTTCGGCCATTTGGTTCTCGGCCGCATCCATGCCCAGTTCCTGGGGCACTACAATCTCATCGATTTGTTGCGGGTTGATGGAGGGATACAGGGAGGACGAAGGAATTGCGCTTGTTGCTTGAATGCTATCAAACGCCGAGGTGGCATTATCCGGCGTGGTATCAGCACCGCTAGTAAGCTCTGTGGTGGAGTTCTCCATGCTGACGGGCGGCGTGTAGCGCCGATGATAGCAACGTCCAAGCAGCCAGACGGGCTGCTCCTTGGAGAAGCTTGTCTGTCGCATTTTGCCCGTCCAGCCATATTTGACATTGTGCCACATGGCCACCAGTTTGGACTCCATGCCCTTGGTCGGCGTACGATTTGCCGCCAGATCGGGATCCTCATGATGTGCTTCCACGTGACCAGCGCAGTGGTTGTGGCTATTGCTGTTATTGCTGCTGTGGTTGTTGCTGTTGCTGCTGCTGCTGCTATTGCCGCCATAAAGCTGAGTAAACGCATTCATGAAACGTGATGACGTCGATATTTTGCGCTGTGGTGTCGCTGTCGCAGCATTTTCGAATTTTGGGTTGACTTTTGCACTTGTTGCAGGTGCCATTGCTGTTGCCGTACCCGTACCCGTTGCTGACGCAGCAGTCGTGCCCGGTGCAAGTAGTGATCTGTGGTGTACAGTTTGTATGGGCGCTGCTTGCTCCTCCTCGATGGCGCCATCCTGGATTTCGCCCTCGACTATGGAGGCGGCCGCGGCAGCGGCACCACCGCCCACCTGGCCACTGTTGTCGTAGATTACCAGCTTGTCATCGGTCAACTGTGAGAGCAGTGCATCATAGTTCATCTGTTTGGATTTGGAAACGGATGAGCGACGGCGCTTCGTACGTATTTTCGATAATTTAAAGAACGATGGCATCGCACAGACAATTCAATGTGAGCCACTCGCTGGCTCTTACACCACTGAATCATAGGCATTCTGCTGCCTTGTGGTGCTGATTACCGATATTTACTCACCGTTTATTTGTTTAAATATGAGAATGATAAAGTTAAGCTTTAGTTTTCTGCGTGCTATTACTCGTATGCATAGGTTTATACGCACGCCAAACGCGATAAGCTCTTGTTTACGTTTATATTATGCATACCATATCACAATCAATACAAATGTTTGCTGATTACGTTTAATCAGTTAATCAGATTTTATTGATAGTGTTGGTAAATTCAGGTAGATAATATATTTTAAAAGCGTTACATATATAGTTAAGTGTCTAAAAATAAAAAATATCTATATACTATCTTCTAATATTGATTTTGTATTATTAAAATGTTTATATTGTATTAGTTGTATATTAAATTAAACCAGTATTCAATTTCATCTCATTTCGTTTCTTATTTGTAGCACAAATAATGTTTTTTATGCACAGAACAAGCACTTCGTTAACAATAACAGCACACAAAATCATGGCATAAACGTTTTATATGCGCTTTGCATTGTTCCGTTTAGCCACAGAGTTGCCACCCTGCATTCATGAGGTGCAACTCTATTTTTTATTACCATTCTACTTAATGTTGCAACTAGTATAAATACAGCGCAATTGTAATTATTCTGCGGTTGGATAACCACGGATCTCAATTCACTTTAAATACAATTAAAAGACGCAGAAGTTCACAGCAATTGTTCTCAACGTTAATCGCGGCGTACGGCAACACTGTAAGAATCTGTTTGTTATTGCGCAACTCGTTGTGCGGAGGGGCAAAAGAAAAATAAAGTAGAAAGAAACCCAATTTCAAAATGGTAAATAATGCAAATGAGCACATAATAAAATTTCTAATTAGATTCTAACCAAAACGCGCCACAGCAAAATCCAATTCAAAGGTTAGCCTACACTCTTGGTCATCGTACCTACACTCAATTGCCACTGCTCTGCTCTGCCGGTGCGAGAATAACAGAAATAACAACAATTAACATGCCGATGGCAAATTCCACGCGCCTCTCCTCGTCCTCCGTGCTGGCCACGGAGTCGTCTAACAAGGGCATGATCATCATAAACAGGCCCAAAGCCCTAAACGCCATCAATTTGGAGATGGTGCGCAAGATCTACAAGCATTTGAAGAAATGTGAAAAGTCCAAATCGTTGATGATCATCAAGGGCACCGGCGAGAAGGCTTTCTGTGCGGGCGGCGATGTGCGTGCCCTGGTCGATGCGGGACCCACGGACGAATCGAAGAGCTTCTTCCGTGAAGAGTACACCACGAATGCGCTAATCGGCAACTACAAGATACCCTACATTGCCATTATCGATGGCATCACAATGGGCGGCGGAGTGGGTCTCAGTGTCCACGGCAAATATCGTGTGGCCACCGATCGTACGCTGTTCGCCATGCCCGAGACAGCTATTGGTCTGTTTCCGGATGTGGGAGGATCATACTTCCTGCCACGCCTGCAAGGCAAGCTGGGCATCTACTTGGGCCTGACGGGTCATAGGTTACGCGGCGGCGATGTCTACTACGCAGGCATTGCTACCCACTACTGCGAGAGCAGCAAAATTCCAGAACTGGAAACTGCGCTGCTCAACTGTCCCGATGCCGATGATGTGCCCGATATACTGGAGAAGTTCCAGTCGAAGCCGGAGAAGCCATTCTCACTGACGCCCGTGCTGGAGCAGATCAACAAGCACTTCTCGGCCAGCTCCGTGGAGGGCATACTCGAGAGCTTGCGGACGGATGACAGTGACTGGGCAAAGAAACAGCTGGAGGTCAGTGTTTAGCACATAAGTAGGTGATAAGAGTCGTCCGATCCAACTGCTAATTGACGTATGCTACGCATAAATATTTAAATAGTATTATATAATATTCATTGTGTAGAAAAATCAAATTCAATTAACGCCTCGTGGCGGATGCCACGTTTTCGCATGTTGGTTAACGAGCGCTGCTAAAAGCCAATTTACTTTATTTATTTATAGATTCTGTCCAAGGTGTCGCCCACATCGCTGAAGGTAACATTCCGGCAGCTGGAGCTGGGCGCCCAGCTCTCGCTGGCACAATGCCTGATCATGGAATACCGCCTGGCCGTGCGCCACCTGGAGCCACGCGCCGACTTCAAGGAAGGCGTTCGCGCCCTGCTCATCGACAAGGATCAGCAGCCCAAGTGGCAACCAGCCACGCTGGCCGAGGTCACCGAGGACCACTTGCAGTGGTTCTTCAAGAAGTTGCCCGACACCGAGGAGCTCAAACTGTAATTAAGCTGTTGCTGCCTGCTCAGACCCTACTAGCACGCAATTTCTGCTTGAGTTATCCGAATGTCTTCCCTGTTCACTCTGCCCCGCATTCTACAGTAGCTAATGCATAACCAGTTTCAGTTTATTATTCAGTTGAGCATGCATTTCACATTGATCCGCATGATAAATCTTTGATAGATGTGTAATCTCTTTTATCTCTATTCCAAACAGCGACTAAATCAACGCCAACAGACAGTTCACGTGAAATTTGATGCATTTATATATATATATAATATATATATATATATATATATTTATAAATTTATATATATATATATATATATATATTATATACAATTTTTAACTATATACAAATATTGTGCCTAAAGAAACATTAGTAATCTGTTAACAATAAATAAATGAAGCATGTAAATATTTTCAAAGACGATTTTGTATAATTTGCATTTGCCTCTTATGAGCTCTCCTTCGACTTGATGCTGTCCTCCACCATGTTGGAGAGTTCCAAGAGTTTGTCAATTTGCTTGGGTTTAAAGTTCAGCTTGTTCAGTTCCAGAGTCCAGGCGGCCACATCGACGCGCAGCTGCAGGCGTATCTTATCGTCATCCGATACGGCAGTGGATGAGTTGCCGCTGCCATGCGAGTGGGATGCACCGCCGCTCTTCAGGTTACGAAGACGACGTAAGGACTCCTCGGTCTTCTGCACAGATGTCAGCACATCACTAACCACATTGAAGTAGCTGCCGGTTAAGCAAAATATTAATATAATTGATAGTAAAACATAGAGATGCACTTCCTCAACTTACGCCTTGGTTATGTTGCTGCACACCTCGGCCAGTATCTGCTCCACCACCAGCGCGCCCAGCTGACTCTCATACTGTGCGGCAAATGCTTTGAGCGGACGCAGCATCTGCTCTACGTAGCTGGAGCAACGCGTCGGCACCTCACGGTTGGTCTTGCGATACAAACGCGGCAGATCGTTGACTTGTCGCACGTTGTCTGCGCCGCATTCGGTGATAAGCAGCTGCTTCAGCGTGTCCTGTATGTTTGTCAGGTGGCTGGCTAGCGTATCAGCCAAGTCGGCTATGGATTTTCCCAAGACATTGTTGAACAGTACTAGATTCTTGGTCGGGGGCGCGCATTGCATGATTATCTGCTGCAACTCCGGCAAATACGATTCCAACTTGCGTGTGTCCGTATATAGAGCTATTAGCAATTGGTTCCTTGTGTACGGCTTCGAGTAGTTACTGCTCTTGGCCTCCTTGATGACATCACGGATCCAGCGCGAGAGACGCAAGATGACTTGAACATTGAGCTTGTAGAATTTCGTAAATACCTCCGACAAATAGACGCCCTCGGACCAGCAGCGAGTCAAGGCCTCCTTGGCCGCATTGAAGGGCATCAAGTGGTATTCCAACTCTGGCTGCGCTCTCAGAGAATCATCTTTGAGTAGGGGCTCAAGATGTGCCTCGAATTTGCCGGCAATTTCCTGCAATTTAAAGGATTATATTAAATATTATTCTCAGCTAAAGCACATGACTTACCTGAAAGCATATTTGGAAGTAGACGGGCAGATTCCAGCGCGATTCGAAGCTTTTGGTTTGATTGTGATAGCGGAAGGAGGAGACGACTTTTTCACCTTTGCTCGTCAGCAAATCCTCAACCTTGGCTAGAAAGTCGCGTGTGCATTTGTATTTCACATAGAACACCTCCGAGTTGCCTGGAGCAAATATTGAATTCATGTGCAGCTCCAGGCGCATCTCGACATCCGCCCAGAAGCTATTGACCACAAAGTTGAAGCCGTTCAGCTTATCCGAGTAGAGAGTTAGACGCAACAGGTCTGCCATGTGTAGCGATATGAAATTCAATACTTTGCTATAAATCCCTGCCAATCCCTGTGGAGAGTTCTGCAGCTGCTGCTCGCCAATGATGGCGCTCATATAGGGAGCAACGATATCTTCGCGGAAAGCGCGCTCCGCTCGGTCACACGCGTTGAGTGTGATGTAGATGCGCAAGCAGCGCTCCAAGTGCTCAGAGGCACCGTTCTTCGCCTGCTGCAGTGAGGTGTATAGGAAACGACGCAGTTCCTGGTGCACTTGCTCCTCCAGCTGCTCAATTGTGGATCTGTGTAGATTGCCTAGCAGCGTGTCGCAGTGTTTTTCATGGAACCTCAACTGAATCAGGTCAAGTGCGGCACGCTCCAAGTCAACAGCCTGGGCAGGCTCATCGTTGCTCAGCTTGTTTTCAATCAGCTCCTGCAACTTCTCCATAATCTCATACACTTTCTTAAGGCTTTTCAAGCTGCGCTGGTATTCGCGCAATTTTCGCTTTTCCTCGAGCTGACTGCGCAGCTCAGTCACGTTTTCCTCAATCAAACTGTGTATGCCCTCGATTTCTGTACGAAACTGCTCCAAAGGGCGCTGTATGGTATCGATGGTTTGGTCCAGACCCACCAGGTTGGCACTCAAATTAACGAAATCCGCGTAGTCCTCATTGATGAGATCGATCATGGCAGCACGTAGACCTTTCAGATAGAGGCCCAAGTTGTCGCGCAACTGCTCCAGGCTAGGTGCGTTGCGATTCTTGTGTAGAAACTCATCCACAGAGAAATTCTCCTTCAAAACCAAATGCATTGAAGGATAATTTTTAAGAAAACTCTATATACGAACCTTCATGAACTCATTTTTATCAAAGCAAAGCTTCTCGGCAGTGCTCGTACCACCGGCCACCGACGGTCTTCTTGCAGGCTCATGCATTGTCGATCTAAGCTTTTCCAATAAAATAAAAACTATTTAAAAACAATTGCCACGAACGAAAAGCAGCAGCTGACAGCTACATCTGGCTTGACAATCGACAATCACAAAACGATTACGTTTTGAGCTGCCAGATGTACAGAAGTTGGACTACTCGATTTGGGAAACGAAGTGCTAAGCACTTACTGCAGATGTTTTTAATTTTTACGCAAAAATAAAGTTGCACGCATGTTTTTTCTACTTTCGAATTCATTAAAACAATTCTTGCCTTAATAAAATGTTGGAAGGTTTAAGATGGCGAAAGGTGGCAGCCCTGATTAATAACAAACAGGTGGCAACCCCAGATTGCATATCGACGTATCATTCTTCTGCCGCCTTTATTTACAAATAAACAAATTGCAAACATGCCGAAAAATCCAGGCTATCGCAACAATAATAGTGCGCCTCGCAAGCGTCAGCCACAGCTGGATGAGCAGAATCCGGTGGTGCAAGCGTTTCGAAGCTATGCGAGCGAGTTGGACGCCAAACACGATCGCCATGAGCGAATTGTAAAACTAAGCCGCGACATTACAATCGAATCGAAGCGCATCATATTTTTCTTGCATTCTATTGATGCGCGCAAGCAGAACAAGGCCAAAGTGCTCGAAGAAGCTCAACAGCGTTTGGCTAAGCTCATCGAGGTGAATTTCCGTGCCATTGCATTGGAGCTGCGCAATCAGGATGTTTATCAATTTCGTGCCGCATACTCGCCCGGCCTGCAGGAGTTCATTGAGGCGTATACCTACATGGAGTATTTGTGCAACGAGGACAACGGTGCGAACTCAAAACCAATATCGGACTGGTCGGCCTTGCAGTTGGTTATGCAATATGAAGTCGATGCAGAAAAGGAGAAGGAGAAAGCAGTGGAAGATGTGGGAGACGCGCCAATGGACGGTGAGCAGGCGGCTGGCAAAGCCGTGGAAAAATTTCAGTTTTATGTCGATCCCACTGAGTACGTTTTGGGCGTTTCGGATTTGACTGGCGAACTGATGCGTCGTTGTATCAACTCACTGGGCAGCGGGGACACAGACACCTGCATGGAGACCTGCAAGGCATTGCAACAGTTTTACACAGGGTGCGTCAAGCACATGCACAGGGTGCATGTTGAGCAAAAGTAAATGATGGAAATTAACGTCTATTTCTTTCTGATTTTCAGGTACATCAGTCTCAACTGTCAGCGTGCCCGTGAATTGTGGCGCAAAATAACAACAATGCGGCAGAGCATGCTGAAGGCCGAAAATGTTTGCTACAATGTGAAAGTGCGTGGCGGAGAGGCAGCCAAATGTGCCAGCTTTGATCAAAAGCCAGCAGAAGACGCCGACGAGGGTTTCTTTTAAGATAAATTCATCAAAACATTCAACAATATACATATGTAATCGTTAATTTCAAAATATATAGCAAATTTGTGATTTGCAGAAAATATTTAAATGTCATATACGTTAGGTATCTGGTTATCGAAGTATTGACTTAATATGCTCACCCCTAAATCTTATCGATAGGAACATGAATTTGTTATTTGTATTAAATTAAGAATTTAGTTACTGTCAACTATGAATTAGTTGTACAAAACTAAACGCAGGCTTTGAATCTACTTAATCTGCGAAGGGCAACGAAATAAAATAATTTTAAAAATTACATATGAATATTTATCGCAATTGACAGCATGTGATTTTCGATATTTTAATAGCATCCCTAGTCAGCTGTTCAGGTGGTTTCTAATCAAAAATTTCGCGAAGTAAAATTATAAATTTTAACATTTCTACATTTAGGTCCATTTGCTTATCTATAATAAACAGAATATTGTAACGAACGAGCAAGATGTCGATGCTGGCTAAAACCGTGGGACGCACTTTCTTTCAGGTAATCGCCAAAGAGAGGTTGCCAAGTGCTTACATAAACACTTGCCAAGTTCTTTGCAGCAGCCGCTGTCGTCGTCGCACTTGGAGCCAAGACAAGTGCTGATGCCAATTTTTTTTTCTTTTTGAGGTTAACATTCTAACATCCTCCCGAACTTATTGACTAATTATTATTATTACTGCTATTACTTATAGGCAGCCGCAGTGCGCGCATTACATGTGTCAGCGGCGGTTAACGGTGCGGTGCGTATTCAAATGGAATATTCTTACCTTCTAGAAATGTGTAATGATTACGATTTTTGTAGGAGACCTATAGCGCCAATAGAACCACTTGCACATTAGTGCCCGGTGATGGTGTCGGACCCGAGTTGGTCTACTCGCTGCAGGAGGTGTTCAAGGTGAGAAATTCTAGTAAGAAATAACATATTTGTTAATTGGAAACATAACGTTTCATTACGCACAGGCAGCAAATGTGCCAGTTGACTTTGAAGCGTTCTTTTTGTCGGAAATCAATCCCGTGCTGAGCGCCAAACTTGAAGATGTTGTCGCCTCCATTCGCAAAAACAAAGTCTGCATTAAGGTTAGTTACGCATTGCTTAGTAGAGATAGATTCTAATATCTAATAATTTATGTAAATCTATAGGGTATTTTGGCTACACCCGATTACAGCAATGAGGGTGAGCTGCAGACGCTGAACATGAAACTGCGCACAGAGCTTGATTTGTACGCCAACGTGGTGCATGTTCGCAGTTTGCCTGGCGTTAAGACGCGCCATGACAACATCGATACGGTCATCATTCGTGAACAGACGGAAGGCGAGTACTCTGCCCTGGAGCACGAGTCGGTGCCCGGCATTGTGGAGTGCCTGAAAATTGTGACTGCCAAGAAGTCGATGCGTATTGCCAAGTTTGCCTTCGATTATGCCACCAAGAACAACCGCAAGAAGGTAACAGCCGTGCACAAGGCCAACATCATGAAGCTGGGCGATGGCCTGTTCCTGAAGTCATGCGAGAAAGTCTCGAAACTTTATCCACGTATCGAGCTCGATAAAATGATTGTAGACAATACAACCATGCAAATGGTGTCCAATCCCAATCAGTTCGATGTGATGGTCACTCCCAATCTGTATGGTGCCATTGTGGACAACTTGGCCTCTGGCTTGGTAGGCGGCGCTGGCGTCGTTGCTGGTGCTTCATACTCGGCTGATGCAGTGGTCTTTGAGCCGGTAGGAAAACGCTTGATGTATAAACATTTATACAGCATCTCAATGCAATTATTTTCTTTTTTATAGGGTGCACGCCATATCTTCGCTCAGGCTGTGGGCAAGAATGTGGCGAATCCCACGGCAATGCTGATGTGCGGCACAAAGATGTTGCGTCACATTAATTTGCCAACTTATAGCGAAGTCATACAGAATGCTATTAACCAAGTGCTCAAGGACGGCAAGATTCGCACCAAGGATTTGGGTGGCCAATCAACTACTCAGGACTTTACGCGCGCTATTATTGCCAATCTGCACTAGATCGTTCACGAACCGAATTCAGCTGGTCAATTGGCCACAACAGTTGGCTGTGGCTGCCCCAACCAAGGATTGTACGCCTGCATAGACACCAAACTCTTCAGTTATTGCCTAAATTATTGAAATGTTAAACATTGTTTCTGATATTTAGTTGATTTTCAGTATGATTTTCTCCTCCGGCTCCCTCCATAATTCAATTAGTTCTTTGAGTATTATTTCTGGCGAATATTTATGTTTAGAACAATTACCTCGCCCCCCCCCCCCCCCACAACAACCCCAATACCCCGTATTCATTTACCCGAAACCTTTTAGTTTTACAAATTGGCCGTATTGTTTATTAATTTGTGATTATGTATTATAACAAAGAAAAAAAAAAAAAAAACAAGTCCAAATTGGATTCGAATGTTTGCAACCAGCATTAAGTTTATGACAAGCAAAAACAAAATACAAAAATGAAAAATATTTAATTAAACTAAATCAAAGTGAAGCGAGAGCAATGATGCAGAAAATAAAACCAAAATTACCAAAAAATTGTTGTAAATATCATCTATATACTCCCCAATGGCAATGAAAAAACTTCAATTGTGGAACATATTCCACATTTTTTTATTAAACAAACTATAGAAAACCGAGTGAATAATTCCAAAATGATAAGAAATATCTGCACATTTTTTTTTTTTGGGCTTACGAGCCCTTGGGCTTGGCCAGTTCTATTAGACGCGGCGAGGCTTTGGCTTTTAGCGCCGCCGGCGAGATGGCAAAAGGATTCTCGCGTATATGCGTGTTCTCGAACTCCTTTGGCTCGGCCAGCTCCTTCATACGCGATGTTATCTTGTATTTTAATGCGTTTGGCGAAATGGAGAAGGGATCCTCTTTAAGATCGGCTGGACCCAGATTGGCCTCGTGCTTAGCCAGCGGCTGCGACATCTCCTTGATGCGTTCGCTCGCTGTGATTGGTATCAGTGAATAGAAGATATCTACCTATATATGTATAGTCATGATTCGAACTTACGTTTATATTTGAGTGCGTTGGGCGAGACTTTTCCAGGATTTTCATTGGTATGCACATTAGGTCGATCCACTGGCTCGGCCAAATTCTTAACACGATCCGATGCTTTGTAATTACGCATGCCCTGTGTGAATTCCCATTCGGGCTTGACGTCCTCCAGATATACCTTGGGGCGTGATAGTTTCTTGAGTCGCCGCTGATCTATTTGTCCCTTTTTGCGATCCTGCAAGGCAAATATGAGAGTATTATATAATGGGCTCTATCATCAGTTTGCTTTTAGCTTAATCAGGTAAGGTCGAACAGCTTTATATATCCGGTTGGGCTTAGAGTCCCACTGTTAGAAACTTAACTACTCCATATATATGTATGTACTATTCTATACAACTTAATGGAGTGCAACAGAATTTAGCATATGCGCTATTCGGGGTGTGAAAGGGCTATAAGCTCGACTGTGCGCGAACCAAGATTTTAAACTATTCCTCTTTTGAGGCATTCTTTAGCTAGATCTAGATTATATCAGCTGTTTTTAGTGTCACTCTAATATATTGATAATTTATTATGCAGTTCATTAAGCTATAACAATTTGAGAACTATATTATATATAAACTATGCGTGAAAAGGGTATAAGACTACTCTTAACTACAGACCTTTGTATATAGAAACATATTTGATATATAATATCTGTTATCAGATATCTGATCTATATATATATCCCACTTACCAGTGGCGGTGGGGTTATTGGTTTGGTCGGCTTCGCCAGTCGTGCGATATTCATCTCCCTCATCTTCATTTGCTTCTCAGTTAGCTTCTTCTTCTTCTTGCTGTATGGGAATTAAATCATGGGTAATATCAGATTTAGTGGGTTTCAGTGGGTTCGATGCTTACGGTTTCTCCAACGGCTGCACATTGCACAAGCGACTGTACAAAGACATATAACTGTAACGTAACAAGCGATTAATGATACCCTCGCCAATTATATCACCGTTCGCCTTGGCGTCGGCTCGTCGGGTAAGCAGACGCCTAACCGTCGGCAGGGCCAATTGATCGGTGCGTGTATGGATGGGGTGATCCGCTGGTACAATTTCGATTGTCTTCTTGAATGGACACGCGCATTTGGGCAGGTAGCGGCATTGGGGACGCATCGGCACCGCCAGTTCCATAATGCGTTTGCGTTTCGTGAAGCTGCGCTCGTGACGCTCGTAAAGCTTCTTCAGCTCCTTGCCAATGTCTTTAAGGAAACACTCCGCATCGTATGGTATACGTTTGATAATGGGACAGCAGTCGGGACGGACATTTTCAGAGAGCTTTAGGCAGGTCGTTATCTCTGGACTGAGATCACATTTCAAACGTTTCAAGGCCATATTTCATCAATTTTTTTCCGCAATTTTATATTTTTATTGATTTTCTTTCTACTCCAAATGGTTAATTTTTTTGTATTTTTTTGTTAAGTTGCGCTACAGAAAATTTATAGTCATCTGCTTAAGATATGTGATGTGAATTTAAATAGCTTCACTTATCTCCAAAGCCTACTAATCTACTTCGATCCTCTATCTAAGACTACGTAAATGTTTTTAAAGCACTGAAATTTATTTATACATGTCAAGCGTCAAACTACAAAAGAGATAGACTTCGAAATGAAACCATGAACACGTTCCGACAATTTCAATTTGAAATGCCTATTCGATAGGTGTTATATACGAGTCCCTAAAAACATTAAATATGAGCTACAATTAATCAGTTGTATAAAGCTTCGACTACACTGGTCGGCATAAATATTTTGACGAAATTATAGTGATGTGTTTTTGCTTATAACTTTTTACTGACTTTATAGAACTTAAAAATTTTTTTTTCTTTTTTTACATCTCGGCTATACCAACTCAAAAATAATTAAACAAAAAGTATTTCATGGAAACAGACAAAAATATGAATTAAATTGATTTTCAGCCGTTGGCATAAGTATTTTGACGAGTGATGATTATTAATAAAATAGCAACTTAAACAAGAAAAGTCTTCAAAATATTATTTCGATTAATAGAACGTGTAGTCCCCTTTAGCTTTAATGACTTTTTGCAGCCGTCTTGGAACTGAGTTCATTAAAGCTTCAATGATATCCGAGGACACCTCGTTCCAAAGGGAAGTTGTCTCATAAATTGTTTCTTCTTTGCTTTTATGCAAAGAAGCAATTCAGTTTCGTTTAATGAGGGACCACACGTTTTCAATGGCATTTAAGTCTGGACATTGTGGTGGCCAGTCAAGAGTATTGACGCCAACATCCTTCAAAAATTTCGTGATCATCCTGCTCTTATGGCATGGGGCATTATCCTGTTGCAGAATAAATGACTCTACTGTAAGATTATCTTCGGAAAGGAATGTGTTATCATTCAACACTCTCAATTATTAGCCCTGTTTCATCGATCCGGTGACAGGAATGAAGTCAGCCAACCCATAGAATGTAACACATCCCCAGAACATAACAGACCCTCAACCATGGCTCACTTTTTGGCAAATGGGACGTCTCTTTTGCCTGCCCCACTTTTTTCGGATGAATTATACTTAAAGGAGCTCTCATCTGTCCACAAAACACTTCGTCAGAACTCTTTTGGCTTTAAAACATGTTCCTTTGCGAAGGCTAGCCTTTTAGGCTTACTTTGCTTTGATATAAACGGCATGTCCTTGGCTATGAAATGCCGAATTCTTCTTCTTTTAAGTTTCGTCTGACGATTCGCTCATTGATTGGAGTCTCGGCTGTCAAATTGAAAAGATCTGCAGCATTTGAGGCTTCAGAAGAACATTTTCTTTTAAATTCACGTAGTAGGACTCGCTCTTCAACATCATACGTTTTACGTTTGGCACCTAATCTTTTTATGTTTTTAAAACTTTATGTTTTTTAAACTTATTAATTTGATAGTGCACAGTTTCACGAGATATCTAATATTCACTTGCAATGCCTGTTTTTTTTTTTCAGCGGTAAACTTTGCTACCATTGCTGATCTTGTCTGCAAAATTAGCTCCGCTGTTTTGCCTATTGTTTTAAATAACTACCAAAACATTTTAATAATTTTTTTATTTTTTTCACGTTTTTTAACGATAATTAAAGTTGAATATACAAGTTTTTTGGTTGACACGCGCCCAAAAGTGAAGACACATTTTGTCAATGATTTCGTCAAAATAATTATGCCGCGCTGAAATTCGATATTTGCATGCATTCTTATCAGCAAAATGACAATGCAAAAGGCTAACGACATAAAAATTGACACGCATAGAGCTATTGATAGTATCTTTGTTTTAGTTATAATTTTGTCACCATTACTTAGCGGATCTCAGCAATGCCAGCATCGAAAGCAAAACATAAATTTCGTCAAAATATTTATGCCGACTAGTGTATGTTCGCAGTTCCCTTTCAATTCCCTTTCAAATTCTAAAATATATTAAATATACAATATAATCCGATGCATGAAGTTCTTTATGATTATAATCATTGAATTTCTTTAAGAATTTCTTCTGAAAATTTATTATAAAAACTTTAAAGTTCTGATTTATGGGTATGAATTTGAAAGTTGAATAAGGTTTTTAAAAAAGGCTAAGGAAATGGGTACGTTTCGAAAATTGTCCGTCTGTCCGTCTGTCCGTCCGTGTGAACGCTGAGATATTTTGAAGTACGCAACTTAGAGACTTGAAAGTGTACATGAATACTTGTTAATACCATACGCTGCACAAGTTTATAAAATTTTTCCGATAACTCATTCCATTTCGATTTTATGAGCATTTATCGATAATTTTGATGTGTTTTTAAGGCGTGGTTTGTACATCGTTTGAGCTAGAGACTTTAAATTTGCTGTGTAGTTGCGTGTAATCAATACGGAAATAACGTGATCTTAAGATTTTGGATGCCACGCCCCCTTCTCCCCGAATAACCCACTATTTGTAAAATGCGTAAATCAAATACTAGAGACTTGTGCTTAGGCAAATACACACATATGAATGCCATTAATGAATTCTAAAAGTTTGATGCACTTAGTCCATCGCTATGAAAAGTTATTAAACAATTAAATTCCCATAGTAATGCCCTCATTGCAGCCCAAGCGCAGTTGCTGCGTCAACTGCGCAGTTGGCAGAGTGCGCGCTTATGCGTGTGTGTGTGTGTGTGTGTGTTGCTTGTATAAATGATTTGAAATTTGGATCTTCACAGAGTTCAGGGTATCTCCTAGTTTGTTGTTATATTTTTCCAAAAGAATTCTAATTTTCAAGAAGTTTCGAATCAATCTTATTTATGGCTATGATTTCAAAATGAACATGTTAAAATTTCCCAAATATTGTCGAAACTTTAAGAACAGGTTTAATAAGTTTTGATTAGAATATAAAAATGTAAGCTTAAAAATCTTTTTTAAATATATTCTAAAGCTGTCCAAGTCCCAATTATATTCATTGATATTTTCAAATAGATAAAAAGTCTTTTTCGTAATGTTTTATTAAATTTTTATTGCCAGTATTCTTCGAAATACTGAGAGCTCCATGTTCACATCATTACAAGTTAATAGTTTGTGTGTTTTATTTTTGTTTTGTTTTTCATTTGTAAGTATTGTTTTGTCTTTAGTAGATTTTGCCATTATATCTCCTTTGGTTGTACACATTCATATACATAAATCTAAATGTTGTTGTTTTTTATACTTCATGATTTCTATTACTTTTTTACACAATGGTTTAGTTGTTATTCATTCGAAAACTGATTTCGAGCTGCAAATATTGAACTTGGCATTGAATTTTCGTGTGAGAACTGAAGAACTGTTTTTTGTTTGTTTCGTAATTGAAATTCCATGATAATAGTTAATAATATTATAATTTTTTAGCAGACATACACAAATATATACATATACAAATATATATAAATATATATATATGTATGTGTATATATATTATAAATTTGAATTTACCATTTACTAAGTTCACATAAATTTTGCTAATTTAATTATTTAAATTTTTTCTGTTTTTTTTTTTCATTTCATTTCATTAATTTTTACCCACCTAGCATACATATTTTGATATATCATTTATTTACACCCAAAATATTTTTACCAAATTATAATTTTCTATTTAAATCAATATGTTTTTGTTTCCTTTACGATTATTTAACACCCAAATTTGAATTTTGTTTATCGTATACAAGATTTGCTTACACTTAAAATTTTCCATATTCCAAATATTTTCCACAGACATTTATATATATTTTTTGTTGTATATATTTATATGTTTATATTACCAAAGTTCTTAGTTTTTTATACAGTTTTTTTCGCTGAATAAATTTCACATTTATGAAAATTTCAGTTTTTGATATATATTCGAAATGCTTGCCCAGATATTTCGTAAATTTTTCATCTTTTTTTTTTATGCATATCTTTTTAGTGTTCCATCGAGATATGATTTGATTTTTCATTTTTGAATTTTGATGTACATTTGCTCAAAGATTTCTCGAGTTGTTAAATAAATCTTTTTTTTTTGGTCCCTGAAGCTGTTGAGTTTTGTTTAAAGTTAGATTTTTATGTTCATGTATTTGTTAGTTTTGCCTTCGTAACCAGTTCTAGAATATTCAATATCCAAAGAGATTTTTGTTTGTTTCTTTTTCGCGTGGGTTGAAATAACTCAAAATTAGTTCGAAAACGTTCAGAAAAATCAAGTTTAATAAAAATTAAATATACTCAAATGTGTGTTTTACTTGTATTCTTTGCCAATTTTCTTGCTGTTGTTGTTGTTGTTGTTGTTGTTGTTTTGTTAAATGTGAAAATGGAGCAAATATTGAAGATGTTCTGGATATTGTTTAACCCACATCAGAGTCAATATTTACTTTGGTCTATTGTTAAGTATATTTTGAATAAGTGTACTAGATAGATTTCTATTGCATTTTATGTGTAATATATATAGAAATACATATGTATATATATTTGAATGTATATATATACAAACATATATAGCATAGAGCAAAAATTTGAAATAAAAGCCTCTGAGTTTCTAAAAGGTAAAATGAGAATAAAAAAATAAAAAAACTACAACTGTTTAACTAAAATATTTGTTTTTGATTTTATTAATAAACATTTTCAGCGTAAGTATATATGATATTTATATATATATATAGATATATATTTATCATGAAACATAATAAGTAAATAATAACGAAAAATCATAAACTTAATTTTAATTATAAATTTATATATATATAACAATTATGCACGCTGAACAAATTTTTAAAATTAATTATATAACTTAAGTCAATTCTATTTAAGTTTTTGTTTTTTTAATTTTAAATTTTAAATTATATATATGCTTGTTTGCTTCAATTTTTTTTGTTTATGTTTATTAAATATATTTATATAACATGTTTTTGTTTTTGCTGAACTAAAAATTATAATGAAAAGCAGAAAAATTGATTAAAACAAAATTACGGCTATGGAATTTAGTAGTCAAATTATTTTTAAGTTTTCTTTGCTTAAGTTGTTTATCTTTGCTATGTTGTTGTTGTTGTTGTTGTTAATGCTAAATACATACATATATATTTTGTTTTCTGTTTTATTTCTGTATCTGTATCTTATGGGCTATTGCTAATCATAATGCATTTTATATATTTAGTTACGCTTATTGGCTGTGAAACAATTTTCATCTTCACAAAATAATAATAAGATATATATCATTTTTTGCTTCGCTAAATGCAAAAATAAACGAATTTTGCTCAATTTTGATTTGTTTTTTGTTTTATTTTTGTATTGTACTTGCATCAGTTGTTGTTTGTATTAAAAATAATCTAAATGTTTGTTTTGTTTAAAAACGAGAAACTTTTATTTAAAAAAAAAACGTAGTCGATGCAGTCATCTGTTTTGTTTCGGTTTTTGCCAATAACTTAGAACTATTGCTGATTTATTTTTTGTTTTTCATTTATTTTGTTTTTATGGATTAATATGCTTAATATGTTCTGCTAGGGCTATTGTTTTTTGTTTTTGTTTTTAATTATATTTTACTGTATGTAGTTGATAGTGGATAATTGAAATAAAAATTGTCTTCGTTAACGTGCCACACGGCGTATGCGTGATACGCGCATATTGCGCATACGCCGTGTGCGCACCGCTCGCCTCGCATCATGTTCTGCTTCTTTTTTCTTTAGTCCTGTCTATTGTATATATGATCGTTTAATTATGTGGCTATTGTATTGGTTATTGCTATTCAATTGAAAAAACTCTTTTTTGGAAAAGTCTCGCTCTCGCATCGCTGTTAGATAATTGTCTCTGTGTGTGTTGTTGTTGTTGTGTTTGTGTTTGTATTGGTTTATAGTTAATTGCTTGTGGCTATGGCTATTTCTATTACTGTTGCTATTTTAGTTGTTGTAGTTAGAGTAGTACTATTGTTTAATTAAATTGTTTGTTTTTTGTTTTGGGTTTTGCTTGAAGAAAAAAGAAAAGTACAATCGACGTCAGGCTGTGTGTGTTTCTGTTGTTGTTGTTGTTGTCTTCTTCATTTGATTTTCAGATATATAAATATATCAATATCAATTTTTAGTTCAATTATTTTGGGCTATTGTTGGTTGTTTGTTTGTTTGTCTTGGCTATTGTTTCTTCTGTTCTTTGCATTTGGTTTTTTTTAACGCTCAAGTAAAAAGATTTGAATTTGAATGGTTTCTCGTTTTTAGTTTCATTATTTCTCTGTGATGTCTTGACTCTGTCTCACAAATCGTTACACATGTGCACTTAAAATGATTTTTGATTCTCAATTGATGTTAAATTAATAATTGTTGCTGTTTACATATACATATACTCCTTGGTATTGCAAAGAAATCTGTTAAATTATATCAGTTGTTATGCATATAAAATATATATATAATATATAGACATATATTTATATTTGATTTGTTTGAAACAATTGCACTATAAGTCAAATGTGTTTTTGCCCGTTTCTAATATTAATTAAAGAAAAAAAATATATATTTATAAAGAGAGAAACAACAAATTGTTTGTTTCAAAAAGAGAATTGCTTACTAATTGTGTTCTAATATTTATATATACAAAACACACAAATCAAGGCTAAACAACAGTTGGTCTGCATATATATATATATATACTATATATAGTTAATAATAATTAAAAATTTTGATTTGCCTATTTTGCTGATATAAATAATAGAGTGTGTGGTAAATAACGTAAACACTATGTATATGCACTTATATTCAGCAAATTTTGATTCACGTTAAACAAAATTATAAACAATATGCGAAAAATGTATCGAATAATAATTAAAAAATATACATAATATATGTTTATAATAGATTTAAGACTCGTAACTATTAATAAGTATATCGATTTAGATTGGTTTTGTTTTCTCGTTTTGTTTTTGTTTTTGTTTTTGTTTTCTGTTTGCTTCTCTATACAATTATTAACTATGAATTTGTTGTAAACAAAGAATAAGTAATGTATGGGTAATCAATCTTTTTTCTCTCCGAAAAATAAAAACACGTACCTGAGCGTTTCTGCACGCCCAACCCAAGGCCTGGTCAAGAATCGTTTTTGGGGATATTCTTGTTCTCTCTCTCTCTCTCTCTCTTGGTTGGGAAAGTGCAAAAATTCTATACAATTCTCAACATTCTCAAGCTGTTATATACCTATTACACGCGACGAAAACCTTCTGCGAAAAGGTTTCATATTTTATATTTCTTTGCTTGCTTGTTTTCTTCTTCTTCTTTCTCTGCTACTTTTCACTATGCTCCTATGCCCATGTGTATATGTGTGTGTGTGTTTGTTTCATTTACATTTCTGTTTTTCGTTTCTCAATTCTGGTTTCTCGCGCCTAGAAGTAGGCAGCAAAATGCATTTGCTCGCACAGCTGTGATTTTTCATAAACTTCTTTTCTTTCTTTTTTTTTACAATTTTATTTAATTTTTGCTTTTGTTTCTTAATACATATAAACCGTATAATTGCACTTTATTTTTTATTTTTACTTTTATATTTCATTATCATTTAGTTTGATTTCATTTCTTTTTTCTAGCATTTATTTTTTTTAATTTTTTTTTTAGTTTTTACCTTGTATAATTTAGTTTTATAAAATGTTTACACTGCATTTTGTTTTATTGTTTTTTTTAGACTGTTTAGTTTTGCGTAAAAAATGTTCCAAAATATATGTACAACTATATCTGAACTGTTGTATGATTTTTATATTGTTTTTGTTTTCGTTTTTGTTTTTGTTTTAGTGATGTGCTGTAGTTGTTGCCCTTGCTATTTTTGTTGTTGTTTGTTTACTGTTATTTTTTGGCCTATATCGTATATACGTTATAAGCCAACTAAGAATTCGCTTTGATAGTTTTTGCTCTGTGCTTTGTGTAGTTGTTGTTGCTGTTATTGTTGTTGTTGTTGCTGTTATTATTTGTATCCGATCGTTCAGTTTGTTTATAGCTTTCTCTATATATGTGTGTGTGTGTGTTTGTTTATTTATCTTCTCTTTGTATTATTATAATAATTATTTATCTTTTTTATGCATGTTTTGCCTAACCAACATTAGTCAGAAAAAGTTTCTTCAAAATTTTGGATTATTAATCACAGATAGTGTGTCTATATGTATATATATACATATATATGTATGTATATATACGTATGTATAATAAATATGTATGTATACTTCAAATATAATTAAATTAGCAATAAATACGATTTGTTTTTTTGATTTCTTGTTTGTTTTTAAACAATTTCTTGTGATGCAAATAATTTACTAAATTTTTTCTCTTCATATTTAGTTTTGTTTTTAATACACGAAATTGTTATAAATTTGGATTTTTTTGTATTTTTGTATTTTTTCTAGCCACGACATTTATGCACACTGAATTTATTTTTAAGGATTAGCCAATAAATATGCTTTAAATTATAAATAATTTCTTGTTTCGCTTTAAATGCTTTTTAAATGTTTTTTCTTCTTCTTTATATATATATTTTTTTAGCTGAATAGAATTTTGATATTTTTTGTTTAACTTTAAAAATACATGTGTATGTTGTATATATAATTTTTGTCGTTATTAATAAATGTATTTTTTTTGTTTTCTCTTTTGACACTTACTAGCTAGCACACAAAATATGTTTTTTTTTGTTTTTCGTTTAGGTACATATATATATATATAGATTTATATTTTTGTTTTTATCTTTTACGCATACGTTTAAGTAAAACCCATCTAGAATTTTCGAAACATTTCTTAAATCAAGAGAGCTCTCCAAAGGGGGGCGTGGAAGGGAGGGATAGTTTTGGGGGCGTGTTTGACCAAAAAAGTTGTTACCGTTCGTCACTTCCTCTTTTTTTGCAGTGTAAATATGTTTGCAGTAGACATTCCTCAATTTTTGTTTTGTTTTTGCTTTTTGTATATTGTGTAAAGAGTGTGTAGAGTGTATAAGTACATTTAAATATATATATATAATATATATATAGAGTTGCTCAAAATGATCTTGTGTGTTTCGTTTGAGGTATACGCGTAATGATCAAGACACACACATACATAAATATACATATATATAGATATATAGCTATAGAGATTACTTCGAATGGGAATTTGTTTTTGCTTTATAAATTTACGGCCTAAAACATTTAGTTAAATTTATTATTTATATATATATATATATATATATATTTAAACATCGAAACATCAAAATTTTGTTTTCATATATAATAATTTTTGTTAGCTATATATATATTTATATATGTGTTTAATTTTTTTTTTTAAATTTGGTTTTTTTGAAATTAAAATTTATTTTTTAAATTATTTTTTTTTTGATGGGCTGTCTTTTGTTGTTGTTGTTGTTGTTGGTGGTGGTTTTCTTTTGTGTTTGTTGTGAATTTTGGTTTTGCGTAAATCTCTTGCATAGTTATTATTATTATTTTGTGTGCTTCTTCTTCTTCTTCATATTTTAGCTAACATTTTCTCGTTCCTCTTATCAATTTATTTAATTTGTAAATGTGAAGGCAGCTTTGTTTATTGATTTCCGTTTGTTTTATATTTTCTTGTAAGGGTTTTTCTTTTTGAAATCATATACAAAATATTGAAATTAAATGTGTTTTTGAAATAAAAATAAAAATTGTGTTTTTTTCGATTTATTTTTTGTAGTTTTTGAATTTTGCTTTTGCTATTTCGTTTTTGTTGTTGTTGTTGTTGGCTATTAAGTTTGCTGTTGTTGTTGTTGTTGTTGTTGTTATTGATCGGATATTGTTGTTGGTTTTGTTATTGTTGTTGTTGTTGTTGCTGGTATTTGTAGTTATTGTTGGGTTTAGTGTCTGTAGCTATGCATAAGGCGTCTGCATTGCGTTTTTAGAAATCACATTTAAGTTTTTTGTTTTAATATTAAAAATTATAAAAAAATTTGTGGAATGTTTTATTTCCAAGAATTTTTCATTTACAATACGCAAGCAGGCGCTGGCATAGTCTATGCTTGTTTTTGGGCTGTATTTTATTTTATTTTTTGTATTGAAATGAAATTTTAATTATGTAAAGGCAAATTAAATAATTTTTTTTTGTAATTTTAAAAATTAATTTACTTGATATTGTTGTGTTTGTTGTTGCTTATTTGTTTATGTTTTTTGTTTTTTTTTTGTATATTTTTTAGGGTTTTTGTTTTGTTTAGAAAGTTTGTACAAGAGAATGCCTATTTGTCGATTGTCAAAAAACTAAACAATAAATATGCATAAATACTGTGTGTATCTATGCATGTTTTGTTGTTGTTGTTGTTGTTGTTGCAGACATATATATGTGTGTATATATGTTTTTGTGTGTGTGTGTGTATTCATTTTTTGTTTTGTTTTTTATTGGTTTATTAACTACTAACAATTTGGAGTTGCTGCTCCATATGCCGCGGGCTCTTTGCTTTGTCATTGTATATAGATGTATATCGATAATTATCGATATACATTTATATGCTTTAAAATTTGGTTTTGCTTAATCTTCGCTCGCCTGTACAACTAACTGTCCCGTTATTTAGAAACTATAGTAGTGCGTAGCCAGCGGCGGCCACACAAATGTTGGCGCCACAAGTTGCTGCTGCTGCTGCAGTTGCTGCTGCTGCTGCTGGGGACAGTCCTCGCCTGGTTGCCACCGAACCTATAACTGCTCCTCGGCCTGCTCGGCCTTGATCTGCGCCAGCTTGTCGTGCAGTATGGAGCTGTTTGGCGACAATTGCGCTGCTGCTGCTGCCGCCGGCTCCTGCTCGTACTTGACGCTGCTGCTGCTGCCATTGAGATCCATCATTTTGTGCAGCTGCGCTGCCGAGCTGAGCGACTGCTCGCTCTTCAGGCTGCTGGCGTCGGTCTCCGAGTCGCGCGATGTCATGCGGCTGCGGCCGTTGCCGTTGCCATTGTTGTTCTTGTTGTGGGCCAGCTCGCTGTTGTTGTTGTTGTTGGTGGTGGTGGTGTTGACATGTGGATCCTGATCCTCGTCACTGCTGGCGCTCGCTGTGCTGCGCATGGGACTGAGCCGCTCGCGCTTGATATCCGCATAGGCGCCCAGCGGGCTGCCCGGACGCTTCACGCTCGACTCGGATCTGGAGCAGGTGGCGTTGATATAGTCATTGTTGCGATTGTTTGTGAATGGCAGCGGCGTCTTCTTCACCAGCAGCTGATCCAGCAGCGCATTGCCGTTGCCTGTGCCGTTCCCGTTGCCAGTGCCATTGCCATTGCCATTGTCACTGTCGCTCTGCTTGAGACTCTTGCGGATGATGCCGTCGTACATGTTCTGGGTGTACTCCAGGGCGCTCTTCATGTGCACGCTCGGCACGTGGCCGTGGTTCAGGTTGGCCGCGACGTCCAGCGGGCTGCCGCGTATCACCTCCGCCAGGTGGTTGTTCAGGAATTCGTTATTGCGATTCAGGTCGAGGCCGTAGTTGCCGCCGGCATTCGGCTGCGCCCAGAACATGGTCGGCTGGAAGGACAGCGGCGGTGCGCCGTCGAAGATGGGCAGCTTAAGGCCGTTGGGTGTGGCAGCGGCTGCTGCGCCGGCGGCGCTGCTGTTGTTCTTCAAGGCGTTGCTCAGCTTGGAGCCGACATTGCTGTTGTTGCTGCTGCTGTTTCCGCTGCCGCTGCTGTTGCCCGCCTTCAGCTTGTCCAGGTGATTCAGTCCCACCAGATTGGCGTTCACCTTGTTCGCCGCGCCCGTCAGCCCCACCAGATCCGGTTGCGGCTTCGGTTCGCGCTTGCGCGGCCGCATCAAGTGCCGCTCCTTCACCTTGTACTCGAGCGTTGAGTGAGGCACGCCGTAGTAGCTGCCGGCGCGGTGCACCGACATCTCGCCCCGTTGCACTGCCTTGACGGCCTCCACCAGGCTGTCTCTGTCGTAGTTGCGGTACTTACCGCGCTTCGGCCGCGTGCCCTTGCCCGCTGCCAGTGCTGCCGCCTCCTGCGCGCTCAGCTGCTGCTGCTGCTGTTGCTGCTGCTGCTGGTGATGCGCATGCGGATGCGGATGCGTGTGCCCGTGCGCATGGTGGTGCGCGCTCAGGTGGCTGTGGTGCTGCTGGGCCAGCAGGTTGGGCGAGGCGCCGAACCGTGAGGTATCCGTGCCGCCAATCATTTTGGCCACCGATATGCTGGGCTTTCTGCTGCCACCGCCACCTCCTCCGCCGCTGCTGCTGCACTCGCTACCGCTGGTGTTGCCATTGTTGCGCTTCTCTAAGCCCAGCAGTGTGTCCTGGTTGCTCTGCTCGTTGATCTTGCGCTGGATGGTGTTGGCCATCATCTTCTGTATGGATGTTGCTGTCGGCGAGAGCAGATTGTTGCTGCTGCTGCTGTTGTTGCTGTTGTTGCGGTAGCTGTTGCTGGCGGCGGCAACGGCAACAGCTGCTGCCAGCATCGGCGAGGCGGAGTGCGGACTGTGATCCCCGTTGCGATTGCTGCTGGAGTTGTTGTTGATGCTGCTGCTGCAGTTGCTGCTGTTGTTGTTGCTGTTGATGATGCTACTGCTGTTGTTGTTGGTGTTTGTATTGTTGACGTTGGTGGGCGAGACGCTGGTTGCGCCGCTGACCTTGAAGGACGGAATCTTCAGTATGGGATCCTCGCACGCCTCATTGGCATCCAGCGAGGAGCTGGTCTCCGGCGTTTCAGACTTTGGTAGATGACGCTGCTGCTGTTGCTGCTGCTGCTGCAGCAGCGTTGCACTGCCGTTGACTTCCTGGCCCAGGATGCAGCCACTGTTGGCCATCAGCAGCGTCTTGAACAGATCGCCCAATGTCTGCGTCTCATCCAGCTTGGGCATGACGCCGATGCCTGCTGCCAGCATCAGCGTATGCAGCAGGACGCGCGTGTCTATGGTCACGCCCGCTGGGCCAGCGCCGGCCACATTGCCGCCAGCTGCCGCCAGGCCTGGCATGTGGCCAGTGGGCGTGCCGCCGCCATGTGAGTGCGTCTGCTTGGGCGACATGGCCGACTCCTGCTCGTCGCCCAGGTCGCTGCCGTTGTGCTCGGAGAGATCGCCCAGCTTGCGCAGGTGCTCGTTGACAGCCATGTGATGGGCCAGCTCCTGATAGCCCGACGCATTGCTGTCGCCATCCCCGGCCTCGTCGCCGGACTCCTCCTGCTCGTCCAGCTCCAGCTGCAACAGTTGCTGCTGCTGCTGCTGCTGCAGATCGGGCGTCGCTCGTTTGCCATCGATCGACATTTTGCACAGTTTGTTGCGCGTCGTGCGCGGCACGTGGTATTGGCTGGGCGCCTTGCGTGTGCCCAGCTTATTGGCCACCACATCCTGCAGCGCGCTGTTCAGATCCTCATTGCTGTACGCCGGCCGGCCGGAGGCGCCAAGGGGCGTGGCACAGTCCGACAGAGCTCTGGAAGGGAAGAGAACGAAAGGAAATTAGAAGGGATAAATTAGGAGAGAATATGGCAGAGATATATTGGTTCATATCTATTAAGAGTAGGTTGAGAGTGTTTTATTAGGGCGTGTCCGACTAGGGGATACCCGTTTAGGATAGGTTTTTTCACTGCATATATTAGAAGTGAGCGTGCGTTTGAAGAAGTTTTCCAACAAATTTATGGGCTTATATTGGAAAATAAAGTAAGTGCTTTCTAGTGATGACTCAGATTTAGCCTTTTTGACTAGGGTTTTAGATACTGATTTGCTTAGAAGACAGTTCATCAAACTATATTTAATAAAAATATATAAAACAAAATGTCCTGTCCTGTCCTATACTCTTTATTATGTACTGCTTCTCAGAACTAATATACCCTCTTTAACTTCTACTCATAATAGTTGTAGCACTTGCAAGCTGTAATCCAATTTGATCTTAATTAGTTCGAATATGGCAAAGTGAATGAACTTTTGGCAAATAAAAGTAGATTTGTAGTCGAAGTAGCCCTTGAACAGGGCACATGTGCCATCGAGGTAATTGAGCAGTCAAGCCGTATTATGATCCATCCAGTATTGTGTGCTCGAAAACCTCTTCCGGCACATCAGTTCGCCTCTGACAGCTTCTTTCTTCTGTGACTTCAGTTCAAAGCGGAAAACAGAAGCTGACAAAATATTATTTTCACCCTTTGCCGCTGCACATTTTTTGTTCGTTCGTTTTTTGCCCTCTTTTATTTTCGGTGCTCATATATTGGGCATCCACACACACACACACACACAGACACATAGAGCACACACACTTGAGTGCAGAGACAATGAGCGCTTCTTAAATGTCTGCAGCAGCAGCAGCAGCAGCGACGTTGTCCTTGTCAAAGGCAATGGCAAGGATGCAGCATAGAAAAATTTGTAACGTTTCTTCCTTTTTTTTTCTCTCCGATTTCGGCCTGCTGCAGAGACAAAAGATGACACGCCAGGGCTGAGCGTGGCAGGGGCAGACACGAAGATGTCAGCCTGCCAGCCGAGGCAGGGACAAACATGTTTTTGAAGTTCATTAGACGAATTTCTCCTTCTATTTTTTGTTAACTTTTTCTTTTCTTTTTTTTTTTTTGCTTAAAATAAAAAAGCATTTTTCACTTAATGCCAAGCCGCACCACTTGGCGCTTTGGTGGTGCCAGCGCAGCAGCCACTCTCTGTTTGGCCGGGTGGAGCGCACTTTTGGCTAGCCCATTTCAAAAGGCAACTTTTTGTGCACAAGCAACAGCAACAACAACAGCAGCAGCAGCAGCAACAACAACAACAACAGTGAAAGCCGTACGAAATTTTTCTTTTCTTTATGCGCAGCCGGCATAGTAACGGGACGAGACGAGACGCAGGTAGACGCGACGAGAGCTGAGACCAAGACCCTTTTGGCAGCGCCACAGTGGGCTGCGCAGTCGAGTGGGCTGCGAGGGCGGAGTAGGCGGGGCGTGCGGGTCTGCCTGCCTGTGCAGTACATTGCACTGGCTGCGGAAACGCACAGCTTCTTGTCCTCGCTGTGGGCTGTGGGCCAGCGCAGCCCGGCGCAGCGCAGCAAAAGTTGACGGAAAAGTTGGGCGCGCTTTGTTGTTGTTGTTGTTGTTGTTGCAAGGTTCTGTTTCTTTTTTTTCTAGGATCGTGCACGTCTGGAAAATGTCTGAAAATTGCGCTGACAACAACAAAAAAGAATGAGAAGAAGCAACAGCAGGTGGCAGCAATGGTTGCTGACCGAACAGCAGTTGCCGCTGCGCTGCTAAATGTGTGTTGAGGGGCGTCAAGGGGTTAAAAGGGTTTCGCCAAAAACAAAAAAGGTTTGCAAATATTAATGAAAAATGTCATTTCAATGTCGTTTTGATTTTTTGTTGTTGTTGTTGTTGTTGCTGTTGCTGCTGCTGTTGGTGTCGTTTACCTTTTGGCTGCACTTCAATTGCAATTTGCCGTCGTTGCAACAGCCGCGGCTGGCGTCGACGCTGACGGCGCTGTCGCTGCCATGAATTCGGTTGCTGTTGTTGTTGTTGTTGCTGTTGTTTTTGTTGCACGCATGTAGCGAGGATTCATTTGCGCTCGTACCACGTTTGTTTTATATTTTTTCGTTTTATTTTTTTTTCGCTTTTTTCTCTGACATTTTGTTTTAATTTGTGGCAGCAGCGGCAACTGCCATGCAACAGCAACAGCAGCAACAAAAAAAAATAATAAAAAAGGGTTGATTTTTTGTTGCATTTTTGCGTGGATTTCGTTGTTGTTGTTGTTGTTGCAATTTTGACGCTTGCTGCAATTGCATTGGCAACTGCTGCTGCCGCTGCTGCAACTGCTGCTGCTGTTGTTGTTGCTGCTGACATTTTTATGCGCATATCGCATTTTTTGTCGGTGCATCCCACACCTTTTGTATGCCTTAAATACACAACACACACACACACAGACATGCACCCATTCCACGCATCCGTTTACATACATGAAATGCACAATGCATTGGTATTACATTTTTTTTCGGGCTTACATATAAACACTCACATAATGTGCAAGCAAATGCAACATATAATAATAATAATAAAAATTATTAAAATATACTATAATCCAGTAAATGAAGGGAACAAAGAGAGACTTAAGAGATATATTGTTAGTATTTAAAACGGAGTCAAGTTAAGTTGTCTAATTGACCCAGTGAGTGCTGATTGAGTTGAAAGGTTAGGGATATCTATAAATAAGTTGAATCCTGAAAACTGAGAGTGAAAACGACTATACCAACATATATAGGCCTAGCTCTGAACTACACACGTAAATAATTGTTTAACGTATTGAATCTACATATGTTTATTTTAGTCGTATCTAAATCGGGTTAATCAATCTATATCTCCCAAGGTCACTTCTCTACTACCTCTAATAATCCACTCCCAGGCAATTCATTGATATTCTTCGGTTACTTCCAATGCTTCATGTTAATACAGCTTCAGTTCAGCAGCTGCCCCGCTCAAGCTAACTAAATTTAGTATTTATTTAAGCTGCTACCAACTGTTCTTGGCATCTCTCTCCCAATTGCCTTCATTTATGCTAGCTAATCACAATTCAGTTACCGTTACAATTTAGAGAGTCAATTCGAAGCTAACTAAAAGTTAAGCAGCTCTTAAATATGCTTTCGCAGTCTGTTTTCTCTCGCTGTACATAATTAATTAAAGTTTTTCGTTTCACTTTTTGCTTCTGCTCGTTTTTCGTTTTTTGTTTTTCCTTTTTTTTCGGTTTTTTGTTGTCTTTTCATTTTGTTGCGTGGCCGCTAAATTTGTCTGTGGCGGGACGCCAGCGTAAACATGGCTTGGCCGGTGGGTGGGCGGAAGTGGGCGTGGGCGTGGGCTGGCACAGTGTCCCGTTCCAGGGTTGCAATGTGTGCGAGTGTGAGTGTGTGTGACGACGCCGAATGCAATTTTGTTAAAAATGCATCAAGTGCATGTGTGAATGTGCCTGCATGCATGCATGTGTGTGTGTGAGTGTTTTTTTTTTGTGTATGAATGCAATTGCATGTTTGTTTTTGTTGCCAATGCAGGCGCAGGCCCCCTCAACCCAACCCACCTGCCTGCCCCTTTCACTCGATGCGTGCGCAGCAAACAACCACCCACACACACACGCACACACACACTCGTATTTACACATACATGCATACATATGCAGTTGCATTTTTTCGGAAGATATGCACTCATTTTTTTTACGGCTAGCGCTGCTGACGTCGCTGCCGCCGCCGCTGCAGCTGCTGCAATTTTTTGTATGCTTTTTTTTTCTATCTCGCTCATTTAAGCGACATTTCATTCACGCACGCATATAGCATACAAACATATATATGTATATACGTACACATATATAACGGCAATCAGGCGGGACAGCCAGCCAGTCAACCAGGCCGACCCACCTGAACGCCCAACGGTCATTGGAATATGACAAAAATATGGCAAAAGGGAGTAATGAAAAAAAAAACGGTTAAAAATTGCTGGCCTGCAGCAACAACAACAACAACAACAACAACGACTATAACAATAGCAAGTGCACGCATTAAGCTTTTTTATTTCGCTTTTTTCACCAGTTTTTTTTTTGGGGCCAAATGGGGAAAGCGACGCTGCAGTCGCTGCCGACGTCGCCGTCGCTGTCGACGCCGGCGTCATCAGTCTATGCCAGTTATTACGCTCGCAATCTTTTTTTCGGTGCATGTCTGTGTGTGTGTGTGTGTGTGTGCACAGAGAATTTTTCGTAAACGAAAAATAATGAATACATATAAACACACAGCGACAACACGCCCCCAACGCCGCCCCCGCTGCCGCTGCATAGAAAAAAGTAGCAAGAAGAAAGACCAAAAAAAAAAAAAAACGTAAAAAAATGAAAATGTAAAACGCAGTGGGGAAAAAAAAGCGATCGATATGATGCACTCATTTTCTGTCTGCTGCGTCCGCTGCCAGCGGCGACGTCGACGTCGACGCTTGACTTGGAGTGGCGATGTCGCCGCCTCATCAGCAGCAGCCCGTCCATATATATATAAATATATATGTATATATATAAAGAAAATCCGTAATAAACGCCAAAAAATTGCAGCGTCAGTGGCTTTTGTATTTCAAGTGTTTTTGACTGAGCTGCCAGCAATATATATCTGTATGTGTGTGTGTGTGCGTGTGTGTGTGTGTGTGTGAGCTGGACATGTTTTGGCCAAAGCCATTGAGCGCTTGTCAATGCGCGGCATTTGACTTCTTTTTAGTTGCAGTTCCTGTCAGCTGTCGCATCCTGTTCGCATTCCCTTTTCCTATTATTTCTGCCACATTTTTCGTTGTTTTTTATTACAACAATTAAAATAGGTGCACGATGATGCAAGGCAACGACAGCAGCAGCAGCTACAGCAGCAGCAGCTGCTAACAAACACTTGGCCATGCTTTAGACAATAGACAAGGACTCGTGTTTTGCGGCTCAAGTGGCAGCCACAGCAGCCGCCGCCGCCGCCGCCACAAAAAAACAACCAAAAAAACAAGTAGGAAAGGTTTAGTTGGGAGTGCCCGACTAGGAGATCCCCCGTCCGTTCTCCGCTTTTAGTTTACTACAAGGGCGCCATCTATCAAATACAAAACTAAGGAAGCAGCTGAAAAGGCAAACTCAATTTAAGTACAAATCAATCGCAATTATGATTCTTAGAATATGCTGAAATGAGCTCATATATGGGGAATTGGTAAAATTTAGAGCCGGTATCCAAAACAAACCAAAAATTAAAATTTTATAAAGCTCACATAAATCTATATGCAAAATTTGGGCACTCTAGCTATAAAGATGTATGTGCTATAATTTTAAAAATTATTTCCGATAAGGTTTTAAATCGATGACATTACAACAACAATAGTTATTGAATACATGAAGCAAGCTTGAACTATGTGTGCTATACACGGATCTACAAACCAAATTTCAAGTCTCTATCTCGTCAAGTTTCTGAGAACGACGCGTTCAAACATACGGACAGACAGACGAATAGGGCTAAATCGACGCAGCTCGTCGCCCTGATCATAAATATATATACTTTGTGGGATCTGCTACGACTCCTTCTGCCTCTTACATACATTTAACAAAACCATCATACCCTGATTTCCCATTTTCAATGGGTTCAGGGTATACAAAAAAAGAGAAGAAGAAAAAAAATAATGACAAAAATTGTGGAAGTGCTGGAAAATTATGCACACGTTCTCAGCACGCCCCTTGTCTCTGTCGTCTGAAGTGCACACACACACACACACACACATACACGTAAATAATAGCCTAGGTGCTCCCGAACATTTTAGAGTAATTAAAAAAATAGCAAGCACAAAATATATAAAGGAGTTAAGATGCACACACACACCCACACAGACACTCACTCACACTTTTGTGTACATTTGTTTTCGTATTCTCTTTTTTTTCGGCAGCTCAAATTTGATGCAAATTTATGCGGCCCACAGCGTGCAGCGCCTCAGTAATTAAGCGTGGCCAACGCAGCGCTGGCTGCGTGCTATGGGGCGTATGTGTAATTTTCGGCATCGTTTCATAAACCGCACTCAAACCACGCGCACACACAAAGCACACACACACGCACACATATGCGCATCACACCTACTTAAATGCACACACACACACACACATACACACACACACACGTGCATGTGTAATTGCACGATTTTTACATAGGCGCACAACAATAAAGCTTTCCGTTGGCCACCTCGGCCCCGCCTCCGTCGCCTCCTCCGCCGCCGCCCCATTAAGTATGCTACAATAAATGCAGTGTCAGAGGCGGGCCAGTGCCCAAAGTGCAATTATCTCATGTATTGTCTGCTGAAACACCATTTTTTTTTCTCTTTTGCTGTTTCATGTTGAATTTATTTTTACTTTTTTTTTTTTATATAGTTAAGGCTGGGCATGTTGCATTTATTATGGAGCTTGTTTGCATTGCTTAACTGAGTTGATAAAAATCTGTTGATATTGTGCAGAAGTGCGAAGGACGAAACGTGATTCTCATGTGCAGCTGACATTTTTTGGCAGCAGAAAAAGGCAAATTTTGTTCGATCAAGAATGAATGAATGAATCTGTGCGGTTATTGACTGTATATGAAGTGTTTATTTCGAGAGTAAGGCAGATCTTTCTGTGTATTCGTTGGCTAGACTATTTTTGAATTTATTTTTCATATATTATAATAAATTTATATCATTTATTTGATATATTTAATATAATGGTTTTTATTTTGATAAATATCAAAAATTAAAAAAAAAAAAACTCGATATATATTTACATAAATTTATATGAAAAATTATTTATATATTATTTATATTTTATATTATTATATTATCGTTATAGAGTATTTAAATATTAACTGTTTAATTAATTTTTACTCTTTTCGTTTTATATAATTTGTTTTTGTTTTGCATTCATATTTTTGTGTATTTATTATATTCATTTTATTATAGAGCATTTATATTTTGAATTATTATTTAATTATTTTTTTTTTATTTATATTTTATGTACGGAATTTCATTTCTTTTTACGAATACGTATAGCTAGATGTATATATTATATTTACTATGTGTATATGATATATTTACTACATACACCTTTATAGTGATATATATAAGCAGCACATTTGCTTGCATACATGTAATGGATTTCCAACTCACCTGACTGTCTTGATATCACCGCTGATCGATGAGTTCGGCGAGGGCTTGCTGCTCAGGTCCAGCGGCGCGTCGGCGTTGTGTGGACTGTGCAGCGAGTCCTTGAGTGTGGGACTGGGTGCGGCAGCGGCAGCGGCGGCGGCAGCGGCGGCGGCGGCAGCGGCAGCGGCAGCTACTTCCGAGGTAGTTGGTGTTACGGAGTTGGCATGTTGTTGATTGGCCAGCGTGCTCATGAAATTGATATCGGCCATCATTGTGATTTGGGCCAGCTTGGCGGCCATTGATTCCATTGATGTCATATTGGCCGTTTGCTGGGTGAGCAGCTTGTACAGTTCTATAGAGCTGGTGTTGTTGTTGTTGTTGTTGCGTGCTCTATGCTTGCTGCTGATATTTGTGCTGCTGTTGTGCAGCGATGCGCTCGAGTTGCTGTCGCTGTCGTGCTGCATGGGAGAGTTACGATAATTTGAAGTTGTCAGCTCAAAATCGGAACATTGAAGTGGGTTTGAGAGAGAGTGAGAGCTAACCTGATGCACAGCTGTGTTGTTGTTGTTGTTGCTGTTGCTGCTGGCCGCTGTTTCGGCCACTAATTCTCCTTTGGCGTTAACCGTTAGCAAGCGACCGTTAACACAGAAATTGCACTTATCAAACGGTGTCCAATCGTTGGGTTCTGGCGGTGGAGTCGGTGAGACGGAGCTACGTGATGTTGCACTTGAGTCGCGTTCCTCGTGTGATGTGTCGTGGTTGTTGTCTACGAATGATAAACAGAATATGGTTTGTGTCTCGGCTAAGAGAAGAGTCAATATTTTGTCACATACCAAAATCGTCTTCAAATTGCAACAGTCCGTTGTTTTTGCTGTTGTTGTTGTTGCTGCTGATTGCCTGGCCGTTGGGCTGCTCCAAGCGTTGGCTCAGTGGCTTGCAGTGGCTGTTGTCTTCTGTCTCCTCGCTCGTTACTATTGATATGGGCTGTTGCTCTGCGATATTCAATTGGTTGCGCGTCAATTGCTCTTGATAATGTTTCCATTTCCTGCGACCCATGAATTCCTCAGCGACGCGTTCTAAGCCTGTATGCGAGAGAGAAAGAAAAAGGATTTCGTTATTGTACGTTCATGGAATTTAAGTGGTGCCACCTGAGCTGGCTGAATTATGCATAGGGTGCATAGGTTATTACATTCTTTTTCTATTCGAATGCAAGTATAATTTGCTTATTTTTCTATTTCAATTTGTTTCTTTCGTTTTGCTTCTTTTTTTGCCTGGGAATTTGTGCAGACATAAATTACTTAATTGAACGGTATGAAGAGCCATGGCTAAAAGAATTGTTAGCCGCAGCGTACGCTGCGTATGCGTATTATTACGGCAAATTGATAGATTCGCATTCGCTGTTTGCATAGGCGAACTGCATTTCCTTGCATATCCTCGCCAATGCCGTCTAATTGCCACAAAAGTTATGCAATTTAATGCAAAATGCATGGCCCACTCGAAATGCCGGGCATGCGTGCAGCAAAAGCAAAAGCAAAAGCAAAAAAAAAAAGAAAAATTGTTGAAAAAAAAAATAAAGAAAACTTTGCCGCTTTTATATGAGGCAAAAAGGTTACGCGTCAACTCACACGAAATGCGAATTAAATATCGAGGTAAATGCAGAGAGAGGGAGGGAGAGCGAAAGAGAGGGGTAGAGAGTGAGTGTGTGGGGCGAGTTGCAACAGAACTCAACAAATGCTGCAATTTTGGTGCCACATTTTGTTGCAGTTTTGCATTTACAAAACGTTGCAACGTTAGCTCTGCTTCTAGCTGTTTTTAGCTGTTTTTTACTATATTGTTAAACCGGAAGTTGAGCAAAATTTGTTGCAGCAGCGCCCCACCCCCGGCGACAGGTCAGTCATGTCCTTGTCGCTGGCGCGTCCTGATTGCGCAAAAGTGCGTGCCATGCGTGCGCTGCATTGCATTGCGTATGCTGCTCAAGTGGGCCACAGGCGCCGCAACAACTGCATTAGCAACAGCAGCAGCAACAGCAACAGCAACAGCAACAGCGGCAGCTGCATAAGTAGAGCGGCATGTTCAAACTTTTCAGCGTTCAAATTGTATTGCAACTGCAGTTTGTTGTTGTCCTCGAGGTTGTTGTCGTTGCATTTTTGAGGCGCTCAAATAAACAGGGTCGTCGTCGTCGCTGCAGGGGTTGCTGCTGCTGTTGGCGTCGCACGCACCAAAAAAAGGCGCAAAAAAAAAAGAAACGAGGTGAATGCACGCGCGAGACTTACGAAACTCACAACTTTAAAGTGCAGCCAGCTCGAACGCACACACACACGCACACACATGCACACAAGGCATTACGCACACTCGCATATGCAAGCGAAATTCCGAGGGTTGCTCGCTGCAGCGCGGTTGCATACAATGCGTTGCACGCACGCACAAAATGTCTGCCTAGCCATAGGCATGTGTTCGTGCGTGTGTGTGTGGTTAGGCGACACACATTGCGTATGCTGAGCCGGTATTTCAATGCTGCCAGCGTCTGTCAGAGTAGCGTTTACATTATGCCAAGCAAGCGCCTGAATGTATGCTAAATAGATTTTTTTTTGCTGCGTTCCTCTTTTTTTTCTGCTTTGCTTTCTTGTAACCCTTCGCTTTAGACGTCGATAGACATACGCACACACACACATATACACATACATACGTGCAGTATCTATTCAAGGCAACTTGTCAGCTGGCTTTGCCTGCCTCGCCTGCCTCGCCTGCCTCGGCTACCTGCCTGCCTGCCTGCCTCACCTGCCTGACTATCTGTCTGTCAGTCTATCTGTCGCTTTGTTTGTTTGCAGTTTGCGGCTTGCGGGCGCCCTAAAACTAACAGCGCATCAAATACTACTAAAAAAAAAAAACAAAATAAAGAGCAGGCAAAATTGTGAAGAGGGAAAGTGCGTTTAATCAAAGTTAGGCCCGGTTTTAAATGCCTGTTTAAAAATGTCAGCGGCCACGCGGGGCGTATGATTAATATGAAGTTTGTTAAGCTGAGACATACAAGCAGTTCACACAAAAAGAAGAAGAAGAAAATACCAATTAAACACGCAAACTCATTTAAAAAGCGGCACACACACACACACATACATGCATGGAAATGCCATGTGCCATGAGAGACAGGCCGCCAACCCATGAAAACTGGCAAAAGAAATGCACGAAAAAAAAAATGCAATTATCGATTAATGTACACATTATATGGCTCATACTCGCATATGCACACACACACATATATATATACACGTGTATGTGTGTGTGTCTTTGGTAGATAAACCCTTATGTATACGTAATTTATATGTACATATGTATAATGTACGCATACATAGGCGCTACCTTTCCGCATGGCCATATGCAAAAGTCATACGCAGGCAGAGAGAGAGACAAAAAAAAACAACAATTTTTTGTTGTCTTTTTTCGTTTTTTTTTTGTTAATGCACATCCTTTAATTTGTGGGCGGGGGCATGTCAGTTACGCGCGTTACATAAGCAAATTTCAGTAATGATATACATAATGTATATATGGCATATCTATCGATACAAAATGGCTCGACTGTGTTTGCCCTATGTGTTGCATTGTTCTTGTGGCATGCAACGTGCTGCCGTTGGGGCTGAGACCGGGGTCGGGGCCCCCACCCGTAGGGGGCGCAGCGTCAACTTATAGCCATTGCTGACATGTCGACAGCGACAACCTGACATTTTTTACGGCCTTAGCGTTGTTTTGGTTTTATTTTTGGTTGCATTTTCGCCTCATGATTTGCTCTCTCACTCTGCCTCTCTTTCCCTCCCTTTCTTTCCACTTCTATTTAGTTTTTTTTGTTCTCCGATTTGTTCTAGTTTAGTTTGGTAATACGAGTGCGTGCCATAATGAAATGTCAAAAGGTGGCGCATATAGATTATTACACCTGAGAGGCGTTCATATGTACGTACGTATATATACATACATATATGTACGTCTACGTCGTCTGCGCCATGTGCCGCGTGGCGTATGCTTAACGCTGGCTGATAGATTCACGCAAGAAAGCGCGGAATTCTACGCACGTGCGTTCAAATGACATAAGATGAAGACAAATCAACAGCAAATATTGAAATTACACATAAGAAATATTGCATTTATATTTTCGGTTGTTGAATAAGTTTTTGTAAATGTACTTTCTTGTTTCTCTGTATAAAAATGATCTAGCTATAAGATAACTTTAGAAAATGATATGTTTGTCACATTGCTCTGAGAGACAGTTTTTGGAAATTAGAATATAATAAATTAAATTTGTTGGGCTTGTTCTTAAATAATAGTATGACTCGTAAATATATACAGGCTTTATTTATGTATATATTTTTTATTTATTTATTTTTAGATTTTTTATTTTTATTTTCTAACTGAAGAAAGCCTAGCTAACTTTTTAATTATTCAGTAAATATACAATTTTTTCAAATAGTTGAATATAATTAGGCTAAAAGCAAATTTATCGCATGCCCAAAATAAACAACAAATAATTTAAGAACGATGTTCTCCGCTTTTCGTTGTTGTTGTTGTTGCATTTGGTTTTTCGGCTGCAGTTAACACGCCATTGCATTTTGCATAGCATTTTGAGTAATGTCGAATGTCAACGTACTTGCAGCAAATGCCGCGGCGGATGGCGGCAGAGGCGGCAGTTAGTTAGTTAAAGGACACCGTCATAGCTTTTAATGTTCCCTTGGCGTCACATGTCCTGCCACAACAACAAATTAGTTGCCAGCAGCAAGACAGAGACGGAGAGAGTGAGGGAGAGAGAGAGAGAGGGAGAGCGAGCGAGCGAGCGATAAAATCCGAATAATACAAAAAGTTTCAAAAGCCAAAAGTGAGTCGCAAAGAAATGAGTTTCGTTAAAAGCAACAAAAACAACAGCAAGGCCTGCTAAGCGAACGGTATCCAAATGAAAGAGGAACTAAAAACGGTTAACGGTAAACGGGTAAACGGGCGAAAGGGCAAACGGGCGCACAGCGAACTGTGAACTGCGAGCGACGCGTCGCGTTGAGGCGAGTCGTTTGCCTGTGCGTTTTGAGGGGCTTGTTAAATGTTGTGTGCAATGAAAAGGACATGCGACTTCTTTGTGTGAGTGTGTGTAACACGTGACAAGCTTGCTTACGTGTGTGTGTGTGTGTGTGTGCGTGTGCGACTTAAAACGCTTTTGGCCGAATTGTCCAACTCGCAAGGGAATGCAAAGCGGCAGCGTTGAAATGTAAATGAATTGCACAAAATGCAAGGACATACGCAGCTAAAACTAGTCACACACACACACACATACACATATACACTGGGATGCAACCCTTGCAAAACGGCACAACTAAAACCAGCCTCAAAAAAAAAAAAAACGCCAAACGAAACTTGAAAAAAAAGCCGAAGAAGACTTGGCAATTTACATACTGACAACAGCAACAACACAGCTGCAGCTGTACATGTGTGTGTGTGTGAGTGTGTGTGTGCTTAGAACTTTTTTGTGTGTCACTCTGGCATAGAAATTGTCGTCGTCATCGTTGTTGTCGCTGTGGGCATATGGAAAATTAGAAGCAGCAAATAAATTCGATTGCCCTGCTCGGCCCGACCCGGCTTCGTCTCGTGCGTCTCGTTCGGCAGCCGTTCGGCTTTGACATGCTCGTCTGCCTGTTGTTGTTGCTGTTGTTGCCGCTGTTGTTGCTGTTGTTGTTGGCTTCGGTGTGGGAGTCCCTCGTTTTGGAAATGTATGTTTCGGCGCTATCGTTGTCTCACTCTAATGCGCTTTCGCATGCACTTTTGGGCCCGCATGCATTTTGATTGGCTGGCCATCCGTTTTTCGGCCAAATTTCAAATGTGTGCGAGTGTGCGTGTGTGTGCATGAGTGTGTCTGTGTGTGGCTTTTTGGAGTCTCGTTCGATTGCATTTGATTGCATGTTTGGCCAGCGCCGTTGCAATTGGTGGGCTCAGTTTTTGGAGTCGTTTACGAAAGGAAATTGGTTAAAATTACCAACTGTAGCTCGACCAAAAAAAAAAAAAAAAAAACTAAAACTAAAACTCTTAAGTGCTGTAATTGTTGAGCAGCGCGTAGAACAATTGTATGCAGTTAGCAAAGAGGAAGCGGAGAGAGAGAGAGAGAGAGAGGAGGGGAATGGGATACAGCCGGGTGGCCTGTCCTGCACTAATTGCAAGTGTGAGATTGATGATTGATGGGCAATTAGGCAATAGAACCATTTCTCTTTCCATGTCGCAGTTATCCCATCAACGTTCAGCAATAAAACTGTCAGCAATTGACAATTGCATTAAATATTTAGCAAACTCTTTTTCCCCATAAGAATATTACAGCTATGGCTAAGACATCTAGTATACATAGTATAGACTTATTTAGTATGCATAATATGTACATGTACATATGGATACTACAATATATAATATAATATTTTAAAGAAAAGCATTTTTTTATTTAAAAATATATATAGAACTAAATTATTGCCTTCTGAATAATTTTAAATTATTTTGATCGTTGTTAATCAGCTTGAATTGAAATACTTCTTATATAGAAAACTATTTTTGAAATTTTCAAGGCTTTGGTGTACAAGTGAGAGTTTCTTTATTCGTATAAAAAAGATTTTAATAAGAAATTAACTAACTAAAAACTAGCTACTGAAAGATTATTATTGAATATGTTAAAAAGTTAGAACCGCTTTAATAAACATTATTCTTATACTGGTAAGGATTTAAGATGAGTAGGATTTGTGTATATAAAAAACTTAAAATTCAGAGATAAGTTTAATTAAATTATATATAAAGTAACGATCAGAAGTTAGAAATCTGAATAGAAATTTCAACTTTTGAAAGTCTCAAAACATATTTTTGTTTATTATTCTTAACTATAAGGCTTCGCATTGTCAATAGCTTTTAGCTAAGATAATTTTCTACCCGACAGCTCAACAACTTAAGTAATTGTATTATATATGATAGTTTTTAATTAACAAGAATCAAATTTTATTGGCTAAGAAAGTTCTAGAATTCTATCCAGCCGAGAACTTTCAAGTAAAAAGCAAAAATATAAACAACTTCCAAGTGATGTAAACTTAAAATTCAACTGAAAGAATCAACTGCATTTTGTTTGCATTTTTATTTCTTATTTCCTAAGCTGGCGGAAATTTGATTTATCAAGCAGCACCTCTGCACCTCCTGCAAGCGTCAGCAGTTGCAGCGTAATCTAATTCCCATTTAACCGTTTTTATACAGTTACATCAACATTCCAATATAAACTGTCGTTCAGTGAGCTGGCTGCCAATTTAATAGGATTATAAACCAGCCAAGATGGCCAAATAAATTTTCTACAAAACAAAAATAGAAGAACAAATAAAAAATAACGGATTCTTGTTATATATATATATATAAATATTTTTTTTTTTATATATATGAAGTCATGCTGACGACATAAATGACGACATAAAAAGCAAAGGCGCAGAGCAGCTTGCGACAAAATTTATTGAAATGTAAAATGCAGAGAAATGCAATTTCCGCCAAAGCAGAGAGCAATAAAATGTGCAACAACAACAGCAACAGCAGCAAAAACAAGTAAGTAAGTCGGGAGTGCCCGACTAGGGGATACCCTGGTAAAATTTGAAATCGGTACCTAAAATATGTATAACAAAAATCAAATCTATATAAAATTCACATGAAACTATATAGAAAATTTGGGCACTCTAGCTATAAAGATGTACGAAAAATTTAAAACGTATTTTGGATAAGGTTTAAAATCGATAACATTACAACAAAAATAGTTATCGAATTTATTAAACAAACTTGATCTGCGCATATATAACATGCACCTACAATAAAAAATTCCAGTCTTTAGTTTACCTAGTTTCTGAGAACGACGCGTTCAAACATACGGACAGAGGGACCGATGGTCGGATGGACAAACGGACAGACAGACAAACGGCTAAGTTTACTCAGCTTGTCGCCCTGCTCAGGAATATATATACTTTGTATGATCTGCCACGCCTCCTTCTGCCTGTTACATACATTTAACAAAACTATTATACCCTGATTTCACATTTTCAATGGGTTCTGGGTATAAAAACTAGACAATTGCCAAGAGCAAAAAGCCAAATAAAAGATTGGGCAGCCAACAGAGCGACATAGTAGGACATTAAAATGGCACAGGCAACAGGCGCTGTACATGTTCGATATATATATACATATATATTTATATATATATGTATGTGTATATGTAGAGCTGCATGTGAGGCTGCATGCAACAGGCAGCCTGAAAGTATGCAACACAAAAAGCGCACGCCACATCCGTTGGCTAAATAACTAAACAAAAGCTAAAACAATTCATTCATTGAATTCGGAAATTCAATTTGGCCAGAGAGAGGGAGAGAAGGAGAGAGAGAGTGAAAGAGAGTGCTGAGTGAGAACGACAGCATTTGTGTGCAATAAAACGAAGCGCTGGCAACAGATGAGGCAGCCCGACGGACAGTCAGACAGACAGACAGAGAGACAGCCAGCCCAGGCAGTCTGGCTGCAAAATTTTATTCATGGATTTAGCTGAATTTACAATGAATGGATTTTTGGCTTACACTGGCTGGCTGCCACACTAAACGCCAAATGGCACGAACAACGAGCAAATGATGACAACAACAACAACAACAACAACAACAACAGCAACAGCTGGTATTTCAATTGAAATGCTCGCTGGCTGCTGCTGTTTGAGTTCAGCGAAGCCAACAAGTGGCAGTAAACTATTTTTCATGAGAGCACATTTAAATGTAGCTCGTTCTTTAGTCAAAGAGTTGTTGTTGTTGTTGTTGTCGTCTGGCTCACTCAACAGTTGTGCACTCGACACGGACATGAATGGGCTTTGCCGTCGTCAGCAAAGCAGCAAAGTGAATTGAAGCTGCAGACAGACCGAACGATAGACAAACTAACATATATATATATATATATATGTATATATATGCATACACACACACAGCTGCACACTAACTGCTCGCTTAGTTAACTAACTATTAACTAATAGAAGCCTTGTTTTTGACAGCAGTCTAACTGCCCAAGTTGAGTTACCCCAAAAATGCCAGCTCCACTTGTTGCTGTGGCGAGAGAGTGTGCGGGTGTGTGAGTGTGTGTGTGTGAAACCAATTAGGGCCACTTAAGTGTGCACTTCAAATGGACACGTAGCTGCTCTGCCCAGCACACACACACACACAGACACACTCGGTCCCAAAAAACAGGCAACAGAAACTTCATAAAAATGATTGCCGTATGAGTGCGGAGCAAGCGTTGCGTATACGCCGCATGAACAATGCCCGCAACGAAAAGCCAGCCACATGTAGCCAAAAGTCAACTGCCCAAAAGGAGCAAAAACAAAAAAGTAGCAAAAGGAGAGGAGCAACAGCGAAGTGCCAGCAAAAAAGAGTGTTGAGTGATGCAACTAATTGCTGCTGGCAACGCGAACGACTGCGACAGCGACGTGGCAACGGCAACGGCGACGGCAACTGCACCCTCAACCAATGCAATGAAGGGATAATTGCGCGGATTGCGCACAGATCGCCTTAATCCTTTTAGGCCTCGCCCGGACCCGTCACGGACCCAGACTGCAGTACTCTAGGCGCAAACAAGCAACAGCAACAGCAGCAGCCATTTTTTTCTTTTTTTTTGTTGCTCGCTTAATGCAGCGTCCACTTGATTGCATTGGAGGCAACACGACGCGAGCAAAAAGTAACAGCAGCCAATTTTTTCGCGGCTGCTGTTTACACACACGCACACACACACACACAGAGAGACAGCTGCCACAATATGGCAACACCTCGTATGTGATACGAGTGTTATCCTGGCGCGGCAGGCAACTGCCAGGCCTGCTCCTATCTGCCAGCTATTTTTTTCGCGTCTTTTTTTCGTTTGCTTCTCTCGTTTGTTGCGGGCTTCGCTGATTGTGATTGTCCGTGATTTGTGGAAACGTCCTGCGCGCTAAGGAGCCAATTGTCAGTCATACCCTTTTTTTTGAGCCCAAATGCAAATCGAGTTATGCAATCGTTCATTTAACTCAATTGAAAGCTGCATAATCGAACGGCTTACTTATTAAGTCCGCAATTTTAAGAGTGTATGGAAAAGCTCTTCAAATAAAACAGTTTACAAAAAATATAATAATATATATGTATATATGTATATTTGCAGTGCATATAAATATATTTTTATATATTTAATTCATTTAATTTAATTCATTTATTCATGTGAATTCATATGAATCTACTCAAAGTTCATTTTTCAAATGCAAATTATGGTTTTTATACGGAAAGAAAATTAAGTGAAAAAAATATAAATATATTTGCAATTATTTATTCAATTTTTTTTTTTGATAAGCCGAACTGAACTCTTCTTTCTACTCTATTATTAAAAAAAAAACTCTAATAATATATTTATAAGAAACTAAATGTATACGATATAACAATTTAAGTTCTTTATTAAATCTTTTAACATTACTTGCAACTCTCTCTCTCTCTCTGAATATATCTTTCTTTTTCTCTTCCTCTTCCTCTTCCTCTTTTTCTTTCTTTTTCTTTCCTCCTTCCTCTGTTTCTCCTGCTTTCCTATTCCGTCTCTCTGTCTTCGCTTGTTGCTTGTTCCCTCTCTCTTTCCTTGTCTGTCTCTTTCTCTCTCTCTCTCCCCCTCTCTCTCTCCCTCTCTGTCCTTTAATATCCTTATCTCACAAGCTCTATCACTCTCTTTCTCTCTCTTTCTCTCTCCCTCTCTCTCTCTCTCTCTCTCTCTCTCTCTCTCTTGCTTTACTCTCTTGCCTTCTCCGTCTCTCTGGCTCTTTCTTCTCTTTTCTTCTTTCTCACTCTCTTTCTCTCTCTCTCTCTCTCTCTCTCTCTCGCTCTCTCTTATTCTTTCTCTTTCTCTTGTTCTCCCTCTCTCCTTTTCTTTCACTCTCTCTCTTTCTTTCTTTCTTCCAATACATATATCCCATACTTATATATCTAATATCTAATTGTCAACCGATCAATACTAAATCAATTCTAATTATAATAATTACCTCGATATATACTTATATACAAACTTTACAAATTGTAATTCCATTTGATTTGTTTTGTTTCCAAAACGAAATTAAATATTGAAATGCAAATTTCATTGAGTTAATTGCTGCAGTTGCTGAAACAACAACAACAACAACACAAACAACACAAAAAAAAACGAAACAATTTTGATGGGGCATAAATATTTAAACTTGTCTAATCGAGCTGAATGCAATGGAGGGGAAAAGTTTTTGAGAACTTTTGCTCACGGCAATTAGACATAAATTAATCGCTTTCAATTAATAAGCACATTTGTTATTGTTAATTCTCTTCCTCTTATCGTTTTCTTGCCATTTGAATAAATGTTGTTGAGTCGCGCAAAAGTAAATAAATAAATGAAATATTTAGCAAGAAAAATTGTTGTTTTTTTTTTCATAGTTTTGCCAAGCCTTAGACTGGCGTATCGAACACGCCCAGTCGGGCACGCCCACCGTTCGTGCCGCCTCGTTTGACGTTTGCGGAATTAAGCGCTGAAATTGTAACCAAATATGGCACAACAAGTTCAATTCTAATTCCAATTCTAATTCTAATTCTAATTTACTGAGACGCTTTGTGCCAGCGGCTGTCCGGTTTTTGCTTGCATTTTCGTATCAATTGATTCAAGGTTTTTGATTTGACGCCGTCTCCCTCTCCCTCTCCCTCGCTCTCTCACCCTCGCATGTGCAAACATATATATACATATATATATATTCACGTATACAAATCGTGCGCTTTCGTTGGAAGTGACAAGAAATGCATTCTTAAGTAATTGAAAATTAAAGCGAACTCAACGCGAATACCAACACACGAAATTCCCTTTTTGACTGCGACTTTAGTTGCATTCAGTATGAATTATTTATATACAATAATTACTTTGATCTCATGAAAACTGAATCATAGGATATATGGAATCAAGTTGGATACTTGGGAATTTACTTTAGATTGATGATGAAGTTAGTTTGGCTTTAAATGAATATGTAGAAGACAGTCGGTGGGAGAGTGGATGGAATATCTACTAGATATACGATATCTTAACCTTAATAGCTTGATATTATTCTATTATATTTTCATGTTACCCATGCCCATGAGCTATCCAATGATGTCAAAGTACTTAAGATCTTTTTATATTAGACTGATGTAAAACTAAACAAATTAAAGTGAAAATAACTCTAGTTCTATATAAACTTTAAAGATTCGTATATTAACGAGAATAGAAAATAAAGTGAATAAACTTTCAGTATTATATCTGGTTTTCTTCTTCCATAATTATGTTATATTATTAATAATATAGTTCTAAATATATATTCTCTTTCCGCTCTTTGAGCGCTGCACTTTGTCTGTGATTTAGTTTTGGCCTATGGAATGGGTTTAATTTTGTTACATATTTTACTAAAGCCTCGATTAGCATGAGAAATTCGTAAATTACCGTTACATCAACGACTAGCATTAATTTCGAACTTAGAGCAGAGGCAAATCAAAAAAGAAGAAGAAGAAGCAAAGAATGCAAAATGCATTCAATATGGTAAAAGAAAATTAACGAAGGTGCCGCAAAGCGCAATTGTATAATATGCTAATACAGTTGCAGCTCAGTGTGCGTGTGTATGTGCGTGTGTGTGTGCGTTGATTAGCTGTGTGAGCAGCCAGCGCAGCTTTTAGCTAAATTTCTGCCTTGGCTGCAAATCGAAAATTTCATTTTCAAGTTCAAACTGTAAATCGAAATGTAATTTGAGTGCATTTCCATAGATACGAATGGGAAATCAATGGAGAGAACGGAATGTTTTGCGAACTTTGCTTTGGTTGCATTCGCACCTAAGCTGGAGCATATTCAACACCTGGTCTTATTTGTTCGCGAATCGGTTTGATTGAGCATGCGAATCTTTTGACAGCTTTTCGCTTCATCGTCGGCTCAATCGCTTTTTGTTTATTCATTTGCGCCCTTTGAAAGGGGTATTTGGAATTAATCATTCATTGAGTAGTTTTAAAATGAAAAGTATACCCAGTAGGCATCTACAATATATATATTGTAATCAAATTAAAAAAAAAGAAACCCTAAATATTTTCTAAAAAATATTGAAGTAGATTTTAAATTATCTATAGTGTATAGTATGTATTTTTTTATATTATACTATAAAAAAATATTCATATATAATATATATATATATTAATGAATTCATTTTTGAGCTGTGAAAATTGTTATCTTAAACCATAATCAAGTCTCATGAATAGTATTTATATATTTATATAAAGCTCTGTATAATTTGTGCTCTATCAACATAGTTCTCTTAAAGCATAATCAAGTCTCATGAATAGAGTCTGACTGTTTATGAATATGAGCTTATGAACAGGCTAAAGAATAGAGTCAGTCCACTATATATGTAGTATAGTAAGCTAATGCTAAGCTATGTAAAATATGTATTTATTGTGGCTGCTAAATCTGGGAAATGCAGGAATATCAAATAGATATGTATTTCACATGCTATAGATATAATTATTTGCAAAAATAAAAGCTGTAAAAAATTGTGAAAAAATTTTAACATAAAAATTATGAATATTTTAAAATTTTTGCATAAAAATCATTTGCAATATTAGATGACTTTAACTTTTTCTTTTTATCATCTCAAGGGGGGCTATACATATATACATATTTAACGTACTTATTTCCATTTTCACTTATATTATGTACTATATATACATACTTTTTATACCATATACCCTAAATACTAGATATACTAATTAGTAATACTCTTCCCTCAACATTCCAATGAATTTCTATCACATCTCTAATATTTATTTTCCGATTTTTGTTTAATGCATTTAACCTTCGTCTTTGTCTTTGACTCACATTTTTTTTACAACAATTTTTTTTAACTACTATTTTTGTTTAGCTATTGACGTTTTTACTTATTTAGTATATTTTGCGCATTTTCGTATATGCTGAAAAAATTCTCTAATTTTTGTATTTTTTTTTTCATTTTAGCAAAACTTGTTTTTTTTTGTGCATTTGCATGCAGCCAAGCCGCCAGTCTGTTTGACTGTCTGTCCGTCTGTCCGGCTGTCTTTCTGTCTGGTGACCGCTTGGCTTTGTTGCTTATTTTCATTAACAAGCCTCTATGTGTACAACAGTAACTCTCTATGTGTATGCCCGGGTCTCTCTGTGTGTGTGTGTGTGCGTTTGTGTGTCTCTGGCAAAATTCGCTAAACAAACAAATTTTACTGTTAACGAAAAAAAAAAAAAAAAGAATTTGCTAAACCTGTGCCCCGTCCAGCTCTCTGTCTCTTTCTCTCTATGTGCATTTGGGGTGTTAATTGTGTTGCACTTTGCCAGCAACAACAACAACAACAACAACAACAACAATTCTGTTGATTTAGTGCAGTTTAAACTAAGGCGTGCATTGTATTTCTGTATTTTTTTCTCTCTCTCTCTCTCTCTCTCTCATTTTATTTATTATTGCAATTTGTTGTAAATTTTGTTGCAAACCAAATTTGGCGCCGCCAAAACGTCGCCCACATGGAACAGCGTGGAACAGCTTGGAGCAGCGTGGAGCTGGAGCGGGAGCGGCAGGCCTTGACAGCACATCAATGGAGCACAAACAAATGCAATGCAATTCGAAGTGCTCTAATCAATTTGTTGGCTCGCTTTGGTTTTAAACGCATTACGCTAGCGCTGTCAAAGGCAAATGGCTAATTAATAAAAAGGCCTACGCTGCGCTGCTCATAATTTATGCAAAATAAATGAGAGGAAGATGAGAAAAAACAAATAATAAACGAGTATAAAAACAAAATAATTCAGTTTAGAAAATTGTATGTGGCACATAATGCGAACGCACTTAAGCAAATCGAATTTCGTATCAAAACAAACGGCCCACAGCGGGGTGAGCTAACTAACTAACCCTAACAAAACAAAAAAAAATGGAGGAAAATGTAGAAAAATAAAGAAAAATGTAGAAAAATAAAGAAAAATGTAGAAAACAAAGGGAAAGGCTAGGAAAAGAGAACGAACTGTTGCGGCTGCAAAGGCAAAAAGAAAATTTTTATAATGCGGTTGGGACATGCGTGGCAGGTCGTTCAGATGGGCCTCTAAATAGGCCTACGTAATATAATTACAGGTGTGTGTGTGCAAAGAGAAATATATTAAAGAAGCGCGCTGCGAGCTGCTAGTGGCGAGAATATAATCAAATTCACCTGTCCATTATGCGTGGCAATTATTTCTGCTGCCTTTTTTTTGTTGTTATTTCTGCTGCAACTCATTTCTCATGCATTTTGCACACAAAGTGCATTTGGGGTGGTAGAACTAATACATACACATGTATCTGAGTATATATATATAGGAATATCTATCAAGCATTGCCCACATCTTGTGACATAGAACAAAAGTATCTTATAGATACGCCAAAGCAGGCGGCGCTAAGTAAATGCGCAACGTATAAAACCAAATAAAAAATTGCTGTCGAGTTTTCAAGGTTTTCCAGTTCATGGTTTTTTAGCCGTATGTATGTGTGTGTGTGTGTCTGTGTGTGTGCTGATCTCTGCTGGCGTCACAGTAGGCGCTTTGCTTGTCGCTGCAACTGGGCGCGCCTCCCGCATAGTTTGTCTTGTTATAAACCATTTAAATTATTATCAATATTATAATTATTATTATTATCATTACTATTATTACTATTATTATTATTATCATTCTGCAAAAAACAGCATTTGATGACGAGCAGAGTGCTGAAAAAACAGCTTGAAATTCGAGCTGCCACAAAAGATACAGCTGCCAATTGAGTATTATATTTTGCCTGCACTTTGCTTTTTTTATTTCATTCCAAGTTTGTCATTGAGCCACGCCCACCAGCAGGCCAGGGCATGGCGTGGCTTTCTTGGCCAGACAATCGAAATCGCAAATAAAATAGATGCAATTTCTCATATTTACTTTTATTATTCCTTCGCCGCTTTGGCTGTTGCCAAGCAGCCAGGCCAGAAGGTTACACGATGTCTGACCAGCATATATATATATATACATATATATATATAACTGTATCTATAACTGTCTGTGTAGCTGCAGCTGAAGGCTGACTGGCATTTGGCTCACCATTAGCTGAGAGTCCTCGTAAGCAGTGCGCACAGATGAAAGAGTCTCAGACAGGATATGGCAAGGTGCGTGCAAATAAGTGTCTGCCAGGACTTAAAGGAAGAGCACGGCTAAACTGTTGCATTAGGTTGTTGTTGTCGTTGTTGTTCAAGTCCTTCAAGGACTTAGCTTTAGTCTAATGCAACTATAATTTAATTGATATATCACAATTCGCAGTGGGCTGGACTTGGGAAACTTTTCGAACATCGAAACAATTGCATATTTGATAAAGCTGCAACAGCTGTTGCTTTAGAAATTGAAAAGTAGAAAAAGTGCATAGGATCGACTACGAAATATCCTGCAATGCCAAAGCAGGGGTGTTTTTATGTAATAGAACCTGTTTTTTTTAGCGAAAATTCAAGCAGAGAATGCGGGGAGTTGGGGGAAAAAGTGGAGAGAGAGAGAGAGAGAGAGAGAGAGAGAGAGAGAGAGAGAGAGAAAGACTCACAGAGCGAGAAAGATAGAGAGACGAATAGAGAGATCGATTGACAAATCGATAGACGAATAGAAGCAGTGAGGAAGAGAAAAAGTCACAAGAGAAATAATCGTATGCAAAGAGAAAGGCAGAGAATGACCGTTGGGGAGAGCGATACAGATAACCAAATAGGAAGAAAGACTCAAGAGTAAAGAAGAATCAGAGCGATAGATCAACTAATTCAATGGAAGGGATAGAGCGACAGTGAGAATTGTCGAGATCAAAATAGCGCGAGAAACTGGAAATGAAACTGAAAGTAAGACAGAGAGGGAGAGGAAGAGAGCAAGAGAGAGACAGAGAGCGAGAGGGGAGATAAAATGGTACGAAGATCTTTTATCAAATATCATCTAAAAGAAAAATTCATTAAAAACTCTATACTCTCTTCCAACTACTCAATAGAGAAGTTCCACCAGAGACTCTAAACATTCATCTCCACCTGTTTAGTTAATAACTAGCCTCAGACTAACTGTAGTTAATAAACAATATTCCATGCCAAATAACAATACAAAATTCAGCCTAATGCAAGCTGCAAAGTTTTCGTTTTTTTTTAAGTGCGGCCTTCGCATTCTTCTTTTTTCGCTTCGAAACATATTTTCTACAGCTTTTCCAAAACTCGTTCCACACACACATATACACTCGAAGATATTATTTTGTAAGTTTTTTTTTATTATTATTTGAAAATTCTGAGTGTTTGTCACTTCGTGTTTAAATCGAAATGTGCAAATTCATTTGCATTTGTTTTAGCGCATTTTCTAAGCGAATGCATTGACAGAGCTGGTTTTGTTTCGAACTCGAATTGAATTTGCCGTAACTCGAGTTGGCGCTCGCGACTTTGCGCTGGCTTTGGCCGGCCAAATGCACACGTTACTCATACGTCACGTATGCCGTGAAATTTCACAGTAACTGTCAAGCAATTGGTGTAATTAAACAATGCGAAAGGCATTTGATAAGCGCGCGTTGGCAATTAGAGTTATTGAGAGGGAGGGAGAGAGAGAGGGAGAGAGAGAGAGAGAGAGAGGGTTAGAGAATAAGGGAATGCAGCAGTGTGAGGCGAGCTATTGAGCTTATCAGCTAAGCTGACAATGACAGTGTCCTGGGCGCCACAGTGGAGCCACGCTACAGTGCACAGGCGTCTGAGCAAATGTTTACTGTACGCGTAACTCAATATGTGTGTGTGTGCGTGTGTGTGTGTCACCTGTCGCAAAATGGCCACGCGCTGCTTCTGACTTATATTTCTTTGCCACATTTCTTTTTTTTTTACAGTTTTCGCACAAATTTCTTATTTTTTTTATTTTTTATTATTATTATTATTGTTGTTGTTGTTGCCTTGGTCGTTTGTTTTATTTTTATTTTTTTCGCGCTGGCATTGTTGTTTGTTATGGGTGGCTTTTGTTGCTGAACTATGAATGCAATTTCGTAAATTATTTTCCTTTTAAGTAATTATTAAGGTGTGGTCCGGCTGGTTCGCTTCGCTACGCGCTGCTGCTGCTGCTGTTGCTGCTGCTGCTGCTGTCTTCGCGAGTCAGTTTAACAGTTTGCCAAACAACAAAAGCGACGCTGCCGTTGTTAATACTTATTGTTTTGTTTACTATTTTTGTTGGCAACTGCTGCATTTCGAGTCATTCATCCATTATGCGCCATTTAACTAATAACAGAGCTAGCCGACGCGCTTTCTCACTCACTCACTCACTCAGTCGTTCAGTCAGTCAGTCAATCACTCAGTCAGTCAGTCAGTCAGTCTAGTTATTTATGCCGCTTAGCTGTTTATTAAGTCACTTGACTTATTCATTGCCTGGCACATCCTTTCCATCAACGCCTTGTGGGTGTTGTCTCTGTGGCTTTATGGCCTTTAATTAGTTGGCTTGGCCAAGCTTTTGAGGCCTCAAGACTTGTTGTGATAGCTGGCCAATTGGCAGTTTCGGCCTTTTATCAATCAAGACAACACCTCGCGCTAACAAATTGATCAGATTTCTAACATGAATGGCAAATTACAATACAGTTAAGTAGCTAACAAGCGCTGCAACAAATTTGCTCTAATGCAACAGCAACAACAACAATTACATTAAAACGCGACCAGACAACATGTACTTGGACTTGGCCAAAGTTTGACGACGATGCAGCAGCAGCAGCAGCAGCAGTCGAGGCGCTACCAAAGTCGTTCCACACCTTGTAAAATCAACAGAAAAGGCAGCCAAGAAGCAGCACACACATACACACACTCTCACACACTCTCACACACACATAGACACAGATGCAGGCGCGCAATTTGCGGCCGCAGCCTAGAAAAAAAAGAAGCAGAAGCAGAGAGGAAAATAATTGCATGTGGATGCAGCGGGGGCACATAGGGTGCCTAGAGTAGGTTCTGGTTTGGCTGCGGCTGCGGCGGGGTTCGGTTTGGGTTAATGGGCCTAAGCCGCGTCATTCATGACGACGACGACGACGCGGCATTTGCTGCAAGTGCAAGTGCAGCTGTAACATTAACATGCAGATGCAAGCAGCAGCGTCATTGTTGTTGCTGCTGCTGTTGCTGCTGCTGCTGCTGCTCTTGCTGTTGCTGCCAGGCAGCAGGTGAATTGCACGATTTTCAATGCAAAAGTCAAGAGCGCCAACGGAAAAAAGTCGTTAGCCAAGTTTTGCTGCATAGCCCAGTCAGTTGTAACTATTTTGTTGCTGTTGCTGTTGCTGCTTTTGGCTTTTATGGCTAGAACTGTAGCAGCAGGCGCTGGGCATTATTTGACAAGGCGAGTTTGACCAGCCAAACAGCCGGCTGCATTTTCGTTTATATATGTATGTATGTATAGTATTCGAGTGTTTGGTAGCAGCTTCCTTTTGGCAGTTACTTGACGTTCTAGCTCTTAGCCTTAGCTTACCCTTATCGAGCACATCTACAACACACACACACACAGTCGCTGATCTGCATGCCAGCAGAGACAGCTGTTTCCGTTTGTTAAATGTTTGGCCAGCCCAATGATTGGCAAGCGACCAAGACATTGATGTCAGTGCTCCACAATTGCTGGCATTAAACGTCTGAGTGTCTGTGTGTCTGGCATTGTGGCTTGCAGCTAATTACGTTTCATTTACTTACCAAGCCAAGTCAAGCTGGCTCTGTGTGTGGCCTAAGCCACTGCGATTGCATTTTGGCCAACTCAGCAGTTTGTCTTTCGTTCAGTTCGCTTTTGTTTGTCAGCTTGTTTGTTTTTTAATTTTTATTATTATACGCTAACAGAAAGAGGGTATAGCTAATATGTCAGGCTGTTTGTTAAAGACAGCTATGAATTTATAGCTGATCAAGAGTAAATGCTTATAATTATTTAGCTTTGATTGTTCGTCTCTCTGTCTGTTGGTATCTTTTTCTATTTATCTGTCTATCTATATATTTCTTTTTCATTTTCAATTCTCATACTCATTAAACTCTGCTCTGTCTATTTATGTTTTCACATACAAAACTCTCAAAACTCAATTCATTTGAATTGCTTAACTATATACTTTAAACGTTGCCTTCACTGTATGCAAACTCAGCTTATTTTTTGTAAAAGTTATGTTTTCCTAACATAATATTTTCAAAGTTTTACTTTGAATTTTAATTTCTAGCTAGTTATTTTATATATTTTCCTACAATATTCTTGTCACATAAAAGTTGTTCTTCTCGGAATATAACTTTTTGCAGAATTCACGTTAAGTCTCTTTGAATGTTTTTCATGTATTTCTAACTAAAAATGATACTAGAATATTTTCTGCATTTTTATAAGCCTTTTTATATACATATGTATGCTTGTTATATATTTTTAGATTTAAAATTTCAATGGAACATTTTATGTAATATATTTGTATATATTTTTAAAGATTTCATTGGAACTGTAAGTGTTACAAATACATATTCTAATTTCAGTAAATAAAATGATTAAAGTTCAAATCTTACTTAAGAATTCCGAACTTATAAAAGCATAAGCAACCAGATTTTTTTTAAATTTGTAAAAAAATTGAAAAATTAAAATTGAAAATTAAAAATTTTTTTTTTTTTTTTTAAATTAATTTATAATTTTTAAATTTTAAATTTAGAATTTCATTTTATCTAAAATCTTAATAATTTTAAATTAAATTAAAATAAAAATTTTAAATTTTCTATTTCAGTTTTGATTTTTTTTTACAATCTGATGATATGTAGTATTTAGCGTTATATATGCTTCTAACCAAATCTTAGACATTTGAATTTACTTCTCTTGTAAATTATAGAAATATTTAAATGCTTATAAATTTCGGTTAAAAGAGATCGGGAATCAATATTTATAGTAAATATATTAGCTATTTTAGGATTCAAATTGACAAATTCAAGCATTTCAAACATTTTGAAACATACAATAAATATTTAGAAAAATACCGTATATTTGAACTGGATATCTAACTATACAATTGAGAACTTCAAACATTTCAAACATTTCGAAACATACAATAAATATTTAGAAAAATAACGTATATTTGAACTGCATATCTAACTATACAACTATGTATATATAAATATAAATAAATTATGATATTCTATTGTAACAAGTTCAAGAACTTTATTTACATTTCGAAATATGTTCTAAGACATTTGAATGAATGAATTCTGAATTGAACTAAACTTCCCACTGTTCACATTACTTAGGGTATTTCAAGTTCGTCATGGCGCCTCTCTTGGCTTGTTCTTCTAGAGTTACTTTTGCTAGTTGTTGTTGTTGTTGCTATAAAATGTATTTAATGTTCGCACATTTGTCACACACGTTGTTATTATACCCTGAGCCCATTGAAAATGGGAAATCAGGGTATAATGGTTTTGTTAAATGTATGTAACAGGCAGAAGGAGGCGTGTCAGACCCCACAAAGTATATATATTCTTGATCAGGGCGACGAGCTGAGTCGATTTAGCCCTGTCCGTCTGTCCGTCTGTCCGTCTGTCCGTATGTTTGAACGCGTCGATTGAAGCATCTAGACAAGCTAGAGACTTGAATTTTTTTTTGTTGGGTCCGTGGATAGCACGCGCAGGTCAAGTTTATTTCGTATGAACGATAACTATTTTTGTTGTAATGTTATCGATTTTAATGCTTATCGAAAATAGGTTTTTAAGGCCTGGTTTGTAAATAGTTTGAGCTAGAGACTTCAAATTTACTGTGTAGTTGCGTGTAATGAATACGGAGATTACGTTATCTTTAGATTTTGGATGCCACGCCCCATTCGCCCCCAATAGCCCCCTATTTGTAAAAAGCGCAAATCAAATACTAAAAACTTGTGCTTTGGCACATACACACATATGGATGCCATTAATAAGTTGTGAAAGTTTGATGCAGTTAGTCCATCGCTAAGAAAAGTTATTAAGCACTTAAGTTCCCATAGTAATGCTCACATTGCAGCTTAAGCGCAGTCGCTGCGTCAACTGCGCAGTTGGCAGAGCGCGAGCTTATGCGTGCGTGCATATGTATGTGTGTATGTGTTGGTTATATAGGATGATTCCAAATTTGGCTCTTCACAGGGCTCAGGGTATCCCCTAGTCGAGCAGTCTCGACTAGAGCACTCTTACTTGTTTTAGTTTGCTTATGATGCACCGCGCTGCACTGCATTCATTTATGGCCCGCGAATGCAGTTTGCAGCTTTGTTATCATTTGCCCAATTGGTAAACACTTTTCAAAAGTTTGGCCTTTCATTATCTGTGTATTTGGTGCATATACATATAATATATAATATATATATATATACATATAATATATAATATATATATATATGTAACAAAAGCAGCTGCACTCGAAACCCGATCGAACGTATTATTTACACATTTGTTTTAGATTTCATTAAAAAAAGTATTTTCCACGTAAGAAAAACAATTAAAATATATCGGAAAAGCAAAAAAAAAATAAAGTAAACCAACTGTGCCGAATGAAGTTTAATTTACATTTAAAACTTTTGCTGTTCTGTTTTTCTTTTTTTTTTTTTTTTTGGTTACCTCACCCAAATATTATTAAATACAAATTAAAAATAAATATAAATAAGGAACAACAAAAATTTAATCATGTGAAGTTTGAATCATTTGATGTGATTTGTTTTTGTGGTTTCCTATTTATTAAAATTGCCAAATGAGCTATATAAAGCATATATATCTTGATAATTCAGTTGTAATTTTCATTACAAATCATTAAGTAAACTATAGAGAAATCATTCTATATTTACGACACATTGTAAATATGACTATAGTTGAGTTTTCTTCTTCTATTCCTCGCTCTCTTATCAGCGCAAGTTTTGTGGAAATCGTATATATATATAAATTATATATATATAATCATGGTTGTTATATATGCTTGCAAATATAATAAAAATTAAATTGCGATAATTTGAACTATGCACAATAGTTGCGATCGCTGCAGCTGCAGCTGCTCCGAGTTTTTTTTATATTTTATATAAAATAGTGGTATATATATATATATAATGTATTTCTATATAAAGTACATGTAGTTGCTTGCGCAAAACAAAAAATTTCGTTCGTGGCGCAAAAATTTCAGCAACAGAAATAAAATCAATTTTTTGCGCCTGATAAGAAAGCGCAAAATATTTCCGCTTTGGACGATTTTTTGTTGCTTTTTATTTTCTGTTCTCTGCCTATACTCTACAATAGGGTACTTAAGGTTGCTTGTGAAATGCGTAGATTATATAGTCAACTATACTATAGATCTGATATGTAGAGATAAGCAATGACTTTTCAATATTTTCTTACTTTTCAATGTTTCTTTTATTTTTCTTTCAATATTTTGCATAGATCTCTGACCTGCAGAGTATACGAAATTCGTTACTCAAACAGCGCGTGCTGCTCCCTACTCTCTGTTCATTTTGTTCTGTTTGTTGTTGTTGCAATACATAAGCTAAAGCCTATATATAAATTGATGTATGTGTGGGTATATGAATGTTTTATAAATTTTCATGTTTTCTTTTGCGCGATTATCAAGCAGCAACGCCTCATAAATACTTTTTTTGTTCAATAATTTGTTGCTTAATTTCGTGTTGTTGTTGTTGTTGTTGTTGTTGTTGCTGCTGAGATTTCACAAGTAGCCGTCGTATCAGCGAGGCCTGCGCCGCGGCCCCTTAACGCTGTCAGAGTTGTCGTCTTTTCGCAATTTGGGTCAGAAACGGCTACCTGATAAGGAACACATACACTCACAGGCGATTGTATGTGTGTGTGTGTGTGTGTTTATCTATAGCTACATTGTGTGCAGTGTATCTATGTTTGATGCGTGCTCTTAGATAAGTTTAGACGCTTCCGCCAAGGTGTTGTGAATGAATTATTTGCTACTTATCACAGTTGCAGCGGCTTTGTCCGTTCGCTCACTTTGCGAAAGTATCTGTATCTGTGGCTATGACTGTCGCCGCCTCAACTGTATCTATAGCTGGGCGAATGCACTTTTGCCTGTGTCCTTAAGCTTGCATATCTTTTGTCTGTCCATGTGTGAGAGTGTGTATGTGTGTGTGTGTGAGTGTCTGTATCTGATAGGCTATTGCATTGTGTATCTTTGTTTACACATTTTCGCTTTCATTGTTTCATTTTTTTTCGATTTATTTTTTTCTTTGCATTGAAGGACAATGTCATTGCAGCAATTCGTAAAATTTATTGATAAGCGATCGTAGAACTTGGCCAGAAAGCCAAAGTGAAGGGAATTAAGCAAGGTTGTAGATAAACGAAAAGAAATAGAGAAAGAGAGAGAGAGAGAGATAGAGAGAGCAAGATGGGTTGACAATAATAAAGAAAGTCTCAAAAAATTAAAAAATACTGTCGAAAAAATATATGCTTCCGCATATGATAGACAGGTAAGACTAAGATAATAATGACTAAGTATATTAAAATGTATAGATATACATATATCTATACATAGGTAGGGATGAACATATATAATATAAAGTTTAAAGCTTTGCTATTAATTCAAATTTCAATTAATTTTTGGGAAATGCCGAAATTTAATAATATAGAAAACTGGCTTTTAGCCATTATGAGCTGAAAGTCTTCAAGCTAAGACCAAAAAAACCAAGTTAAAATATTGAATTCCTTTGATAACAAGGCTATAACAATATCTATTGATAAAATGATCCACTTATCAACTTACATGTGTTATAGATTATAAATATATATATTTAAAATTTTAAGTTTCTAGTTTTTTTGTTAAAACATTCAAAGAAATGAATGAAAAGACTGAAAGATCATCAAGTTGTTGCTAACAAACCAATTTGAAACATTGATGGTTATTCATAACAGAACTTTCGCTGATCTTATCGATAACATATTCAACTTATAGTCTATATCATAGATAAAACAAAAATTCAAGCCTATGGTTGCTGTGCTTGACATGTTCTATGCGCTCAGACGTACGAATAGATCGACAAACGGTCGAATGGGTGAAAATATTTACTGCAGAGATCATAGCTAAAACAGCACAACTCGTTGTTTAGTTAAAGAATATATGTATATACTTTAAATATTTTAATTATATATGTTTCATATGTCATGCCTGCTATATCTTGTTAAACACATTTTTAATCCATTTTCATACTAATCATTTTCAAGCAGCCCAGGCTATACATTGCTGTTCAGTAAGTTAGCCGAACTTGGATTAAAAATGATTTCATATCGACAATTTATGCAATGATATTTCAATATATAGGCATTTTAGTATAAATAAATTTAAATATAAATTTGGATATAGAATTTAAATATAGAAATTGTGAAACAATTTGTTATTGTGTAACATTTCCTCAAAGCACTTTTTTCTTGGTCCTATATATATACAAAGATCAATCAAATTCTGTGATATTCGGACAATCAAGCAAAACTCTTAGAATTATCATATACCACTATAAGAATAGTTTTCAGAATCGAACATATATAAAACATTATTCAAGCTGGAATATAAAGAATTCATATTATTATCAAACATCAACAAATATCTTTTTATGTTTGATCATAATCTACTTGACTAGAAACCTGTTGACTTGCGTAATTCCTAGATTAATTTATAAATTTTATATATTATATTTGATATGATTTATAGCGCATACGTACATAATTCATAGCTGCTGATGTGCATAGCATCACATGTATATATTTTTGCTTAAATTATGTTTGCCCAAAAGCCAAAAAGTTGTTGCGGATGTTGACGATGCTGTTGCTGTTACTGTTGCTGTTGCTGTTGCTACTGTTGCTGCTGCTCGCTCACTTTGACTACAACAACAACAATGGTGAAATGTAGAAGTATGCTGAAATACAACAACAACAATTTACAGCACGGCCTTTTCTCGTTGTTGTTGTTGCTGTAATTGTATCTCGGCTGCTGGGCGCTTTGTTGCTGTTGCTGTTGCTGCTGCTGTTGCATGCAATGCATTTATATAGCATATATATGCATGCCTCTATATAAAATATAAATTCTGCTGTTGCTGCTGCTGCTTCTTCTTCTTTTTTTCACAAAGGGCCAAAAATGCAGGCAATTATTGTTGCTGCTGCTGTTGTTGTTGTTGTTGTTGCAGTTGCAGTTGCAATTGTTGTTGTTTGCTTTTTTTATAGGCTTCTTTATATAATATGCAGCATAAAAAATGAAAACGTTTGCAGCTTTGAATCTTCTCTAGTTGTTGTTTGTTGTTGTTGTTGTTGTTGTTGTATGTTCTATGTATGCAGACAGCGACAATTGTTGGAGCTTTGACAGTTGCACGCGCTATTGTTGTTGTTGTTGTTTGTGTTATAATTATTATATTTTGTTGTTGATATGTTTATAATTTTTGTTTTGCTTTGTTTTTTTTTCTGTTAATTTTTATTTATTTTGTGAACATAACATTTAATATTTATGCAGCATTAACAAATAATTCAAAAGTAACGGCTACTTTTTTAATTATTTTTGCTAGTTTTTCTTGTTGTTGTTTTTTTGTTGTTGTTTTGTTTTGTTTCGTTTGGATTGCACTTTGACTTATTTGTATTTTGTTTTATTTTGTTTTTAACTCAACATAAATTTAATAACAAAAATGTTGTTGTTGTTGTTGTTGCTGTTGCTGTTAGTGTTTATCTAGAATGGCAAAATGAAATGGTCGATGAGCAATTGCAGCAGTCGCGTATCTTTGAGATACGTATCTCTGCGATTGTCGTATCTGTGAGATGCGCACTTAATCAATTGCAAGTATTCAAAAAATGCCCGCTTTCAGCTGCATTTGTCTGCATTTTATTTCCAATTTTTATCTGTGTTTTTTCATGAACTTCAGTTAACAAATTTGAAGCTGCGCTCACGTCTCGGCAGCAGCGCAGCATGAATGAGTCGCCGATAAGATGGGGCGGCGCTTGGCCCGCCAGATAAGCATTAAAGAGTGTGCAATAAAAAACTGAGCTGCAATATGAAATGAAATTAGCAAGCCAGAGTTATGGCCAGGGCGAGGGCAGCAAAAAATAAAATTACAAAAAAAAAAACTTGCACAAAAGAAAAAGCAACAAAAACAACTGCCAAAGCATTGTAAATAGTAATTTAAGTTTTTTGGCCAAAAAAAGAATGAAAAGAGTGGAAAATGCTAACGAACGGAAGGTAAGCTAAGGAAATGCGAAAATCAAATGCTTCAGCTCCAGCTCGAGCTCCAGCTCTGGCTGTGGGCGTGGGGCGCACATGGGTTAAGGGCTTTGCTGCGCAGCTGCAGCGCATAGCCAAACTTTGTTTTTTTCTCGCTTTTTTTGGCTATTTAATTTGCCATTTTTTTGTAGCTAGCATATATCTTCTATTGCTTCTTTTTTTAAATATTTTTTTTGGGGTTCTTGTTCATTATGCTGTGCAGCAAAGCCCGACGGCAAAGTAAATGCCTGAGCAGCCGTCGAGACCGTAGACCATTGTCATGAAGCAGCGCGCTGCTCCCGCTGCTGCTGCCTCTGCCTCTGCTGCTGCAGTAGCTGGCGACTGTTTAAGTTGCTGACGAAAATTGAAACTGACAAAAATTTGTAACATTTTTTTTATGTCAGCCAAAAAAAAAGAAACTCCCACCCCAAAAGAACTCTATGAAAGTTTAGTTCTTTTTTTTTCTGCGCCCTTTGTTTGTTTTGTTTTACTGCTGCTGCTGCTGCTGCCTCTGTCTCTGCCTCTGCCTCTGCCTTTGCCTCTGCTGCTACTGAAGTTTGGCGCAGTTCATTTGTATGCTGAAGTATATACTTCTTGCTCGCTCTTTAATAATTATTTTTATTTTTTCTATTTGAACTTTTTGATTTGGTCTTTTTATATTGTAAATTTGGCACGACAAATGCATTTTTTGCGCTTTGCTTTTGCTTTGTGTGTTAAATGCAAGTTATCGAATATGAGATGCGGTGCGTGATGTATTCGATTGGCAATGAATATACTATATATATGCACTATATATGCACTATGTACTATGCACTATATGCTGATTATGTACATATATGTGTCTAAATGTTTTCACGTCTTTTATATATTTATTTATTTTCGTTTTTTTTGCACTTTTTTCATATATTTTGTTTTTCACAATTCCTTTGATTTGGCATGTGCAGCGCTTTGAATTATACAATTTTATTAACAATATTTGTACACATACACGCGCTCACACTCACACTAGCACGCACGCACATTCACACACACACACACGCACACGCACATCGCACGGTGCAGTGCAACTATTCAACCAAAAGACCGAAATAAAAATGCATTCTATAAAAATTTTGCGAGTGCGCGAAAAAAACGTTTTCCGCGTTTTGCATGCGACAGCGGCGACGGTGACGGCGACTGCGACGGCGACGGCGACGCTGACGGTGGCGGTGACTGTGACGGCGGCGACTGCAGCAGCCAGCGACCGCAGTTAAACAGAGAACACAAACACACACACACACACAGAGACACAGATGAACACAGTAAATACACGCACAGCGGCTATTGTTGTTATTATTGTTGTTGTTGTTGCTGTTGTTGTTGTTGTTGTCAGTTGTCAGTCAAGAACAACCGAAAAAAGCAGCGCGCGGGCGACGACTCAATGGAAAGCCAAGTGCGTACATTGCCCAAAGGGCAGACGCTGCGTATACGCAATGTGTCACAGCTGCTGCTGCTGCTTAAACTGAAATATTATGCGCAGCAGGCAAATGTTGTCACTTCACACATTGTTTTCTTAAGTTTCATTACTTTTAAATATTTTTAGCCATTTTTTACTAATTTTTAATTTCCAAGTTTTGTTAGAATTTTGCTAAATTTTAGTTTTTTAATTTTTTGGACACTTGGAATTGTTTGCTACTGATTGTGATTGAGATGTGGAATGCGCTTAATGCTTTACGATTGATATACGCGATCGTCGGACGCTACACCTCGGAACGACTCGGGCCGCGTCCGAAAATGCGTTCCGTTGCATATCGGATGCGTTGTGTTTATGCGACTGCCGAAGCCGACTGCAAAATTATATCACAACAACACGAAGACAGCGCTGACGACGACGACGACGACGACGACAGCGACGTCAAAATTGCATACAAGCGCATTCATGCTTGCAAAAACAACAACAGCAACAGAGCAGGCAGCACAAAAAAAGTCCGTATAAAAAACCCACAACTAGAATGCTGAGAGAGCGCAACAGCAACAGCAACAGCCATAGTAGCGGCAGCGGCAGCAGGAGAGCGAAAGGGAGAGCGCCAGAGTGCGAGAGCGCAACGTGAGTTGAGTTATTGAGCATAGCGCAAACGCGAGAACTTTAGGAGAAACAGCAGCAACGGGGTAAAGCCACACACACACACACATACACTCGCACACTCATACTCAACGGCCACGGGGACATGAACAACATCAGGCCACTGAGCTGAGCTGAGCTGAGCTGAGCTGAACCGCGCTGAGCCTAGCCGTGAGCGAGTGAGCGTATGAGCGAGAACCAAATGAAGAGAGTGAGAGAGAGCGGCAGAACGCGAGAGCGTGCCAAGTGCAGTGCAGTGCAATGCAGTTCTCAGCTAAACTGCACTTGGACTGCGGCGACTGCGACGCCAGCGCGCGTTGATAAAAAGCGAGCCGACTGCGCGCAGCGCTGCCAAAATAGCCGGTGCCGGAGTCAGTTGAGTAGTTGGCCAGTCCCAGCTAGAGGCGACTCGACGCTCAGCTGTCGCGGCCTCACATTGTTGACAATTGCCATAAGAAATGTAGCTTGCAATTAACACAGCCACATACACACACACACACACACGCACGCACACGGACACTCGGACAACAGGAAAGGCAGAAAAAAAGAAAAGAATCACTCAAATTTGTTGGCCATTCGCTCACAGCTAGAACAATGCAAGCGCACAGATAGAGAGACTCGCAAACAATATCTCAAATTTAGTATTCACCACATTTTTGTGTCGCTTTTTACTTTTGCACACGCACACAGCTGCTTATTAAGCAGTCACACACACACACACATATATTCCTAGTTATATATACATTTACACTTGTAAAAAATGCAACGCAGCTGCTGCGCTGCCGCGTCGCTGTCATGGCAATTAGCTAGACTTTTTTCTTCTCTTCTTTCTCTCTTTTTTTTTGTGTGTGTTTTCGGGCAAAGAGGGAAGCTTGGGGGCTTTGGCTTTGAAACAATGCGGGTTTTTTGTTCAAGGAAAATATGAATAAATAAAAATATTTAGAACAAAGTAAATCGTATAATCAACATTTGTTGATTAATATTAAATGGGGGAGTTACCTATAAATAATTAACTGTATATTGCAATTTCTGATTCATATATACATATATATTTATCTGCCTCTCTGATAAGTGTTGAATAAAATACGTTTAACATTTTATTCACACAGTTACACACATGCATACGCACACACGTGCATGCTTGTACGTCTTCCAACTTGAGCGTTATGCAGGCTCCTCGAAAAAATTGCGCTCAAAAATTAACCAACAGCAACAGCAACAACAGCTACAACAAACCACGCTCACTCACTCACTCACACACATTAATAAGAAGAGCACACTCTGAGTTATTCACCAGTGTCGCTTTACCCGCTCTCCCGCAAGCACAAGAATTGCATTTCCTGCTCATTAACGACGCCGCGTGGTGAGTTGTTCGTTTCCCCATGCGCTACGCACTCACTCAATGCCTGCGCTGCGCTCAAGAACTCTGCTCACCAAATCCACTCACCGCTAGCTGAGCAAAGCAACATGTATGTAAATGAGCTTGAGCTAAGTTTAACTGTTGTTTTTGTTATTTCTGTAGTTGCCGTTTTCTGTTCTGTTCTGTTTTCTTCTTCTTTCGGCTCGCCTGTTTGTTTGTATTGAACTTTGGCTTGCCTTGCGTGGATTGAATGAAAAACTAAAGTGAACAAAATTCTGAGTTACGAATGGTGGATGAGGCCCGAAATTGCGCAGTTGACTTTATCAAAGTGCGAAACGTGCTAAGAGTGTGATGCGGCGTTAATAATCGCTTTTCCAACGACTCGCAGTGAGTAATGCAGTTTGATAGCAACAGATAAAAGTGCAAAAGTTTTTCATTTCACTTGCGCCAGCTGCTGGACTTTACAATAAGCGTAACAGTAGCTGTTAACTTAACAGCGACGACAACGACCTGACTGCCGCACGTTCAAGGTATTATCTCATAAAAGCAGGCACACACACACGCACACACATGCATGCATATGCATTGCCAGCCCAGCGCAACAGTTGTGACTGCAGTGATTGAGCAGCGCTGCGCAGCTGACGTCGCTGTCGCCGTCGACGCGCTGTCGCGCAGTTACCCTTCGATCAATCGAGCTCAGATTCAGATTCAGTTTAAAAAAAAGAGTAGCAAATAAATATATGTAACTTAATATAATAAAATTGCGTGAACGATAACAGCGCACAGCGATCGATAGCCTTATCAGCCACAACAACAACAACAAGAAGAAGAAGAAGAGGAGGACAATGCATTTGGTATTGCCTCATGGAAAGTCTATTGAGACATTTGATTTGCAACATCTTTTTTTTTTATTGATTCGCTTTACGATTGACGAAATCAATTTGCGCTTCTTCCTTCACAATCTGCTGATAAGTCTCGTTTTTTTTTTTTTGTTGCTGTTTCTTTCTTGTTTTAATCAATTTGAGTTTGATTTCGTTTCGTTTCGATTCGATTCGATTCGATTTGTTCATCATCATTATTTATTGCACTTTATTGCATTCGCACAGAATTTGATATTGCAACCTCGACGCTTATGCAACCCAATGTGACGCATTCCTTCTGCAAGCTGCAGTCGCCCATATTATATTATTATAGGGATTTTTTGCTGCATTACTATATAGAAATTCATGATTTATACTGGAATATGGGCTATATATAAATATATATGTATTTATTTGATGTGTCAGCGTAACTGTGAGCAATGCGTGCTATGAATTTTCAGTTATTATTATTATTTTATTATATTTTTATATTATATATAATATTTGTTTGTATGAGAATAAGAGATCGTATATAACGTATTATGGAAACATCATTAGAATTAGGAGTAGCTAAATATAATGCTTGTCTTTGTTATAGTTCTTTATATTTTACTTAAATGAAATAATAGTAAACATTTTTTTTTAAATTTAATATACGGCAATTTCTGAATATTTCCATAAAACATATCCATAAATTTAGTTTATGCTCGTTGGGAATATTACGAAAATTTATGTATTTTAAATTTTAAAGAAAAGGAGAAACTAATATAAAAAATATTAAAAAAAAAAAAATATTATTATTATTATTATTATTATTATATATTATTAAAAATATTAAATTAAATAGAAAATATAAAAAAAAATATCAGAACTGATTTTCCATTTTCAATGGGCTCAGAGTTTAATAGAAAATCTAAATATTATTTTTAAATAATTTAATTTTATACAATTAATAAATATTAAGTCTTATAATTTTAATAAAAATGTAGTATTTAAATAAATATTATAGAAAACACTTCATTAATAATAATTTAAAATGATTTTTGTAATAATAAATATTTATGTATTTTTTTTATTATTAATTTTATTGTTACTTTTTTTTTTATAGTAGTATTCATATATATTTATTTATTATTAGACAAAAATAATTTAAGAAATGAAAGAGTTTCATAAAAGTATTTACAATAATAATACAACAAATTTAGAAATGAAATAATGTTATTAGTATTTTCAATAATGATTGAATGATTCAATTCCAAGTAGTCAAAAATAGAATTTTACATATTGCGTATACGCCGCATGGCTTAGATCTGCTCAGTTTTGTTTTGCACATATAAATTGTATTGCTAGTTAATGCATCAGAAATCTTAACTTAGTTTAGTAAGATTTCCTTTACTTAAAGCTAAGCATTTTTATGCATATGCAAATCGTTTATAATAGTTCAGCTTTGACAATTAAAGATAATCTGCTGTACGCCTCAATAAACTCTAATCTTTGTTTCTATCTCTCTCTCTCTCTCTCCCTCTGTCTGTCTTTCGTTTCTATCTCAACTCGATCTACAGTCAAAGATCAGCTGCTTCTGCTGTGTGCGTAGCATTTGGCAAATCACGTATACGCCGCATAGCGCGCTGACGCACACACACTCACACACACACACACACTCTTAGCCAGTTTGACTTTTTTTTGCTTCCGTGTTAAATGTCGCAGCAACAAGTTAGTGGGAACGAAGTTGGCCGGCGACGTTTACCGTTGCGGGCAGAGCAAAACTCACACAAATCGCCATTTTGGCCAGATCTCAAGGCGAACCTGTCTGTGATTCGAGGCATGTTTATGCTCGTAAGCAATTTTCGTTACGTTTGATTAGTGGCCGGCAAATGGCAATTGACTGCGACTCGAGCCGAGCGTTTTGATTGCGTTTTGATTGCGCCGCAAGCGAACAGCTAACTGGATTTCATTTATATTGTATATATATATATTTTTTACTCTTTTTTATTTATTTGTCAACCTTGAGAATAGGTTAGAAATTGTGTGCACTTTGATTGCCTGTCAGGAGAGTTGGCCACTTGGCAATTTATGGCACACGATTAATGCATTAGCTCGGCCACTTTTCACGCTTCTAATTACAGCAGAACAAGAAACAACAAAGGCCCAAACGGCATCATGGCTGAGGCACCCGCTATCGAATCGAGTGTCTAATGCGAGTGTCTAATGCATTTTCAATGTATTTTTTTCGTGCTCTGCCCTGAATATTTATCGATTCTCATGTCCGTGGCATTGTTGCTGCTGCTGCTGCTTCGACTGGCTGTCATCGTCTCGACAAAGATGCTGCCAGGGTTGCTGCTCCAAACGGAAGTACAGTTTGTTCTGGCCAAACACCCATACACACACACACACACACACACACACACACACACACACACACACACACACACACACACACACACACACACACACACACACACACACACACACACACACACACACACACACAGAGAAGGCCTTAGCCAGCTGGCATAAAAGCATAAGCAGAATATGCCTGGGGCAACCGACAAGGCTTCATAACTGAAACCAAAAAAAGAAAACGAAACGAACCCCCAATCGAGCGAATTGAAACAATAACCAAAAGAAATGCTATCGACTGCATAATACTCGCTCATCTTCATTCATTCTTCATCAGAGGCGTCCTCTGGCATACATTGGCAAAAGAAAAGATTTAACAGCACTGTCATAATATAAATCTGTGATGTTCATGAGATTCCAGGGAGATAATGGAACAATAGAAAGCTTTGTTAATAAAAAATTAAAAAAAAATAAAATAAAAAAAAATCACTTTCTATCTCCATCTCTTTCTCTCCTTTGTTTATTTCTGTCCCTTTTAGTCAACATCCCTCTGTCTATCAGCTTTCGCCTATATCTCTGTCTTTATATCTCATTCTATCTCTCCCTCGTTATACGCATGTCTTAATCTACTGTTCTCTATCTGTCGTTCTGTACTTATCGATCTTCTCAACTCTCTGTCTTGGCCTTCTTTTCTCTTTTCTTTATTTTATCCGTCTCTCTCTCTCTCTCTCTCTCTCTCTCTCTCTCTCTCTCTCTCTCTCTCTTTGTCTTGAGATTTACCTGTCTCTTTTTATTTCCTTATATTCTCAAAAGGTTTAGCTTTATATCAGTCTTTCTCTGTTTCTCTCTCTTGCTCTTTCTCTTTCCCTCTGTCAATCTTTCTCTTTTTTTCTCCATCTCACTATAATCTATAATCATCTCTATTTCTGTCTTTGTTTCTCTCTCTCTCTCTCTCTCTCTCTCTCTTGCTCTCTGTACTTTCTCTTTTGCTATCTCTTGATTTAAATCTCTCTTTCTCTTTCTTAATATCTCCACATCTTTAATTCTAAGGAAACTGTCTCTATATATGTATAATATAATATATATATTTCCCTTTAAATGCTTGCAAGCTAATATACTCTGTACGCTCAGCTTAAGTAACTGTTAAAACTTGCTGTAAAAATGGCCAGAAAAAAGCACCCGAAAATCTGTTTCATTCTGCATTTTTCTTTTACAACTTTTACCATTTTGGCTGGCCAAAGGAAAGCCAACGAAAAAAAAGCTAGCTAAAAGCAAACTCAACTTGAAGTGTGCTCAACGCCACTTTAGCCACAGGCCGTGGGCGTGGCCGTGTGCCTTAAATATCCTTGAGCTGCTTTAACTGCATTGTTGCACAGTGCAGCTGGAAAATGCATGTGTTGCATTTCCGCTCGGAACTAAATGTCTTTAGCAGCCGCAAACAACAACAAGTTGACAACTGTTGCTGCTGCTGGTTAGAAGGGGGGCAGCACACACACACACACACATGACTGGGTGTGTGTGTGTAGTTGTGCGCATCGTGACTTCGTCGAAAATCGCCGAAAGTGCCGCGACGTCTGCAGCTGCAGCAACAGCATCCGCATCCGCATTCGCATTCGCATCCTGTTGCCTGTTGCCTGTGGCAGCGGCGTCAGCGCTAGCGACGCTCTGCCGACGCTGACGTCAGCGTCGCGCGGTTAGAATGTGTGAATTCGCAAGTCTTTGCATACTTTTGTGCGTCCTGCCGCCCCACGGCCCCCTCGGCCGCATTCGCCACTTGTTGGCGCTGCGTGTCGTGTGTGGGCGACTTGTGCAACAAGTGCGATAGTTGTGCAGCTGTTGCTGCCGTTGTTGTTGTTGTTGTTGTTGTGTAACGATGTTACAAAAGTCAAATACAAAACGTCTGCAGCGTCATCAGCCCGAGCAGCGGCAAGGGGCGAGCGTCTGATATGGCTGCTCCTTTGGCTCCTTTGGCGCATTGTTGGCTTTTGTTGTTTACCTCGTGCTGCTGCTCCTGCTCCTGCTCCTGCTGCTGTTTGCCTGCCTGCTGCCTGCTGCCTGCTGCCTCTGCCTGAATTGTGTGTTCTACATGTGTTGCTGCTCTGTTGTCTATTTGCTAAAGTTTTTCCTCAAAGTATTTTCATATAAGCATAAAATTCTTGTTACACATTTGCCTTTCAGCTTTTGCAGCTGCGAAAACGTGTCGTCTTGTTGTTGTTGTTGTTGTTGTTGTTGCTGTCGAGTTTTTGGCCCCTTGCACACAATATAATATTTTATGAGCGTTTACGTGCAGTTTGTGCAAGTGTTTTGGAATCTGTCAACAGAGCTGTTCGACTTTTTGGCTTTAATAGTTTGCAAAGTTTTCGTGTTTTTCTCAGGTTTTTCCTTTTTTTTTTTGTTTACCTCTCTAACAGGTAATTGTTGTGTAAATTTCAGCTGATAGCTTCCACACTTTAGTCTCAGACAACAATTCATTTGGCTATCTTATACGGCTTTTAACTTAACTTAACTTTAACAAGTTTTGTTTAGGGTTTAAGGTGAATGAAGTGTGAAGTTGTAACAGTTGCAGTTCGAAATTTGGTAGTAAATTCAAGTCTTACGGAGTTGAAGTGTGGTTCGTATTGAAAGTATATTTCAAATATATATTTGTAAATTATACTATGATATGATACTATTATGATTCATTATTTAATTATGAGTTCATGGTTTTTGATGTTTCGTATCCAAAGTGTCATCAGCTGCGCTTCTAGCTTTGTTCCCGCTTATTAAGTTTTCTTTAGCGGAAGTTCTCAAGTTCACAATAGCCAAGCAATATGACCTTACTGTTTCATAACTATATTTTGAGAATGTCAATTCTAAATAGTTCAACTTCAGATGCCAATCTTTTGGAATTGCAGTATAAAAACCATGTTTCTATGTAAAATTGTGGAACTGAGATAGTTTAAGCGTATTATGAGTCTGAGCTGCTTAGAGATATTTTGTTATATTATAAATTATATATTTAATATATTATTGTAATTCTATATTATTCACCATAAATGCCAAAGATTCGTTTTCAAACACAAACAACCAAAAGCAATGCTTGAGTAAATAAATTTAGAACCTTAACAAATTTTCAATAAATTGTTGTTTTCATTCCATTAATATAATCTATATTCTATATAATCTATTTTTGATATAAGCTATCCCCAGTCGCAAGCTGTCAAACTAGTCTAACTTCAATTGACTTATTGCCTTACTGCCTTTAGCACTTACATAACCATTTCCTCAGTGAACTGTAATTTATTTTAATTATGAAACAACTTTTCTACTTAATTTAGTTATTTCAAAGTTTAATGGTTTCAGAAGCTCAGCACTTGCAGTTAATATATAATAATATTGTAATGTATGTATATATTAACTTTTATTTTTAAAATTTACTTAATTTATTTCAGTTTTCATAAATGTAAAGGTATTTTAAATTTTAAAATTTATATTATTTTTTCGAATATTCGTAGTAATATGAGTCTAAATAAACTTTGAAGAATTTCGTTAAATATATTTAATTGTATAACTATTTAGGTTTTTTATGTTTATGTATATATTTATATGAATAGATATTAATATTTCTTGCAGTCAAATATTTCTTAACTGTTGCAGAAAAACTTGTATTCATTTCATTCATGAGTTCTATTATATTTTTCTAAATATTTCTAGAAATTTTGTTACTAAGTCACATGTTATGTTTGCCTTTTAAAAGCAATATCTTCATGATTTATATTTGCTTAACACGAATTATACCAAAGTTTATAATTTTTAGAAACACTTTGTATATTAAATCACTTAAACTGATGTGCGTTAATCACTGATTAAATTTGTATCCACTAAAAACAGACTAGAAATGACGGGAATTTGGTTTTCAATACATTATTTACATATATACTCCAATTATAATATATTACATGTAATATAGGTAAAATATATACTTATATTATATATTTTTAATTCAAAAAAGAAAAGAAGAATTTAACGATAAAACATATATAAAAGTACTTCAGAGCTCATTTACAAAATTCTAGATATGGGCACATACAAAAACTTTCATAAAAAGATATATAAATATATATATGTGACTAATTTTTTTTTAGAAATATTTTATCTGTATCAATATACTTATGATATTCCGACAAAATATTTAGATAAGATATTTTAATGAAACTAAGATATTTTTGATAATTAAAAATAAACAATAATTTAAGTTTGCATTCTTTAAACTGTAAGCACTTATTTGATTTATATGACTTAGCAATTAATTAAAATTTCATAAAAATCATGTTTTTATTTTACTCAACTACTTTTAAAAAAAATAATTTAAATAATTTTTAAATATTTTTTTATTTTTATTTTTTTTTTTTTTTTTTTTTTTATGCTAATGACAACACAAACATATTTTTTTTTATAGGAAAAATAACTTATAATGTATAAGAAAATTATATTTCTTTTATAAATCAGAAACTCTTCTCTATCAGAAAAAGTTTTCTTTCCGTATAAAAATAAAAATCAATTCAATTTGATTGCAGCTCGAAAATGAATGTAAAAATCTTCGGCAAATGCTGTGTAACTCACCCGCACATCTTGTATTGAAATGCAGCCAAAATTGAGTTGGTAAACTAATCAATGCAATTCAATTAGGCATTTACAACGCGCCGACAAGAGACACGAGTGAAGAGCAACATATGCCAGAGGCGGAGGCAGAGGCAGAGGCAGAGAAAATTATCTGTAAGTCTCTATCTTGGTGTTGTTGACGTTGTTTGTTATATGTAAATGAGTGTGTGATCGCTTTAATTAAATGCCAACACACATAAATTATCGCAATGCAGCCAGCGACAATGTCTTTAATTAAATTTTCAACTGCACACACTCGCACACACACTCACACTCGCACACACACAGTCGACGGAAGTGGAGCGCTGAAAAGCACACAACACTTTTGTGAAACGAAACGCGCGACACGGCGAAAGTCAAGCGTCAAACAACAGTTGTGTGTGCAACAGTTGGCGCCAATTGTTGCTTCAATCAACACTCGAAACAGAATGCCACAATGCCTCAACTGCGAACTGGCAACTGCCAACTGGCAACTGGAGTGGCAGCCTCCTGTTGGCAACTGATTTGATTCAGTTCTGGCCACAATTGCTGCCACTTTGGTTGCCCATTCAAATTTACACAATTAACTGCTTTGCAGTGCGAGAGAGCAGGATGAGTGTCAGGTGAAGTCTTTTTGGTAGCTGGATTTTCTTTTTTCAGTATGTTTTTTTTTGGGTTGTTGGCACTGCCGAAAACTAGTTGTCGTCCTGTTGGTGGCTGCTGCCAAACTCACTTGTTGCACAATGCTCAACAAATGCCGCAGCACGAAAAATCGCTTGTGCAGTCGCTGTTGGCGCTGGCGTCGCTGCCAACTACAACTACAACTACAACTGCTGCAAATTCGACAAAAATGTCAGGAGACACCCACCAAACTACAAGGCGTGCCACTAGTCCAACAAAAACCCACCCACACAGTCCCAACCCCCAATCCCCAACCCCAATCAGTCCGTGCACAGCAGAACCAACCAACCAACCGAATGCAGCCAAATGTAGCTGCAAAACTCAAACCCAGTCAAATGCCTTGCACACACACACACACACACACACGTATATAAATATATAAATATATATACACACACACACACACATGCATAGGGACCGAGCGAGAGCGGGGTTAGTTTGTGCCACCCAGCTTGCCTCAACATTCGTTTCCCTTGCAGCAAAAACTACCAAAAGCGCACGACGCCAACAACGACGTCAACGAAGCGACGAAACTTTTTTCGAGCACACGAAACTTTTTCAGCACAAAATAAAATGCAGCGACGCTGGCAGCGACGGCAGCAGCAGCAGCAGCAGCAGCAGCGACGGCAACTGCGGCGTCTACGACGAAGTCAAGCTCTAACGCCCAACCACCTAACCAAACGTACAGCGTGCTGCAATTTTTTTTAGTGGCCTTTTTTGCTCCATTTTGTTTTTGTGTGTTTTGCTGTTTGCTTATATCACACTCACCCACACTCACCCACACACACACACACGCCCTCACCCTTGCACACGCACATAATGTGCACTATATATATATATAAATATATATATTTTTTTATTTTTTTGCACTACATTTTGCCCAATGTTCTTAGCGCCATATTGCTGAATCCTTGTCGTCTATGAGCGAGGCGGGTGGCCCAGCACCACTGCACCACCCATCCACCACAGGCAGCGCGCGTTAACTTTGTGCTTTTTCGTGCTTCCGCTTCATTTTTTTTTCAGTTTCTTCTTCACGAAAATCGTGGAGAGAGAGCGAACGAAAAAAAAAGTGCGGAGCGAAGAAAAAGAATGCAACAAATATGCCAAAGAAAAGCTGGCAGCGTCTCGCACCCAGACCACGGCCAGGCACGGCTCGGCTGGCTTCCTGAGGCTTGGCATTGTTCCTGGCTCTTACCTTGGGCGGCACGACCAAACCACAGCGAACCACCCAAAACACACACACACACACACACACACACCCACACAGATGACTAACCCATGCCATTCTGACTTCCTGGCTTGGTCTGGCCGGCCGGCTCTGACCATAGCGCGCTGCATCCTGCTCGCTCCTGCGCTTGCAACCAAAAGGACCTAAAAAAAAGTGGACGCCAAACGATATATAGGAAAAAAAAATGAGAGAAGGACAAAGGCAGCGAACCAAAAAATCTATTTTCCAATTTCTGTGCATGCACGAAACTAACCCGCCAGCCTGACCTCATTCTCATGCTCTCCACCCACTTGTGGCGCTTCCACACACACACTCACACACACACACTCATACTCACACATACAAGTGTAAACCTTAACTAAGGAGCGCATGAATTTGGTTGCGTCTTTGCTAGTGCAGCGACGTCGCCTCGTCCGAAGAACGATTGCGGCAGCGGCGGTGGCAGTGGCGGCGGCAGTGAATGCGGCTCTGGCCTGGGCTCCTTCGTTACTTGCAGCATCGTCATCGTCATCGTCCTGGCCACAAACAACAACAATAACAAGCGATAACATGTCGAATGGGCTGTGCTAGTGCAACAGATTCTCTGTCTCTTCTTTTTATAGAAGTCTTGAGTTGGGAGATGCAGCATGAATTCAGAGAAAGTCAATTAGATTGTCAATCAGTCAGTCAGTATCTATCATCTAGTTCAGACATCTATCAGTTAGTTTCTCTATCAATCAGTAATTACATCTGTCAATCAATATATCAATAATTTAATCACTATTATATTTGTCAATAAATAACTCAATCAGTTAGCCGATTGATCAGTCAATCAATTAGAGGCTCAGTCAATCACTCAATCAGTAGACAATCAGTAGAATCAGACATTTAATCAATCAGTCAGTTAATCAGTTAGTCGGCTAATCAATAATTATATCTGTCTGAAAGTCAATCGGTCCATTAATAAATATATTTGTCAGACAGTTAATCAGTCAATCGGTCAATCAGTAATTATAGCAATCAATCAATCAGATATTCGATATATCAACTAGTAAGTCAACCAGACATTCTGTGATTCACTCAGTCCAAGTCAATCAATCAACAAGTTATGCGTCAGTCAATTATCAAATCATTCGTCAGTCTATCATATATCAATCAATTTGTACATCAAGCAATGTTTCAGTCACGTAGCCATCGAGGCTGTCAATCATCTTAAAGATATTAGTCAATCATACAGTCAGTAATAAAATCATTCGATCAATCAGCCATACAGTCTGCGACTATCTGTAAGTCTATCAGTTCGTCACTTACTCAGTCAATCATAAGATCATACTAACTCACTCTATCTGTACAATTGCTAGTTAGTCAATCTGTTGGTCCTATAAATCTCTGTTTATAGTTCAATTAGTCAGTCAATCATTAGTCAAATGGGGTAGTTAATCTGTCAATTAAACAATCTCAAAAATAAAGTCAATCATGATACAAGTAGCTGCTGCGCAGTTAAACAATAAGTTCATATATCAGTCAGTCAGTCAATCAATCAGAGATATTTAGAGTTAGTTAGTAGAAATAGTCATATATATGAATATATAACATTTAATGATAAACAAAATTATGCAATTAACTAGTAGAAGCTTAAATATAAAGCTATGGCATTACGATAAACATATAGGTTTAAATATATATAATCAATCCGAATATACCCCACTTGCCCACTGCACGCAGTGTATTAACGCAACCGAAAACAACAAAAACGACATCGGCGCGAAATACTCGTATAGTGGAAGCGTAAAACTCGTAAAAATGTAACCTAAAAACCGTCAGAAAAAATTCAGCGAGCAACAACAACAACAACAAGAACGAGGCAGAAGGAACGTGCAGCTGGAAAAAAAGAAGAAGAAGAAGAAGAAGAAGAAAAGAAAAAGGAAAACTGCGACTGGCTGGAAAGTGGGCAGAGACACCCATTGCGTAGTGCATAAAATCCTGTATAGGATTTGGTGTGGACCAGCGACTAGGTGGGAGTTCGGCCCTGTGGTCTAGGACACCCGCCCACGCACACAGCTGTTGGCTGACGACGCCGCCGACGACGACGACGACGAAGTTCTCGTCGCTTGTTGCATCCTCGAGCTGGCAGAGGCGCAGCGCATAAAAATGCCTTCTTACAACAACAACAACAACAACAGCGACAACAAGGACAGCCAGGCAGGAGCAGCGAGTATGAAATGGTGGCGCCGCACACACTTTGCCAATCCAGCGACCCAGAACCACCCACCCACGCCCACAAGCACAGTTGTTGCTGTAATCGAAAGATGCGTTCGCCCAATATATACGAATATACGAATAGAACTAACTACAAGTATATATAAAGTGTGCCCAAATGGTGCGAGTGTGGCCCACAATGTAGCCCAGCACCTGCTGATTCGTTTTTCTTTACACACACACCCACACACACACACACACACACACATACACAACAATGCTCAGACACTTTCGCTCTGCTCCTTGCCACGCAATTTTATTTCTTTTTTTTTTTTTGCATTTTTGCTCTCGCTTCCTCCAACGCAAAAGTTACTTTTAGAATTTTTTTTTAATTTTCCCCATTTTTATTTTGTATTTTATTTTTTACGTGCCTTATTTTTTTTTTAACATAAGCAATAGTTGTTTTGTGTGTAGTTTTTATAATGTGCTCGCTGTAATTTAATTGCCAAGTTATATGAAAAAGGATTTTTACACAAGTTTTTAATTAACTAATTAATTTAATTGCGTTTCAAGCACATTTAATATAAGTAAACTAGAAATGTATATTATATAATTTAGTTTACTTCAAATAATTAAAAAAGTATAACAAAATTATTATTTATTTATGTCTAAAATTTGGTATGTGAACAAAAAAGAACTTAATATATTTACTTAAAAATAATAATAAAAGATAAAAACAATTTGAATACAAAATTTAAATTTAAATATTAAAATAAATATTGTTTTGTTGTTTTTGTTTTGTTTGTTTTGATTTTATATATATATATATATATATATTGACTTTTTTCATTTATATCTATCAGCCCTGCTTCATATAAATATGATTTTTTTTATTTAATTTATTATTAATTTTCAGATTAATTCTTATTTATTAATTATATTTTCCTTCTCCTTCAAACTATTTTATTTAAAAAAAAATTGTTTAGTACTAATGTATGTAGATTTATATTAAAATATTTCCTTAGCTTGGCCTTAGATTTTCCATATTTAAGATTTCGTGTTTTACCTTCTTATATTTAAACTCGTTTTAGAAAACAAAACATATTTAAGGCATATAAAAAATAATAAAAAAAATGTCGAAAATGTTAAGAAATATAAAAAGATACTAAATTGAACAAAAAATTAATACAAAAAGTGTCTTTTTATCACCAGAAATATGTATACAAAAAGTATCTTTATATATTTCTCAATATTTTTGACATTTTTTATATTATTTTATATATGCCTTAAATAAAATATAATTTTATCAAATTTTAGTATTATCTCGAACTCTAATCCCTAGTAACTTTTCGCTTAGTATTTATTATGTGTCTTTTCGTTACTCGAATCCTTTGAGTTCCATTAGAATTTACATTTTTATTATCCCTCACACTCGCCCATCCAATCGGAGAGAACTTCCCTTTGGGTCGGGCGCTGAAATTCGTTGAATTTCGCCAGCTGAATCTACAAGTGGTATATCCCATTACAATCAAATAGGACGCCACCACTGATTGAGCCATTGCCAGCGTGGCAGCGCACAGTCAGCCGGGTGGCTTAGCCCACAGATGCAACAGGCGAGAACCACACGCCCCACACCAGCGAGTGGGTCAGCCCGCTGCACGCTCTGCCTGCTGTTGGCATCTTCTTCGATCTACCAAAAACACGAACGTGGCCGGGTGGGAGGGCAGAAAAAAAGCAATAAAAAAAAGCAAGAAAAAATTGGTAGCTCGTTGGAAACTCGACTCCCATTTCGGCAGTGGCAGAAAGAGAGAGAGAAAGAATGAGAAAGAGAGAGAGAGAGAGATAGAGAGCGAGCGGGAGTCTAGGTGTAGGTGTAGGACGACGACGACGGCGACGGCGACAGCAGCGTCGACGGCGTCGAAAATCGGCCACAAAAAGCAGCAGCAACGAGGACGAGGACGAGCTGATGATGGCGTTGGCGCTGCTTGCCGCTCGTTGGCTCGTCTTTCGGCGCCAGCATTCGGGTGTAGGTGCCTTTTCGGCTTATGGCTGAGCAACAGGCGGGGCCAGTGCGAAGGAGCAGGCGGGCGCGGGCAGCGCGGCAGCGCAGCAGGAGGCAGGAGGCAGGAGCAGGAAGCAAGAGCAGAAGCAGAAGCAGTTTCGTCGCATTCGGCAGTCGTCGTCTGCATTTTTATATTGTGCAATATATTTCGTAGGGATATGTCGTCGTCGTCGTCGTCCTCCTATCGCTGTGTGCGTGCGCTTAAGTGTGCTTCGTTATCTCGTATAGCACTTCGTTTTGGGCACACACCCACACACACACACACATAGCTGGATGCAGCTAAAAACTAACCCAACCCTAAAGCTGCACCAGCTGAAAGCCAGACAACAATTTTTTTGCAGCTTCGTGCGACAACGACGCCGAAACCTCCTCCCCGACGCCCCACTAAACTAAACTAACCAAGCGCCAACCCGGGGGCCTGCCCCACGCTCTCGACGAAAATTGTCGCTGGAAAAATGTGCCAAGGGTTTGAGCGAAGGGAGTCTGGCTTGGAAGTGCTGCTGCTGCTGGCTGTGCGGGAATGTCAACTAGAAACAAGGACGATAAGCATTATGGAGCGCATTGAGGAAGTAATTGAGTGCACGAGACACGGACGCGGGCAAGGACGAGCCCCAAAGTTGGCGTCGTCATTGCTGTGGACTGGTGGGGCTGGTGGTGCTGTGGGGGTGCAACAAGACAAAAAAAAGTATGAACAGAGAAAAAAATGAGGAAAATTTATATAAAAAAGAAAAAGAGAAAAAAAGGAAAAAGAAAAAAAGCCGGACAACAACAACAGCAACAAAGCGCATTTAACATTTGTGGGCAGGTGAGGCAGTTGGGGCAGGAGGGGAGGAGGGGGAGCTGGCGCTGCGCCGGCAACGTGCTAAACGTGCTCAAAAACCGAAATGAGAGTGTTGAGAAGGACGAGGCGAGGGCTGGCCAGAAGGACAGCGGCTGCTGTGCCCAGCAAGAAATGCAATAAGCAACAACAGCAACAACAACAACAACAAATGCAATTTATGTTAATTTTTCTTGGTGTTTGCTTTAGCCTGAAAGCTGTTGGTATCTATATCTATATAGCGGTATATATATATATACATGTATCTCTGTGTGTGTGTGTGTGGTAGAGCTTTGCATTTTGTTTATTTTACTTTCGCATATCCTTCGTGCTATGTGCACGGAGCTGAAACATATGGCCAGCCTGAGCCAGGGCCCAACTTATGTTGATTAGGGTGGACTAAAGTCAATTTCCATGTCGAACTTTTCCTTTTGCTGGCAGTTTTCTTTCTATTTTTTTTTTTTAGCCAGCACACTTCATTTACCGTTTAACGGCAAATCCCATTTGCGGCCTTAATATGAGCGACGACTCGAAGCAACTCGAATTTAGTTGGCATGCAGCGTGTATATAGCAAAAGGCAATAAAAATGCTGCACTTACACTAAGGCAAGTGCTCCGTGTGTGTGTGTGTGTGTGTGTGTGCGTGGTTTAAGGCGCTGCTGGAAGATGACGCAGCAGCAGCCATTGGAAATGTTTGTCCACACACAAAAAATAATATAGAAAGAAAGGGAAGTTTTCTTCAACTAGATAGCAGAAATTTGCTGCGCGGCTCTTTTAATTGGATTGTGCGAGCGGGCAGCAGGTGGGCAGCGTTGCAATTGGAGTTGGGGGCAGTCAGGTGTTAAGTAAATCATTTTGGGCCACTCACCCACAATGTGCAGCATATCCTTGGACCACTTCATTAGCTCGCGCTTGATGAGCCGCCGCTCCTGCTGGCATCTGGCAAATGAGCAGTCGGCCATTTTCCGCCTCTGGATAGTGGAAGTGTGTATAACGGTTCAATGCGGAAATTACTTTTTCGATGCAACTGTACCTGACAAATAGACAGAGAGAGAGAGAAAGAGAGAGAGAGAGAGGGGAGATGTTATTAATTGCAATTCGCTTACAAAATTATTAAATTTATAATGCGCCATTTAATGCTATATATATATCGACTCTTGTTGTTGTTGTTGTTGCATTTTCGAGTCGCCTGAGAAATGATTAAACAAGTTTTATTTCAAGGTTAGCACGAAAACACAACCACACACAAAAACCTGTTGCACTTTTTTTCTTTTTGTATTATTTTTTTATTATTTCATATGCTGAAAAATATTTAAGTTTTTTTTTTTATTTATATTTATTTTGTTTTTAGTTGCATTCTTGCTAAGCAGCAGCACCTCATTATAGTTGTTTTTGTGGTTTTTATACGCGCTAATGAGTTGATTTAGGGGTATATTGGTGCTGGGTAATGTTTGTCTGGAGTCTAGAGACCTGGAATTCTGTTTACATTTCTTTTGTTACATCAATTTTTATAAAATTTTATATTTTTTTTATAAATTTTCAAATAAATGTTTATAGATGTTCAATAAATTTAAATGTTTCAATCAATCTCAATAGAAATTTGTATAGTTTTAAATACATTTATTCAATTTTCAATAAATTGTTCAATTTAAAATAATATAATTTATAACTTCAATGTTGAACGTGTATTATGAAGTCAGTCAGGCCCGATATCAGCCCTCTTACTTGTTTTTCTTCTTCTTAATCATATGTATACACACTCACACACACACACATATACACTTACACATATGTATTTGTTGCTATAATTGTAACTGTGGGGCTTTTACTATTCGGGCAGCTACCAGTTTTTTGATATTTCCTAGATACAACTATTTGTTGCTGTCGCTGTTGTTGCTGTTGTCTAATGTGTCTATTACACTAATTTATTCAAATGCCGTTTATCGTTGCAGCTTGCATTAATTTTGTTTTTTAATATTGTAATGCCGTAAATAGTTGAACGTGTTTTGATTATTACATTGAGTGAGTGTGACGCCTTTCAAGAAATGTTATTTCGTTCGTAGCATTTCATCTGCGAAGCTAAAACAGCAAAACCTGCCCCAAAAGCAAATTACAATGCCCCCACATGCAGGAACATACGCATAAAGACAGTGGAAAACTAATTGAGATTCTAATATCAGATATGCGAATACTCGTACATGGGCGCCTATACAAGAGCCAGCTGCCTAGTCCCTTGGCTGACGGCATAAGAAAAGAGACGAAAACAAGAAAACAAAAACTAGTAGCCAACTGTTCGAAGATGGCTCTGGATCTGCGCCTCTCCGGCTCCGGCTGCGGCTCTGATGATGAAAAATGACTCTGGCTGGCAGCGCTGGAGGCGGGCAATGCCAAAAGTAGCCAGCGCGAACAACAAGAACAAGAAGAACAACCGAATTGGCAGTTGCCGTGTGCAGTAGCCACTTGGTGGGTGTGTCAACAGAGCACGCGGCAGCAGCTGATGATGGACGTTGATTATGATGGACATGGCTGGGCAGTAGTTGAGCCAACAACAACAACAGCAGCAACAACTGCTGCAGCGCATCAAGTCAGCAATTTGTTGCTTCCTTAGGCCATAGATTGAGCGATTCGCAGCGCCAACCCAACGCCTTTTTTTGGTATTATTTTAAACATTTTTATAATTTAGCATAGCCTCAGTTCAACTCAACTCGACTTAGTTCAACTCAACTCAGCTCAGCTCAGCAAGTGCCTGTATTTACATAGAAAATATAGTGCGCAATTATTTCTGCGGCTTTAATCAACATTTTCAGCTGCCCAAATGGCGGTGAATCAGCGAATACTAAGATTGATAATTATGATGTTCTTCTGCTCAGCTATTAATTGGCTAGTAAATATGTGATAGATATCACATATCATAGTGATGTAATGATGTCTATGATAGACAAACAAACTTGCTTAGTATGAGGGAGTACTAAAAAACGGAAGTGAAAGTGTAATTTGTAAAATATTTAGTGATATTGAACCCATTAATTTCGTTGAGAAATCTGTTTGATGAATGATAAATTATGGAAATCAATTATTTATTTATTTATTTATTGTTTATTATATATATATACATATATAACTAACTTTTATTGCAGTATCTTTCAGTAGTTCCTATAGACTTGCAGCTTAAAGCGGAGAGCGTAGTTCAAATCTAGATTCTTTATTAAGTATGATATAATAGTGAAAGAAATTGGTAAACATCTTTAGTATAGGTTTATATAAAGTATATAATGTTTATGAGAATAGAGAATAGAGGAAGATAGGCAATTAAATAAAGTTAATTTTCACAACAATCGATTTTTAGACCTTTTTTTTTAAACATTTTTAATAATATTTAAAGTAAATGAATTTTGGTAGAATCTATATATGAATCCATAAAATGAATTCTTTATATACATATATAGCTATACATAACAAATATATATTTAGGATGAGTTTATGATTCATAAACTAAAATATTTTATATCAAAAATTTACTAGTCTAGTATATACCTAAGCAATCCATCAACATTCCGACTTAATCAAAATCTAAATTTATGATGCGAAAATTGTAAATAAGTAAAACACAATATTCGAAATTTAAAGTTTAAATTAAGAACTTGTGCAGTATGAGCTAGACAAGAATATAAATAAAACTATTAATTCAAATGTTAAACTGTAAAAGTTTTCGATCAACAGTAATGTCCATGCTATCTTTCTCCAACTGGACTCATCTTACAACCCAATTATTTGCGCACTTTCAGTGGATTTCAGCGTATTAAAATGCAAACTCAATGCTGAAGCTCAAGCTTAAGGCTTCCTGCTTTTTCAGCAAACAGCAGCAGCAGCAGTAGCCGAGAAACAGATACAGTTTTTTTTACATTTTTTTATTTTTATTTTTTTTTTTAGATAGAGATTCAAGTCAAGAGGCATAGTAATCTGTCTACGTGTTACAGATACAGAAAAAGCTGAGACAAGTCATTCAATCGAACGCTCTATAAGATAGATATAATGAATGCAACAAGTATCACTGTTGCTGTCGCTATGTCTCTCCATCTCTGTCCCTCCCTCTCTCGTTCTCTCTCTCTCTCTCTCTCTCTGTCAGTTGCTCGTTCGCCTGCATTTGATTTCATAAATAAATTTTTGCAAAATATCAAGGCCGGAGTGCAGCTTGAAACTTGTAGCTATATATCGTATATAACATATATATATGTATATACATGCATATAGACAAAAACAAAAATAATCACAAAAAAAAATGTAATCAAAATGGCAGCGGCGACGACGCAATTTATTGGCTTCAAAGGTACGCGATAGAACAGAATTAAGTGGCTGCTAGAGCAAACGAGTTAGTGCACAAATATCAGTTAATATAGATATATACAGAGAGAGAGACTATATACATATATATATATATATGCATTAGATGCCCGCCAGATACTGGGCACAAAGTGCATTTCGGCCAACTCGTTGCAATTCAATTTTCAATTCGAACTCAAGGTCTGAGCCAAAAAATTATTTGTGTTTAGTTTTTTGTTGCTATTTTTGTTTTTGTTAATTATACGAGTTGGAATCGTGGCCAATGTTAAACCTTGAAATCGTTGTTGTTGGAATTGCAAAAATTTTGCATTGTTCCAATTGGCTGCTCAATATACGAGTTAAGTTTTTTGTTATTCTAAATACACAATTTGCATTTAATTTATATGTAGATATTGCTGCTGCTGTTGTTGTTGCTGTTGTCGATTTTTCTACTATTCCACAATTTATCATGCATTCAATTATTTCAATAGCTGCATTAATAGAATTAGTGGCAAAAGGCGGAAATCATCGATTACATTTTATTTAATCCCATACAGTTCTCATAATTCTCCATCAGTTTTTTTTTCTTTATTATATAGTTTTTATTAATTATGTTCGACGCTCTTTATTTTTTCTCGCTCACTTTCTAGAAATTTGTTTATAAATTATTCGACCTTCAGTTGTCTTCGCATTTTCGCACATAGTAATATTTTATTTTTTATAATTATATGATAGGCGATTAGGTTAACGCCGCTAATTGGATTTGATGTGTTTCGGTTAGTTAATTAAGGCAGTAAATGAAATGTTTTTCCAACATGCCAATTAGCTAAGTATGGAAAAACAACTGAAAAGCAAGCAGAATCAACTGCAAGGGCAGGTTGAAGAAGTTGTGCAAAGGAGAAAATTGATAAATTGATTTAGTTGATTGGGTTTGGGGAAATTAACTGATGAAGCTATGTCAATGGTTCTAGATACATATATAAAAACATTTTTAAGAGAAAAGAGATATATATTGAGATAGAAGGATACCTTTTCAGATATGTATGATGTATAGCTTAACTTAATGTATATGAACTGAGAACCAATTTCATTTGTATATAAGTCTTACGCAACATTTACTCTATAGAATTTGAAATATATGTTCATGTATGCAAGCTGTAGATATAAGCATCAACTGAATATATTATAGTTACGGCCAAAGGCAAAGCCATAGCTTTAGAGCAAGCATTTCGTACTTTAGCAGTTCAATTGTTCTTGAACTCCATTATCCAATGTCCGTTTAGACAATAGGCAAATCGAAAACAACCATATTTATACTAGCTAAATCCGTCCATCAATCATTATACTATATATCTCTATATATCTCTATATACATATGTATATGACAATATTTTAGTCAACTCACATAAGGCATAGAATCTATAACTAAATTTAACTTAGCATATTCAAATCATTTCACTGGAATTCAGATTTTCTTAAATTGTATTAGCAATATTTTTATATATAGTTTTTTCCCAATCGAATCAATTACCAACAACACCGATTAAACTAACTTTTTAACCGCAACTTACATTGACGAACATTAACGACTTGCAACAATCTTAAATGACGCATAAGAAACAAATTTGATTAGTTTGAATTTATTAGAATTATTTAGAATTTCTTTATATTATTTTTCTTTTTTATACAAATGAGTGACTCACATACATATATTGATCAATATATATGTAACTGCATATACTAAAATCAAAACGAATCAAAACGAATTACGATGATTCATGTGAAATATAAGTGCATTGTATATTTAATTTAATTTTACATTTTATTTCCTGGTTTGTAACTTAAATTAATCTAATGAGCAGCCGGAGACGTGGCAGAACTTATTTTAAATGGGAGCAACAGCACAAGCTTATCTATCCATTGCGTCATCCTAACTAACCGTCTTTCCACATACACATCTTTCCGAGTTTGTATGCATCTGATCGTCGAATCATACGTTAATGCCTCTCAACGTTTACCTATCCGTTTAAGCACCTCTCCAATCATTCGATTGGACATATGTTCAACAATCTACTTATCCATCTTTCCGTTCGATATTCAGTCCGTTCGTCATCCATCCATTCGTCCGTCCGTCCATCCGCCCGTCCATCCGTCCGTCTGACCGTCCATCAGTCCGTCCGTCCGTCTGTCTGACTGTCCATACGACCGTCTGTCTGTCCGTCCGTATGTCCGTCCGTATGTCCATCCGTCTGTCCTTTCGTCTGTCCGTCCATTAGTCCAGTCATCAGTCCATCTATCCGTCCATCCGTCCATCCGTCGTCAGTCCATCCGCCTGACCGTCCATCTGACTGTCTGTTTGTCCGTCTGTATATCCATCCATTCGTCCGTTCATCCGTGTAACCGTCCGTCCGTCTGACCATTCGACCATTCATGTGTCCGTCTATCCATTCATTAATTTCTCTATCCGTCCGTTTCTCTGTTTATCCGTTCATCTTGATATCTAGCTAGCTAACTAGAGACTTGAAAAACATTGTTCTATCTCAACAAATAACTATATATATGGATATATGTATATATATAGTCAACTTAGCGTTGACAGCTGAAACAGTTAATACTTCCGTTGCAGCGATGGCCCTCGACTTGATGAACTCTTCCGTTGTGCGACCAAAAACAGGAACGAAACGCGGCATTTGGCCCTGCGGCGCCAACGATAAAAGATCATTGCCCATTAGTAGTTGGTGCGCACGACTTGCAGCAACAACAGCAACAGCAACAACAACAGCAACAACAACAACAACAATGACAACTCTCACCTGTTGCAACATGCAACATGAGCACGCGCCAACAGGCAACACCAACACAATGACAGGAAGATCGAAAACGAAACCAAAGCTTGGCCAACTAACTGGCTGGCCAGTCAGCCCGGCTGGCTGGTTGGCTCAGTTACAGTAACACACATTCGACTTGAGTTTGTTGTTGTTGTTGTAGATGTTGTTGTTGCCATTGTATGCAACGAAGCGCATTTCCATTTCTAACGTTGATCTGCGATCTGCAACAGCCACGACAAACACGACCACAGCCAAAGCTGAGCTGTTGCTAGTTGTTGTTGCTGTTGTTGCTGCCAGCTGTTGTTGTTGCTGTTGCTGTTGGCTGCCTGAATGGGCGACTGGCTGACTAGCCTAGCCTAGCTGACTGTAAGGTCGCCATTTGCAGTGGCGGTCGATCGCGGCTCGTTCATGGCCCAGCTCACCTACAAACCGACAACCAAAAAGACAAGTTTAGACGTTGTTGCTGTTGTTGTTGTTGCTGCAATTGTTGCTGTTGGTGCCATTGGACTTGCTCTTGGCTTTGAGTTTTATTGGTTGTTTGGCCATTGGCTGATTTATTGTGCATACTCACATGCTGGCAGCGCAGCCCATTGCAATTTTTTCTATTTCGCTCTTGACCCTAATGCCAGCTGACTAACTAACTAAATACTAAACTCAACTCGGCTGTAATTGAGTGGGGCTTACATGGCTGTGGCGTTGGTCAAAAATTTAATTTCCTGGCAGTTAAATGAAGCCAGCTCGCACACACACAGCCAGGATGTGGGGGCTGAAGTGGAAATGGCATTCAAGGAAACTAAATGTGCCATGTCGAAATGTGTTGTCTGTATTTGTTGAAGCACTATCGAGGCGAACGGCATTGTCTATCTATCTGTTGCTCTCACTGCACAAAACTGTTGCATGCAGCAGGACGAACAGCAGCAGCAGCAGCAGGAGCAGCAGCAGTTAGCAGTTAGCAGACAACGATTCCATTTGCTGCTGGCACATGGCACATTTTCGACATGTTTTGTGTGCATTTTGGCAACAATAACAAAGTCATTCTGCCATATAGAAACGGAGGCAGTGGCTGCTGACTGGCAGCCCAGCCCAGCCCAGCCCAGCTCGGTTGTGCCCAGCCCTGCACAGAACGTCACGCGTTGCAGGAAATGTGCAAAACAACGTTACGAAACTTTTTTGTTGCTGCATGCGCAACAGGAGGCAGTCACCAATACCAATGCAACACCACCACCACCACCACCACCACCCACTATAATACAAAAAAAAAAAAACGAATGCTTTGCTTTTGCTTTGACTTTGCTGCTTTTTGGGGCTGCTGTGGGTGTTGCTGCCGCTGCCGCTGCCGCTGCTGCTGCTGCTTCGTATTTTTGCTTCGTTTTCATTTATTCCAAGTTTTCTCTCTATTTTTTTTTTTTCATTTATTTTTTGCTTTAGCTATATATTTGGGTACAACGACTTGTTGCTTTGTCTGCGCCTGGGTGTGGCAGCTGGATGTTACGTATGCGACCTGTACGCCGGGCCACACTGTCTTATGCATGTGTGCAATATGTTTTATGATGTCAGTTTTGGGTTTTATTAAAACTGCCCTGAGATATATGCGAGTTGCAAGCGCATGCAATTTGGTAAATGTAAAACAGAAAAAAAAGAGGAAAAATGGAGAAAATGCTTCTCTTTTTAATAAATACGTAAGCAGGCAATATGCATAAGTATTATCGCTTATGTGCTGACACATTGCGCATACGCCATGTGGCATCAGCTGCTGCTGCTGCTGCTGCGTTGCCTTATCAGCAGCCCAAATGTGCAGGCATTCTTTTTTTGTAACGGGTTTATATATACATACATATTCACAAATTGGGGTCACCTTCAAATTATCAAATTTCGACCGAAATGATTAAACTCAATAAACAAAACACAAAAAAAAAGAATTAAAAATGAAAATAAAACTGCCTCCCTCCCCGAGCTCCCCGTTTCAAATTATATAAAGAATTAAAGCAAGTTACAGCCACAGCTACAACAACACTAACAACAACAACAACAGCAGCAGCAGAACCCACTCATTCGCTTGGCGAAAAAAACCTTATCTTTGTTACACAAAAAAAAAAATGAAAATCGCAACGGGCACGACGATGTTGTTGATGATGATGAATTTGCCCTGATTTCGACACAAAAATAAACAAAAATAAAAAATGAAGGCAGAATGCAAAAGAAACAACAACAACAACAACAACACAGACACATTGCTGCTTCTCAAATATAGTAAAAGAAAAATAGAAAGAAAAAAATAGAATAAAAGCAACAAATAAAAAACACACAAAATTTAGATAAGACGAAATTGAGTCAAGCCGCCAGAAAAAACTTCGCATGCAGTTTCTAACAGCAACAACAAAGCATACAACAGGAAACAACAAAAATTATGAAAGCCAACAGCAACAACAACAACAATAACAACAATAACAGTACAACAAACTACAACAAAGTGCAGCGCGTGTTTGGCCCGATCTGGCGCTCTGGCAGTGGCCGAGGGGGGCATGAAAATATTTTTCAGCAGTTGTCTAAATAACAGCAAACGACATTGGCGTCAGTGCCAGAAAGCAAACGAGCTAAATTGCTAAAAAAAAAGCAAAAAAAAAAAACAACAACAACAAAACATGTCCACAAAAAACAGCAACAACCACAACAACAACTAATGAAAATAAACGAAAACGTAACAAAAATCAATTGTCGCCAACCAAACGTCAATACAAGTGTGCATGTGCATCCACACATGTGTGTGTGTGTGTGTGTGTGTGTGTGTGTGTATCGTCAAAAAACATGCAGCCGCAATTGGAACTATTTGCCAGCAAGGGTTGAGGGTTGCGGGGTTCGGGGCTGCACAGTGAGTGCCATTTAATTGCCGCCGCACAAAATGTCGCATGGAGAGCAACAAAACTAGCTGAATTGAGCCAAGTCTGAGTGAGAGGGCTAACACCACTGAGATAGAAAGAGAGAGAGAGAATGAATGAATGAATAATGCCGAAATATATTAAAATATACATACATGATATATAAAGAAATTCTAAGAACTCATTTGTTTGGAGAACTATAATAAGCTTAAATCCATTAGGGCTGGTATTTGGGAAAGCTTATCTTTTGCTTATCTTTCTGATGCACCCTGTATGAATTGGGGTTGGGCGTATAGCTATTAGAGACAGTAACAGTTAACTATGCACACAAGGTGAGCTAGTTTGTGAAGCTAAAACTTCGATAACTTTTGCTGTTTGAACAAAATCGATAATTATTGATTTGCATATGAAGTTTTTACGGAATGATACGTGAAATATGTTACCAATAATCTAATTATTTATATATTTAAGTATAAAAAAATCGATTATTATTTTAAAGTTGCTTTTACAGGGAATCTGCAGCACATGCAGCATTATAGGTGCAGATTAATAACTTTCTTGTTAATTTGCTCGGATTCATAGCCAAATCGATCATGAAATCCTATAAGTAAACCACTTTTACAGGGTATCATGCTGTCTTATAGATACAGACACATGGGTTTCCCGATACTTTACTTGACTTCATACCCAAATTGATCATCAAACCCTATCAGTAACCCAATTTTACGTGGTATATATACAGCATAAACATTCTATTGCATAGAGATGCATCTATTTATGCATAGTAAAGTTAGCCCTATACCCAATCTAATCCCCTAATATGGTTATCTACAGCAAAAGACTGTCTTTTAAGATATAGATACGACTCTCTTTTCATACCGAACTATTTAACAGAGTATATATTCAATCTATTCTATCTATACAATCAATAATCACCCTATTGGTCTACCACCCCTATAGGGTATTTACAGCACAACCAGCACACTCCATTGTTTATCTTTGACTTTGGTTTGTATATGATTCGGCAAAATAGCCAAACCTAGCTGCCCCGACAGAGATGACTCAGTTGGCACGCACACACACACAAAGTGGATCACATGATACGTTTTATAGCCTAAAGTGATTTTTATCAAATTTTCGTTGATTAAAAAACTTTTGCTCTGTCATCTTCTCAAGGTCTTTAGCTTTTTGGAGTGTCTAAATGACAGCCAATTATGTAACAGCAAATCGACTTTACGTCTGCAATTTTAGATTTTCAAAAATTCTGGCAAATATTTAATGTTCAAGCGAAATCAATTGAAAACTATTCAATGACGCGTTGAGTGAGTGTTTGAACAAAAGCGTGTTGCACTCAACATGTAGCATTGACAGCAGCAACAACAACAACAATAACAACAACATCAACAGCAAGTGCTACATCAATTGAGCATAAATGAAACACAAAAAAGGGTTTTAATTGAAAAGTCGAAGCTTCAATGCACTTTCGTCGTTAAATGTTGTATAAAATATATCAATAGAATCTTTGTATAACATGGGCAAAAACCAGTATTTCTTCATTCTGTAAAGGAGTTTTAAAATATACTTTTTTAAAATCAGCTCAGCTTGAAGTGAAATCAATTACTTTTAACTAAGTGTGAAGACAATCTTACAAAAAGATTTATAAATATTTTTCATTTTCATCTCAAATTCGTATACAATCTTTTTGTGTTCTCTATCCACTGGTTACAAATTGACGCCTCTAACTAATATACCTTTTCTCAGTGCATTAAACTGAATTTAAATTGAAAATGCATAGCTGCTGTGGAAATATTTCAAATATATCTAACATTTTTTTTATTTTGTTCTCTGTTTATTTGTGCAATTTTAAGCAACATTTGTATTTGCATTGGCCAGCAGGTGAATTGCTATTGACATTAACTAGTTTTATATTTGTTGTTTGTTTGCAATTTTTGTCGTTGATAAGCTTAAGGACACTGTGCCACTGTGGGGCAAAAGCTGATGCATTATTATTTATACAATTGTGTATGTGGCAAATATCGAGTTTGCTTTTCGGCAACAAAAGCCGCGCGCCAGCTATGGCAATAGACGCGAATGCTATTTAGCCAGATAGCGTATACGCCGCGTGTACAGACAGCATTTATATTTTGTTATTTATTTTTTGTTTCTGTTCCGTTTATTGAAAGTGCGCAAATAAGTTTTAACAGTTTTATACAACTTTCAGCTGCACCTGTTGCCTCTTCAATGCGAATTGTCATTGTCTTTCTTATGCAAACTACGTGGATTTTGCATTCGCTGTCGCATGGCCAAAGTTAAATTAAAACCCATTTTTTTTGCCTGCTCCTTCGCTCCACACGCTGCCAGAATAAGAAAAATATCAGCGAAAAACTTTGCCCCATTGCCAAACCAAAGCCCAGCAACACCTCCTCCCACTCTTTGGGTGGGTTTGGGCGTTGCACAAACTATACAAAAACAACTGCCTGTTGCACTTTCCTATATACCTGGAATGCTTCCAGTGTTTGGGTCTCTGGCCTTCCAACATCCCCGAACCAGAAGAAAAAAAAAACAAATTTGAAGAAATAAAATAAAAAGCAAAATACAAAAAAAAAAAAACATAGAGTAGAAGCAGAAGAAGCTGAAAAATGCGATAAAACACCCGACTCCTGCTGCAGCGTTGCAGCAACAGTTTATTTTATGCGCTACGCTTTTGTAGTTAGCCGTTTTATGCAAGTCAGAAAGAGAGAGAGAGAGAGAGAGAGAGAGAGAGGGGGAGTGCAAAATAGAAAGAGACATACATAAAGTGTGTGAGAGAGAGAGTGCTAACTGTAGCTCGCTTTTCTGTTGGCGCTTTGACTGCAGCCAAAGCGCAGCCAATTTGAATGAAGCAATTGATTTTAAATGCATTTTCTATTTCTATTTCAATTTCTTTTATTTTTTATTTTTATTTTTTAATTTTATTCTCTTTTTTTCATAAATTCAAATTTGATAAATGCAAGTGCGTTCAATGCAAACGCCGCTTTTCAGCTTTAGCATGCTAAACGCCCATTTACACAGTCCAATTTCCACTTTAGCTTCTATGAGTCACGCACGAGGCCTGATGCACTCCGTACTCAAATGGAATACATAAGAAAATGATATTACATGGAACTACATATACATATATACATATAGTGATATTGTGCAACTAAAATAGTACTATATGTGGCATATATAAAATATATTATATACTTATTCTTGATCAGACTAACATGGTGAGTGTGTCTTGAGTTTATATACTATATTCCGTTTTCTGTCTGCCTTATTTCTTATATTATTTGACCAGCTGAGTCGATTTAGGATCTATCTTCTTTATGCTATATTCTTATCTTTTGAATTCCTTCTGTCATTCCTACAAGCTGAGTCAATCTGAAGTTTATCTTTTATTTTTCCGTTTTATTTTTCATCTCTATTCCTCTGATCATATCTTTCTTGTATAAATAAACGTTTCAATCTCAGCAACTCTAAGAACTGGGTCATAAAGTTTTATATATCTATATTTTAACCTATCAGGAATAATTTCCATAAAGTTCTTTTAGTGCTTCATAATATCCATAAATAATGTATTTAGAAATTTTTTTCTTAGAATTCTAAATACAAATTTAACATTTAATTGGTAATTAAATATATTAAAAATGTTATGTGTATTACCCGATTATGTTGTCTAACTTTTAGTACTCAGTCGTCCTACTTTATCATGATATATGTATACCGTATTCATATATATATGTATACCATATCATAATCTATGTGATTTGATACAGTCACACTTTTCTTTACCATATGCAAAAACCGATAATTAATCATAATTAAGAATAATTAAAGTTTTTTTTAGAAAATTCAGCTCGTATATAAAATAGATGCAAGTTCTACTGTCAGGTAGTCTATCAAAGCGCTCTAGCTTACAGGGTGTATGCTGGCTAATCAATAAATCAACAACCCCTGTTTACAGGGTAACTCCTAGCCTGTCAACTCTTTCAGCTAAAACACTCTTGTAATATAATATATAATATATATTATGCGTTGACTCTAGCCCCAAAAAAAAGGAGAAGAAGCAGACAGGAATTGGCTAAACTTCGGTTTAGTGAGTCACACTGAGTCAGCAATGGGATGCATGTGACGACTGTGCCTCGTGGCCGACTGTTGCCTGTTGCATGTTGCCCGTTGCTCGTTGCCTGTGTGGCAAGTTGTTGCATAAGCAACAATAGCTTGTGCGACTTGTTGCCTGTGTGCCACTGTCACTGCCACAGCCACTGCCACTGCGACTGCTGCCTCTGCTGCCCCTGCTGCTGCTGCTGCTGCTGCTGCTGCTGTCGTTGAGCACTTCTAATCCAATCACACGAACAATGGCAATGCAAATGCAAGCCCAGTCGCAGCAGCAGCAACAGCAGCAGCAGCAGCGCGGCTGCAACTTCCTTTGTCTGCCATTGAGAGCCATATGCAACGCAGACGTTGCAATTGCCGCGTTGAGTTGCCTTGCCGCTGTGTTGATGGTCAAGGTCATGAACCTGTTCCAATAACTCGTTTTTCTTACGTGCCACACAAACAGACAGACAAACAGACAGACAGACAGACAGACGGACAGATAGACGGACGGACAGCTAGACAGGGGTATGGCATAGCAGCCAGCAGATGATTGTACGTTGCATGCTGGCAACGGCTCTGCTCCGGTCTGCTCTAATGCTAATCCTGGCAGTTTTGCCAGCACGCCAGCGGCATTTGGCTTTTGCTTCCATGCCATGACTAATGGCTGTCTAATGGTCCAGGCAGCTGCTGCCAAGCGGCAGCTCAAATCAATTTGCCAAACATGAAATTAAATTTCAATTCAACTTAACACACACAAGGACACGTGGCAGCAATTTATATACACACATACATATATACATATATGTATATGTAAGTCATTTATAGCAAAAGTGATTTGTGACAAAGTGTCGTGCGTGGGCGCCGTCCACCTGGCTGATTCATTGTTTTGTTTTTCAGCTTCGGCCGTGTTCAGTGTCAGCGTATGAATTATGCGAAATCAAAATGAGATTTGCTGCAAATCGAACAAAGAGAATCCATTCGAGCAAATGCTTCCGTCTGTCAGCGCGTTGAAATTAGAAGCGCATTAATTAGAAATCTTTATTATTCTAATTTTTTTCCATTTCCATTTCCATTTGAATTTCTATATTTCTAGATTTCTTTTTTAATGAATTCAACACAATAAATTTGAGGCGACATTTGTGCATAAATTGCAAATAAAGATTTCCGCGAAATTCTTTTTATTTTATTTCTGTATATTTTGTGGCAACAAAGGCAACAACAACAACAACAACAACAACAGCAACAACAACAACAACAACAGCAACAGCAGCAACATTTTGTCAAAAGCTGCCCATATTGATAATTGTGCATTTGATGCCCATTGTTGAATATATCTATGTGTGTGTGTGTGTGTGTGTGTGTGTAAGCAAATATGGCCTGCACTTGTCGGGCTTCGCGTCTTATTTATTTTGCCAGCTCTTATGGAAAATTTTGTTGAGGTTAGGTTAAAGAGCCTATAGGATATTTTGATAAAATTGAGTGGTAAAATATCCAAAATTTCGAATACTTACACTTATACTTATACTTATACTTATACTTATACTTATACTTATACTTATACTTATACTTATACTTATACTTATACTTATACTTATACTTATACTTATACTTATACTTATACTTATACTTATACTTATACTTATACTTATACTTATACTTATACTTATACTTATACTTATACTTATACTTATACTTATACTTATACTTATACTTATACTTATACTTATACTTATACTTATACTTATACTTATACTTATACTTATACTTATACTTATACTTATACTTATACTTATACTTATACTTATACTTATACTTATACTTATACTTATACTTATACTTATACTTATACTTATACTTATACTTATACTTATACTTATACTTATACTTATACTTATACTTATACTTATACTTATACTTATACTTATACTTATACTTATACATCTGCAACTCCTTCCCTTTTGCCTATCAGCCCTCTTGCCCTCCCCCACCCCTTGTTCAACTAATTTCACAACTCGAATAAAACCAGAGCAGCAGCAAAAAAAAAATGGTGAAAAAGTGCGGAAAACCAAACTCTTTGCATTTTGAGTGCAAATGACAAAGGGAGAGAGATTTACGACGGCAGAGTTACAGAGAGAGCAAAAAATGTGCGTTTCACATTAAAATCAATAAAAAAATGAGTAAAAATTTACAACAAAAATATAATACAATTTATTAACAGCAAAAACTGTTTGTCAAAAAAAATGTGCATATATTTTACAGTATTGTTTTTAGTGTTCATGGAATATTCTTGACCTTTTAGAGTGTGCGATAGTGCATGTGTGTGTGTGTGTGTGAGAGAGTATGCGGGTATCTCGTGTTGCGGTTTTTACAAAGTGTACAGAATGCACTCACTCAAACACTCACACACACTCAAACAGTTCACACGTTGTTCATTAAGTTTGTAAATATTTGTTAATTTAAATAAAGATATATAAATATATATAAATATATTTAAATGAATATAAAATTTTACTTACTCTCAGTTTTTTGCGATAGTTTTCAGTTTTTCACGTATTCACGTCTCAATATATAAAAGTGTTTTGTATATTATTAATAAAATTGTGATGTTTTTGTATTTTGTTTCTTAAATTCTTAGAGTCACAGCACTTGAATTGTCATTAATATATATGTATATATTCAGCAGAGATTTAGTTTGATTGGTTTTAGATTCGGGCTTCGATGAAAGGAAATACAAATTTGTTATCACAAGCGAAACGCACGTCAACTGTTTTGCTAGTCTTTGGGCTAGCGAAGAGGAAGCACATGCAATGCGCTCACACACACACACACACACGAACAGAAAGAGCATACGCACACCAATACACATGTAATTGTGTGCGTGTGTGTGTGTGTGTGTGTCTGTGTGTGTGTTGGTAGCAGCAGCAGAAAATAAATAAAAATTTCGCACCGCGACCAACGTCAACAACAAACAAACACCGACACTAACAACAAGCGCAGACAACTTTACTAATACGTAAACAACAAAATCGACTAACTTGACGACGACGTCGACGTCGACGCCGACGCGGACGCTGCTGTTGGCGCTGGCTGCGCTGCTACTGCTGCTGCTGCTGCGCTGCGCTGCGCTTACAACGACAATCCGAAGCTAAGGCAAAAGCGTACCGAACCGTTCGAAACGACCGACAATAAAGCTGCCATCCAGCTGAGCTGCCCGGCACTTTGACTATGAGCTGGAGCCCAACTGAGCGGCGGCAGAATGAGTGCAGCGGCGTGCTGCTCTCCACACACTCACACTCACACACACAATCACTCACACACAAAGAGTCAGCCACAATGCTGCGTTGTAAAGGTCTAAGAAAAGTTTCGCAGTTCGCATGCATTCGCCTTGGCTGAGAACAAACCGCTCAAGTTACAACTGTGCTCGTGTGTGTGTGTGTGTGTGAGTGTGTTGAAAAAAATTGCAGTGGCAGTGAGACAGAGAGCGAGAGAGAGAGAGAGAGAGAGAGAGCGAGACCCTGGCCAAGTGGGAGGTAGCAGCCGGCTAGCTGCTGTTGTCCATGTATTGGTGCGCTTCATTCATGGCAGCCGGCAAAAAAACGTTAAAAGCGAAATTGGTTAAAAAAAAACTCAAACTCACACACACACACGCACACAAAGACACACTCGCAGCAGAGAGCAGCACAAAAAAATGTAAAGAAAATGGTGGCTAGAATCAACTGGGAGCGCAATGAAAAAATTTGTCATCTCCTGGCTGAAGAGCGCGAGAGCGTCTGCTGAGCGACTGCAGGCGGGGAAGGCCAGCGTCAGTGTGTTTTTAATTGCACTTGGCGCTGCATTAGTGTGTGTGTGTGTGTGTTTAAACACACGCACACACACAGCTGTCGCCGCGCTCAGTTAAATGCACTCAGAACCAAAACGCGCTCTGAGTGCGTTTTTTTCTACAAATTTTTTTCGTTATTTTTTTTAGTTTTTTTATTTTTTTGTTTTTGCTTAATACATTTTGTGCATTTTGTTCTCCATTTTGTAATTTTTCAACAGTTCTTTTTCGGTTGCGAAAACAAGTCCGAAACTGCGACGACGACGACGACGACGACGGCGACAGGCAGCGCTTTGTTTAGCGCTGGAGACGAAGACGGAGACGCTCACTCACCGCTCGAAATGCAACTGGCGACTCCGACAACGCGCGCCCGTTGCACATGCACTTTTTGTTGTTGCCGTTTTTTTTTTCGAGTGTGCAACGGTTTGTGCGAATGTCGAGCGCGCGCGAGAGCAAAACTGAAATTATAATAATTCGCCCAGCCGGACAGACGGACGGCGAATTCGACTCGGCTTGCAGCGACTCAATTGCATGTCATTGTAGACGAAAAAAAAGAGGAAAAAAAAAATTACTTTTGAGAATTTTCGGCACAGCGCATTATGGACTCTCGACTCTGTGTGTGCGAGTGAGAGGGCGAGTGTGAGAGCTAGAGGAGGGGCTGTTGGAGTGGGGGGAGTTGCAGTCTAGCTGCGACTGTGGCTGCGACTGGGGCTGGGGCTGGGGCTGGGTCTCTGCCTGAATTTAGTCGTGACTCGGTTTCAAGGTCTCTCAATTAATGCGAAAATTTCGTTGTAAATGTTTTTTTTTTTTTTTTGTATTATTTTGTTTATTTATTTTTTGCATGTTTGTAACAAAATTCGTGTATAATAAATATAGTAATTGTTTAACTATTTTTTTTTTTGTGCGCTTTTAATGCTTTTCTAATAAGCGAAATATTTGTTGATTTTTTAATTGCATTTACATTTGTTAACGGCGACTTTTTGACCTTGGGCCTTGCATAGTCAAGAACTGGCATTTGAATTGGCGAAGGTGATGGAGGCGTTTAGACAGACACACATATACATACATACATACGTATATAGATATATGAATATATTTGTCTATATGTTTTGGTATTTGATACTAGTTGAAACGAGGTTTTGAGCTTGAGCGAGCCTTGAGTTCGGTTGACATTGCAGTTTTTAGCAGCTAATAAGGGATATGGCGTGGAAAAAAAGCTTTGAGAATATATAGTTCTTATATAGTTCTTATAGTTCTTATAGTTCTGGTCTATATAATTATCTAGAATTAATATTATAGAAATTAACAATGAATCCTAAAGAGCTGATATTCCATATTCTATATGATTTATAACCTATATATGATCAAGTAAGCAACTGATCATCATATCTATAAATCATCATATATGTATATAAAACTACAGCTCTCTTTGTGAAGTTTTGAGAAGATAAAAGAAGATATTTTACCAAATTTAAATATATTTAAATAAATAAAACTATCATTAAATCACCTCAACTGTTTTTCAACACAAAATCACTTGAATCAAAAACCAAATCAGCAACAACTGAAGTTTAAGAACCCTAAAACCCTTGTTCTGCCCTTCCTTCCACTTGCCCGGCACAGATACACAATGAAATTAACAAGAAGCAGCAGGAAAATGCATTTCAAAACAAACTCGCTTTTAATTCGTGTCCTCTGACCATTCAAGCAGTCGACTTCCGTGTTGAGCGATATAAAAACTGAAAAATACCTAAAAACAAAAAAAAAAAAAAACAGTGTGTAATAGTAGGGAATATGCGACTAATAAATACTCTGCATTTTATCATGGTTTCAAATATGTGATGGCAAAATGTGCCAGGACATAAGTAAAATGAGAAAATGGGAATAGTAATAGAAAGTAAAATCTAAATTTGCAAAAGTCAAATTTTCGAATTACTGATTTTTAATTTTTGAATATAGAGACTTATACATAAAGTGTAGTATACAATAATTGTATACAACTGAGAGATATTCCAAAGTTAGTCGATTTCATTCAAATGTAATAAGTTATTGACTAACTTTAAAAAATTTAATAAACAGCTGATCTAGGCAAATCTACAAACAAATAGAATCCGAACTTGATTTAAACGTTTTGATATTCAAACAATTTTAATGTCCTATAATGCAAACGACTTGACGGAAAGAATGATTGTAAAAAGGACTGGAGAATGGAAAAATCTATGGACAGATAGATTATAGAGCCAGCGGATTATAAACGCATAAATGGAAACGGATACATAAATAGATGAACAGACACAAAATCTAAATATATATAAATACATATGAATATATATGGAAGGAGAATCCATTGAACAAATCTATATTCATTAGGCCCTTATACCAAACACTGTTATTTCTGTTAGTTGCCGAGATTTGTGCAAAACCCAATATACCCTGTTTGCACATTTTCAATGGGTTTCGGGTATAAAAAACATACGAGAAATGTCGCCAAAGAGGAACACACATAATTGCAGTATTTACAAGAGATAAAATCGACAACAACATGCAAACAGCAGCAGCACAAAAAAAAAATACATAATATATATATATATATTATATGTATATACAGATATACATATGTATGTCTGTTAATGTGCATATTTGTGCATAAAAATCTGTTGAGAAGCAATTAAAATGAAAACCACGTAAGCAAATACGCGAGCTCCCCGAAAAAAGGCGTTAAAAAGTCCCAAAAAAAAAAAAAACATAAAAAACCACCCTATAGCAAAATGCATTTTTCCCCCTTAACCCCTGAACGCCCCCTTGAACAACTTAACCCCCTTCGCATACCCCCTTCAACAAGACCCTAGCCTATGCACACAAAAAGCAAACGTGCAATTATGTTGAATGCATTTCGAAAAAAATAAAAAAAATAAAATAAAGTACCCGAAAAAACCTCGAAGCGAATGCACAAAAAACGGGTAAGATGCAATTTTTTGCATAATGAAAAATGCAGCAGGCAAATGCATTCATACACACACACACACACACACGCATTGCACACCGTAAGCTGAGCTGTGAAATCCAGTCCCAAAAATATATTCTAAAATTAAAATGCGACGGCCTGTCGAAATGTAAACAATCAAAGGGGTGCATGATGCATTCACGTGCACATATATATATGATATCTGTACACATACATATATACAGACGCACACATTGAAAGATAACTGCAACTCAGAGCTCAGAGCTGGCATAAAATGATGATTGGAAGCCCCAAATTTGAAAAGAATAAGGTTAAAAATGGAAATCGTTTAATTTTTATAATTTTAATTTTAAAATAAAAAAATGTTTATTAAAAAAATTCAATTAAATTAAATTAAATAAAAAATATATTAATAAATTCAAAAATTAATAAACTAAATACAAACTAAAAAAAAAAAAAAAAAAAAAAAAAATTGTAAATTCATTAAATTTTTTAAACTAAATTGAAAAGTAACTCATTGAAATTTTGTTTGCTCCGAATTGTGTGAAGTATGTGTTTTGTGAAGATGCTAAGAAGCAGTTAATATTCTAATAAAATAAAGTGAAATATATACAAATACATTAAAAATATAAAAAAGATGAGTTAATTCTACAACGAATCCAAACGATAGCGAAGTCTACAAATATGTGTAGCTAAGAGCTTCTGAAATTGTTCTTCATAAACCATGAAGTCCAGCTTACAAGATGAACGAAATCTTAAAATAAAATTGTCGTATAAAAAAACTGAATGTCTAGTTCCTATATAACGAGGAACCTTTAAAAACAATCTTTTATTCAATTCATATCACAGGGACAAATCTGACCGTAAAACGGCTAAATGGTCAGCACTGCTGCAACAACGATGCAACTCACATAGCCAAGGCAAAGAAATGCATGCACTCACACACACTCACACACACATTGAAGCACTAATGGGGTGGGTTTTGTACGCTTAATATCTCTGCAGCATTTTGGAATGCATAATTCAGCTTAGATTGTTTTTTTTTTCCTTCCTCAACCTCTTCTTCTTCTTCTTCTGCTTCTTCTTCGAGTACTTCTTATTTTTTGCAATTAATTCGTCAAATTACGCACTTCCCCTGGCTGGGCTGCTCTGGGCTGGACTAGGCTGGGCTGGGCTGGGCTGCTCTGGCCTGGTCTGATTGCTGATTGGCCCAAATGAGCGCCCAGTCAGGAAGTCGATTGCATCCGTTCTAAGCAGCGCCTGGGACATCATTTGGCAAACGGAACTACGGCCAGCGGAAGCAAACACACTCACACACGCACGGAAACTGAGCATTGACTACCATAAATAATGAGCGAAATTAAATGCGCACTTAACTCAGATAAAGATCAAACTTAAGCCGTAATGATTGGCGACACTTGGACAACATTTTAGAACGAATGTGCTGCAAATAATTATTCAATTACAGCCGCAACAGCATCTAATGTTAGCTAATTGAATTCAATAATGGCTAAAAACCGGAGTAAACAGTTGGCTGTAAGAGATGAGAGGAACGTAAATATATAGAAGAGATTTAAGAGATGTATGTGTGTTTATATGAATTGTGTTTGGCTTTCTTATTTGTTATAGTATTGCTTATCGGATTTGAACCGCAATGTGAATCATATGAAGAACAAATATGAATGCAGGGCGATTCCGACTGCATAATTCTCGTTCACATCTCCAAATGTTTCCTAATTTGACTAGCATATTTTTAGCCTTCGGGAAAAGTTTATAACTTAAGAATTTTTAGTTAGATTATTTTTTAATGAATAATTTAGTTCTACAGCTTAAAGAGATACATATTTTTGTTACGAATACCTTCCATAGATGGTAATATATTAACAATAAAGTGTTATGCATATATTGTCTGCGCTCGAATATACTCAAAATATCAACTCTCTAGCTCTCATACAATACATTTACATCTAGTATTTCCCCATATGCTACGCCTCCAGTGGACGTGTCATAAAGAATCATAACATTTTGAAACGAGACTACCAACGAGATAATATTCTGAATTTCGAATTTATCCAGGAAATGAGCTGAGACGTTCCGGACGGGTCAAACAAATAGACGAACAGACAGAACAGGAGGGTTAAATAGCCATACAAAAGGACGGACGGACAAACAAACGGATGAACGAGCAGACGGACGGACAGACTAAATAACAAAAGGATGGTCGAACGGACAGAGAGACGGACGTACTAACGGAGAGACGAATGGACAAACGGACGGACGGACAGATAGACGAACAAACAGGTGGACAGATAGCAACACGGACATTCCAAAAATCAAATATACTCCTTCATAAATCTCAGACAGATATATTAGAATATCTTCATAAAGAGATCTATCTTAAAATTTATTATGTCTATAAATTATGAATAAACAAGCTGTTGTCTTTGTTGGAGTAACTTCTTAAAATAGTTCAGAAGAGAAATTTAAATAAATTTTATTAAATATATAGCTCTGCACATAAAATGTTGATGCTATATGCATGTACTTAAAAGACTTCATAAGAAATTATTGTATAATTTCTAGAAACCTCTTTAAAACACTTTATAATTTTCGAAATAAACACCTATTTCAATTAGCTACATTTGCTCAAATTATAGACACTCAATGCATGCATATATCGACGCCCACATATCTGCTCTATAATAGCCTTATAGAGCTGCCAAAGGCAATGGCATTACATACATACATATATAGACTTATATATATACAATATGCGATTCTCTAGGCTGTTTAAAGTAAAAGTAAATGAAAACAAGCAAGGCAAATAAACCAAAATGAAATCAACAAATAAGCAGACGCGACTGAGAAGAAGAAGAAGAAGCGGCCGCAGCAGCGGCAGCAGCAGCCAAAGCCAATGACCAAGAATCAACAGCAGCAACAGCAACAACAACAACAGCAACAGCAACACAGATTGCTGAGAGGCCAAGGAACTCGAGAGCAATACAAAATTGCTTGGCCTTGGTCAGGCACACTGTGCACACACACACACACATCAAGACTCATGTGTGTGTGTGTTTATTGTGCATACATATAAATACTTTTAAATGTTTTCTTATTTTCTTTTTTTTTTTTTTTTTGCCTGTTTTGTTGCTCTTCTTATTGCATTGCATTTGCGCTGTTGCCTTATTACGTTTTAATTTTCGTTGCGAAAAGTCGATAAGAAAGTTGAAGTGTTGATTAACGCGGCAATTGATAAGATACGCAACACACACACACATACATATGCACATTTATAGAAATAACGGCTTTTGCCTGATAAGCTCAAATGCAAAAGTTTTGTTCTCCCCAAACGTGTTGCATTGTAGGTCAGTAAAAGGCGCATGCAAATGATGTCAGCTGCAGCTTAGCCCAATGAAACAGTTTGCAGCATGTGTTAAAAATACATTTCCATTAGCATACGCCACACACACAAGCACATACTCACACAGATGCTAAAACATGTCCAAATATACGAGCCCAAACCACTATTAATTCGAACAGCATGTTTTTTTTGCAGTGCGCAATGTTTAACACACTATATTATCAATACTACTGAAGATAACACATACCAATGCATTTCGTCTCAAAGGGAATTTTATTCTCTTCACGATGAAAAAAAAAGTTTTGCTCTATTTCCAACAACAACAAAAATATGAGTAATTTATTCAAACGGTTGACTTAAGAGATAAGACAAAATTGACCACTATTAATTCGAACGCTGCGTAATGTGATTTACTATCATACTTAAAACAATAATTTAATTAGTTAGAATTGTGATTACGCATTTAACTCGTTTTGGCATTGATTTTAACAAATTTTTGTAATGCTCTTGAGAAATTGAGTCCCACATCTCTTGCAACTTGATTTTCAAGTCAGAAATATTCCTTTGTGGCTCATTTCGAAGCTGGTTTTTCATTAGCCACCAAATATTTTCAATTGGGCTTAGATCTGGACTATTTGATGGCCAATCTAAAACCTCCATTTGATTATATTGCAGCCAATTTTTGGTTCGCTTGGCTGTGTGCAATGATGCTCCGTCCTGCTGTAAAGTAAATTCACCGCAATCTGATAGTTTTGGTATTGATGGCAACAAACTATCTTGTAAAATATTAATATATTTTTCAGCATTAACTGTCTCTTCAATGCAATGAAGTTTTCGTAATCCTTTGGCAGACATACATCCCCATCCCCCCCATGCTCGCAGGAAACTTTGTTGTTCTTTTAAGGCAGTCTTTATGATATGTTTCTGACCTCTTACGGATGGCCATATGATGGTATCCCATAGCCTTTGAGTCCAAGACAACCTTTCCCGAGCCCATTGCAAACGCTTCAATTTTTGACGATTTGATACCATCATATTCAGCGATGAAGCTAAATTTGATGTTAGTGTCGGCGATACGAGAAAACGCGCCACCCGTAAGTGGTCAGAAACATATCATAAAGACTGCCTTAAAAGAACAACAAAGTTTCCTGCGAGCATGGGGGGTATGGGGATGTATGTCTGCCAAAGGATTACGAAAACTTCATTGCATTGAAGAGACAGTTAATGCTGAAAAATATATTAATATTTTACAAGATAGTTTGTTGCCATCAATACCAAAACTATCAGATTGCGGTGAATTTACTTTACAGCAGGACGGAGCATCATTGCACACAGCCAAGCGAACCAAAAATTGGCTGCAATATAATCAAATGGAGGTTTTAGATTGGCCATCAAATAGTCCAGATCTAAGCCCAATTGAAAATATTTGGTGGCTAATGAAAAACCAGCTTCGAAATGAGCCACAAAGGAATATTTCTGACTTGAAAATCAAGTTGCAAGAGATGTGGGACTCAATTTCTCAAGAGCATTACAAAAATTTGTTAAAATCAATGCCAAAACGAGTTAAATGCGTAATCACAATTCTAACTAATTAAATTATTGTTTTAAGTATGATAGTAAATCACATTACGCAGCGTTCGAATTAATAGTGGTCAATTTTGTCTTATCTCTTAAGTCAACCGTTTGAATAAATTACTCATATTTTTGTTGTTGTTGGAAATAGAGCAAAACTTTTTTTTTCATCGTGAAGAGAATAAAATTCCCTTTGAGACGAAATGCATTGGTATGTGTTATCTTCAGTAGTATTGATAATATAGTGTGTTAAACATTGCGCACTGCAAAAAAAACATGCTGTTCGAATTAATAGTGGTTTGGGCTCGTACACGCACAAATTGCCGTTTAACCAATGTCAATGTCAACAAGCAACATCTGCAGCAGCAGCAGCAGCAGCAGCAACAACAGCAGCAGCAGCAGAGGCAGCAAATGCATTTCTAATGGACGCAGCAGCCACGCGGAAATCGTTGCCATGTTTAGGCCGTGTTGTTGCTGCTGCTGTTGTTGCTGTTGCTGTTGCTGTTGTTGTTGCTGCACGCCGGCAACATATTGTGTGTAAGGTCATATCTCGAAATTTGATTTGGCTGCCTGCCAAATACAAAACAGATGAATGCACGCGCAACACACACAAACACATTCACACTCACACACACACACACTCACACACACACTCACACACACTCACACGCGCACGAACATGTTTGTGTTGCACGCGTTTTGTTGCATTTGGGGGTCGTTATTGGGCGCTGGCAGTTTAAGATGTTTAGTTTTAGATATCAATGAAGTCGAGAGCGAAAGTGTTTTCCGACCATTTACGAATTCAATTAATATCACGTATACGTATGTGTGTGTGTGTGCCTGTGTGCGTATGTGTATGTGTGTGGTCGCTGAACTTGTTGCAGATTTGCATATTTAGTGAAATGTGCGCTTAAATTGGCATTCAGTGTTATTTAAAGCTATTACTGAACATTATTAGGCAATTAAAGCAATGTAGGAAGATATTAAAAACAGATTAAAATTATTGAAATTTTATGACTAATTAAACAGCAATTGAAATTGAACAACAAAAAATTAAGTAATGCAAATTAGTTAAATAATAAAATAAAGGATTTATGGCATTTTCTACATTTTCTTACTTATCTCTTGTTAATAAAAACTGTGAAATTCACTTCCGAAAGTCAAACAGATAAAAACTGACGCATTCTTTTCATTTCGATAAATCTTTATCTGTCTCTTTCGTCTGTGGTACATTTTCACTTCCGTTTTGATAAGTTTGGCAACTGTGTGAAGCTATCAAGATTTGTCAAGCATGCGTTAAACAGAGACAGCCGAACTCTGTCTCCCTCCAGCTCGCAGCATAAGCTTATCAATTGCCGAAAAGCATTCACTGCTCAAGTCTAACGGTTAACCGTTAGCTCTAATTCACTTGCACTGTCCACTGTCGTGCTCTTCGCACAAAGAGCGCGCCAAAGAGAGCAAGAGTTAAGTTCAAAAACCTCATTACTTGCAAAAAGCTGTTATTTTATGATGAGCGAGCGACAGAGCTGCAAGCATTTTGTATTTTGTGGCTTCTGATTTGAAGTCCACGCATTCCACACACACACACACACACACACACCCACACACAGCTATAGCAAATTGATATACACACAGCTCATACAAGTATTTGTTATAGTATATTTTCTTTATCGCACATGATTCACCAAAATAAAAAGACAACAACAAATGTGAAATGGCGTCCATGACCAACACAACACAGAGACAACTGAAAGGCCAGAGACAACAACAACAGCAGCAGCGGTCACTCGCCCTCTGCTGCTACTCCTGCTGCGCTGCTCCATATGGTATGCCATGAACTGAGCCAACAGCCGATTTTTATTATTATTTTGAATACGCTTCTTGTTGCTGTTATTACTCTTATTGCTGCTGTTATTGTTGTTGTTGGTGTTGTTGTTGCTTTTTTTGTATTTTGTTTTGTATATTTTTCGTCACACTTGGCAGCAGCAGCAGCAGCAGCTACAGCCAGCGACAGCGGCAGCGGCAGCGTATTTGTATTTGTATTTGCACAGAGCCAGCGTCGACGACAGCGTCACATGCCCCCTGTCCAGGCCCCTGGCCGGGCAGCAGTCGGTCGCTGCGTCGCCTGGTCGGTTGGTCTGTCGGTCGTCCCTAACCTACGACAACCGAATTCGCACTGGGCCAGGTTCAATGAACTTTTTGGCTGCGTTCGCTGCTGTTGCTGTTGCTTTTGACGTTGTTGTCGCTGCCGCTGCCGCTGCTGCCGCCGTCGTCGTCGTCGTCATCGTCGTTGTCGTTGTCGTTGCATAAAGCGTGCATTGAGGGCGCTGGTTGACTGACTGACTGACTGACTGTCTGTCTGTCTGACTGACTAGCCAAATGGCTTGTCTGTCATGCGTGTGTTGTTGTTGTTGCTGTAGCTGTTTGCTTAGTGTCTGTGTATGCGTGCATGAATGAAGCTTCTTTCTTTTAATTTTGTCAAGTTCGTTTTGAATTTCAATTTTGAGTCATGCATAAAGTGCAAGATACGACAACGAGTACTTAAGCTCGCACTCACACACACATGCATTCAGCGAGTGTGCGTGTGTGTGTGTGACGTGGTTGACAGTCGGCAGCTGTCGCTGCTTTTGTTTCTTTCTTTCTTTCGTTTTTTTTTTTTTTTTTTTTGATAAGCGTCTTTCCTATAAACGCAACTGCAAAAATAATTTAAAAGAAATTAACCACAATAACCCAAGCTGTCGATTCTCAACAGCAACGAAATTCACTAGAAATCGGAAACTTTTTAGAAAATCAAATTACATGGCGCAAAGAGAACGGCGGAAAAAATTGAACGGCAAAACCAGAAATGCAGAAAATAACGGAAGCTCGAATACACTACAAAGGTTAGGTCATATTAAGTGTGCCAAAAGTATTTGATAATTATAAAATAAACAATTTAAATTAAGTTGAAATAATTAAATAAAAAATTAAAGAGGCAAATTATAAGAAATATATTAATAAATGATAATAATAAAAAATTTAAAACAAATATATAAATAGTTAATAATAATAAAAAAAAAAAAATTGGAAAAGGAAAATTAAGTATTATAAAATTCTAATAATTAACAATTATATATTTTTGTATTAATTAATTTTGTATTTATTTATTTTTTAATTATTTTATTCAAATAAATAAATAAATATAAAATTAGTAAGAAAAAATAAAAGAAAAAAATATTAAATACATAAAAAAAAGTTGAAATATATTGTAAAAAATGTGAAAATATTCTAAGAACTAATAATTTAATTTTATTACTAAAAAAAATAATACTTATTATTTAATATAAATACCCAAATATACGTCAATTTCCAAATCAAACCTAATCTTGCAATATTTAAATAAAAATTCTTTTTCTTATACTAATTAAGCGATAGAATTGAAATTTTTCTAATTGATAACTCGCAAGCCGCTTGAATAACTCAATATAGCCGCTTGGGTCTGACATGTTTAGCCTTCTGGTTGAGCTGCTCTTGAGTTGCCATTGACGATAGAGATGCTGTTAAAAATAATCAGTTTTGTGATAGCTAAGGAGGCTGGGAGTGAGGCCGAGACTGAGGCACTCGGAGGAGGCAGAGTCTAGTTTGCCGCGCTTGACTTGACTTGGCTAAATATGATATGCCCTGGCAGAGAGTCAACCAAATTGTTACCACAGATATGCCCCCACCCCCCACTCTTTACTCTCCTCCTCCTCCTCTTCCATGTGTGTGTGTGTGGCGAAAATGAATGTAATGCAATTCGAATCGATGTCGAATTGTGGATTAGTTGGCTCAAAAAAATAAAATGAATTACTACAACTTCAGCATCTCTCCCTACGTTCGTCCCTCCGTCCGTCCCTCTGTCCGTCTGTCAGTTAGTCAGTCTGTTTGTCATTTCACATGCTCGTTCTGTGCATTTGGCTGTGATTAATTGCATTGGCTGCCGCTTGGCAATAACAACGAGCTCTGGCGGGCAAGGAAGCCTTAGAAAATGTCAGGGCCAATGGCATGGCCCAATGCAAATTTATGACAACGTCGCGCCGAGATTTATCAACTGCAGCAACTGCAGGCAATAACAGCAACAACAACAACAGCAACAACAACAGCAACGAAAATAAAAATAACCAGTTAATGCGCCGACGACTACAAATAAAATCGAAAGCCGCAAACTAAAAAAACCGGTTTGCCAAAGTTCTAAAAATGAAACTGACTGCTGCAGCAGCTCGCGCTGCAACAAGACCAAAAATATTTTTTCACTGTCTGCCAAAATTGCAAGCGGGCATAAATTAACCGCATGGGGTCCACTAATACACACACACACACACGCACGCACACAGAGAGCAAGAGATAGAGATAGGAATACACGCATGCGAGACAAGCACACCCAAAACCACTTAAAGTCCACAATGATGACTTTGACGTCGGTCCCGACGTCGACGTCGGCAGCCAACCACGCCAGTTGAGTTTTCAAGTGCAATTCTCGTTGCTGATGACGCAAAAAATAAAAAAAACGCACACACAAAAAAAACAACAACAAAAGTAAGTAAAACCGGCAACGACCACGACCTCACCCAAAACCGGGCAGAAGCAGCAGCAGCAGCAGCAACAAAAGGCAGAAGCGCTGCCAGCAGAACGCATTCAGAGGCTCCACCCCAAAGCCAAAAATGCGCAATTTGACTGTACGAAAAAAACAAAAAACAAAAAAGCAAACGAAAAAGCGAATAAAAACGCAGCAGAAAGAGCAACCAAAATAAATGTAAAACGAGCACAGGCAAAAATTAACATTGACACGTCGCTGGGCGTATACCCTAACCCAAGGAAAATTCAATAAATCAATAAAAAGGCACTGATAATTGTAATCAATGAAAATTAAAATTAAATAGGCTGCATATATTCAACTATATATGTATCAATATATATACAAAATTTGCGATTTTATTTATATTAATAATAACAGTTTTCTTGCGTCTAAAAACGAATGTATGTGCTGGCATACCCTAGCTCGCTCATATAAAATGAAAGTGCTGAGAGAGAGCTGCAAGCTTCAAGCTGATGGAGAGCTGAGTGTCAGAGAGCAGCAGGTAGAGAGAGGAAGCGTAAAGCGTAAGGCATATCTAACCAATAAGAAATCACAAGTTAAGCTTCTTAAATGAGAATCCAATTGGGAAATCGACACATATTCAATGTTTTTCTTTTAACGAAAGCTTTTTTCGGCATAGTCCGTATACCCGTTGTAAGCGTATATTAAACAAAAAAAATTTCGTTTGCTGCTCATACAAATTTTTTTCTGGGCTGGCGGTTGTCGGTTACTGACCGTCCTCAAGGTTTTTCGTATTTTGCCCTTTTTGCAGAAGCAGCGCCGTCGACGGCAGCTGAGACGCTGGCAGCGTCAACGATCGCAGCGCTCAATTCCCTTCATTTAGAGCGCTTATTTTTTGTTGCTTTTGCTGCCGCTGCCGCTGCCGCCGCCGCTGCTGCTGCTGCTGCTGCTGCAGTTCGTTGTTGCATTTTTGAACGTTTTACGTAGCGCAAATTACAGCAAACACGCCATCATCATCACCATTACCATCATCATCATCATCATCGTCGTCGTCATCTACATCATTGTTGGTGTTGCGCTAGGGCGCAGTAATAATAATAAGAACAGCAACAGCAGCAGCGGGAGCTACAACATAATCAAGATGGCAGCCACTTGCTGCAAAAAATTGACGAATATGCGATGCAACAGCAGCCGCAGCACTGGCAGCAGCGACGGCGACGGCAGCGACGGCGGCAACAGCAATAAACAGAATTTTAAACCCGAATTCAATGCAAAACATGCTGGAAAATGTAAAAAGCAAAAGAGCAAAAAAAAAGCGGAGACTTGACATAAAATATGGAATCGACTGGAATAGAATGAGTGCAGATCGCATCAGAGAGCGATCCGCCGAGCAGCGCTGCGCTGCGCTGAGCTGAGCTGAGTTGAGTGAAGTGAAGTATGCTGCTATTGCCGTCTCGCTCTCAGAGCGCAGTTATCTCTGTCTGGGGGAGCCACTGAAGCATAGGTTTTAATTTATGTAGCACGCACATTTTGTGTAATGTTTTTTTTGATGTATTTTACTTTACTTTTTTTATACTTTTTTTTTTTTTTGTTAGTAGGCTTTTTCTCACAATTTGTTTTGGCAGCGAGCGGAATGAAAGATGGCAGCCCGAGCGAGAGCTGGCTTGAGGGAATGCTGTGGCATGCAATTAAACCGAGCACCTGCATCGGCAGCAAAAAGTCTATTTTAATGAGAAATAGAACAGCGTTTGCTCCAAGCCATGTTCCTACATATTTTAGCACAAAGTGCGCCGAGTGGGCGGGGGCAAACAGACATATAAAGTGAACTAAGTTAGAAAGAAACTGTTAGGATAATATGCCATATGAGTTAAATGTAAAGTTATGATAACATTGAAAAAAAAAACATTTAAATTCATTTATTAAAGTAAATTTCTTTATTGAATAAATAAAGCTTCAAAATCGTAAGATTATTAAGTAATATATATTCTATATATTAATATACTAATTATTTATTTAAATTTAAATGAAGTAAAACATAAATGTATAAAGAAAAACGTTCAAACGCAAAAAAAAAAAACTACAAATAATTTACAAAATGTCAAATAATCAAGCTCAAAGAAAAGACTCAAAAAAAACATTTAAAAAAGTTAGAAAAGTGCGTTAAAACTCAATTATATATTGAAAAACCTCTTAAAAAACTTTCAAACAAAATCTGAAAAAATAGCAAATAAATTATAAAAAACTTCAACTGTTGAATACAAAAAAAAACCTCTAAAAAATCACAACAAAAATTGTGTTAAAATCAATTAGCTACATTTTGACTAAAACTACATGTATTTAGCACGCAAATTAGATAAACTCTGTGTTAATTATGCGCGCCACATGGCGTATGCGTAATGCATAAATCATGCAGCGAATGCCAAACACACGAAAACACGCACAGAGAGGCAGGCAGATAGAAACACACACACACACACATGGACACACTTGGAATTGGCCATCTAAACAGTGGCCAAAAACGAGCCACATAACTGACCCTGAACTAAATTTGCAACGACAACAAACACATGGAGAGACACACACACTCAATTTAATTTGTGGTTTGTTGTTGTTGTTGTTGTTGTTGCTGTTTGTGTTGTTGTTGTTGTTGTTGTTGCTGTTGTTGCACATTTGCATGAATTGTAGAGTGCAGCATGCAGCCGCAGCCTCTAATCCCGCAATCCCGCTAACAACAGGTGGGTGGCAGTTGCTGCATGTGTGTGTGTGTGTGTGTGTGTGTTTGTGTTATTGTTGTTGGTTGTTATAGCTGCAGTTGCTAGAGCAGAGACCAGGCTAGGCAAATGCAGCTTACGCACAGCCTCTGCCTGCCTCACTCTCTCTCTCTCTCTCCCTCACTCTTCATATAGGCCGTGTTGAATGAAAAGGAAAGTGTCATGCAATTTTCGATTTAGGCATTGTTATGACTGATATTGTTGCTGTTGTTGTTGTTGTCGCCTGCGGTTAACTGTGCACATAATAAAATTAGCCTGGCAGCTGGCATTTCTGCAACATGTGCAACATGTGGCGCCTAAGCTGCCTGCGGCAGAGCGACTGTGTGTGTGTCTGTGTGTGTGTGTGTGTGTGTGTGCAGCACAAAAATGTTAGCCAAAAGTTCTAAAAATAGCAGACGAAACTCACACACACAGAGACAGAGACACACAGAATGTGTGCCAAACAGGACTACAAGCTCTGTTTGCATGTGTGTGAGTGTGTGCATGTATCTCTCTCTCTCTCTCTCTCTCTCTGCCTGTGTGTTTTGGTGTTGCCACAAGCAGCTTTCACTTAAGTGCAATTTGGTTGCTTTGTTGCAACTCCTGTTGACTTGTGGCTAGCAAAGTGAGCATTTAATGCTATTATCAAGCATGCCACACACACACACACACACACACACACACATGCACACACACGTACCTGCCACATGTGGCACAAGTGTCAACCAGGTAAGACGCTTCTTAGCTTTAGCAAATGTTAATGAAAAGTGCTTCATTCTATCATTTGATTGCAACAAATTGAATTCAACTTCGTTGCGCGCTGCTAAAGTGAAATATGAAAATTAAATAATTTTCATTTCGCTTTTCATTTGGAATTTTCTTCCTATTTTTTTTCATTTTTTCATTTCTCATTTCAATTAGCGCAAATTATGTTGCGAAATTCTGTTAAGGCAAATGTCAAGCGAGGCGCGGAGTACGTTAACTTTTCGCATGCCCTTTGACGGGTCACAGCAGATGGAGATTAACTTTTACGCTAAGTTTACGGGCATAGAGCGAGAGCTAACTTAAGTTTGTTGTTTTTAATATAATTTAAAGAAGGAAATATTAATAATTATAAAGAAATATAATCAACAATTTGTCAAAAAGTTAAAAAGTATAGATTATGAATAGAGTATATTCTATAATTTTCAACCATTTGGCAAAGTTCGTTGTCCATTTCTAAAGAGTATTAACTGCTTTTTATTTACATACTTTTTTTTTTAATTTTTAATGGAATGTTGTAGTTGCAGCAAGGGATTCCTGTTAATGTTAATTAAAAGCTCTGCAGCAAATTATAAATAATTAATTTTTTTTACTTTTGCTTTTAACTGTTTTTAAAAGTTATGCTTAAAGGCAAATGTCGAAAGCTACAAGATCTCCAATTAACAACCTGCCAAGGGGCTGAAATATGATTTTATTCATTTTAAAACTCAAGAAAAAAAAAAATATTTAAAATTTAAAAAATAAAATAAAAAAAAGATGCACTGTAATATGAATTTGTTCATTTAAGAACTCAAAAAAAAAAAATTTGAAATTTAAAAAATTAAAATAAAAAAGGTGTACTGTAATATGATTTTATTCATTTTAAAACTCAAAAAAAAACTGAATTCTAAAATTAAAAAAAAAATTAAAAAAAAAAGATGTACCGTAATATGATTTTATTCATTTAAGAACTCAAAAAAAAACCTAAATTCTAAAATTAAAAAAAAAAAAGATGTACTGTAATATGATTTTGTTCAAATAAGAACTAACTAACTAACGGTACAATAAAAAATTGTAAATGAAAAAATAAAAAAAAGTATTAACACCTTAACAATGTTTACAATAATAATCATTACAATAACAGTAATAAAATAAAAATATATTCATACTAATTTAAAAATATTTCAATTAATTAGATTCTTTCATATACACAATAAATTAGACTATAAAAAAAATTAAAAATAAAAGAAGAAACTAAAAAAAATATACAAAATTATCAATAAGTTAAAAATAAAATTTAAATAATAAATAAATATAGAAAATTAAGAAAATAAATAATTGAAATAAATTTTAAAAATTCAACATTATAAATAGTTAACTTTTAGAATATATAAATAAAATAAAAGAAAAAAAATCAACACAAAATCAACAAAATACTATTTAAAGAACTTTGACTAAAGTTTATAAATATATTGTTGAACCCTAAACAAGAACTAAAAAAAATACAAATAAAATCAAATAAGTTGTTTAAAATGAAATTATTTGATATCAAAAACTTAAAATTTTTACATATTAATTTAATTTGCTTCCTATAGCGAAGTTTTACTCTATTTACATTTTTGTATTTTTATTTTTTTGGCTTTGCTGTTCTAACCTAACTCAACCCCAGCCAAACCAAAGCAAACCGAACCGAACCAACGCATACAAAACAAAAACAAAACAGTTCATTGTCGTCTCCATGTGCCCACTTCCTCGGACATCTCGCTCTGGCCTAAGTGCAGCAGCAGCAGCAGCAGCAGCAGCAACTGCAGCAACAACAATAATAGCAATGGGGCTACATATAATGCAATACAATGCAAAAGTTCTCAAGAAAATTCAGCAAAACAATTTGACAAAAAAGCGAAACGACAACAAATTCTGCCATCTTCGGCGATCCTCGTTGATGGACGTTGGCATTTTTAAATGAGTTGCGCGTTTTTTTGTGCGCCGCTGCTGCTGCTGCTGCTGCAGTTGCAGTTGCAGTTGCTGCAGCTGCAGCTGCATTAAACTATATACAACGGCCTGTCAGTGGCAGTGTGTGTGTGAGTGTGTGCGTGTGTGTGAGTTTGAGTGCCCTGCAACTTGAAACGCAATGCAAGAATTAAAAGCAAGTAAGCGCGAAACGAAGCCCAGCGCCAGCCTCTGCCTCTGCCACTGCCCCTACCACTGCCTCTGCCCCTCGTATGCCCTGCTCTTGCCCGATCACAGTTCCTGTCCCTAAACCCGACAGCAACGACCACGACGCCGCAGAGACCGACAAAAAGCGCGTTTTGATGCATTTGTGGCACAAGCGACAAGCGGCGATGGCGATGGCACTGACCTTTCCTAATGCAGCTCCAGTTGCACGCAGCAACAACAACAGCAACGACAACAACAACAGCTGCCAGTTCAATTGAGAGCGCATGTTTTGGCTGAGTACCAAGCAACAACAACAACAACAGCAGACACTGTCACAGCCAAAGTTCAAACATTGGGCAAAAGGTTAACATCAAATTTATGATTGTCTCATAGACTCTTCAGGCAGCATTAGCATTAAAAGTTAAGCACTCGCATAGCCTCACTGAATGTGATAATGCGCTATGCATGTGGCAGTCAGCACATAAAATGACAAGTTCACAGGTGAAAATGCTGCAAAATGAACGACTTTCAGTTACTCTATAGAAATCTATGTATTTAATATACTTTTGATAGTTTGAAAAGTTTAAGAGTTATCATCGAATAAATATGAAATAAGTATTTTTTATTAATTAGGATTATTTAAGAATTGGACTGGAAGAATATTTATTTATAACTCAAAAACCTAAACTGTCGTTACATTTTGTACATCCTCAGTTTTTTTTAATATGTTGTTTTCTTATTTAATACTATTAAAAATATCGTAAAATGTATTCAATTTTATGTATTAAATATAAACTGTTTTAAGCTAAACCCTTAAACCCCTAAACCCTTCTTTCTTTCAAATTCTTTCTCTCCAATATTTAAAGTTTCTTCTCTATATAATTTTAGTTTTTGCTTACAGACACATCCACACATTTATTTACCAACCCAACATTTATATAGTTGCCTCATCATATCATAGTTTTTCTCCATTAACTCAAACAAAATCAAATCCCGTTCTTAATGCTTCTGTTTTTATTGCGCAATTTGCATTTTCCAATTTGAATACAAATTTTTATTGCATTTTGTCTAAGAATACTTAAAGAAATATATATAACTCTTGACGTTCGTTTAAGCCATTTTTGCTGTTCTCACATTAACAAATTATGCTAATTAATATAAAAATTAAATAAAAACATTCAAGGCTATTGCACAAAAATGGCAACAAATAAAACAATAACAACAATTCAAGTAAGAATAAATTAACAACAAAAACAAAAAGAAATAAAAAAAATCTAATAAATATAACCAGTTATTGTAACTGCACATAGTTGCATTATTTTGATGCTGCTTTATTGTTGTCATTGTTGTTGTTGTTGTTTTTGTTGTAATTGCTGTCTGGCGTTAGCTGTTTGTGCGGTCATTTGATTCTTATAAACTGAAGCCATTGAAAATGTATCAAAGGGGTATATGGTTTATATAGAAGAGTATAGAAAAGGCTTAAGGATGATAAGTAACTCAAATTATATATGTTTTATTTATATATAAATAAGATTATACAAACGTCTATAAATTCTATAAAAAATTGTATATACTCAAACATTAGTGTCAGAGTCAAAGTATAAAAAACTTAACAGATATACATTTTATAATATTTTTTGTTTTTATACAAAGGTAGGCTTTAGAGGAATGTCACTATAGTTAACTATCGATACTTAAGATTAAAGTTATCGATATATATAAATGTCCTCAATAGAATACAAAGAAGATTCAGAAATCTTAACAGATGTACAATTTATAATTTTTAAAAATTTTTTTTTTCATATTATTTTTTTCATAAAATAAATAATGTTTTAGAAATTCCTTTTGAAATTATTAAAAATTAAACAAAAATATATTTCAACTAGCAACACTCTGCTAGTTACGTACGCCCAGCCATAACACTTCTAACTTATATTTATACTCGATTCGTGCTACGTTCCATTCCATAGCCATTCGCAAGAGCTGCGAGGTAAATCATTTTCTATAAATGTGTTTTATATATGTGTCTCGCTGTGCACTTTGTTCGAATCAATTGGTTGCACTGAAACTTCGACTGAATATTAGTTGGCCAACGATTGGGAATACACTAAAAAAAAGTGGCCAAAACGAGAATTGAACTGAATTTTTATCGCCGGGACGTGCAGGAAAATCATGAAAATCATTTCGAACCATTTGCGGCTCCTGTTTTGATGGCCCGCTGGGCAGAGTTAACTTTCGCAGCGATAAATTCACGTTTCCTGCCACAGCAGCAGCAGCAGCAGCGGCAGCAGCAGTGGCAGTGGCAGAGCGGCAGTGGGTGTGAAACTCTTAGCGGAAGTGGAAGTGGGCGCGTTATTTCCGGTTTGGTTTATGCCCAAAATGCGCAGCTGCCAATGGATAGTTTTGTGTGTTTGTGTGAATGTGTGTGTGGCCACTTAACTTCGCCAGATTCGATGCTGCAATTGTCATTGCAATAGGGTCAAGCGCAATGCAACAAACACATTCACACACACACACACTCGCACACACACACTCGCACTGCAATTAATCAAGCCAAGTTAAGCAGCCAGCTAAACAACAACCCAAAGCCAGGGGCAAGTGCAATGAAAAAAAGGCTATAAAAGTTAGCTAAAGTGCAGCTTGTTGAATGTTTCGACGCCTTCGCAGTCACAAAACTTGTCTTGGAACTGAGGCTCTGTCTCTGGCTCTGGCGCTTGGCGCTTGCTGCTTGGCTTTGGCTAAATGGAAATGCTGGCCGTCAGCCAGCAAATGGCAAATGGGAAATGTGTGTTACTGTAACTGCGACAGCGCTTCCTGTTGGCAAAGCACACGAGGCTTTAACGGATCGCCAGTTAAGTAAAGTGGGTAATGTGCTGCGACAATTAAACGGATATAAACTAAGCCAGTTCATAATCAAGTTAATAACTAATAGAGTAGCTTACAAATTATGGAATCTGAAAGAGACCTATTTTGACTGAAATGGTTTATAAGTAAGATTGAGGATAGTATTTAAGTTATCGATAACATCCTTTTGCTTAAATTTAATTATATTATTATATATAATAGATGAAAAGTGAGCATTCAATATTATTTGAGCTCAGGATTATTGTCAAGCTTACTCAGAAGTGTCTCTTAAGTGGTCCAATATATATAAACACTTATAAATAGGTTTATATAATATACATAGACACCTTTGTCAATAACATATCATACAACATATATGCATATATAATAATATATATGTACATATTTACATTTCGGCCTTAGTTCTAAAACAATCATATGATACGCATACCCTTAAGTAATGCAGCCTACTGTCTATACAAAACCAAAAACAAAAAAACAACAAAAAACAGAAAGAGAAAAAAGACACGTACTTGTTAGCTCTACACTGGAATAAACAGAATGTTATGCTCTCATAAACACACTGCAAACAAATCTAAAGTTCGAGGTTGCTGCGACGAATGGCAACAAAAAAGCAAACGATAAATTTTAGGCACAATGCTGCGTTGGCGTTGACGTCGGCAGCGGCAGCGGCATCGACAGCTCAAATAGCAAGCAGCGAACAGCAAGCAGCAAACGGCAAACGGCGAACAGCAAAATTGGAAACCAATGAAAACCTCGACTTGCGTTATGAATGCATGCCAAAATGGAGGCCAAGCGCAGCCAAAACTAAATAGCAATAGAAAAAAATGTGAGCATGAGAGTGACAGAGATGGCAATGGTAAGGCGCAGGCAGAGGCAGCGGCTGGGCGTTTTTTTTCGGTGTTTGGTTATTCGTTTTCGTATGCAGCGAAGCGTTGCATTTTGGGCTATAGAGCAATGGGCACGGCGTTGCCAGACTGTCATATGTATTACGTGTGTGTGTGTGAGTGTGTTGAGTGATTGTTTTGATGTCAAGGCTTATGCAAAGTAAAGAGGACACACACACATACATTTGTATGCATGTGAACAGGCGAAATTTGTGTATTTCCAACACTCACGAATCAATTGAAATAATTGCTAATTAATTATTTATAAATACTTATATATGTATGTGCGATTGGCTTGCCATCATAAGCCGTCGGCAATTTCCGCATTTTACTTAACTGAGAAATAATACAACAACAACAAAAAATCAAATATTAATTAATAAAACATCAAAAGTAATTTATTTAAAATAACAACAACAACGAAACGAGAACAACAAATCAAACACCAAACTAAGTAGATAAAAATAATTGAATTGAATTTATAAGCGCGCAACTTAATGGCTGGATGTTGTATAAATAAATGCAAATTAAGTATTTAGAATAATGCGAAAAAGCCCACAACAACAACAACAACAATAACAACAACAACAACAACAACAATGAACAACAAACAACAACAAATGATGACTTTGTTTTTGCTGCTCAATAAATATAAAGAAAATGCATAAATAAAATATTAGGCAGGGGCCCCAATGCAAACGGAGGAGCTGAAGGCAACATGCAAAAGATTTGTGCAGCTGCAGCGACAACAACAAAAGCAACAACAACAACAACAACAACCAAAAGGCAATTGCAATAGCAAAAAAACTTAACAACGGATAGAAAACAAGATTTCAAGGTAAAGAACGCAATCGAACTTGACGTACTTGAACAAAATGCACAACAACAACAGCAACAACAATAGCAATAACAACAACAACAACAACACGTATTGCAACAAAAAATTGGCTACGTTTTGGCTAAATCGTTGTTAGCCAAGTGGCGCTTGGAGAGCTATTCGAGTGCTCAGCGCTGGCTTTGACTCCAGCTTCGTTCCTCACCCAAATGCAATTCGATTGTCAGCGAATCGAAAAGAATGTGAATGATATAAAGAGAGGGAGAGGGAGAGATAGAGAGAGAGAGGGAGAGAGATAGATAGAGAGATAGAGAGAGAGCAAAGCAAAAGGAAACTCTGAAATAACCTTTTGCTGAGTGAGGGAGCTCAATATAACAAATTTTGATAGATCAAATTTTGGTCAGCGTCTTTCTGTTTTTGAGTATTCGGATTTTCATAATTGTTAAGGGCTGCATATAAGGTTAAGACTATGTGTATTAAGAAGTCTGTTTGTAGAATACTGTATGTAAGGCTTTGGCCAAAATTTGACTTCATTTTCGAGTAAGCTCAACAACAATCTCAGCTGTCGCTGAGACAGTAACAGAACCTACAGATCTTTGCTATTTGATCTGAGTAGAGTTGGGTTCCTTCGTAAAATTCCAATTCAATTCAGTTTGGCCTAATTTATGAAAACCTCTTTGAGACTGCTGTTAATATAGAAATTTGAAAATCTCGGACAGACTCGGACAGCTGTCTTCGAACTTATTACTCTTTAGTTACCATAGTTTGTATCTGAAAGCCAAGGCCAATTTATATGAATCTCCTTGAGACTCTCGTTTAATACATAAAGTTTAGAAAACTCTGTCAGTTAGCTTATGCTGCCATTATAGTAAAGTTCCTAGAAACTATTATTCTTAACTTACTTTTATCTTATCTTAACTAATATTTTTCTCAGCAAATAGTTCTTCAATTGAGATTTTAATACATTTGTATAGAAATGTTAGCCTCTATCGAAATGCAGTTAACTTATTTGAATGGCATTATGAGCGCGTGTATTCAATTGACTGACAACAGTTTTAATCATAGTTCGCAATCAGAGTTCTAATGGCACATGGCCCGCATTCAGTCAGAGCAGAGACAAATCTGTCAACAGTTCAGGCCAGGCCAGGCTAGGCAAGGCAGAGCAAGCCAAGGCAATCAAAACTGTGCGCTGGCCAACAATAACTGTCACAAATTGCCACATGGGGCGGGGTGGCCAGATGCAAGTGGAAACCGTTATAGAAAACTAAAGAGCTAAACAAATTGAAAAACATTTAATTGAAATAGCAGCAGCAGCAGTAACTATTAAAGAGTTTGAGTCAGGAGTTGAACAAAGGAAGTCAGAAATAGTATATATAGATTATATATATATAGAGCTTATATAAATAGATATTATATTTACAGATGTAAGAAATATAATAATCAAGCTAAAAACACAATTTCCCTGCTCACTGTAATAGAGAGCTGAAGCAACTGGCAACTGTTGCTAATAGCCAATGACAACAACAACAACAACAGCAGCAGCAGCAGCAGCAGCAGCAACTCCCTATGCTACTGAACGGAAGGCAAACTATTATCATTCTAAAAGATATGAGCCATAGCACAAAACTTGGCCAAGAGGCAAGGGCAGAGTCAGAGCCAGGGCCAGGTCCAGGGCCTAGGCAAAAGCGGTTTTGGCCAACAATCAAATGCACGCGCAGTGGCAGCAAACCTTATTTGCTGCAGGGAGTTTTGTGTTGTTGGGGCTAGGTCTAAGCTGCACACCTGTTGCAAGCATTTTGCATGCAACTGGTTACTGATTGAAGCGGCTGAGGAGGATGATGATGATGATGATGTTTGGTGCTGCTGCTGCTGGGCAGCAAGACGAATTGAGCTTATGAAAATTGCATGGCTAAAGTTTTGGTAATCAAAGCTAATGACATTAAAACACAACTCACTCAATAAACAACTCAAAACAGTTATCAATCACTGAAGCAGTTGCCTTTTGTGAGAGGCACAAAATTCACTCAAACTCACTCACTTAACTCACTTAATTTCTCACTCAAGCCTGAGCGCATTGCTGCCTACTCACCACGACAGGCAGTTAGCTTCGCTTTGGCGCTCTTAGAGCAACTCATAGTTTTATTTGTGAAATATATCGAAATTGTTGCCAAAATCCAGGGGAGAGACAAAATATGATAAAGGCACAAACGGGTTAAAAAGTTGACACCTTTGTTCCTCGAGCATTTGATTGCCATATTTATGAAAGATAAAAAGGCAACGGCGACAAGATTAACCACATTATTCCAACAGTGGAAACGGGTTGCTTATCAAGAAGCCAAACCCGAATGCAACCCTCGCCAGACTCGCCAAGACATTCTCGAAAACAAACAAAGGCCCAAAAGGCCCAAAAGAAATGCAATCAAAGACGGGGGTAAATTGCAGCAGCAGCAGCAGCAGCAGCGGCAGCAACAATGCGCGCTGCAGTGCGAAATCCGAGCAGGCAGCAACGTGGAAGATGCAATTTACATAGCGAGGGGCCTGTCTCGATAAGCGTTTTTCCTTTTTCTATAGTCTGTTTTTTATTTTATTTTATTTTGTTTTTTTGTTTTTTGGTGCCCTGTTATTTGATATGCACAAAAGCTGCAGCAGCAACAGCAACTGCAGCAGCAGCAGCAACTACATCCTGTTGATAGCTTTTTTTGTTGTTGCTGTAGTTTTTGCTGCAATTGAGGCTGCTCGGGGTCTGGGTCTGCAGCATCCGTTCTCAGAGCTCCACGAAATTTACGGTTTTAGTCTAATTCAAGTCAATGTGCGCCAGCTCTTGGCCAGGGAAGTCAACTGATTTGAAAAGCCGTCGCAACAGGAACCAAACAGGAAGCTGCTGTTAAATTGTATCCAGCTCATTAAATCAGCTCAGGCTTAGGGTAACCCACCTGCCCCCCGCCCCCGCCCCCGCTACCGCCTACCGCTGCTTAAGCTTTAGCGGATGTGCGCAGCCAGACAATGCAATAGCATTATTTATTATATATTTACAAATTAAACGCAGCAGCAACAGCAACAGCAGCAGCAGCGTTTGTGGCTCATGCCACAAGGCGCGACAGTTGACACCAGCTTAAAAATTGTGCGCAAAATTACTTTTGTATTATATATGAAATATATATAGAGAGAGAAAGAGAGAGGATGTGCGTATGCGACGACCCCGCGGCTATGCCAGCTGTAAGACCTATTTTAACCCCAGCAACAAGCAGCAACAGCAACAACAACGCATCAACAAATCACAAAAGCTGCTGTTGCTGCCTCTGCCTCTGCCTCTCCCTCTGCCTCTGCCTCTGATGCTGCTGTTGCACAACAACAAATGCCTTTATATTCATCACAGTGTGCGTGCCTCCTTGTGTCAGGCTGTTAAACAAAGTGCGTAGCCTATGCCCTGCAGCTAAAATTTTTATTAAAAAATAATCACCCGCACACAAATAATCACGCTGCAAATAGAAAACAAAACGACACAAAAAAAAAGTGGATAAAAATAAAATGAATTTGAAACGAGCCTGAAATGCTCTATGCGCATAGAGAGGCTCAGATATTGTATATACATAAATACGATATAACCTCTTAGTTATTATTACTAATATCATTTATATATAACTTGTACATTGTATATACATATGTGGCAGGCAGTATATATACTATCTTGATTAGGACAACGAGCTGAGAATAGCACGATATAGAACTGTACATCCGTAGGCCCACAAGAGCTAGACACTTCTTATTCTAAATCTGTTTTATATACGAGTATACCCCATGCAGTACAAACTTATCGTTATACTATTTTCGATAGCTCAACCCATTTGTTCACTATCGATAATAATCGATTAACAGTAAATACAGGGGAACATTCAATTTCAGAATATTAATTATTTTTATTTTGTTTTTATATAAATAATTTAAATTGAATTTAAAATTTTTTTCGAAAACAATTTTAACTTAAAACTTTTTTGAAAGATATTTATTTAATCTTAGTTTAATATCAACTGCTAAAACATGACAAATTTAATGCAATTTATATGGAAATAAGACAACGTCTTCTATAGGGCATCTGCTAGTCGCGCACTCTCTCAACTCAACTATTCTTGAATGCAGAAATGCAAAAATATGCAATTTCAGCAGTTTGTGGCTTGCCACAGAATGTTGCCTGCTTTGTGGCGCAGCAGCAGCAGCAGCGAAACAAAGAAAGCGCAAATAATAAAGATTAAATGAGAAAGTGCATCAAATAAGTTAATATGTTTTGGACAAAGCCCGAAATCCTTAAATCATTCGATTAATTGAGAGCTTAAATGCGGATTATAATTTGAGCTGATTTGATGCGCGGCTTATTGATGGCCTCATTAGCAAATGCAATGGATAGATGTGCGATAGAGGTATATAAAAGAGAGAGAGAGAGAGGGAGAAATAGAGAGAGGGAGAGACATGCTTATATATAGCCGTAGCCACTGCGTGTCCCAGCTTGGAATCGAGTTTACAACAAACTCTTACGCTCTACGCTAACTCTCACCTTTTTGTGCCCCGTTTTCTTTTTTTTTGCGTATGTAGATAACCCGAGCAAGGCGAAACAAGGGGCGAACTCTGCACTTAATGGGGTTGTTTAATAATAATAATAATAAGAACTTAACGGGGTTTGGGCAGATCAATATGCCTCTTGCATACAAACGGGCCAATAATTGTGCCCCTTTCTGCGTGTGTGTGTGTGTGTGCTTTCAAATTAGAAAATGCAAAAAGTGCGTAAGAAGCAGCACACACACACATACACACACACACAGTCAAAGTCTGGTCATTGGCCTCAATAAATGCAACCATCCGAGTCGCGCCAGCAAACAACTTTTGTGGCAGGCCTCGCTTCTTTCATTCTTTCATTTTTTTTTTTGCGAGCAAAAATTTTCAAAACGAAATTAAAATTTTACGCATTTGCTGCACACGCACACACACACTCGCACACGCACACGTGGAGTACTCCTTTGGTCATAACTGGGCGCTCGCATTACGTAATTAAGGCCTACCCAAAAGCACTTCAGACTTTGCCGGGCCAGCCCGGGCTTTATGGCCCGTTTATTGACTGGCCTGCCAATCAAATTGTGTGCGTTCTATACAAATTGCTGGCTGCATTTTTGATGCCAGCCTTTTCCATTTGGCTGTGCCGAATAACTTTCGTGCCACATTTGCTTCCATTTTTTTGTTGTTTTTGTTTTTGTTTTGTGCTGCTCGTTCGGGATGTGCAGAAGAGGTATATTAGCTGGAGTGTATGAGATATGGGCTAGAGAAAATATAGATTTATTTTGTTTTTATTGAATAGTAAAGAATGCCTTTATCTGAAAGATATAATAAAAGAAAAGTAGACGGAGTGATAGAAAATAAGCACTCTCTACATAGATTCAAATAGGTTGAAGATTCCGATCCATATACCACATAAAATTTAAAAATATCTTTGGTTCAAAAGTAGCAAATCATATAAAGGAATACTCAGAAAACTCGGATCGGCAGATTGTCAAGAGACTATCCAGTAGAGGTGGGCAAGGGCCCGCGACAAAAACCCAGCCCATGCCCATCTCTACTCTCGAGTATACACAATCGAGTACTCCAAATTTGATTAAGATTTACGCTTTGATTAATGTGGTATTTCTTATAAATTGGGGGTAATTGGAGTATTATTCTACAATGAAAATAATATATACTTGATAAACTGATATAGATAAACCCTAAACTCTTCTAACAAAATCATTATACTGTAGTATGTTGCATGCCAAATGAGCACCTAAAGTCTGGTGGTGGTGTGCGGTAGATGTTATGTTGTCTACTTTTAAATATTTACACAAGTCATTTATAATTGAATTCTTATATTCTGTTCCCATGTCCATACTACAATACCCACATTTCCCATTTTTAATGGGTTCAGGGTATAAGAAGTAAAGTATAGTAAATATATTATATTAGTAAATATATTAAATTTATATTCTATTTCTTATAAATTGGGAGTAATCACACTTTAATATTGAAACCAATATATACCTGATAATCTGATAAAGATAATACCTAAATTCACCTAGTCAAGTAAACCTCTTATGATACATCCCAAAGTATTCTACAATTGAAAGCAATTTATCTTCTATAAACTTCACTCTTAATGCAAAACTGAGCGAGCATTCAACAGTCGGTCATACTCGACTACAACGTACTTGATTTTTTGTACGCATATTGCCATAGATGCGCCCTCTGGGCAATTGCCATTCAAGTATGCGTATGTGTGTATGTGTATGTGTATATGTGCGTGTGTGTGTGTATTTGTGCCTACTGTACCGACTGCTTTGAGTCGAGCATAGCCGACTTATGCTCAATTAGAGCTGTTCAAATTCAAAACTCTGAGCAATTAAATCATTTTCCAAGCCATTTCCATTCCGAATGACGAATTGTAATTGAATGTGCCGCTCGAGCGGTATCTAAGGGCTGGGGCTAAGCTGAAATTCTGGCTAGTTTTTACCCAAGTGCTCAGTTGCAACTTGACCTAGACCAAAGCCGCTTACGTTAACGTTGACGTTGACGTGGAAGCGTGAAGCTTCTTTTTTGCTTCCTTTTTTTTTGTCTAATGCCAAACTAACGAAGTATCTACCACATTTTTGTTGTGTTTTAGAGGCTTTTCGTACTCAACTTATTTGGCTTCATTGTGCAGCTAAATTGAAATGATATGTTGAGTTGCGATGTGTTGGGGAGTTTTGCTTGGTCTAAAGTTAGATTTGTACTCTGTTTTATAAGCTGCTTTAAGGGTTTTTTGCATAAATTTGATTATAGAGGGAAGTGATATTGTAATCGGCTTTAGAATCAAATGTATTTTGGTTGGGTAAAAATCAAGTTTGACAGTTTTAAAAATACTGCAAATTTTAAAAAATTTTTAGAGAGTTTTTTTTTTTTGCCAAGTTTTAATATTTTGAGATTTGTCGAATAAGATAATACTTTAGTATTAAATCAATAATAATGGTATATAACTTTAGTATAAGTGAAGTAAATTTTTAACTTTACAACACTTCAGACTCATTAACAAAATCCCAGTAAACAAATTAAACAAAATTGAATAAACTGGCCAAACTTTTTGTGCTTTGAGTCACAGCTGTGCGACGCGTCGTATGCGCAACGCGCCTAATGCTGTCTAACTACGTCGATTACCAGCATAATCAAATACAAGCATAGTGCTGCATGCTTAATAATAAATATTTATCACCAAGCCAGCCCCAACCCGCTGCCAACCAACTTCTAGCCACAAGCGTCCAAACTGACAAAAAAAAAAGAGAAGAGAGAAAGAAAAACCTACGCAGTCATTGTGCGGCCTTTGATGAAGCGCATTTTTTGCGGTCAGCCTAGGAGAAAGAGAGTCATCAAAGCCACGCACAACGACAACAACAACAGCAACTAATGTGCCACAACAAAAGCAAATAGAGGCAAGTCCAAGGAGCAGCTGTAAGACACAGCTAGCCTGCTGCAGGGACAGCCACAGTCACAGCCACACATGGGGCTCTGGCCAAGGGGAGTCGCGGACGTGTGTTGGACAGGCGGCATAGAGAAAACGGCTTATGGGGCCGACACTGACGTCGACAGCGACGTCTCCGGCGACGACTCCAGCGACGACTCCGGCAACGCTTTATAATGACGCCTGTCTCTCGTTCATGCGCTTTGGGTAACATAATCGGTCACTGACTTGGCATTTGGCGTCGCTGTCGTAATTTGAGAACATTTTGCGCCTCAATTGTTGCGGGTGGTCAGGAGGGCCGGCAGCGCGCCCTCAGTGTACAGTCGCTGGCAGAACCTACCGCAATCAGCCAGAAATTGCGCCCAAAAAAAAAAAGAGAGCAACAAGAGCGCAACAGAGAACATGCCACGCACAACAATTTATCACTTGCCACAGCAGCAGCGGCCGCAGCAGCCGCAAGGAGATCAGCAGGCAGCAGCTCATGCATTTCGGTTTCGTTTTCGGCTTTTGGCCAATTCGTAGCCGGCTGCAAGGAAAGAAAAAAAAGTTGCCTCTTCACTTTCAAGCTAAATTATATCATCGAGCGCGAGACGAGGGTAGCTAAAGAGTTAACTCGTTCGAGTGCAACAAGTTTGCCACAAGGCTTGAAACACTCGGTCGGTTGTCGTTGTTGTTGTTGTTGTTTTTGCTTTTGGGCGCACATTTTGATGCTGCTGCTGCTGCTGCCGCTGTGCCCCATGCCACATTGGCTGCGGCGCGGCTCTTGCCCTGCGTCGCCTGGCATATTCGTCAATTTTTGTGCGCATGCAATTTACGCAGCGTCGCAGGAGTTGCTGCCACAGCAGCAGCAGCAGCAGCAGCAGCAGAATACGAAAAACCTTGAGTACGGTCAGTGACCAGAAAAAATGCATAAACATTTTTGTGCTCACTCGATGCCGGAGACGCCGTCGCCTTGCAGCCAGTCAATTGCAAATTTTCGGAAATGTTTTTGTTTTTGTTTTTGTTTTGCTTTTTCTTTCATTTCTGCACTCGCGCGCAGGCACGTACGATCGAGTGGAGATCGCCGGCGTGGGCCTGTGCTGGGGCAGATTGGGGCTGGGGCTGGGGCTGGGGCTGGCACTGGGGCATTGCCTGCCTTAATGGCCGGCGTATTTTCGGCATACGCTACGCACATTTCGTGCATGTGCTTGTGTTTATTTTATGGGAGCATTCCTTCCTCTCAGCATCAGCCGCAGCCCCAGTCCCAATCCTTGTCCCCATCCCAGTCTCAGCTGCAGCCGGTTTCTTTTGCTTTTTGATATGACGCAGGCCGTGCGAGCGAGATGGCAATGCTTTGACAGCCTCTGCAATAAGTCTGCCGATCCAGTGCCATAATTTTTGTATACAAAGCGCATTTAAGGGAAGAGGTCTGATGCTTTATAGCAATCGTTTGCTACAGAGGCAGATAAAAATGATCATCTACTTTTGATCATAAATGTGAAATCGGTTTAGAAATGTATCCACATAACATGATATCTGAAAGAATTCCTAGATTAAAGGTAAATAATGTCACCTGATTTCGCGTATGCTTCTGACGCCGACTTTCATATTCAGATCATCGATAAATATCGGTTAAGGACAATTTGAGAAAAAATTTGTCAATTCTATTTGAAATAGATGGAGATTAAGAAAAAAGCATATTGTTAAACAGATATTGTATGTTCATCAAATAAACCGATATGTACTTATCGATTTTTCATCTTTGTCTCATACATTAAAAACTTTTCAATATTCGAAGACTTCATAATGTTGTAATTTGTATATATCTAACTTTGTTATATGATAGATTATGTATGTACTATATGCCTTTATAAATGTTTATAAAAACATATTCCTATACTTCTGGATACCCAATCGAGGGTATCTGCCAATCGATCACTGATCGCCTCGAGCACTTGTACTTGTTATTTTTTTGGTTTTGCACAGTAATTTTTGTTTTGGGCTCCCCTTTGTTGGCACTCGTTTACATGTGTGTAAGTGTATGTGTGCGTGTGTGTGTGTAAGTGTGAGTGCTTGCTGTTTTCAATTATCAAGGACAAATGTGCGTTGAACTTGATCTCGCTTTTCATTGCAATTTGGCTGGCTGCCCCGTCGCTCATTTGTGGCCCGCTTTTTGTTTACTCTCGCACGAATTTATATTTTTAGAATTTTCAGCTGAGCCCTGCACTTGCCGTCGAAAAACGAGGAGAAGAAGAACAACACAAGAATAGGGAAAGGAAAACATAAAATTTGTTAGTTTAATGCAGCATTGATGCAGCAATTAAAATGCCAAACTTATGGAGCTTGCAACGCTGCAGCGCTGCAACGCTGTCCACGGTTGCATGCATAAGAAATGCAACGAATGGGTTTGCAAATTTGATGCCGTTGCCTTCGCTTTGATTTGAGCTGCTTGTCCGAAAAAAGAATTGAGAGAGCGAAGAGGGAAATACTAAAAATTGCATCCGTTGCGGTTTCGAGCCCAGGATTGGGACGCCGCTGAACAACTTGTCGTTCTTATGCATGTTGTTGTTGTTGTTGTTGTTGTTGTTGTTGTTGCTGCCGCAGTGTCTGTTCGTTAGCAGACATGCAGCAAAAGTTGAATTAAGTTGTTATGCCAGGTATTAGCAAAGGTGTTGCAGCTGCCGTCCACTTGATTCGCATTCGCATTCGCATTCGGATTTGGATTCGGGATTTCGGGCGCAGCTGAAACTTTGTTGCAACTCGAATGTGCCTCTGGCATGCCAATGGCCACACTTAATGTGTGTGTGAGTGTGTGTGTGTGTGCGAGTCTAACTAAATGAAAAGCAAATTGCTTAGAGCTGCGGACTGAAGACCAGGCAGATAATATTTCATTAAATTTGCATAAAGGAATTACACGAAAACATAAAATCTCAGCTCAGTTTAAATAAAGTTGTGAAGAAACTGAATTGAAACTGAGCTAGTCGAGAATGTTAGACAGAGAGATACTCTGTATTGAGATGATTGCAAAAGTTCTGGGAGTCTTAAGTAAAGATATAGCATATTGCTAAATAGAAAATGTACTACGTTTATGGGATAGTTGAAGAGGGGATTCATGAAAGCTACGACAGGCAGAGAGTGAGTAATGTGAGAGGTATAGAAAAAGGTAGAATGCATGAGAGAGAGACAGAGAGGGAGAGAAAGGGGGAGAGAGAGAGAGCGGAAGAGTGAGAGAGAGAGAGAGAGAGCGGAAGAGTGAGAGAGAGAGAGAGAGAGAGAGAGAGAGCGAAACAGTGAGAGAAAGAGAGAGAGCGAAAGAGTGAGAGACAGAGAGAGAGCGAAAGAGTGAGAGAGAGAGAGAGAGAGAGTGTGAGAGAGATATAGCTATGTAGAGGGAACTATATGGAAAATAAGAGCATGACTTGCATAGAAAGACTTTGAAAAAGAGAGAGGGAGAGAGAGACAGAGAGAGGGAGAGAGAAGAAGAAACCAAAAAGCAAAGTTACAGAATGGGAAAATCTAAAGGATCTTCATTTCTGAAATAGTGTGGAACAGAGAATGAAATGTAGTTACAGGCAAAGAAAAAGAAAGAAGTATGGAGTAAAAAACTAATATAATAAAGATAGGCAGATATATTGCCAGATAGATTGATAGTTAGATCATTAGTTAGGCTCAATAAATAAGCTGAATAAATAAGCATCCAGACATACCATAGATAATTGAATGAAGAATATATTTTTGTATATCTTACACCTCTTTTATGTTACAGGGTATGCTTGAAGGAATTCACTTAAAGTCCTAAAACTACCAAATAGACTAGAGAGTGTGTATACTCGCATGTATGCCCGCATCATTAGAGACTCCGTTGACTACATTAATGATGCTGCGAAAGATGATGGCCGCGACGTGAACCCTATAAGCAAACTCATCCCGGCGATTTTAAGCATTTTTAGTTAATTTACACAAATGGCAGGAAAAACATTTGGAATTCCTGCGCCGCGACTGGCGCAAGACACTGGCTAAAAATCTAGCATTCGATCGTTTATGGCATTTTATTTGGCGCGTCAGCAAATGTTTGTAAGCAATTTATTTATGACATTTTTTGCAACCGTTTAGAGGCAGCTGCCGCCGCTGCTGCTGCTGTTGCAGCTACTGTTGTTTAAATGCTGACTTGGAATCGTGCGGCAATCTGTGGCACAAAAAAACTGGCCGCATGACGCGTCCAAAAGCGCAATGAGCCACAGACTGGCAATAGCTAACAGCGGCAAGTGTGGTAGAAATGCAATAGCAACAACATGGACATGAGCATTGGCTCAAAGTCAGAGTCAAGTTCCATATTCATTAGTTAACAACAACAACAACAGCAACAACAACAACAACAACAACAACAACTCGAACACACATTATCATGATCAGCCTCTGAATCTTGCTGACGTCTTTTGCTAATGACTGCTGTGCCCAGGACAACGCAGCCCCACAAATTGCATTGTAATAACAATTTTCATTACAAATATTTTAAGTAAAATTGAACAATTTGGAGCTAAAATTAAACTATAAACTGCCATTTTGAATAGCAATTAGGAGCCATCTCGAACAGGAACCACCAGCTGCTAGCTAGGCCAACGAAAAATGGAAGGAAAAAGAATAAAAACAAAGTGAAATGGTCTAGAGGGAAGTGTACGACTAGGATATACCCTGAATAGTAGCGTATGAGCCATAATTTGTCTGTCAAGACTCGAACCTGAGTGTTTCCCAGAAAGTATCTGGGATCTGACCCATTGACTCAGATAAAGTACAATTTATTGATTCTAGATATAAAGACAACAGAATTAGGAGACATTATTGACGATTTATAAGAAATTTGAACTACTTGTGCTTAAGAGGTTACTACGACTCTAGGTTGAAAAGGTTTTAAGATATACGCTGTCATATGGACAGAAAAACGGACAGACAGTCGAATGAACGGATGTTGGATAGTTGAACAATCGGATAGTCTAATGAAAGGATAGTCAGAAGGAAAAATAGTCCAATGCATGGATAGCCGAATGGCTGGATAGTCGGATAGACATCCGATTATCATCGGACTGACGGATAATCGGACTGACGAATAGTCGGATGGAAGAATGGACAGATAGAATGGTATTCGAATGTAAAAATACTCGGATGGACGAATAGTTGGGTCGTATGGATGATCTGGCAGACACAGTATGATGAAAGGATAAGATGACTGACGGATAGTTAGACGAGGGAATAGTCGATGGGTGATAAGTCGAATAGACGGATAGTCGGATAGTCGGCCATACAGATAGTCGATTGGAAAGATACTCAAATAAATGTATTGCTCGCTAGATGGAGGCTCTGTAGATATATAGACAAATATAAGGAATGTACTGACAGATCTACATCGACTCAGCTGCCACCTGTTACATAGACTAACAATTTCATGATACCTCAAATTGGCATTTTCATTGGGTTCAGGGTATAAAAAGAAGCTAAACTAAACTAAATTGATGGCAAGGCCAAAAACAGGAAAATCTAAAGCAAACGAAAAATCAAGAATTGTTAACAAGTGAAAAAAAAAACCAGATTTTAGCTTGGCCAGGGGGCCGGATATGACCAAATTGCTAGGGTTCCCGGCAGCCGGTAATTGGCAATGCAGCAGCAGCAGCAGCAGCAGCGGCAACAGCAGCACCCGAAGCAGCAACAGCAACAACAACGACAATTTTTTTTTTAGTTTAGTTTTAGTGCAAAAAAACGGCTGGAAAAATAAATATGAGCTCGACCACGTCAAGGGCCGCTTTTTTCTGTTTAGCCAAAAAACCAAACGCCAGCCAGAGACAGATGTGCGACATTGCAATTTGTTACAGTTGTTGTTGCAGTTGCTGCATTAACGGCCAACTTGTAGCTGGGCCAGGTTGCCAGCACCGTGTCGCGGTGGCTGGGAGGCTGGGCTTCGGCTCTGGGCACTGGGCCTGGGTCTGGGCCTGGGCCTGGGAAGTCAAGCAGGCAGCCAGACAGCCAGGCAGTCAGTCAGACGGAGATGGCGATGGAGGCAGAGGCAACCTAAATATTTTAATGCTCCGGCCGCATTGATGGTTCGTTTTTTTTTTTGCTCAGCGACTGCAGTAATTAACATTTTTTGCGTGCACAAATATTTTTCGTTGTTGAGCGAAAGAAGCCAAGAGCAAGAGCAAGAGCAACAGCAGCAGAAGGCAGAAGGCAACAGATGTACATGAAATTCACAGCAGAAGCGACTGCCGCTGCATGAAAACTCAAGCAAATTAAACTTGAGGTAAGGCCAAGAGGAACAACAACATGCCAACAACAACAACAAGAACAACAACAATGCAGAAAACGTAACAAAATATGTTAAAATGCAGCCAAGTGAGTAAATTGTGCGCAGCAACTCGCTAAACACAAAAAAAAGAAACTGAACTGAACTGAACTGAACTGAATGTTCTGTTTATGTAGCACACACACACACACACACACACACACGCACACCCACATAGATTATGTATATGTGTATGTGTATGCACTTCATAAACTAAGCAAATTATTATTTGAAGGCAGGGCTCGTCGGGCTGCGGCTTTGGCTCTGACTTTGGTTTGAGTGTTTAGCCAGCGAACTTGTACAAAAATTAAATTGTTTTAATTACGCGCTGCCGCAAATTGTGGCATTGTTGTTGCGGAGCAAGTGCGGCCGAGGGGGTGGTGGTGGGTGGTGGGTGTGTGTTGCTGTTGAGCTTATTGTGTTACCTTGTTGCTGTTGCTGTTGTTGTTGTCGTTGTTGGGAAAAAATTGTTGCCAAATTGCGTTAGCTGTGCTTTGCCTACATTAGCCATAACACTAAGTGTTCCATAATAGGGCTGAAGCAACAGCAATTCAATTTGTTTATCTATAATTATAGTTTATATTTAGAGTGGGGCAGACAACAAAAATATTTTTAAATTTTATAGAAATATAAAATTATATATATAATTAAAATTAAAATATATATATAATATATTGTTTATTAATTTTTTTTTTTATTTCTGGTTAATTTTCTCTTCTAACTTTTTTACATTTTGCTGCAGCCCTGGCTACGTGTAGCATCCACAAACATTTTTCATATATTTTTTAATTGTAGCTACATAGAAAAAATGCAAAAGTTTGGTTTGTTTCGCATATGTGGGGCAGAGTGAGAGAGAGAGAGAGAGAGACAGATAGATAGAATGAGAGTGAGATATAGCGAGCTGTAAGCGGGTTTTGGAGGCAATTGCAACCGCAGCTGTGTGCCCCAAGCCGCTTGCAACCCTTTTCATCAGCAAGTGCCACGAAATTTTTTCCACTTTACATTTTTTGCGTGTGTTCTCGTTTCGGATGATGGGCTAAGGGCAAATGGAGGCTGCCGCCGCTGGGAGACGGCAGTGGCAGCCAAGACAGACAATGTTGCCAACTTTTGCCTGCCGCTCAGCCATTGATAATTACCAGGTAGCACACTCTCCCCGTCTCTCTCTCTCTCCCCCTCTCTCTCCAGCACTCGGCACAAATTTATGTTGTCTTCGCATGCGCTTTTAGCAATCTGTGTGCGAGTTGTGCATAGAAGTCAAGTCAATCTTTAGACTGTTTTTACATAATTATAACAGTGCACTGGCTGCCTCAGCCGCTGCTTTTATTGTTTTCATTTTAATTTAAATGCCTAAACAATAATTTGAGCATTATACTGAAGGGTTATTGTTTTTGGTTAATGCATGCAATGCATAACTGAAGTGAAGTGATGTACGTGAAAGCCTCCGTCGCTCTGGCAATTACCTATGTTATGCAAATCCACATCGGCTGCCCTCGTGCTCTGCCTATGAAATAGCGCCCAATTAGCCAACTTCCGGGCGCATGCACGCCCGAGCCTTGGCTCAGAGCCTTGGCTATCTAGAGATATGTAGGCATATATATGGGCAAAAGCCACAATATCCGTTTGCTATTAGAAAGACGTGCACGGCTAGTTTTTCGTCTCTATAAATTTTACGCATTTTACGCATGGCGCACAGATTTTGGCCGTGGCCAACAGATAAAATGTATTGCTACAAATGGGCGCTGGTTTCCGGTTTCCTGTGTGTGTGCGTGTGCGTGTGCTGCTCTAAAATTTACGACCATTGTCCACCCCATCAATTTTCGCACAAAAATTGCGTACAGTTGTGCTCAAGTCTTGCTGGCCGCCATTTTGCCCACGCGCTTATGCAATACTTTTCGCACGCATCGCAGGTGAATGTGTGTGTGTGTGTGAAAAATATCAATAAACTTTGCCCCCACCAATTCGTTTCTTCTTCTTCTTTTGACTATGCGCATTTTATTTATATATATATGACTTATATATATATATTAAATATTTTACATAGGCTTCATTATATACTTGGCTAAAAATGCAACTGCAACTGGGGTCGGGTCGCCAATTTACGCACAACTCTATCTTGTGGGTGTCTGCCTTGTAGGGGTAGCTGGTAATTTTTAGCTTCCGCTCAGGCCATTTTGTGCTCTCAACCCAATATACATATATCGGGACCGTTACCTATGCCCATGCATATGCCCGTACTCCCCATGCCTGGGCTCGGGTCAGGTCAACCCCCATTTGTGCATGCGTGAAAATTTTTCCACCACATCGATTACTTTACGCAAATTAGTGCGTAGATATTTTGCAAAAATGTTCTATAAATAATTGATGTGCCGTTCAACGTGCAATGCCCAAACCCCTTTCTTTTCACAAACAGAGCTTATAATGTGCGTGTGTGTGTGTGTGAGTGATGTAACAGTGGGAGAGCATTTGCATTGCGTTACTTTGAAGCGCCACTTAATGCAAGTTAAACGCTTAATTAAGCAATTTCACACAATTAGCAATGACAATTGACAAACAGGTAAACGTTTAAGTTTCGCAGAATATACAATAATATAACAATCAAGTTATATATATCAATCAATTATCAGATTAATGTTGTAAGTAAATACGTGGGACACTATTGCGATAGTTGCTAACAAAAATATATCTCTAGAACTTCAGCAGAATGTTCAACTCCTTTGGCTATAAGAGAAAACATATTTTTCAATATTTATATATATCTTATATTCCGTATTATAATCGTATTATATTTAAGATTTCGATATAAACATTTGTAACATTATGATATAAAAACGTTTTTAATTAAAATAAACGATACTTGTACGATAAATATACTCATATTTATTGTTAATTTTTAACAGCAAAAATAATGTTCTCCTAATCATATCCATTTGCAGTGGGCAATCCATAGTTGCTCAAGTTTTTGGAATCATAAAGAACCTTCAGAAACTTCAAAACCTCTTGACGCTGCCAAGTTGTGTTTGCGGTCGATTGCAATTGGCAATGGGGGCAAGTGTTGAGAGCGGGAAACTGAAGTTTCGGGAATTTGGGATCCTCCGTGTCATCGCCAGCCAAGCGCTGATTCACCTCATTGTGCGCCGCCCACAGCCAAAGTATTTCCTCATCACGACTGGCGACCGAGAAAAGCTGGCGTCTTTCGGCCATGCCCAGGAAGTGCTGCACACAATCCTTGCAGCCAAAGAAGTGGCTAACGAAGCCGTGTGTGGTGGCTAAGACGTAGCCCGCTGGCAGCACATTCGATCTGGCCGACTGCACGCTGAGATAGTGAAAGAGCGTCCACAGCGAGCAGGTGAAGCCACGCAGAACCGGAGCGGAGCCAATGCAACCGACATAACGCCTGGACTTGAACACCTTGGGCAGCAGCCGCTCCTGCAATTGCACCTGTGCCTCGAAGACAGCGCCGCTCAATGGATCACTGGAGGCATTGACAAACTCGTAAAGACGTGAGAGCAAAATGTTGCCACTGCGATTCAGAGGACTAAAGAGGCGTAGAACGTTAAGCAGTTGACGCAGAGCCAAAAGACTTTCGGCCTGAAAGACGCGCACCTTGGGCAGCTCAATGTGGAGCAGCTTGTCAATGGCCTGCTCCAAGTCGACGCGATAAGTCTTCGGACCACCTGCCAGAACAGTAGCCAGAATTGCAGCCTGCTCTTCGTCTATGAGATCTGAGCCAACATTTGGAGCTTGCGTAGTCGGCGCTTTCATCAGCGTGGAGTAGCCCTTGGCCTGCAGATACTCTGCCACGCTCTTCACGTATTCCGCGCTGCTCTCATTGCGCGGCTGCAGGCTCGAGATGCCGCCTAGACAATCCATTACCAGCAATTTGTTAGCCTTGAGACCCAAGTTGCCAAGCAGCAGAGCATCGTTCAAAGTGCGCACGGAGACACTTGGCCAAGCTAACAGACCCAAAATGGTATCTCTGCCCAAGCTGGAGCTCGTCGGCTGATAGACCAAGACTATATACTTCACGCTTGTCCCACATTCATTCAGCAAGCTTTTTCGAGTGTCCAGCGCGGAGAGTGGCTCGAAATTGGGCTGCCCAAGTGCCGCGTACTTCACATTGGTCAGAAATGCAGCCAACTGATCGAAGATCTCTTCCGGCTGCAGAGTATCCAGCTCGTGGCCAACGTCCTGCTCTGTGCGCTGATAGCCCGGCGGATAGACGCGCAGCGTGGGCGTCTTGCGTATGTCGAAGTCCCGACAGATGCGCACATTGCGCTCCTGGGCGCAGTCCACCACGTAGATCGAGAGTATGCGCTGCCAGCCCAGCAGCTGCCAGGCCAACTGCTTGAAGGTGCCAGCAAAGCGTCGACAGTCGCCACAGAAATAGTTGATAAACTGGACGAGCTGACAATTCTGCGAACTGCTCAGCTCCAGCTCGAGCGTTTCATTGTTTAATATTTTAACATTGTCCTCGCTGCTGTAGAGACTCGGCTCAGTCGCAATGGCAGCACAAAGCAACGGCAACAGAATTAAGCGAAACATTTGCGGAAGATGCTGTCCGGCTTGGTTTTTAACTGCGACTGAGGAGAGAGTCCAACTGGCTGCGTTTCTTAAGGTGAACGTTGTGCTTGGATTGTTTCACTCTATGAGCACTCAACAGATCAGCAACAACAACAACAACAACAATAGCAACAAAGAGTAAAAGCTGTAGAAGTAACTTTTCAGTTTACAATAAGCTGTTTATATACCTGAAGTTTTTATTATGTTATAAAAAAGGCCGTTGAAGGCTTGCGGAATGAAAGGTTTATTTGTGCTTATAAATGTATAGACTTACCGAAAAAGGTGCTATAAAAATATTCAATATTTAATGATTTATTGAAAAGATGTTGGTAGGGCATGAGCGACTGCAGAATACTCAGCCAAGGAACAAGCGATTAGTATTGGAAGAAAGCACAATGGGAAGTTACGAATTCGAGTATGAGAAATATGGGATTAGATGAATTTATTATAGGAAAAGTATAGCTGAAAATATGCTCTAGTGGTTTTGAAAGATATATTTTTTATTATTTCAAAATTCCACACCTCCGAAAAGGGGCACATACATATTTGCAACGAAAGCTCAACGGACAATACATAGAACCAATATACTCTCTTTAGTTCGTGAGCAAGTATTAAATAAAAGAAAAATGAAACAGCTCAATACAAGTTGTTGTTAAACATGTGATGGCATATATAGCTTTTAAACAAACACACAAATGAGACTCGAACAACGTTTAGAAAACTCTAACTTATCTATTACAATAAACCCACCTATAGAAAGTAATCAAATCTTTATAATACCCCAAAATGTCGCTGCTCAAACCAAAACTAATCATAGTTACTTGTCAGCTACATCTTTCTGCAACACCTCAAATGCAAATTTGATAGTTTGCATTAATGAAGTTAATTTTCAATCAGATTTAGCCGGAAAAGCCCCAAAAGCCCAACTAGTTGCCAACGGCAACGGCAACAAGTGGTTGGAGCTGTTATTCGGCAACAGTTAGCTGGATAAATGCAAAGTATGCTCAACTTTGCGGTTGTATATCATTTACATGCCAGATTATGTGAGAAAATATGCCAAAAGTGAAGGAAGAAGCAGCAGAAGAAAATAAAATAAAACCGGAAACGAGAGCAAATGCTGACGAAAAGTTGTGGCAAAAGTTTCTGGTGTGAAAACAGATTCACTCTCGTCTGTTCTCGGTGCTCAGAGCTCAGAGCTCTGTGCTCTGTACTCGGTTAGCTCAAGTTTTGGCAGCTTAAAAACTTTTTGGCAACAGTTGATGGGCGTGGCGGCTGTGCCACTTGGTGGATGCTTGGTAATTTAATTGCGACAACGAGAGACGAGTTTCATGCCATCAGCAGCAGCTGGCGGCTGTTGTTACTGGCATATTTTATGGCAAATTAACTGTGAAAAGGCGTTGCAGTGGAAGCGTGTTAAGTGTTGCATGCGCCAGGATCTGCCTGTCTCTGCCTGACTCCGCCTGATTCTGCCTGACTCTGTCTGACTCTTCTGCCCAAAGGGTGCCAACGAAATGGCCAACGGGGCGTATGCGCAATAAAACTGATTTAACTTTTCCTCAACACATTTTGAATGAATTACTGCGCTGGCATTAAGCATGCCATTTGATTGCCACTAATGTCAAAGACAAAAGACATTTTTCGTTTAATTAGTGCCGAGGCTTTTCGAATAGATTTTAATGCCACAATTATTGTCGCACTGAGTCGGCTGCTGGGCAAAGACAATGGCTGAGCAAACAAGTGCCCAGCTAATAGAACTTAGTGCTCACACACACACACACGCACACACATACGCACACACACACGCACAGCCTGATTATTAACAATGCACTTCGACTGACATGAACAATGTTGCAAATCGGTTTGCAAATCAGGCAGCAGCCAGTCGACAGTCAACGAACGAGTCAGTCGACAGTCAGTAAAAATTGCGTAAAATACAAATATTGTGCAAAGGTTTTGTGTAATTTTTTTTCAATACCCTAAATCCATTTGTGAAAAGGATCAAGCTGGGTATATCAGTTACTGTTTGTTGTTAGAAAAAAAAAAAACGATATAGAGTTAAATGACACGACAAGATATGTTAATAGGTTGACAAGCTTTAAGTATTAGAAGCATGATGTATGGAACTTGATATGTATAGATTATAATGATCTGTATTGATTATAATAATATCATAGATATCATATGTTGAATAAGTAATTCTCTTATATACTGATATCCCATCTCATTGTCTTAATACTGATCAACACTTACTTGTATATCCATAATAATATAATATATTAGAACTTAAATAATAATAAATATACACAACTACAGTATGAAAAGAAATTATGGTAGGAGGAAATTATACTAAGATAGAATAGATCATAAGTATGAATGGGAAATACTTAAGATGGGAAGACGATAAATCACAGAAGAAGTTGAATAATGAAGAAGCAGGCATGGGAAAGATTAACGATAAGAAAAGTTAAGTTAAGATAGAAAGGTAAAGATAAGAAAAGTATGGTAGGAAAAAATAAGGATCGCTTGAAGTTACGGCAGAAAAAGTTAGTTCAAGTTTGGGATAGCTGATAGATATTATCAAGAAGCAATACGAAAAATTTGGGACACTAAAAAGTTAGGATGCGAAGATGTTGAATAAGAATTAATATAGAAAGAAGTTCGGATAGATAAAAAGTGAGGATTAAAAAAAGTTGGGTCGAAGAAATGTAAGGGATAGCAAGTACTTGGAATAGATGATGTGGTAAAAAATTTGAAACACGACGACAGTTTGTACAGCTAAGATTCGATAAAACATTGGTACAGAAAAAATTCGAATAGATAGATAGAATGCAAGTACAGGGCATCAGCTAATCAAGCAGTGCCAACTACAGCAGTTCTACTTGCTTTTTTCTCCATTTTTTTATTTTTTGTGCCAGGATGCGTTACATGTGGCAGTTGGGGCTGGGGGCCGGATAAAGGCTGTGGCAGTGCGGCAGTCCATCAAAACGATTTGAATGCGTCGCTGACGTTGATGAGTTTGAGTGAAAAGCGTATCAGGAGCCGGTGGGTGGTTGGTGGGCGTTAACAACAGTCAGGCAGGCAGGCAGGCAGCCAGGCAGCCAAGTTCGTCAATCAAAAGCCAAACCAAAATCTCCTCATGCGTGGCAGAGGAGCAGAGCAGAGGCAAAGCCAAAGGCTGATGAGGATGCCATTGCTGATGCCGACGATGATGCGTTCAGCTGTTTGTTTTGTTTTAATTTTCTCGATTTTTTTCTCCCGTTCTGGTTTTTTTTTTGCTTGCCTTTTCCGCAGCTTTTTTTTTCGTTATTTGAAAAACTCTTCAGTTTTGAATTGTTGCCATGTTTTTATTGTTGTTGAGTTTGGTTTAGTTTGTGCGTGGCGCATGTGGCATATGTAGGCGGGTGAACGGAGGGTACGCAGCTCTAAGCGGCCGCCAGTGTATCCGCATCCGTATCCGTAGTGCCTTACACACTGTTTGCCCGGCTAGCTGGGAACGGGACACGTTTGACATTTCATCAGGCGACTGGGTGACTGGGCGGGTGACTGTCTGAAAATGCGAATGCTGCCGCAGCTAAGGATTTGATTTGATGTGCGTCCATCAAAAGGGAGTTGCAGGCAGCAACAATGCGCTGAAAATTGCATTGTTAGCAAAACACTACAATATGGCCAAAGTGCCCGATATACACTCGCCTAATACACACGCACACACACACGCACACACACACACACTCACACGCACACACGCACCCATACGCATGCACTTGACAAGTCAACCAGACTGGATGGCTGACTGCCTGGCATCCCTGCATTCGCATTTACTTCCGTTTTTAATTAAAAATAAAAAATAAAAACCCAAACAAACCAAACAATAAACCCACCGCAGAGAGAGAGAAAGATTCACAATTATTTGCGTATAAAATATAAAAAAAATACACGTTCGTCCACATATAGGCAGTGAAAATATATAAAAATAAAAAAAGTAAAATTGAAAACCACACAAATACATTTACTACATCAACAGCCCAGGCCTGCCTGCAAGGGTCGTCCGGCACACACATTCGTTTATTTGCATCCTGCGTATCCTGCAGCTACGCACTTTGGACTGCAGCTAAATGGACCTTCGCCAGTTGGGCTACAGCTAGACTGGAGAGGGAGGCGTAGGCAGAGACAGGGCAGAGTGACAGAGTTGAGTGGGTTTGAGTGGGACAGCGGCAGCAGCAGCAGCAGTAGCAGAAGCTCTTAATTTGTCGGCAAATGCAGCAAACTAATGAAAATTACGCAATTTGAAAAATGAAAAAATGAAGATGCGCTCTTTACCGGGGCATGCTCGACTAGAAAATACCCAAATAAAAAAACATATAAAATTCAGCGTATTCATAAAAATACCCATAGTCAACTAAGGAGTATTGCTTGTGTTTTGAATTTTGAATGGAATCTTTAAGTTGATATGAAATAAGTCAAGAAAAACATATAGTTTTTAGCTATCTATACTTTAAACGAGTCTAAATACCAAACCTGAAGTCTCTAGCTTTTGAGGTCCTCGAGCTTTGCATAAGAAACGAATTCCTAAAATGATTTTCTGAGAATATTTTATGTTATAAGTATGTATGCCTATATAATACACTATGACTTTGACTCAGAAGTACGGATAAGTTTGCTTAGCTTGAGCATATTGCTGAACTCTACTTTGAAGTTTAATGCAGGATAACTCCTGGTATCAAAGAGGAAGACAGCTCAAGAGAGATGCAGTTTCTTAGTCATATGACGATAAAAACTTTAAAATGAGAACAGTTCCAGCATATATTACAAGTTTTCCACATGTTACATACCAATACACCAAACCAATATACCCTCCATTCTAAGGTATACCCAAAGGTGGTTAGCAACTGCTGATGGCTTACTCAGATGTGCAGCAGCAAACTAAAAAATTTTAATAAAATGAACTAATTCCATTTAGTTCTAAGAGCTAAACACAGTTGCTAAGCTAATATTGCCGCATGAAATATAAAATGCGATTCGAAACTAATATGGCCTCTACATTAAATGATGAACAGAGTAAAATCTCAATTTAATCACAAATATTATGTCAACAAAATCAAATTAGAGCGACAATTAAAGTGACATTTTATTTATTTTACAACAGTTTTTTTTACATTTTTATTGCTATTATTTGTGCTTGTGTTTGTTTTTGTTTAGCTGCCAAGCGAAAACCACAAACGAGGAGACTAATTTAAATAGGCTTAAGCAGCGGCTAATGGCATGATTAATTAGGTGCGTACCAATCGCCAGCGCGATTCTGGGCAACAATTCCCAGCTTTGGCTGCCTATTTAAAATGCGCTCATTGGTAATGAACAAAATAACAGAGGCAGCTGCTGCAACTGCTGCAACTGCCGCATGCAACAGCCAATGATGCCTCATTAAAATGCACTTAATTAAAATGCAATGGTAAAATCAACAGCAATTGCAGCAACAGCAGCAGCAGCAACTGCCGTCCGTTGAGAGACCGCGTATATGACTAAATCCAGTTTGGGTTTCGATAGAAAAACAACAACACGAGCACAAACAACAACGAAAAATTACAAGACAAGCCAAAGAACAAGCAAAACGAACAACACCAAGAATGAAGAGTGTTGCAGCTGATGAATATGGAACTTGGCTTTGACTTTGTAACTATTTCACTGCATCTGTCCGAGTGTCTATCCGACTGTCCCACTGTCCTCCTCATTGCCAGCCTCCTCCTCCAGCAGCAGCAGCAGCCGCAGCAGAAATTGCTGCACGAATTGCAGCCTCGGCTGCCTCGAGGCCAGCAAAAAATGTCATAAATAAATTGCTTAGCAACATTTGCTGACGCGCCAAATAAAATCCCATAAATGATCGAATGCGATTTTTAGTCTATGCAACAGCAGCGGCAACGCGTCGCGTCGCGACGGTGGCGGCGACTTAAACCAAACTGGACAACGAGCAAAAACTAAGGCAATGAATAACGACAATTGGATGTTCTTTCATTAGAATGGAAATTAAGTTAAGAAGAAGCATTTTATTGTTCATTGATAAGTTATGCTAATTATGATACTCATTGTCATTTTCGTTATTATTGATCATATATTTCGTATTAGAATTTTCATTATTAGTATTCTTATTTGCATCATCATTCATTGTCATTGTTATTACCTATATTGTATTATTAATCATTATCAACCTTGTCATTATCATTGTCATTGTTAATCTCATTGTCATTCTCATTATCATTATCATAATCATTGGCATTACCATTACCAACACCATTACCATTATCATTAGTAGTAGCATTAGCATTGGCATTAGCTTTAGCATTAGCATTAGCATTAGCATTACCATTAGCATTAGCATTAGCATTGGCATTAGCATTATCATTATCATTTTCATTAGAATTAGTTTTTCCATTAGCATTTGCATTGGTATTACAAGCAGTTTCATTATTCACTATCTCTACCTCTAACATTGTCATGTTAAAGATTTATCACTATCATTAGCACTAACATTATCTTTATGGACTGATTCTGATTCCACTGACATACTGCACCCTTAACTAGCATCTAAATCAAACTTACATTTGAGTTATCTAATAAATAGACTGAATAGTTCATATTACATCAACCCATAACACTTATATTAAAACAATGAATACATATCTTAATTGATCTTGTATTCTAATCATGCTTTATTATTTAACTATGCAATTGCCACTAATAATGTAACATTGATTATAATATCTATCTATCTATCTATCATTATTCATCATTAATCACTCTAACTGAAAAATTAGTATAGAAAGTACAACATCTAAAATCTGTCTTCTATCACAATTAGTTTTGAATAGAGTAGAGTATAGAGCTGGCGTGCTACCGTTGCTCCCCCAACGCTATGCAACTTTTTCTAGTCTACCTAGAGCTACTTGATGCTACTTTTTTAAGAATTTCAAATGTTTTTCCTGGTAAATTAACTAAAAATGCTGAAAACGCTTCGCAGTCGCAGTCGCAGTCGTAGTCGCGTCGTTTTTGTGTGCGTTGTCGATGTGAATGTGAATGTGAATGTGGACAACCACAACGACAACAGCGACAAAGCTGAAGACGAATAGTCCAAAGACAACAACTGGCGTTGATCTCGTCTGCTGATGGACGAAAAAAAAAAACATAGAGAAGAAGCAGAGAAGAAGAGGAGAAGAGAAGAAGGCAGCCAAACGCTCAAACGAAAGCAGCAAGCAATTTCCTATTTTACCAAAGTGGTTGCATCGTTGTCTTCGTCATTAATGTGGCTTTTAAATGCGTTTTTTTTTTTCATCTCTCTCTGGAGAGAGGGAGCGAGGGAGACGACTGGTAGAACGACGCCAAGTGTGCGCCTTAATTATGTGCGAGTCTTGCGAGTATTGGCTGATTTTGTAATTAGGTTTTCATTAGAACTTACGCACAACTATGGGCACAGCCTACCTATATAAAGCCAACTACATATATATAGGTATGTATGTATATACAGATATCTGGCTGAGCTGTCTTTTGGGTCAAATGATGCCCAAATGACGCCGCTGCTGATTGAGTTATATATACATGTGTAAACAAACAGTAGCCAAGTGGCTACAACTGTATAAAGAGGCAGAAAAAAAAAACAAGAGTTGGCAAAAACAAAAACAAACAACAACTGCTGCTGCTGCTGCTGTTGCTTGTGGCAGCCGCAAGGCAAACGACTTAGGCTAACACGAGCCACACGAGCCACCGTCAGAGCCGCAATCAAAGTGAAAGATACGACTAAAGAGCCAGCGTTTGCGTTTGTCTTAAGCACGAGGATCAGCCAACGAGTCAGCCAGCCAGCCAGGCAGCCAGGCAGCCACAGAGACTGAGGCTGAGGCTGAGCCATTCAGCCGAGTAGCATGTGCGGCACTTTCTTTGGCTCGTTGCCATGGATTAGGCAGAGGCTGCGGCATGGAGACGGCACGGAGACGGGCAGCGGGCTGTGGCTCACGTCGCGGCTGCATTTTGATTTATCCACGCGCTGGCGGCGCTGCCTGCTCGTGATTAGCGTGGCGTTGCGGAAGGTGTGTCCCAAACTGGCATCGTTGGCAACTGAAGTAGCCAAATACGAGCGAAGCGCGCGCGCGCGCACTCGGCTACCGGCAAATACAATGGGGCAACAAGGCAGCGATCTGTGGGCATGAATGAAGAGAGCCAGCGATTACATCAATGAAATTGAATGGAATGTGTGCCAGGCATCAAATGTGCATTCAATGGACCAGCAGCTAGCGGCTAATTAGCGCAGACCACACACACAAGGTGAGAGAGAGAGAGTGAGAGAGAAAGAGAGACAGACACATAATCAAAGGCCAAATGAACGCAGTACAGATTTTGGCCCTTGGCTAAAACTTGTAGCACATGGCTCATAATGAAGAGAGCAACAACAGCTAAAGCAACAACAACAACAACAACGACAAAAACTATAAGCTGAGTTAGCCTTGAATGCGGTTAATGCTCCAAGAGACGATAAATGCCCTTTTGAGAGGAATAGGTAAGGTATATTAGCTAGGTATATATAAGCAAAGGCGCATATAGACAGAGTTGAGCATGAGTAAGAAGTTAAGGAACTTAAAATAAATTGATAATATGTAAAAAACTTAAATTAAAGAAGTAAAGCGAGAAGAGAAATTGAGTGTGGAAATAGGAAATCCAGTTCAGTTTTCGCATAGCTTATCTACATTTCCTATCTCCACATATCTCTCTTTGGAATTGGTTCAGAAAGTGCTTGAATTTTGGTATAATATTGTATATTTGTATGTATGAATTCGATATATGTCTATTATATATCTACAAACACATTTATTGTGTATACCCTATATACCGTATATACTTTATATACCTTATATACCTTGCATGATGCCCACTTCTCTCAAGAACTATGGGTAATAAATCAAAAAAAAATTTAGTTTGTTACATTTACAGGGTATCAGTCAGTCACAATTACCCAAGTATCCCATGTACAACAATATTATAAAAGTTGATATTCATTTTTTTTTTCGTATGTTCTATAAAATGCTAAAATTATGAAAAGTTCTTAAGCTCTTGTTGTGCCTTGTTGTGTCTGAGTGTGTGTGTGTGTGTGCGTGTGTGTTGCATTGGTGCATTTTTTCGTAACTGGTTTTTTAAGTATTTAGCTATTTTTGGCGTATTTCGTTTTGATTCCTGTTCTGTGGGACGCGTCAATGAACCATTGGGCCGGCCAAGTCGGCGATAAAGTTGTGGCTGGCACATGTCTATGAATTCTAATTGTTCGAATGCAGCTAAAATATGCAAAAATAAAAAAACTTTTGTCTGAGCTATGTGTGTATCTGTGTGTGTGTGTGTGTGTGTGTGTGTGTCTAACACTCACTTGGCGGCTGAGCATAAAAGCCAATCAAATCGCTGGACATTTCCTGAGTGTCAATCAGCGAAAAGTTATGCGCAAATTTTTCGATCATGCCCAATGTCTGGGCCGACAATGGGCAGCCGCAAATCTGACAGCAATCAAAGAGGGCGAGCAGTCATTGGACTGCACAGGGTTCATAATGATGATGAACATGAAGATGAAGATGAACAGCAGCCCGCTGGCTGGGCAACTTTTTGCTACAGATCGCATTACAACAGCAGCAGCAGCCACAACTTGACTGTGGTCAGTGCTCGCTGCTGCGACTGCTGCGAGGGGCAATCAAAAAATGTGTGGCAAGATCAGCGCTTGAAATACTCTTTTAATGAACCTCTTCCTTTCGGGCAGCCGAGATCTTAGCAATTTGGCGACACAAAATCAAAGTCATTGCAATGAAATGCATTTTATAATTGCGTACGCACTTTTTTTGCACTTTGACAAAATTAGAAGCAGCAGCAACAGCAGCAGCAGCAGCCACAGCAGCAACAGTTGCTGTTGCTCTTGCTGCAGCCACAAAAAGTTGCAACTGTCTGAACATTAATGCTCAAATCGCTTCATGTTGCCATGTCAGCGCACATGGAGCTGCAGGCCAAGTTAATGACATTGCAGCCACAAGCATGGCCAAGAAGAAGCTAAAAAAAAAAAAATAAATAAATAAAAATAAAAAAATAAAAATAAATAAATAAATAAAGCCAGCGACAACATTGGCCAGCAGCAAGGCAGCATCGGCGTTGATGAACAAAAACTGGACATTTTGATTTTAGAAAAATATATAGAAAACCACTTTTTTCATTTGTTGTTGTTGTTGTTGCAGTTGCTGCTACTGGCATGGCCATCAACGACGCAGCGGCAGCTGCTTGGCCAACAAATGGCAGCATTTTTACAAAAGTTGGCTAAAATATGTGCAGCAAGCGCGCCGCTGCCTTTTGTCAGTAAGCCTTCAATTTTTGTTCTATTTGGCGCAGCTCCTTCTTTTTTTGTACTCTGTTTAGAAGGTAGCCTAAATTTATTGTAGCCCATGTAGGGACAAGGTTTGGTATGATAAAAAAAGAGATAAAACAAAAAGAGCAAAGAGCTCCAAAGTTTTAGAGCTGCAGCTAATGAGGCCTTAAAGCTAGCGAAACGTGAGCTGGTAGACATTCAGAGAGTGTTAAACTATTTCAAGAAAAGAATAATGACAAATATCAAATACAAGAAATCGAGTAGTAGTAGACGTAAGAGAATTACTTAAGTAAATAAAAGAATTAAGATATAAGAAATACCAAAGGAAATAAGAAGAGAAATAACCAAAGGAATAAGAGCAATAAAATAAAAATTGTATAAAATCTATCTATCTATCTATCTAATCTATGTATCAATGTTATAAAGATGTGACAGCAAACTGATGTGAGCTAGATGAATGAATGATTATAAAATGAGAACGTGCATTATGGATGAGTACGTGGAATTCTCAAAGGAAGTGTGCGATTTGGTAGGTGTTCAAGTTGTGCTCTTTTAAGTCTGTGTATGGAAGGATAAAGAGTAGCAAAGGTTAGTGACTGTGCTAGTGAATTTGGATTAGATAAGTGATATTTAGACTTCAATAGATAAAGTTCAGTAATTATTTCTATAAAAATACTTTGCCTTATTAATCAATTAAAGAACATACAATGCTCGCACAGAAATGTTCTGCTTGATGTTTATATATCTTCATAAATGAGTGGTTGAATGAATTATATACGTTATATAACCGTTAGAAATTCAAAAGCAAATCTGCCAAAAGAATAGTTGAATTATGCGTAACTAGATATAAATCATGTTTTTCTAGTATATTTGTATTTGTTCCGTAAAGTTTTCTCACTAGCCCAAAATAACAAGAATAATACGAAAGTTTGTCAGTAAGACCCTGAATAAAGTTACGAAAATATAATAAATTTAACGCTCAAAAATCCGCACAATATGTGCGCTAGATTCTAGGACTTCTGCATATTCATACGGCCATTATGGCTGCCCCAGCAGTGAATGCCATATTTGCATGCCGAATGCATTGCGACTGGCCCTATGAATATTCCGAATTAGCTAAACGATAACTGACAAAAAGAAATGAAATGGGACGAAAGTACGGGAAAACCGATGGCCAACTAATTAAAAATTCAATTGGATTTTGTTTGAAAAAGTCAGAAAAAAAAGCCAATAAAAAGGAAAATAGAAAAATGGAAAAATGGAAAAAAAGGCGGAACAAAAGAAGTTGGCAACTTGTAGTCCAAATGCAATGTTAATTAAATATAATTTGTAATATGCTGACGGTCATATTTCCCAGCAAACAGCCAGTCGAGCCAGCCGGGCACAAAGGGGGCGTGGCGCCTGCGGCTGTCATGAGAATGTTTCGCCAAACAACAAAAGAGCATGTTTCGAGGCAATAATAGACGATGTACTAAAATGTCATTCCATGACCCAGGCCCAGGGAACCGCAGTCGAACGTCCAATATTTTTCTCCTCTCTTCTTTTTTTTGTTTAACGAAAAAAATTATCATAAATTTGTCGTTGGGCCGTTTAGATGTTGATGTTCCGACCAGTTTTAGCAACTCTCATGCCAATATACATTATTTTTTCAGCTTTTTTTTTTGTTTTGTTGGTTTGTAACCAAATATGCAAAGGCTAAAACACGAGCACCTAAAGTGGCCAACACGAAAACAGGTCAAATTTATAGCCAGCGACCAAAACAAATAATTTGAAAATTCGTCACACGCTAGTACTTAAGTATTTAGAAAAAAATATGACGTATTTTTAACAACGAATTCTGTATACACTGAGAAAAACAAAATATTTAAATTAAAGAGAGTTAAAATTTTTAAATACTTTTTTACCTTGTATCAAGGGCAAACATTTAAACTATCTGTAATCTCTTCTGTCCAGTTGTCTTCCCTTCCATGCTGTGCTCTCATCTTTAATATTCTCTTTTGTTCTCTTCTTTGTATTTAATATTCATATCTTTTATTCTGCGGTCTTTCTTCCCTAACATATATCTTATCTTTTGTAGGTGTTTATTTTTGTCTTCTCTTTTATTCTAATCTTCTCGCTTGCCTTATGTTTTTTTTGTACTGCTCACTTATCTTCTCTTCTTCTCATGTCTTTCTCACTTAATTCCTTCCCATTCCTTTCTATTAATCTTTTCCCTTGTTCTATTCTCTTCTCTTCCTTAAGTTTCTCTTTTCATTAGCTCTTTTAAATTTTATATTCCTTTGCTCTTTTCTTCTCTGCTTCCTTCTGTTTTCTTCTATCTTCTATTATCATTTTAATTTCTATTTCTTTTTATTTTATTTTTATATTTTTTTTTCTTCTTTGCAGTCCGCCTTCGTCGTATTCTTATCTCTTATTCTTTCTTCCTTTCATTGCTATGCTTATCTTAACTCATCTCATTTTCATAAGGTTTCTGTTCTATACTATTCTCTCATTCTTCCTCTTTGTTCTGCTCCATTCTCTATTTTGTTCACTTGTTCTATTCTCTTGTCGCCATTTCTCTTCTCTGCTCTCCTCTCCCCTTCTCTTCTGTTTGGGTTTTTTTCAGTTCTCGTCAAATGTTTTTCTATATTTCCCTAACTTTTTGATAGTTTCCCCCTTTTAACCTTGTATTATTTTGTATAGAATTTCACTGTAGTCGACGCAGAGGCAACTGTACCACGGCCGTAGGACGTTTGGCTTAGCCGCTTTGAGTGCGGCAATTCACTTAGGCTCCGTGGCTGTCTGCTCTGCTTAATTATCAATGCAAGACCTTTGTTTTTTAACATTTCTTCTTTTCTTTTCTATTTTCTTGTCTTTTTTATTTTTTTGTTTCATTAGACTGCAAATGCAGAGAGGCCAGACATGGCTTTTGTCGTGCGCATGGGAAATGAATTTCCCTTTTGGTTTTTCGGCGACAGGAAATGGCCAAAGGCCGTTTAGAAAGAAGTACTTGAAAAAGGGCAGCAAAAAAATGCCTTTAAAAGTCAGTTTAAATATTACTCTTAAACAAAACAAATGAAAAGAAATGGAAATAAACTTATAATTATGAATATTGCAGGGGCAGCTAAAGCCACGTCAATTGCGCAAGAGCCACGCACCCGAGCACAAAAACAAAAAGTATTACGAAAAGTGCGTAATTTCTGCAACTGAAATCCATTTATTCACACACACTCACACACATATGTCATATATAGGTAAATACTTTAGAAACGAGGGGCAAATTACACAGCGCCGATTTCGTAGCCTCTTGAAAAGGCCTCTGCCGTTCGCTGTCTTGCAGCACCCCTCGAAAGTCGCCGTCAGGGCAGGAAAAAAGTTTTGCGGCTGGCTTTCGACCTGCACCCAGCTGCTGGCCCATGCTCCTGCCCGACTCCCTGTCTGATGCGTAATGGTCGACTTTCTGGTAAGGGGCAGATCAATATCCTTTTATGCGTATTCACACACACACACGCGCATTTGGCCTGCAGACTTTTGCTGCTGTTTAGAAAAATTGCAGGCGAAAAAAAAATAGAGTGCGAGAGAGAGAACGGCAAAAAAAAGCTGGCCAAACAGCAAAAGAGTTGATTGCATAAGTGCGGCCGGGGCGTATACGCAATATTTGCCATCAATTGCAGCTGTTGGCCAATGGCAGGCAAATGGGCAAAAGAAAATGGCCTGCGTATGGGTATTAGTTACAAAATGCCACTGCCTGCACTCGCCTGCCGAGCCGAACAGATATTTATTTTAGAAATTTTTTTAATTCAGCATTCAAGCATTTTACGCTTCAGTTTGAACTGAAGTTCTATTTGATTTAGTTGGCCCGGCCCGCTTTTGTCTGGCCTCATTGGCCAGTTGTGCGTTTATTTGAGCATAAATTTATGATTAGGCCTTTGAAGTGGCAGCTAATGAGCTATGGGCCAGGCATACACATATTAGCCAACAGTTGTATGCATTATGCACTGATATTGGGCTCGGCTTAAAAGGGAATTGCAGAAAGTTCAGTAAATATTACCTATCTATATTCTTATCGAATTCGTGGTTAGCTCTACGTAAATCTCAAAATCTCATAACACGAATTCAGATAGAAACAAACTAATATTCAACACACCCTTCCAATTGGGAGTATATATAACTGAATATAATCTTATTGGATTTGTTTTTAGTACTTGATGATATTGTCTTATCTTGATATTGTCTTACAATTGGAGTCATTGGATTTATACTTAGTCCTAGATACATATCAATACCTCATGTTAACATGAACTCAGATACGAACCAGAAAAAGATTTGAATATCATGTGCCAATTGAATTCATATATCAAATCAAACTAACACAACTCGTCTTCTTTTTAGATCCATAAATAGTTCTAGTTAAATCTAAACTCATTTTGAGTTTCCCATCCCGCACCCCACCGAGATTTCACTATCGCATTCCAATTTGATTCCCATACCATGGCTAATTAGCAGCTCGAACTCGAACTCTAATTGGATGTTGCATCCCTGAGTATGTGAGGTTTTTTCGTTCTGCGGAGGGAATCATTCACAGTCGCATTCGCAATCGCATCAGGCCAACTTATGCTCACATTTTGCGACCTACAGCAACTGAAAGCTTGTTAACAATGAAAACAACTTGGCAAATGCTCTATGGCTTCCTGTGGCAGGCTGTCAGCCAGGCAACCAGTCGCTGCAAAAGTAACAGCAACAACAACAGCAGCAGCAACAACAACAATAGCTTTGACGCAATGTCAAACACCTGCTGCCAATGTTGACGCCAAACACGAAAAAAGGCGCACGGCAACAATACAACGAAGCAAAAAGCGAAAGAGTAGGAGAGTAACAGCAACAACAACAAGAACAATATATATATATATATACAAACATATATATATATATTGTCCGCCTATGCGTCCGTTGCGTTTGTTTCTTCGGCTGGTTAGGCAACAAATTCTGCGCAAAAAGTGCAATGAACTCTGCAACGCTCAAGGGAGCAGAGAGCAGGAGCAGGGCAAGACACACACGCACTCAAGCTCTGTGCATGTGTGTGTGTGTGTGCGTGTGTGTGCTTAGAGAATGGGAATGCTACTGCAGCACAATTTCTGTGTGACTAAAGAGTCACAAAAGATATCAAATACCCAAAATGCCAGCGAAAGAATGCTGTAAAATTGTCATTGGTCGTTAATAATATACCCTGTACTTTATTGAGACTGTAAGAAATGTAGCTTGTACTCGAATTCCCTATACCCTGTAAGTACTTATACAAAGATAGACTAGATTAATTACATCTTATCTTATCTTAAATAGAATGCTGTAAAATTTTCAATTCTCGTTAATAATATACCCTGTACTTTATTGAGATTGTAAGAATTGTGGCTTATACTCGAATTTCCTATACCCTGTATGGGCTAGATTAAATCTATCTTTATCTATTTTATAGGGTATTAGATATCGGGAGCCTGGCACATGGAACACTTGCTTTATATGATTGGCATACAAGCTGTATTTTTTGTTCTTATAGTTTTTTATGACACGCCATGTTTTTGGACTGTCGTATGGACATGCTGCAAGCAAATAATAGAAAAGCTTGTCAGAGGCATTAATTCCCAATTCATCAAGTTTCGGCCGGACACCAAACTCGACGCAGTTGAAAATAAAGTCAACTTGAAATGTGCCGCCAGTTGTTGTTGTTGTTGTTGTTCTTGTTGTTGTTATTGTCTCCTACCCTTGGCTAGTTTCGTCTAGCTGCCTGGCCAAAGCATACTCAAAAACCTAAGCCACTCCAATGGCTCCTCGCTGTCAGTTTTCGTTGTTGAGCAGCCAAGCCAAGCCAAGCCAAACCGAGCGGCTGGCCAAAAGCAGATGATGAAGCCCTCAAAGTCAACAACAACAACAACAACAATAGTCAGTCAAGAAAAACTACAACAAAACAAGCTGCAACAGCGGCGCATCGGTTTAGGCCTTTGAAAGTCCATACGCAGCGACACTCCACGTGTATGTATATGTGTGTGTGTGCATCTGAGTGTGCATGTGTGCGTGTGTGTGTGTTTGGCTAGATAGCAGGCCAGGCGACACATCTGCTCATATGTAACTACATAGATATATACATATTTTCTGTTTTCTTTTTCTGCTGCAACTTTTTCTTATTTTCGCATTTCGCCTGCAGTTAAAGCGCAAATGTTCTCAAATTACCCATAAGCAAAAAAAAACCAAGTAGGAGCGGGAGCGGGAGCGGGAGTAGATAGGGCATAGACGAGGCTCTGGTCTGTCGTTTGCTGCATTTCGGTTGCTCCTCATATTTCGTCTATGAAAGCTCGGGGCTTTGCCTGCCCCCAACCAAGATCTCACCAATACCCGATGCCAGACAGGCAGACAGAAGACAGAAGGCAGAAGAATTTGTGGTTTGCAACAACATTTTTCTTCGATTTTTTTTTTATTTTTCTGATTTATTTATGGGAAGACAATTGAAGGGCAACTGCAAATAGGGAAAATCGACAGAGCGTACGATTTCACAGCATATGCAAAATGAACTCTGTTCAATTATTTTGGGGGAAAAAAACACTTGAGGAGCTCTTGGGAAGAGGTCAAATTATAACACTTCACTCTCAATTTTGGAGACATAATATGTGTGCAGCTATAAAAAGGTAGATTCAAGAATGCCCATTATAAATATTGAACTAAAGTTTTGAAAAGCATATCATTGCTAAGGAGAAGCTTGTGGGTTGCTTGAGCTTGTTTGTCTTAAAACTTTGCAGCTTAAGCTGGAGATCATTATTGGAAAAGGTTGTTCGAATATGGAGCCTAAACCATTGGTTTCTTTCAAGCTATTGAAAACTAAATATAACTATATTTTTTTACCTATACAGAATATTTTACCTTAAAAATATCTTACATATCTTGTCTTAAAATTTTGTTTTTAGAATATTAAAAATATTTTCGCACTAAAAAATCTAAATATATATTTTGGCATAATCTTGAATTTCTTTGAATAACTGTCTTTTGAACATTTTGACATTTTAAATGTGCTTTACAACAGATATCAATTAATTAATTACTTGACAGACTTAATCAAATGTCTAATTAACTGTCGCATTAGCTACAATTCATTTGACTCTCTTAAAGCACTTTCTGCTAATCTACATTTATGTATGTGCTAACTAAAAAAACACTTATTCAACTCTTACATACATCCATCCATTCATTCCATGATCAAATTTACCAAAACTTATTTCCATTTGCTTTGCAACACCAATTTTTATCTCCCCTTCCATTTGGCATACATAATTTTATTATTATTAGCGTTTTTTATTATATATGCTCAAAATCCAATTCATATTGATAACTAACTTTCATTTGCCGATGGCTTTTACGTTATCAATGGGATTAGTATACGTGCATTACGAGAAACCTATCTATTGACACCCTCTCACTACCTCTTTCACTCACGCCCTCTCTCGCTCTCTCTCTCGCTATCTCTCTCTCTCTCTCTCTTTCTCTAGTACATGATGACACATGTAAGGCTGCTTGCCACAGCGCCATAAAGTGTTCACTTATAGTTTTTTATGCACTTTTGATATGCGTATGCAACTGTATGTGTGATTGTGTGTGTGTGTGAGTGTGACTGTGCATGCATTTGCCAGTGCACTTTTCGTCATTCAATTCGTCAGTTTGTCAGTAAGTCAGCCAGTCAGTCAGTCATACAATTCGTCTTTTGTGCATTTGAATGTGCATGAATGTATGTGTGTGTGACTGCGTGTGTTTGTGTGCTTAACTCACCACAACTTCATTTAGTGAATGCACAATGGGTGCCCTAACCTACGACAACCGAATATTCGCCATTCGGCCAAGTTCAATGAACCGCACGTTTAGTTGAATAAACTTCACAAACACACATACTCATATACGTACGCACACGCACGCAAAGCTGTTGACGCGTCGAAGCGCACAAAAAGAAGCGACAGGCAGAAACCGAAAAGAGCGTAGAATGTCTCTTAATGCATGATGAGTGTATGAGTGCATGTGTGTGTGTGTGTTGGTGTTGGTGTTGGGGGCCGCGCTGCTGGCTACTTAAATGACATGCTTTTGAGCATATGCATGCGTGTGTGTGTGTGCGTGTGCTGTGCAAATTGATAGCGCAACTGTATTCGTTCTTTCGCTTCTCTTGCGCTCATGTTTTCTTTTATTTTGTTTGTGTTTTTGTTTTTGTATCTGTTCTTTTTTGTCGCTTTGCCTTTTTGACTCTTTCAATTTGTCTAATTTTCAATGACGTCGTCAACGCACCGAGGCAAAAACAAATTAGTGCTGCTCTGCATGAGAAAGTGGCATAAAAAATGCCATACGTACATATGTATGTATGTCTATGCGCATTGGCATTGGTTTGAGTTTTATGTCTGCTGATATGTGTCTGTGTGTGTGTGTGTGCATCGACGTCGAGCAAATCGAGTTAAACAGCTGCTCGCTAAATAATTCAATAAATCGCGCTTAGCTAGAACCCAAACCGAATCCCAAGTGTCAGATCCCAGTTCCCGGTTCGCAGTTCGCACTTCCCAGTTCTCAGCTCGCAGTTCTCAATTCTCAGTTCCCACTTCCCGGTCGCACACAGACATACAGCAAAGCTCAGTTTCATTTCACATATCAACACACACACAAATGAAATTTAATTTCGACGTGCAGTTTGATGGGGCAAACGGAGCAGAAACCCAACTAACCCAGCCAGCAATCGAAGAGATCCAAGGCACCAGTCGCCACCGCCGTCGACGTCGACGTCGCCGTCGCTGCCAACAAAAATAACTGCTAGATATTAATAAAGCAGCAGCAGAAAAAAAATGCATATGAAATTTTAATATGCAAAACGAACGAAAAGCAGCAGGCAAAATAATAAAACGTACGAAATGCAGCAAAAAAAAAAAAAAAAAGAAACACTCCAAGAGATTGGGATAGATAGAGCCAGAAAGAGAGAGGGAGATAGAACATAGGAATATATATTTGTATATGTACATATATATAAATCGAATGTTCAGGCGCTTGGCCCTGGGAAGCAGCTTGGCATAAACGCATATTACATTACGGCCAATCGAATAGACTGGGAGATAGACAGCTACACACTTGGACACTCGGAAGGGGCGTCAAGACGGACATGCAATGATTTTTCGGGGGGCAGACAACCGATAACAAAAAAAGGCAACCGAAACATGTGTCGCTATATATGTATGTATGTATTTACTCGTAAATAAGATGCTGTAAATAGCATTAAAAGGATACCAGCAAAAGTTGGGTTAACATAAGTGTGAAAGTATTCAAAGTTCAAATACCTTAAGTGAAATCATTTTTATGCCAGAAAGAAAAAAAAAGAGTATTTAGCTGCTGAAAATATTCTTACTCAAGATATTTTGAAATGAAAAAAAACTTGAAGAATATTCTTAAATATCGAATGCTCAATTAAATCCGTTTCTACATGTCACACATTCCATTACCGAACTATAAAACTCCATAGCCAGCTATTATGTAGAGTATTTAAATATTGCTTGCATGCTGATGCTCTAAAGGTTCCTGGAAATCTGCTTAGGGAAAACATGCAAACGAATTGTTGTCGCATTTCTTGCCAAACAGACATCAATGAAAGCTGCTTGCTTTGAATACTATTGAAGAATTTTAGAAACATATAATATTTTACAACTATTATTAAGCAAATAATAAGATATATTATGTGTGAGCTTATTGAGAATCAATAAACAAAAACAAGTTTTCTAGGAAATGGTTATAGAATGCCCGTATTATAAGTACTTAAGCATGGTATATAAGCAGTTATATTTCACTAATCCTAATCAACTTACCAAATGAACTAACTATAGTATGCAACAATCTCTAACGCCCAACATTTGCATATACATGCATGTATGCATGTCGAAATGTTTGTTTTAAGGATGTTTCACACATATTGCTTTTATCCACATTTGATTGAAGTGCAGCTAGAGGAAACTGTGATTACTCTGACTGACTGACTGCCTGACTCACTGACTGCCCAGTGGGTGCTGTAGTTCGATTGGCAGTGTTAACTTTCCTAGAAGCGATTACAGCTGACGAGAGCTTACATTGCTGCCATAAGCGCATTAGCGCCGACAACATGAATCATCGGCCAATTGCACAAACATGCGTTGCGTATACGCCGCGTGCCCGCATTTGCCAAAAATACAACAGCAACAGCAACATGAAGTGCAAATAAATGCCGGCTGGCTGCTGCCACACTTTTGCCAATGCCAATGCCACAGCATGGTGCATGCAACAACAGCAACTCGAAGCTGACTGCGTGCTGCCATCAGCGTCCCATTGCCACAGATATATATATATATATATATATACATCCAGTGGGGCCCTGAGCACGTTGTGTTGCTGTGTGCCAAAAATAACAGCCAGATGCACAGGCAACGGCTGGGCAGACCGAGCCGGGCAGACTGGGCTGACTGGGGCTGTGGCATGGCCATGAATGGGCTTCGCCTTTTTTTGGGCCTCGTTTTTTGCGCTTGACCAAAAAGCGCAGCTGGCCGAGACGAAGGTCGCGCACGCAGCAACAGCAGACAGAATTTCATTAGACGCATCGCAATGCAAATGTTGCAGGCAGCAGTTGCCGTTAAGTGGCTGCTGGCTGTTGGCTGTTGGCTGTTGGCTGCTGGCTGGATGCTGCAACAGGATGTGGCAAGCCGCGTTTCACTGTGCTGAAAGCGAAAGTTGTTGCCACTTGCCACTTGGCAGTTGGCAGTTGCCTCTTGCCGGCTGCTGCGTGGGTGGATGTTGGCCATCGTGTGCCATGGGCCCAGCCGCATAATCATGTAATCTTGTTGCTCCATCCCACTCGCACTCTCCCTCTCTCTGTTGCTGTTGTTGCTGGTTATATAAGTGACTAACTTCAATTAGGCGCTGCTTTGTGGAGCCATCCGGGCCAGGACAATCAAGTTGTCAACGCAAATTGCACAGTTGTCATGGAATTTGCAGGCAAAGCGCCTGCAATTGGATGAGATTAATGGAATGTCAAGTGTTTGCCATGGCAGTTGAGCTATTTCATTTTTCGAGTGAACATAATTAACAGTTCATTGGCAATAAGCTGAGCTGAGTCAGAAGTGTATAATTTATTCTAATACAATTAAGTTAGTCAGTGGTAAAGTATATATTGTATAATATATATTACAGCTTCTTGTCTTAGACTCTATAGCGCAGTTATAATTAAACCTTAATCTACCAAACTAATTCATTAAACCAAGAAAAACAACAAATAGGTAACCTAGACTTTATAATGAATATGCCTACATATACTTTCAGATCAGACTCATCAATGAAGTTATTGAGTGTTTTAAGGGCATTTGTCTGCTTACAAATACGATTCGATTCTATGAACTTAATTAAATATGAAATACAGCAGTCTATTTTTAGGGTTTTTTTGTACTTATGTACCAGATTTATCTGTCAATCACTCAGTCCGACTAACTACTTATATATATGGCAACTACTAGTATCTGCATATATCGTATAAACGAATTTCCCTAGTGTTTAGCCGTGCATTTAGATTCACTTAACCCCACAGACACAACTGTACCAAAAAAAGAACAAAGCTACCCAAATGAAGGGCATACAAAAATGGTGCACTCTACACACACACACAGACACACACACATACACACAAATGAAATGAAAGAGTAAAGAAAAACACATACTTAGCCGTACGAAACATACGTGAAAAAAAAAGTTTGCCACTCAAAGGCAGACGCCCAGAATGCAGCCCGGCACACGTAGACAGCAGCCGGGGAGAGCTCTGTGGGTGTGGAAGGGTGTGGGTGGGTGTGGGTGAGCATGTGTGTAGGTGTGTAGACAACTGGTAACAATAACGGTATTTTCGATGCAGCAGCGGCAGCGGCAGCGGCAACGTCGACGTTGACGAAAAGGACGCGCAGGATGAGAGTTGGTTGTCGACGACGAGTTGCCAACAGCCACTTGACACTTCCGTCGTCACATGAATGGAGCCGTAAAAATGCGACGCTGCATTCGTTCCTTTTTTCAGCTTTTTATGCTCGCTCGAAAAGTGATAGGGTGTATTTGATGTGCTCGATTTTTGTCTAGTTGTGTTTCTGTTAGTGGTAATAAAATCAGAGAACATTTCTATTACTAAGACTAGTAGTCTATTACTACTACTATAACTACTACTATTGTGACTATTACTACTTCTAAGACTATTACTAAGAATAATATTACTATTACTGCTACTATTTCTACTATTACTATTACTACTACTATTTCTACTATTACTATTACTACTACTATTTCTACTATTACTACTATTACTATTACTACTACTATTTCTACTATTACTATTACTACTACTATTTCTACTATTACTACTACTACTACCATTTCTACTATTACTATTACTACTACTATTACTACTACTACTACTACTATTACTACTACTATTACTACTATTATTACTACTACTGCTGCTAAGACAACTATTGCTCAAACTATTTCCAATAATACCTTTACTACTATATCTACTACTATTACTGAAACGAACCCCTAATTCAACTGCTATTATAATAATTACTACAACTACTACTATTTCATATTTTGTTTATCTTGTCTGTGCAGTCTTATAACAACATATTCAACGCAGAATCATATCGATTGCAGTAGAGCTCCCAGATCCATAGTTAAAAGTCCCATTTCATATCCATTCTTTGATCTAATTTACAGCAGAGTACACTCACATCTTTTATAATATTGCTCATACACTTCGAATTTTACTATAAATTGTGAGTCAAACGAAGGATTTAAATTTTTATATTGAATTGAAACCCTGTTTATAGCGACCTAATCAATATTTATATCTAAATTGCGAGGATTCTCTTCCGAACTGCTTTAAAGATTTGTAATTTGTATTTGTAATCCTCAGCAAATTTTCCTTAAGCGAGTATTACGCAGTCGGTTGCATGCAATTGCCATGTACTTACCAGCTTTTTTCTGTTATATTTGGTTTTTTCTCTCTTTTTTTGGGCCAGTCGAGGGCAACGTTTTTATTTGGGCAGCAATATGAATGGGAGCGCTTGTGCGAGTATGTAAAATGAAGCAAATACATTCATGCATAATTTTTATGGCACGTCGGGGGACAAGGAATGACTCTTTCACATCATGTATGTACAGATGTATACGTACGTATGTACATTTGGGATGCCAAAACGTTTTATGAACACGTTTCTCCTGGCACTTAATGCAAGAGTTTACAAGCCACCTAGAGACATGGCATGGCATGGCATGGCATGGCATGGAGTGGAGTGGCTAGAGGCAGGGCTATGGAGTCATTAGCGCAAATTCACAGCGATGATTAGTTAAAAGGGGGAGAGAGACAGAGATAAAGAGAGTGGGAGGGAGTTTCGTTTAGCTGGTCAATGCACGCCAAAATGTAAAATGGGCCGGGCGCCAAGGTAGGTCAGTCAGCGAATAGGGCCTAAATGTGTTGAAGGCTTCTACTTAGCGCATAGTAAACAACAAAGAAAACATGGCCCAAGGAGTAGTTCGCAGGGGGCGTGGCGGCGGGGGCGCACTGTGTGTGCAGCGTTGCATGCGGCGCAGCACGCACTTGCAGCTCTGCCACACGGCGCGGCAAACAAAACTGGGATCGGCCGTTGCGTATTGCTGCGGCAGCTGCTGTCGTTATTTATTTTAACTACTTTTTAATACCCTTGAAGAGGGTAATATAAGCATTGAACTATGTGTGTGTATCTATATCTCTGATTTGTATAATATAAATTTGGTTATATAAATAAATTAATCAGTTATGATGAAGAAAAGTTTCAGGTCTGTAGATTTTCATCAGAATTATTAGTTTAAATTAAGTTTTATTTCAATATAAAACTATATCTCTAGCTTAAATCAAGCAAAATTTGATTAGATAACAGAAAGTCTTATATACTACGTTCCTATAATCCACTCTCTATATAAAACAAAAATTAATTAAATTTATATTTCTTAAACTTTTTTTCTTCACCAATCTTCAATACCTTGGCATCATAATAATTGTAATAACAGTTCCTCTGAACAAATTCGACTACTTTATTACTCGAAAGGGTATTCAGACTTCGTCTTAGCTCAAGCAGCTTGTTTCCTTCTTGTTTTTGGTTATGATTGACTGAGTTCTGTTGAAACTTTGGCGTCTGCTGGCACGCATGAATTACAATTTTCGAGTAACGAAAACCACATGCACCTACACAGAGAGAGAGAGAGAGCGAGAGAGAGAGAGAGAGCGCGAGAGAGAGAGAGAGAGAGAGAGAGAGAGAGAGCTAAGCACTGGGAGTGCTACAATTAGCACTTTTTACACTTGGTTATTTCAAGTGGCGCTGATAAAAAAGCCGCAGAAAACGGAAACTCCATCAACAGTTCGCCTTGAGCCAGGCGCTTGAACCCACCGCCAGCACCAACCACCCCCGACTCGCCCACCCACCGCCGCAACCTCCAAACTTGGGCATGATTTCAGGTAGCAAATCGTTTAGCGGCCTAAAAATGACACTGTCCGCCTTTCAAGTAGTTCTTCTTCTTTTCGTCGATAACAAAGTTTGCTCAAAAATGGCGCCCATAAAAAAATGTAAAGCCCAAAAGCAAAAGCAAAAGCAAAGCCTATTTGCAGACCGCATTCTCAGTCTAGTCGCTAGAGAACTGCAGAGAGCTCTGAGTGCGTTATAAGGTAAACATTTGTTTTTACTTTTTCATTTGGCAAATAACATAAAACCGTTGAACTCGCTGAACAGCAAATGTAGAAAGAAGCAGAGAGAGCGAGAGAGTGAGATGAAGAGAGAGAAGGATATACAGTGCATAGACTTAGAGATAGGCATAGAGAGATAGTAGAGAATGGGCTGTAGTGAGCACCAAAAGCGCTATAAGGAATTACTGTTATGTTCGAAGTAATATTGTATAAACGACTCAGTTTCAGATTGTGTATATAACGGTAAACGGTATAAAAATATCATATATTTTATATATAATATATAGTAAAATCTTAAACATCTATAGCTAAATATCCGAGCCTTGATATTACCTTAAACCAAGACAACTATTTGATTGATTCACTATTCTATATATAACGGCATCTATGTGGCTTCAATATAATGTAAACATCAATATAATATCCTCAAATATTTTTACTTTAAATGTTATTTCTCTTCCTATAACTCTTATTGGGTCACCACAACCGCTTACATTACCTCAAGGAACAACTTTTATTTATATTTCTGGGAATAATTCTGTTTTTAGTAATTAATATTAATTTAATAATAAACAACAAACCATCAGAGATATATTTAATTATATGAACTACATTTAAAAGATAACGATTATAATTAATATTTATATATATTTAGCCATAACCTCACTTTTATATTAAGTACAAAATTGCACATAATTCGATCCATTTATAAATGATACTTTCATACAGTATATGTTTGTATAAAGATTTATAACAATTAATGTTAACAAATATTATTAAGAAAATTGAAACTCTTTTTATTAATTTTCTTAGAATAAAAACGACTCCAATCGAAAAACCATGTAATTCCAATAACAAAATTATCACACGGTTTCCAAGAAATACCCAACCCAACCCAATCCTACCCCACCATACACTCATACACCCACACTCACACACATTAACACGCATTCACACATTCGCGATTTAGTCGTTGCGTCTGACGATCTACAAGTGCTGAAAAGTTGATTGCACTGCGTGTCAGACTTTTGCTAAAGCAAATATTGTTTAATAACATTTTTAAAAATAAAATTAACTGATTACACGCGCGACTGCAACGACGACGGCGACAGCGAGCGAGGCAACAGTGGGACATCGGCCTCGGACCTATCCCAAGACAACAACAACAACAACAACAACAACAACAACAAATGGAAAACAAAAAGTGATATGCCCCACTCTGGAGTGGCTCGGCGAGGTTTACTGCTATAAGATGTCGAAAAGGAAAGTCTATTAAAAAAAAATATAGGCCGCATTACGCCATCAGGGGCATATTGCGTCCGCCGTGAATGGAGCGCATAATTTCCATGATCAAAATGAATATCAGAAAGTTCTCGATCGACTGGCGCAACAGCATGTGGACCACCTGCTCGTTCGCCCACCGATCGCTGGAGACCCACATCAGATAATCATCACCCAGCGCGTCCTGAACCGAGCGATTCGTATATCTGTAGGGATACAGCAGATGCACTCCGATCCGCCAGAACAGCACAAAAAATATGCTGGGACTGTTTGCTATTCGATTACCAATTCAGTTTGGAGAGAACTCGGTCTTTGCACACTTACGCCATGTTTAGCCGTGGGGCAGCAGCTCTTAACTTAATCTGCCTTTCCCTGATTTTGTTGTTTTTTTTTTTTATTTTTTCTATTTTTATTTAAATTTATTCAATGAAAATTTTGTAAATGCTAACGTCAATTGCTTAAAAGGGCTGCTTTGTACAAGGCTGGAGCGCATATAACTATACAGATATATATATTTAGTACAATCTTCAAGTTTTAGATTACTTTTAAGTTTTTCATAAATTTCAAAAAGACGTTATTTAGCTGGTGCGAGACCTAGCTAAAGCGTTAGCTAAGACAGCCTGTGCTAGAGCGAGACGACTGCATGTATAGTAACCAGCCGACTGAGTTGTATAGCAGGCAGCTTTAGAAAGGGTAACAAGAAGCAGCGTAGTTTAAAAAGTGAAAATTTAAATTTCAAATAAGTAAATAAAAGATAAATAAACATATGAAATACATAAATATATATACAGTTTACTCAGATAAGGCAATCACAGTGGACCAAGGACCACAAACTACAGTATAATCACAGTCTTTAGGCAGCTGCTGCACAGCACTAAAACTATCCAAATAACTCGATTTGGGATTCATCTGCCCGAGTTGACCGTGAGCACACCAGCCACTGGCCCAGAGTCGTCCGCAGCTGCGCCGGATTAGTGTGTGGCGCGAGCCGGCATAAGCCTTTAGGGGAGCACACAGATCAGCCTCTTCCTCAGCCGCACAGCAAGCAGGCAAATCAAGCAGTTGGGGCAGCGGATAAACCGTGGGCTCCTTCAGCAGGCTATCGGGTTTCATGACGCGCATGCCCAGCTGTCCATTGCAGTTCCAGCCCCACACATACAAATCGCCAAATGCGGAGATTGCTGCACTGTGCCAGCCCCCGGCCGCAATGTGTGTTATCTAACAACGAACGGGCATTAGTTGAGCAAAGAGATAACGAATATAACTGACAGACTGACAAAATTAGTCATGGGTCTATTTGCTCACCTTAATACCCGCCAGTGGCTCGAGCAGAAGCGGCCGCTCCTCCACACCCAAACTCTCGTGACCCAGTTGCCCACGTCTGTGAAATATGCAAATGGCTTAAATCTTAGTCAAATTAGAGATAAAGAAGTCTCACAGTCCGCTGCCCCAGCTGTAGACGTCGCCGTTGCCGTTGAGCAGCAGCGCGTGCTCGTGTCCACACTCCAGCTGGCGCACTCGCCACGAGCCCTGCGGAAAGCGGTGCAAGCAGCTGGGTATGCTGTACACCGCATTCCCTGCACTGATGGCCACGTTGATGTGCGAGCCGCAGGCGATGTGGGTGACAGAGATCGACTCCTCGCTTGATTTGGCCTGGCCAAATAGGTTTCGCTTTGCAGGAGGTGCTTCTAGTTTTATGGGCAGCAGTGTGGCGTTCAGCTCCGCACGCAGCTTATATAACTGGCCATTCTGCAGCAGCACCAGGCAATGGGCATCGCAGGCAGCCAAAGCCTTAATCTCTCCAGCGGCATGCACTTCCAGGCTCTCATTTGGCTTGGTGTCGAGCAATCCCTGCAGCCATATCTTGTTGCCCACAGCAAAAGCTGTATAGCGCCAACTCAGAGCGAGGATTACATTCCCCTTGCCATCATCGGGCACAGTGATTTCTAGAAAGGATTCAGCGCATACGAAATTAGCATTTAATTTAAACACATCAACTTGTTGCACACTTACGAACCGGTTAGGGCATTGACTCGACCGGAAGTGCGTTCCGTGTTGCTCGCATTGTGCTGACCAAATGCATTGAAGCCCGTAAATAGCAACCGTCGCATCTTCCGCTTCTCGGAGAGCGTTTGCGCAGCGGGGCGATTCGAAGCGGGGCGCTACCTGCGTCTGCTCTGTTGCTCTACTGTGTTTGGCCGACCGTTGCTCAGTTGCTAGTTAGCATTGCACCTGTAATGTTGTCGTCGTTTTTGGTGGTGGTTTTTAATCAGTTTTTCAAATTCAAGTGCTGAGTTGAAATTAATTGAACCGAACCGATCGTCGCCGAACGTGCCAGTGTTGCTATTGTTGTTGGACAGAATGGTAGGTTGTACAGCCACTGCGATCATAGCGTTGAGCAGACAATTGCATTAGTAATTACAGTTTTTATATTACTACAAAATCACCTCGAATTATCCAATTTATAATTTGTTTATTATATGTTGTTGTCATGGCAACATGTGCATGCGAGCATATCGATAACATATACTCACCACCAGCTGTTGCTGTAAAAGTGTGACCTGCTGCAAAAGCTCGATAGCTTAAACGATATATCGATTTACATAAAGCGCGTCAAATAATCGAGCTTTAAAATTTCATATTATTGTACATATTTATTTTAGTTTCTTCTGCAAAAATATATAAAATACAAATATTTAAAAATTTATCTTGCTCGTAGGGTCTACTTTCGCTGCTGCGCAAGCTGCGGCCAAATCCAGAGAAGGAAGCACGTATTTTGCTGCTTGGTTTGGACAATGCCGGCAAGACAACGATCCTCAAGCAACTCGCCTCCGAGGACATCACAACGGTGAGTATTATGGAACAGATGCGTTCTTGCTTTCCTAATAGACTTTCCCATCATTCGCAGGTAACGCCCACCGCCGGCTTTAACATCAAATCCGTTGCAGCAGATGGCTTCAAATTGAACGTTTGGGACATTGGCGGCCAGTGGAAGATCAGACCGTACTGGAAGAACTACTTTGCCAATACAGATGTCTTGGTAACTAAGCGCGCACAGAGAGATAGAGCCTATAACCCTCTGTTTGCTGTCATTAGATCTACGTTATAGACTGCACGGATCGGACGCGTCTGTCGGAAACGGGCAGCGAGCTCTTCGAGATGCTCATGGACAATCGCCTGAAGAGAGTTCCGCTGCTGGTCTTTGCCAACAAGCAGGACTTGCCCAATGCCATGAGCGCCTCCGAGGTGGCCGAGGCGCTGGGCCTGGTGCGCCTGGAGGAGCGCAGCTGGGAAATCAAAGCCTGCACAGCCGTGGACGGCACTGGGATCAAGGAGGGCATGGACTGGGTGTGCAAGAACATGAAGAAGTAGTTAAGAATGGTAAAGCGAGAAAATTGTAAAATTAAACGTAATGTCGATGTGAATATTGTTTGCTATAAAAAGAAAACGTAATTAAAGTGTCCTTAAAAATTTACGAATCGAATCTGAAATCATAGTGTAAAAATCTTAGTAGTAGCTCGTATACGGCTGACACTTCACAAAAAATAAACAAAAACAAAAACAAGACAAATCACAATAGCCGTAAATGTCCAATCTATACAAAGGTGTGACCACGCTCCTGGGCAAGCTGCGCGGGCCGCCTAAGCAGGAGTTCAATGTGCTCATCCTGGGCCTCAACAATGCTGGCAAGAGCACCTTCGCGGCGCGCCTCGGCCTGGAAACCGATGATGCCGTAAGAGCAACTTGATCATTGATTCCATAACAACTACTGTACATCCCTGAGCCAGGTCAAGCAAGTCACTCCGACGCTGGACCTGACGGAAAGGCACTTGAAATTCAAGAAAATGAAAGTTTGTTTGCGTGACGTGAGTGGCCAGTGGAGGATGCGTCAGTCGTGGCACACATTCTATCAGGATGCCAGTGTATTGGTAGGTGACACAGCCCAATCCCGGCCCCAGCCACACAGCTAACTCTGACTCTGACTCCTGGCCAGATCTTTGTTGTGGACAGCGCGGATGCAGCTCGTCTGGGCGAGGCGCGCTGTGAGCTGTGCGAGGTTCTGCTGGATGAGCGACTCTCGCACGTGCCGCTGCTGCTCTTGGCCAATAAGCAGGATGTCTTTGGCGCTCTGCCCAGCTCCATGATTACAGAGCTGCTGGGGCTGAATCGCATTGAGGGACGTCCCTGGAAAATATACGAATGCTCCTCCCTGGCAGGCGTGGGCATTGATGTGAGTGAAGATTTGTAGAATATATGATGGTATATAAATCTGATATATATATATTCAATTTAGAACACCGTTAATTGGATCTATGAGCATTTGAAGAAACTGCGGCCAGCGAGCGTTTTTAGCAGGTTTTTAACTCCTTATTTTTTGTTTGGGCCCACATGCTTGTTGGATCGTCGATCGTGCGGCATGGACGAATAGTAAAATTTATGTAACTGGCACACATCGAATAATCTATTATTCATTTCGAATTCGATTCAAACACAACAACAAGACGACGAAGAGGAAGAAGAGGAATACGGCAACAAATAGGCCATGTCACACATCTGAGCAAGAAGAAGAGAATTTCAATCGTGTCGATTTATATTGAGTTTATATACATTTGCATTCGATAACTAAAAATTAATGTTGCGACATTTGTTTTGGATTTAAAATGTTCCCAGCAACAATGAAATTTTAATACACTTACAAAAATATAAAAATTAATTTTAATCAGTGGTTAAATAATACATCTAATTACTTGCCTAGCAAAGCTCAAGTATGTTTGTCTATTTTTAGCTTCGATGAGCTTTAATAACAGTTCGAATGTGTCGTAAAAATTGCTGTCATGTAATGCCATACTACAAGTGTAAGTGTGTGTGTGTGAGTTAAGTTTGCATAAAGAACGAAAGAGAAATAAAGCTACAGCATTGACTTTGACCACGCCATGGCGAGAAGAGCGACACACAAGGTATGTGTGTGTAAAAAGAAAGTGGGTAGAAAATATAAACAAAGCTAAAAGCCAACAACACAGCCATAGAACAGCGCAAAAGTATTTTTATACACACATACACAAGCACGCAGGCACACTCACGTCATGTAGATGTTTATGCGGGCAGCAAACTGACGTGGACAAGCGAGCGCCAGCACGCAAGGCGCAGGCGTAAAGAATATGAACAAGAAGCTCAAGGCAAAAGAGAGTGGGAGAAAGACAGAGAGAGAGAGAGAGCGCGCGCGCGTGATCAGAGCACAGCGAACACAGCTGTGCTCGAGCTGGAATACAACATGTTGCATCGGCCCAGACGGGCGACTTAAGAAGTGTTACACACTGACTCCGAGGCACAGAAGAAAGAAAGTTTTCGTCTGGATCGGCTGTGCTCGCTGCGCTACGGGCCTAAACACGCACACCTGCACATGCACACCTATACTTACATACTTGTGTATTCATATTTTACTGTAGCTGAATAACAAACGATTTGGGATTTTGTCTTGCAATTTTTCAAGCCAGTGAAGCGTCGGTCGCGTTGTTGCTGTTTAATTGGCCCAGCAGCAAAAGAAAAATAATAGTTAAATTTAAAGAAAGAAAAAAAGTATCTCAAGTGTGTGATTGTGAAAGTTCTTGCCGAAAAAAGTGTAAAGAGAGAAGAAAATGTATATGAAACGAGCGCTGCTTCTGCTGGCGTTGCTCTGCGCGCAGCCGTACGGCCATATGGCCGAGGTGGAGGAGGAGTCCAATCCACTGCTGGACATGGCCTCCGTCTTCATACAGGAGGCGCTGTCCAATCATAATGGCGGCGGTGGTGGTGGTGCGGCTGGCGGCGGTGGCGCCGGATTGGCAGGTGTCGCATCCCTCATTGGCAGCTTCATGCAGGCCAATGGCAAAGCTGGCGGAGGAGGTGGCGGCGGCGGTGGAGGAGCTGCCATGCAAATCCTTTCCGGCCTGGGCAGCATGCTGGCCAACAATGCACGTGGCGGCAACGGCGGTGGTGGTGGCGGTGGCTTCGATCCCTCCATCATTGGCAATGTCCTGGAGATGTTCACCCAAGGCGATGACGAGGACACGAACGATGCACAGAAGCGCAGCAGCAACGGCGGCGGCGGTGGTGGTGGCGGTGCTGGCATTGGCCTGGACACCATTCTGCAAGTGGCATCCGCCTTCATGGGCAACCAGGGCGCAGCCGAAAAGCCCGCCACACACCCGCATCAGAAGCAAAAGCGAGCCATCACAGAGGAGGAGCCCGAGTCGGAGAATGGTTTCATGAATCTATTGCCGTTGGTCATGCAGGCAGTTAGCTCCTTTGCCGGACCCGAAGGCCAGCACACCCAGGAGCGCCACAAGAGCCATGCGTGGGTGTTGCCACCCTTCCTGGAGCATGTGCACGTGCTGTGGGATCACTTCTCCAACTCCGAGCTGGCTGATGCGCTGTACGAGAAGTCGGGCGTCAACAAGATAATGAAGGTAAGCGTAATTAATGCTTATTTATTATTAAACTTAAAAAAAACACGATAAAATATCATATACTATATTATCGATTATGCATTCATCGATATCTTTATTGCACGCAGGGCTTCAAGGGTCGCGATGGCAAAGTCGATTACGATAAGCTGTTCGAGTCTCTTAATAATCAATCCTTCCGTCGTCGCTGGATCAAATCGGCCACATTGTACTTGGCTGACTGGGCCAGCTATATAGCCAATCCGGAAAACTATCTCAGGTGAGTGTCTCTCCAGGGCGATCGATGCGTGTTAATTGTGCAGCACGATTCTCTGTCTTAACGGTATTCAGCCGTTTAGCACCCTACTGTGATACGATTCTAACGCTCAGCGATGCTTACGTCTAATTGCAATACAAATGCGAGTACGCAACAGCTGCGTGTTGCTGTTGCCGTTGCTGTTGTTGTATCTGCCTGTAGAATTACCGTTAGCTGCTACCTGTTTGGCATCGAACATGTTTGAAGCTAGCTCGCTCGCTCGCTCGCGCGCTCGCTTACCTTTTGACACACTTTTTTAGTGCTGGCAGCTTTTAGAACATGGTTGTTAATCTGGCTGGTCAACAACAATAAGAAGAAGAGAAGGCAGAAGGCAGAAGAAGAGGAAAAGAGAATACAAGAATCCAATTGCAGGCTTCGCTTTTTCGGATTTGGGTGTGCACGCACGCGTGCATGTGTGTGTGTGTGTGTGTTTGTCGGCGTGCATATCGGTGTGTGTTACAGTTACAATGACGATGGCATCATTAAGCACACAAATAAACCATACGAATGCCAGAACGGTTCATTTAGTATGCATGGCCGTTGTTGTTGTTGGCAAAACCTGTTTGATGAGGAAGTGGGCCAAAGGCAAAGTAAATAGTTGAACGAGAGCCGAGCTTTGAGTATTTGGGTCAAGCTGAGTCAAGACAGAAAATAAGCATGCAAAACTTTTGGCATTTTTGTGCACGCCCCCGCGCATCATCATCATCATCATCATCATCACTATCATCATTATTATGATCATTGTTATTAGACAATAATAACTTCCACTTTCTAGCGGCCCTTTCACTCCAATAATGCTGCGTCAGCATTATATGCGCAACAATTTGATTTTCCTTTTCTTTTTTCTTTTTCTTTATCTCATTTTTTTTTTTGCTTTTCGTTTTTTGCACTTTCCACAGATACTTCCAGACAGCGCAAATCATGTTTAACGGTCTATTGAAGTCTCAAGGTTATCCAAAGCAGACCTATTTCGATCCGGCGCGCCCCAGCGAAACCATTTCGAATCTCTTGAACCACGTGGCCAAACACCATTTGAATGTGAAAATTGATTCGCGCCAGTATGTGAAGCCAGCTGTCGGCTATGCCAAGGAGCTGCTCAAACTGGGCCAAGCACGTGGCCTGCTGCAGTTCAATGCCACCGAGATCAGCGATCGATTGACGGATACGCTCAACCTAGAAGTAAGTTCAGGCCACAAAACTGGGAGTGGGAATGGGAATGGGAATGGGAAAACAAAACGAATCTAAGCCAAGCAGATAGCACAAATGCAATTAATTACGCTACAATTTTCTCTTTTCTTTTCTACGATTGTTCGATAAACGCATCGAAACAGGTTATCGAACCGGTGCTAAAAGTCCATCGCGCCTACAGATACATCTCCAAGTCGCCGCAATGCGATCGCTATGTGCTTTGTCAGCTAAATGCAGCCGCTCTCGAGCAGCAGCAGCAGCAGCAAGAATCGAAGAAATCGACGGCGGCCTCAGCGGCCGGCGGTCTCATTGCCGGCGTTAGTCCGAAAATCGTTAAGATCGGCAGCATGGGCGCTGCGATCTTCATTAGCACTGAAACCGGTACACCATTCTGGACGCTATTCGGTGTAATCAATGCGCCATATAATTGCGAGGTAAGCATCCGTCTAACCATTCCAATTGTTACCGTTATACATTTGATACTTATCGATTAATTGTGTTGCTCTCACGATCGCAGGCTAAGTATCCTGTCGACTGCAACGGCTTCCACGAGGGCGAGGCCAAGGTGACCACGGAATACGTGCACAACGAGTTGTAGTTGCCCCAAACTACAAAACGACGACTGTTAAGCGTGCTTATTAGGATGATATAGATGTAATAATTGATATTTAAAGAAAAAAACAAGAAACAGACACGGAAAACAAAAGATTTCTCAATGTAAATAGTATTACGAATTGCAATAAATATTAATTTAATTCAAAGTCTTAGAAGTCTTATGAACTACGTTGGTGGAGGATGTAAATATCTACTTTATTTCCATTCAAACGGCGCAGAAGTGAACAAGGTAATTTTGATTTAACAAATATATTATTTTACTTTTAAATATTTACATATAGTATAAGCATACACAATTTTGCTATTTTAAAATATATTTTTATACCCTGAGCCCATTGAAAATGGGAAATCAGGGTATAATGGTTTTGTGAAAATGTATGTAACAGCCTGAAGTAGGCGTGCCACACCCCATAAAGTATATATATTCTTGATCAGCGCGAAAAGACGAGTCGATATAGCCCTGTCCGTCTGTCTGTCTGTCCGTATGTTTAAATGCGTCGATTGAAGCATCTAGGCAAGCTAGAGACTTGAATTTGTATACCCTGAGTCCATTAAAAATGGGAAATCAAAAAAGAAGAAGAGCTGAAAAAGAGTTAATGTTCTCAAGAGTTTGCATATGTATGCAGCAGAGGCAGCAGCAAATATTCTGATTGGTCGCTAACTGAAAGAGAGTTTAGCTTACGCTAACTCAGAGAGAGGCGTAACAGTTGAGCTGGACTGCGGTAATCTCGCTGCCCTATATAAAGGCAGCTGAAGATCAGAGGATCTGTTTCTTGCAGCAGCAGCAGCAGCAGCAGAAAGTGCTCTGATTGGTCGCCTAATGATCGAGTGTAAAGACTGACTCAGAAGGAAGCTCAAGAGCTCGACTTGAGTGGAACTGTCGCTGCCCTATACAAAGGAAAGCCTGCTGCAGCGCAGCCTCAGTCATATTCTTCATCTTCTGGTGGTCAGTCGCATTCTTCATCTCCTGGTGGTCAGTCGTCCAGCGCAGCACGGTGCTTCTCCTCTTCTTCTGTCTGTTGGTAAGTGTTACAATAGTTAAGTATGCTAAGCGAAAATGTAAAAGTTATACTTTTAATGTTTATTTAATGTAAATATAATATATTTTAAATTTAAATAGTATTAATTATTATAACGATCATTAAGACAACGATCATTTAGCAAATGCAAAGCAAGTCTCCATACGTATAGCATACGGATAATACGTAATCTTTAGATGTTAGATGCCACGGCCCATTCGCTTCACAGGGCTCAGGGTATCTCCTAGTCGAGCAGTCCCGACGAGATCACTCTTACTTGTTTTATCATTTCAATAATTTTAGTTTCGATCTGAATTATACAAATATTATTAATTATTAATTTTTATGCAATATTTTAAATCATAACTTTAAAGCTATTCCAACTGCAAAATCCTTATATGTATATATAAATATGTATACAACACTTTGTCTTCAACTTTTTCGTAGTACTTTAATCTATACTTTCATTATCATTGCTAAGTTCATTGAACTACAAGAGTTTTAATAATTTAAAAAGATTAAAGCTGTTTTCTTACTAGCCTATGAAATTAAATTTTCTTTTAAAGATATAAACTAACATGATAAAAGCTACTTGAACTAAAATAAAGATAATTTTGGTAGTTCAACGACAATTTACAATCATTAAGCCCCAGTGGATAAGTGCTTAAGTAACTCTATACTCTTCAAGAAACTTTGCTCTGTTAGTTTACCAAATTGATCCGAAAACAACCCCAGCATGAGTCCGGATGATGTGGGCGGGGTAAGCCGTGTTGGATGGATTTGTGCCGGGACATTAGGCATCGAGCTTTGAGCACTTGGCTGACAATTTGAGGCGCTGCAGTTCACAATCGCGATTGCAGCGAGCCGGTTTTTGTTTTCGGTCGGTGCAGAAACAAGTTCAAGTTGCGGAAAACTTAGATGGATTCCCGTTAGCCTCACTTTCACCGCACGCTTGGGCTGGCTTTCCACTTGGCTGTGGCAGCCAGTCGTCGGCAGACAGTGCAGAGAGCAGGCAGCAACGGCACCATGCAGCTCACCTACCGGGAATTGGATGCGGATATAGTGCGGCGCACGAACGCCGTCTTTCCAGCGCAGGACTGCTTCGTGGAGGTGCTGCCCGATCAGGTAATCATACCACGCAAGTTCATCGAAATGGGTGAGTCCATACGCGATCTGCCCATCTATAAAGATGACGTGTGGATGGTGTCCTATCCGCGCACCGGCTCGACGTGGGCGCAGGAGATGATCTGGCTGCTGGGCCACCAGCTGGACTACGAGGCGGCCAAGCAGGATTTGCGCATGCGCGCGCCCCTGATCGAGTTGTCCGCCCTGTTCAGCACGGATCATCATGAGTGGGTGTCGTACGTATGAGAGAACTTGACCACATCTTACGGGTATATACATAGGTATAGCTTTGACCTTCACACAGCGATGCCTTTGGCAACACAGTTGAGCTGGTAAGGAATCTGCCACGCCCACGGTATGCACGCTCGCACCTTTCCTGGCAGCTGCTGCCCTCGCAGTTGGACACGATCAAGCCGAAAATTGTGTACACCGCACGCAATCCGAAGGATCTGTGTGTGTCCTACTACCACTACTGCAAGCTGCTCCATGGCATCAATGGGGACTTTGAGCAGTTCGTGGAGCTCTTTCTGGGCGGGCACACGCCCATGGGCTCATATTGGAAGCACGTGCTGCCCTTCTGGAAGCGCAGCTTCGACGACAACGTGTTGTTCATCAAGTATGAGGACATGGTGCGTGATCTGCCCGCCGTAATAAAACGCTGCGCTCAGTTCCTGAATGTTTCGGAGCTGCTCAACGAGGAAAATATGAGAGGCATCTGCCAGCATCTCAAGTTTGACAGCATGCAAAGCAACGGGGCCATCAATATGGAGAAGTTGATTCCGCAGCGGGAGACGAAGTTCATACGCAAGGGCAAGGTCGGCGACTGGCGGAATCACATGACGGATGAAATATCGGAACGATTTGATTCGTGGTCCGAGCAACACTTAAGGGGAAGCGGCTTGAAATTTGATTACGATTAAGCCAATATGCAGACATATATGCTTACTAATGCTGGCTAAAACTCTACAGTTTTTGTATACATTAATCATCTAACAACAACATAATTATGGAAAAATTGGTTGCGCTTACAGAATTTCAAGTTTTTAACATTTGAATATATTTACGTTAGTATGTTAAGTTAATTTCACCACAAAGCAGCTGTAAACAGAACTCAGCTGTAAAACACAACTCCGTGTCTGTTAAGTGGACACTGTGACGTCACAAAACAAAATATGTTTGCTTGCGCAGTGAAATTGAAACAATTTTAGGTATACCTCCGCTTTTCATATTATTTAACAAAATTAATACTCAATAATTAATTCAAGTAGATTTAAAACAAATCAAATATATTGTTTTCCTAATCCATAACTAAATTAATGCTCAATATATTATTCACGCATATTTAAAACAAATAAAATATAATGTTTGACTAATTTATAGTTTAAAAAAGTTTTTAAATGTTCACATAGTGCTTATTTTTATTGTATATACATATATAAATATATTTATATTATATATAAAACTTTCACAGTTACCTTCCACAGTATTTCCATTTTTGCACGCATTCTGTCATTGCACATTATCGCATTGAAGTGAGAGCGCATTTTGCAATTCACCACACTGTTGTTGAATAAAGCGCTCTGCTGTGCATTGTGAAATTAAATTCAACATTTCCTCGCAACTGAATTTTTCGCATGTAAAACTGGCCAGTCAACTTTTGTTAATTGATCATATGAAGCACTACACGTTCGCTACTAAACGAACAGCAACAAATTGCATTTTAAATCTCAACTGCGTAACTTACCGGTAAAAATACTGCATTCTGTTAATAACAGCTCAGCGCCATGTTAAGTGTGCAAAAATCATAACATAAAACAAACAAAGAGAGTAACAAACTAGACAAACTACTGCAGCGCTGCAGTTTCGCATCGCATTTCTTTGTTATAACAACAAGTGTCCGTAATTTAAGTACGTTCGTGCACCAAGGAAGCATTGTTAAATAATTTTCGCCATTTACTGTTTGCCTGGGCAACAATAATTGCGCCGTGTGACTCATCAAAAAAAAAAAGAAAAAATATTCACAGGGTAATTTTTCACAATGGCCGCCAACAACAATAGCAGCAGCAACAACGAAGTCGAGTCCACAGACCAGGTAGGCATACGCGTCGAGGCTGGCACCAACACAGACGACTTAACCGATGCCTTCGGCTCTGTGGGCACCAACAGCAGCAGCAGTGCATCGACCTCGACAGCTTACAAACAAAGCAGCTTTGGTAGCGGCGCCATCGGGCAGCTGGCCTCGAATGGCTACAGTTCATCAGGCTATCACAAGAATGTGGCCAGAATGGTGACCGAGCGGCATGCGACCGAATACAACATGCGGCACAAGAATCGCGGCATGGCCTTGATCTTCAATCACGAGCACTTCGACGTGCCCAGCCTGAAGCCGCGCATGGGCACAAATGTGGACTGCGAAAACCTGTCGCGGGTGCTCAAGCAGCTCGACTTTGACGTCAGCGTGTATAAGGACTATCGCTATCAGGACATTTTGAGCGCCATCAAATATGCCTCGGCGCAGGATCATAGTCACAACGATTGCATTTTGGTGGCCATACTCTCGCACGGTGAAATGGGCAGCATCTATGCCAAGGATACGCAGTACAAGCTGGACAGCATCTGGAGCCACTTCACGGCCAATCACTGCCCCACGCTGGCGGGCAAGCCCAAGTTGTTCTTCATACAGGCCTGCCAGGGCGATCGCTTGGACGGGGGCGTCACCATGCAACGTGGCCGCACCGAAACGGATGGCGACTCCTCCATGAGCTACAAGATACCCGTCCATGCCGATTTCCTGATTGCCTACTCCACCATACCGGGCTTCTACTCGTGGCGCAATACCACGCGCGGCAGCTGGTTCATGCAGAGTCTGTGCACCGAGCTGGCCGCCAATGGCAAACGCCTGGACCTCCTCACCCTGCTCACCTTCGTCTGCCAGCGCGTCGCCGTCGACTTCGAGTCCTGCACCCCGGACACCCCAGAAATGCACCAGCAGAAGCAAATACCCTGCATCATGACGATGCTCACGCGCATTTTGCTATTCAGCGATAAGGAAAAAGCACCGGCCGGACGCATTTAACTATTGACCCCAAGCAATTACTACAGCTGACTAATCCAATTGTGATAAAAGAAGTTGCAAATGGGAAGGCCTCAAACACACACCTAAATGATTACTATATTAAGCGAACTCTGCAAACCTCTAAAATATTGAAATTTCTACACGATTTTTAAAAATAGCACTTAGAGCAATTCTCCTATGCCAGCTCCTGCCATATCTTTGTCTTTGCCCGCTATGTGTCTATCGTCCGTCACATTTTTTATATATACACACTTATATAACAATCGATATCTATTAATATTGTTAAGCGCAAAACAATTTCTGCATTTTTATATCAATTTTTTTATACTTTTATAATTACTCGAAATAATTTTAGAATGAGAAAAAAAAAACAAGAACAAATAGTTTGATTGCTAAATAAAGTATTTGAAAACAAATCGATTGGCCTTTACCTCTGACTCGATCACACCATTTAGGAACGTGCACGACCGCAAATAAAGGAAATTTTTCCAGTTTGGTGCGTCAAGTTGAGCCACGTCCGCTGAAAAGGAGTTGACGGATGTGTGACAAAATTGGCCAGTTGATGACCTCGTGGCACCTGGAATACCCATTGCGAATGGGCAAATATGACATGATGCATTTGTGCATATGTATGTATATACATATGTTACTTTTGCATAAATGTGTCCTCTAATTGCACGCACAAATCAGGATAACAATTGCCACTGCAAAACATCGATAGCACATCGATAAGGGCTTATCGAACTTCAGTTATTTAAACTTCTTAATTTTGCACATCTCAAGTGCGAAGAGAATGACAAGTTTGAAATGTAGTTTGCGCAGATATTAAATAGTTCACTTTTTAGATTATCACTGAAGTTGTGATTGTTCTAATATGTATACACATTTAATTTCATCTATATTCTATAAAACATTTCAGTTTGATTTTTTCTAATCACGGCCACGGAGTAAAATGCGCAGCAAGCAACGTGCGTGAGTATGTGTGTATATGTATGTTTGTGTTAGTGCAAGTGTATGAGATATGTACATATGTATGTATGTAAGTTAGAACGATTAATACACGTAACACAGGGTATCGCACAGTCGTTGTTTATGATATCATCACTTCAATTTATTCGTTTAGGCTTGACACGACAGATTCCAAAATTAAAAAGCAAACATTGAATTTGACTTAAAGCACTACGGGGGGGACACTTGGCTCTCTCAATCGGCACATCAATCGTTAGAGGCTAGATAAATGCACGTTTCTGATAGAAAGTAATTTAAATTCAAAATCAAATAGAACGCAGAATTTAGCTCACAATTTTGCTAGGTTGCTCGCTTAGATGTGGCCGCCAGCCTTCAGCTTGGCCACCAGAGCATCCACGTCGGCAACGGCGGCGCCCGCTTGACGCACTGGCGGATCCTCAACAGATATAATCTCAATGCGTGGCGTGGTATCAACGCCCAGATCTTTGGGCGTGACCTTCTTCAGTGGTTTCTTCTTGGCCTTCATGATGTTGGGTAAAGTGGCATAACGCGGCGTATTCAAGCGTAAATCTGCGCTGAGAACGGCTGGCAATTTGGTCTTGATGGTCTCCAGGCCGCCGTCGATTTCACGGGCAATCGTTAGGCCTGCATCCGTCTTCTCAACCTTGTTGCAGAAGGTGCCCTGGGGCCAGTCCAACACGGCGGCGGTCATCTGTGCCGTCTGATTGGCGTCATCATCAATTGCCTGCTTGCCCAATATCACCAAGTCGGCCTTCTCCTCCAGTGCCAGCTTGGCAAGTATTTTGGACACATGAATTGGCTGCAGCAGGTCGTATTCGGCAGGTGACACCTCGACGTGCACGCCACGATCTGCGCCCATGGCCAAGGCGGTTCGAATGACCTCTTGCGATTGCGTGGGACCCACAGAGACGGCAATCACCTCAGTTGCCAGCTTCTTCTCCTTCATCTTAACGGCCTCCTCGACGGCGATCTCGTCGAAGGGGTTCATGGAGTGCTTAACGCCCTGGGTGACAACGCCATTTTTCTCCGGCTTGACGCGCACCTAGACAAGTCCCAATCGAAAGATATTTAATTAAGAATAATAAAAAGCGATTACGCAAAACGAAGCGCAACAAGTGATAAGAGGAAGCACCTAACGGAGCTTCGCACAAAATTTACTCACCTTGACGGCATAGTCGATCACACGCTTTACTCCAACCAAAACACGAGCCATTTTCTAAGAAATTAGAAATCAATAATTATACATATATAGAATTTAATTTTATTAATCGTGCTCTATGCTAATTTACCTCTCGAGCAACAGCAGATATTGTTAAATATGAGAGGGGGTGGTTGGGGGTCCAAAGGTTGTATTAGCCGCAGCGTTGCCACTCATAGCATGTGTGGCCAGACTGCTGAACAGTAAGCTGATCATTGAGGATGGTATGCTGACCGCACAAGCCGACTATTGCGACTTGGAAAAATGTTATAAAATTATTAATTATATGTTGCTTTAATAGTCAGAAAAAATATATGTAGTCCATTATATAAATGTAGTTCACACTATGTGCAATATACAATATGCATGCATTTGCTCGCCGAATTATGCAAAGCTTATGAGCTGCGTACCCTGCTTGAGCGCGCAGTTTACAGCTGTTTTGCCATCTTTTTCTGCATAAACTGAAGTGAAAGTGTACGAAGTAGTTCGCAGTAGATATTATTCCACATTCAGAACAATTTAAGACTTAAAAATATGACTACAAACGTTCCACTTATTATGCGCATCATGGCATTGTCCATTAACACGGCCAAACGTGCCGGCGTCATCATACGCGATGTCCTGAAACAGGGTGACCTAGGCATCGTGGACAAGGGCAAAAATGATCCACAAACAGAAGCCGATCGTTCGGCACAGCGATGCATCATTGCATCATTGGCAAAGAAATTTCCCAGCATTAAGATTATCGGTGAAGAGGGCGGCTCCGATTTGAATGTGTGCGATGAATGGTTGGTTGGTGAGCAGGACGAAGCATTCCTTAAGCAAGACTGCCCGGCGGATTGGAAAGACGTACAGCCGGAGGACTTTGTTATATGGGTCGATCCCTTAGATGGCACTGCCGAGTATACACAAGGTAACCTGACCTGAGTTGTGTATTAAAACTTTATCTAAAATGAATTTCTATCTTAGGATTTGTGGAGCATGTGACGGTGCTCATTGGCATAGCTGTGAAGAACTCAGCTGTTGGCGGCATTATCCACCAGCCATTTTACAAGCAATCCAGTGGCGAGCTGGGCCGCACGATTTGGGGTCTCAAAGGCTTGGGCACTGGCGGATTTACGGCTGTGAAGGCACCGGCAAATGAATTCATTATCACAACCACCCGCTCGCATTCGAATGCACTGCATCAGCAGGCAGTGGATGTGTTCAATGCCAGCAAAGTGCTAAAGGTAGGTGGTGCTGGGTTCAAGGTGCTTCAATTGCTCGAAGGAAAAGCACACGCCTATGTCTTTGCCACGCCCGGTTGCAAGAAATGGGACACCTGCGCACCGGAGGCCGTGCTGGAGGCAAGTGGCGGCACCCTGACCAATATCAATGGCGAGCACTATGAATACCACGCAGATGTGGAGCATGTCAATGGACGCGGCGTGCTCGCCAGCGTTGGCAACAATCACCAAGAGCTGGTGGAGAAGATTCCACTCGAAGTGAGAGAGGCCGTAGGCGCTAAGCAAACGTAATCCGTAATTTGTAATCTGTAGTATATTTTCTTTTATTTGTTTTGTTTTTGTTTTTGCACTAAGCACATACATTTATAAATTAAGTAATAACAGAGAAGTATAAATTTGGATTATGCTTTATCAAATATTAAAAGAGTAAAAGATATACAAATGAAAAACTGACAATTCAGATGATTATCGGGATCGAGAGCGTGAACGTAAATCGACAGAGTTTTACTTTTCGGAACTGCTGTTGATGGAGCTGTTGTTGGAATTGTTGACGAACCGATTGCGCTTTGCCTTCGCCACTTTGCAGGAGTTGACGGAGGCGGCAAAGCGCAGAGATTTGACCGACTCCTGGAAGCAGTCCTGGAACGGCGACACATTGATGAACATGAGGGTCTTGGAATTGCCACCTAATGCCGGCATTAACAAGTGCGTCAGCTTTGAGTTGCGGTATGGTATGTGATCCTGTTTTTGGAGCAGCGCCAAAATCACATTCGTCAGTTCGGAGAGCGAACGATTTATGTTTTTGGTTTCGGTCATTCTGATGCTGGTCTTTGGCGATTCCGAGCCCGCCAAATCGACCAAGTTGATGGATCCCACAGATGTCTCCTGTTTCTCCGCATGATGGCCGATCAGTTCCAGCTTGGTGACCGCATGTGAGCGCGACGAACGCTCATTCCCCACTGTGGATGCTGTGGCACGATTCATTTTGGCCAACTCCATGAGCTGGCGCAGCTGATTGGGATCTTTTACCGTTTCCTCAGTTATGTTCGACACGTAGATTTCATTCTTGTTGCAGTTCTTGGCCATCCGGATTTCCATTTCCTTCTGTTCATTGCTCAGCAGATCGTACAGCACTTCATTGTATATTTCCAAAAACGTCGCCTTTATAACATATTCCCAGCCCAAATTGCGATAGTTTCGGATCGAGTCAAAGAGTAGATCGACTGTGCGTGGTATAACGCCCACATTGTCTGGCACGCCGTCCATCGTGTACGTCTTTCCACTGCCCGTCTGACCGTAGGCGAAGATGCAGATGTTGTATCCATCGAGGGCCGATTGAATCAACGGAGCAACCATCTCGAAAATATGATTTTGATTCGAATTGGGATGAAACACCTGATCGAAATTGAATAGCTGCTGACCCATCTTATTCTTGGCCTGGGCATCTAAGCTCTGCAGCTCCACTGTGGCGTCGTCATGGTATATCCAATTGCACATCAAGCGTCCCAATTCGGATTCAAGCGGCGGACGCACTCGGCAGAAGACTCTTATATTGCCACGCAGATCCATGACGACGTTGTGCAGCTCCTTGCGCTCGATGTTCGACTGGAATAGCTGCTCCCTGCACGTCTCCAGATCGGCAGCCAACTGCTCATTGCTTTGTATGAGCTCCTCGTTCCGCTGACGCAGATGCGCCACCTCCGAGGAGAGGAACTCGTGCTCAGTTTTAACTTCCTGCAATTCAGTATATATAATCCCGTGCTTCGCAATGCTTTAACTCTGTTGGCTTACCTGATGCGTTACTTTAAGGTCTTGCAGCTCCAGTTTTGTCTCTCCTAATGCGCTGGTTATCATCTCTATTTTCTCCGACTGCTGCTTCACCTGACGCTGCAGACACTCGTTATCCGTTTGCGCATGCCTGAGCGATGATTCCGTTTCAATTAGCTTCGATTGTGTCTCTTCCAGTTGTATGGGCAGCGTTTCCAGTTCGCCCATGTCATCTACTTGCTTCTCATATTTGGTTTTGAGCGCCTTGTGCTTTTCCAGTAAATCGTGAAAGCGTGCTTTAAAATCGTACGGAGCAATTCGCTTGGGAGCAGCTGCGCCGCCACCAGCAGCGGTTGCAGAGGATGCTTTCGTTTTGTTAGTCGTCACTGTCACTGATGCTGTGCGTGGCAAAGGACGTTGGGTCGTTGAGCTAGCCGCTGGAGCCGCCGATCCTGTAGGGGGACGTCTAACTGGCGCAGATCCGGCGCGGACCGTACGAATTGTCGTGGCCGTATTCGTCACTGTAGTTGTTGATACTGCAGCACGTCGCGGGCATTTCGTTGGTATGGTTGGCAAATTGGGCATCCCGGTCCGCTTCAGATTCTGTCGCATTTCGGTGATGTCACAGGCCGATCGACTGCGTCGCAATTTTATCCGATTTGGCGCACTTATGGATTTCATTGGATCGGGCGAGGCGGCTCGACCTACGTTATCAATACGGTTGGAAATCAAATAATTGCAATAATTTATTAAAAAGAAAAACGTACCTCCTTGTCGCTTCAATGTTGGCGGAATTATGTTTTGCAAGTCTCTCGTTAGCGGTTGAATTGTTGCTGAGCCGCTGTATGTCATATTCGCACTAGTTGCTGCTCTGATACGATCAGTGGGTAATATTGGTTTGATCGCCGGAGTAGGACGCTTCAGGCCCGTAGGCTTAGGTAAACGTGATTCCATAATAGTTTTGCTTTATATCTTAAATTTGTTTTTTTAAAATTCCAATTCGACGATTAGCAAATCCAAGCGACGCCAATTTTACATTCGCGCCGTTAATTTTGGATGTACGGTTGCATTGATATATCGATATTGCGATAACAGGTAATCAGTCGCCAGTTAGTTTGCTTTTTGACCCTTAGCGCTTTCCAGCACTGTTCTAGATTTGATTTTTTGAAGGCGGTTTTGTATTTTGTGGGATTTTTTCTACAGAAAGATGCCTAAAAGACCAATATAAATAGTGCAACATATTAATACAACTATTATGCTGCTATTTACCAATAAAAGCGTAAATCTAGATATAAAAGCCCAAAAGGGAATTGTGATAAATCGATAACAACATAAATTTTGAAACTGTGTCTAGTATGATATATTCTGTCAGGTGAACACCTGAATAATAGATAAAAACACCCAAAATAAGCTATTCATGTTTTTTTTTTAATACATGTCCAAATATAGGAATGCATATAAGTTGACAGATCTGGATTAATTGATGCGTGCACTGGAAACAGCTTATCGCATATCTCCGATAACTTGTAAATGCGATAATAAAATGTTTGCTATGGAAACATGGCAATAGTAAAAAAAATTAAAATTTGATTTGTGCAACAACAAAAAATATAAAAGAAGAAACGCTCGAAGCAGGTCCGTCAGCGACCACACAAAAAAGATTCAGTGATGGCGGTGCATGGGCATGCAGAGCTCAAGGAGTTGCAGATTTTTGAGCTTCGTCCGCTTATTACGAATTTCAGCTGTAAGCTCTCCACCGTCACAGTCACACCGTTCGATGAAAAGCAGTTCCTGTGCCTGGTCAGCGAGGAAAATGAAATCGTGCTGCGTTATATCAGCGCTGGCGGTGGCCAGGAGGTGCTCAAGATGATCTCCTGGTTCCGACGCACCAATCGTGTCATACACGATGTCTGCTTCGATCCTGCTGGCATTTGGCTGCTCGTTCTGTGTAAGTATGTGACGTTGTGCAGTGGTGTTAAGGGCAGATGGGCAGGTGTATGTGTGCTGGGGGTGCTAGGGGTGGGGGTTGCTACACATAGTAAAGCCTAAAATTACTTTTGATGCTGTATGTGGGAGTGTAAACTGTGTGTGTGTGTGTGTGTGTGTGGCTGTGCGTGTGTGCGATTTACATTATTGATTTTCTTGAGCACATTTTGTTTTGATTGACTGCTTCGTCAGCGGGAGGGGGAGTGGGAGGCGGGGGCAGGTCTATTAAAGTGTTACTGAACCCAGCGCTAACCATGCCCATTGCCCTATCTATCAACAGGTTTCGACAATACGCTGCATATCGTGCCCGCCCTGTCTCTGGTCGATAAAACGCACGATTTGGCCAGCTGTTCACTGTATAGCACCACACAGGTGACGTCCTACATCATACCATTTGTTGGCCCCCACGAATGCCCCAACTCCAAGAAGTGTCCCAATTACTCTACGGCACGAAATGAAAATCTGGAGCACCAGTGGAACGTGGATCAGGTTGCAGAGCAAATGCAGCACGTTAAGCTAGACAAAGAGGCTGACAATGTGGATGAGGAAGAGCCGTTGGGACACGAGCTCCCAGAGCATTTGTTGGCCAATGCCGACTCTGTGGATATGCACGGCGAGGCCGTCCAAGCGCAAGCTGTGCCCTTTGATACAACGGGCAACAGCCAGGTGATGGCTACCTCATTCATGGCGTCCAAGACCTGCCCGTATCCGCTGTCAGTGGTGTGGTGGAAAACGTATTATGGACTGAATCGTGCTATCATTGGCTACTCGGATGGCTCCATTTGTTTCGTGGGCCTCAGTCCAAACTGTCCAATGATTGCCAGCACGGCCATTCAGACTGGTTCCGTGGTGCGATTGACTATATGTAAGGACAACACTTTCGATGGGGTCATGTTGCTGGTGAGCTGCAATCATTTGTTTCAAAAATTGAGTTCTTTAACTCCCTGTTTCTCTCAATCTCTCTCTCTCTAGATCACATCCTCAGTAAAGGCACAATTCAAACTGCTGCTGGAACAGAAGGCCATAAAGTATGTCTATCCTGGTGATAGTTCACCGACGACTCGCGAGGGAGCTTGGCAGATTGTGATGTCCGTGCATGGCAAGAATCAAAGCGGCGCTAGCTATGATGCACGGCAAAGCAACAGCTCGGATCCAGCCTCGGACAGCAGCCAGCTGGAAGAGGATGTTTTTGCACCACCCGCCAGCGAAGAGATTGCTCCAAGCACACAAACAGTGCCGCTTGCCACCTGCGTGGTTGAGTCCAATGTGGTGGTCAACGATGCTAATCCACAAATGCCGTCATCATCGCCTCCGCCGCCAGCCTTCATCGAGAGCAGCGGCGTTCGCTTTCAGCAGCAACAATTGGGCGTAAATAGCTTCGATGGCATTTTGCCAGCCACCCGGGCACGCCTTGCCTCGCTCAAAAGCCTCGGCTCCAAGAAACTGCAGGCCATCAAAATGCGATTATCCGATCAGCGACAGAAAATAGACGAATGTGAGTGCGGGCAACAGTTTGAATAGCGATTGTTTAATATATTTTATATTTGATTGCAGTCATGCCGGAGACAAATATGGGCACGTTCGCCATTATGGACTCGCCATCGGTTACTCCGGAGCCCCTGGGGAATACGAATGGCTCGTTTTATAACATACAGAATCTGCGTAGCACCTATTTGTTAAGCGCCTTGCACAGCACTAGCTGCAGCCTGACGGTGCATCGCATCGATATTAACTTGAAGCCTCTGTTCATATACAAGATACCCCAGCACTGCGTGGATATACTGATTAGTTCGAACATATTGTACGGCATACAGTATGTGGATCTGCATCGACGCATTGAGTCCGGCGCTTCGACGGCAGCATCGTCGCTCGAGGAGCCACTGATGGCCAACACCGAGAAGGAGAGTCTCGATGCCGACACCGAGAAGCTGGAGCAAACGAATAAGAGCGACGAGACAAGCGCCACAACCACGAGCAATGCGTCGAGCATCGACCAAAGCGAAATGCCCACCAATGCCATCAATGCGGTAAGCGTTATCAGCAGCGCAATGGCCTCGCTGCATACCACCGAAGATGATGTGAGTAGGAGCTGAAATACTGATCTACTTGATATATAGTAATGAATTCCCTTTATTGATCCTCGCAGCGCTTTAATCAGCAGGCTCAGCTGGCGCTATTTCGCTTCGAGCAGGAGACGGTGCTGCAGCTTTATCAAATGGCGCAGTTTCGGAGTCTAGGCGGGGATAACAACAATGCCGAAGCTCTGACGAAGGAGGAGAAGGCAAAGGCATTCGAGATCAAGGATATCCACACCCCAATGGACTACGTGCAGTTCTACGAATCGGCTGATAGTTGCAATGAATACTCGTTGCGGCAAATGGAGATAATGCAAGGAGAGTTTCCCAAGATCAACTACGATCCCTGCTATGTCATAACCAATAAGAACGTCTATACCATACAGCTCAAGTGAGTATCTGAATATATGAACTTTATATATATATATATCTATAAATATTTGATATCTCTGCAGAAAGGAGCCATTCGAACTGTTCTTGGACGCTGCGTTGGTGAGCGAGTGGAATCAGTGCCGAGAGTTTTGCAACACTTTTGATCTGACCTTCGAGCATTGCATTGAGTTTGCCGGCGATTACTTGTTGCGGCGCAAGAAGATTACCCAGGCCCTGATCACGTACAATGTGGCGCGCGTGAAGCCCATACGAACGGCGCTCAAGCTGGCCATGTATGGACACACCTATGCGCTGATGCAGCTGAGCGCCATGGCCTTGAAATCCTCCTACATATTGCGATCGAACTATTTGTGTCATCCGCTGCTCAAGGGCATTCAGTCGGATATCACATATCGCCACTCGGAGGACGTGCGCGACATCCTGCAAGCGAAAGTGAAAGACGAGGATGCTGTGGTGAATAGTGGCGCATCCTGCAGCGATTATCACTACGGGGTGGACGAGTCCATTAGCGCATTGCAGATGTCGCCCTCGTCACAGTTTCATTTGGCCAACTTGCTGTTGATTACGCTGGCCGAGAAGGCTGTCAACGATAAGAACTATCTGCCCTTGTGGTAAGTCCAAGATGTTTTACATGTTTTATATATTTAAATTTAATATCGATTTTTATTTCAGGAACTTTTTGGTTACCAACACAAAGTATCATACGAATATGACCAGCATTGTGCTCTGCCAGAGCGGCCTCTTTTCGGCCGCAATCATTTTGGCCAAGGTGCGCGGCGTCTGCTTGGACACCTTCAATGCGCTGGTCAGCGTTGTTGCCCAGGAGTTCGGCTGGTATAACGAGCTCAACGTCTGCCTGTACAATCTAAGCGAGGATATATTTATGGAGACAATCACATACTTGCCGCACGTGTCGATGGATTACTTTACATTCATCCAGGACAAGCTGGAGCACATTCGGCCCTGTGTGTTGCAGGTGAGCGCTTTGTAGCTTACTCTCTCTTGATATGTCGACTAATGGGAGTTTCCTTGCCTCTTTGCAGCGTCTTGCCACGCAGCTAAATCCCTTTGCGCCCGCGCTGCGTCCAATTGTGTCGCACAGCAGCAGCTCGAGCAACAATGACAATAATGAACACATATTCGAGTTCAGCAAATGCCTAATCGAAACCTATTTGGCGGCGCTCATACACATGGAATCGCAGCGTGTTAAGCACGACTCTATTGTGAATGCTTTGTCGAACTTTCGCATCAGCTATGAGGACAATCAGGCAAGTGGAAGCAAGAGGACAATAGACCAAATATAAATCTTATAATTGTTTCCTTTAGTTTGCCATTGAATCATCACGTTTCAAGCCCATCTCGGCTGGCTGTGCCTATTGCGCGTGCGTTGTGGATGGCGTGGCCTATTTCTGGGGCTCGAGCGGCGTGCCCTGCTGCTATAGCGCTCAGAAGTCAACAGGTGAGTTATATACATAACATATACTTTCGTTATATTTATGTGTATCTATGATGCAGAACCACCGGAACCTGCACATGCGGTGAAGACGTTGGAGCTGCTCTCGCAACTCGATCTGGAGGTGCACGCGCTCAAGTGTGGACGCCAGCATACACTCATACTCACCAATAATGGCGTAGGTTATGCGGCTCACTCACTGCTCTCCAGTTACTCATAGAATATATCCCTTTCCGCAGCTGTACGCCATTGGCAATAACAATCTCTGCCAGCTGGGCGTGGGACAGCACATGCAAATTGCTTTACAGCCCATGTTGGTAACGGCCTTGGACGGCATGAACATCACCATGCTGGAGGCGGGTCAATATCACAATGCAGCCGTTGCCGATGGCAAGCTCTATATGTGGGGGTGCGTATCGTATATGATCTAATATCTCCAAGTTGATAAACTAATTGATATGAATTGATATCTTAGCTGGGGCATCTACGGGCAACTGGGCAACGGCAGCTGCGAGAATTTGGCAACGCCCACACTAGTCAGTTTCTTTAAGTACAAGGTTCGTCTAATATATTCCCCTTACATATCTATTTACTAATTTCATCTTATCATAGAAAATCTTACAAATTTCGCTGGGGCATGCGCACAGCTTGGTGCTGTGCCAGGCCGTCCACAACAACAATACAGAGGCTAATAGCAGTGGCAACGAGCTCTATGTGTTTGGCTCGAATCACTTCGGGCAGCTGGGCACAGGCAACTCCGACCAGAGCCAGGACACAAAGACGAGTGTGCCACTGCGCTTGGAACTGGGCAACGACTGCAGCTTAAGACTGATACATACGAAATTTTTTACAAATGTGAGCAAGAATCAAGCTGTGAAATGAGATGAAATATGGCTTACATATCTTTGTCTGTTTAGCTAGCTGTAGATGATCAGGAGCGCATGTACACCTGGGGCAGTTCGCCCCAGGCGCTGCGTCTGGCCAATCAAATAAGGCGGCGTGCCAATGCCAAGCAAAAGATGGAGGAGAATCAGCAGCGTGAACTGCTGAGCAAGCGACTGGAGGAGACGCTGCTGCCAGCGCCTAGCAACAACAGCGTCTTGGTGGAGCCGAGCACATCGTATGCGGCTGTGGTGGCAGGCGCCATACCCAAGTCCAGTGGAGAAACCAAAGAGTCCGCCCAGGATGAGGCTTTACCATCTGACGCTACGGAATCTATCCCAGCGATCAATAGCACAGAGCAAATGTCGTCAGCGCCTGTCAACACAAATGCTCCGCCTGTGTTTCCCGAGATAGATCCAACGGAGCACTTGAAGCCACATCTAGTTGATACCAGCGAGGTAGCTGGGCAGATATTACAGGTGGGATTAGTCGACCTACTTACGATAATTGTTAATACTAATTTATGTCCTGTATAGATCTCCAGCGGCTTGTTCCACTTTGCATTAATATCGTCTTCGTGCACGCTCTACACGTGGGGCAAGAATCTGGAGCATCAGCTGGGCACCGAGGACAAGGATCGGCGAGCCGTACTGAAGCCATCGCCCATCGACAGCATCGAGAGGCCAATGTATGTGGACTGCGGCGCAGATTTCACCCTCGTCATGACCACCGATCACATTGTCAAGGCCTTCGGCGGGAACTCGAATGGTCAGTGCGGCCGCGACTTGGGCGCCAGCCTGGATCGCATGCGACAGCGCGTCGTGTGCCTGCCCACCACCAAGCGGCTAATGCGTTTCGAGACCCAGTGCGTCGATGCGCCCGTGGAGATTAACCTGCCGCGTCCACGCATTCGCTTGGACCAGGAGCCGGTGCGCTACTTGAAGGTGATTCCGCCATATCAGCCGCACTTTTTGCAGCAGGCGAACATCAGCTTCGAGCACCGCTACTCGCCCGAAACGCTCAACTACAAGTCCAGCACGGAGCAGGCGGTCACCGGGCAGGACTCGGATGACCTGCTGAGCAGCCTGGAGAACCTAAGCCACAACGACGCTAGCTACTCATACAATGCACAGCAAATGGTCGATGGCAACAGCTCGCTGGAGCTGGACTATTCGCCGGAGGAGCAAAGCTATGTGCCCCTGCCCAACCAGGAGGCGCCGGTTGGCCTGGGCAATGACAACGCAGCTCCACTGCTGGGCGATCGAGATGACGCCAGCACCTGCACGCCCAGCTCGGACGCCGGCGATGAGAGTGCATTGCAGCCGCTGCGCCACTATATACACTACTGCCTGTATGCCTTCCATGGGCTGTACAATCCGGACAAGATTGCCGAATGCTCACGTCCGCTGCGCAACGAATATCGCATCAGGATCTGTATGCTCAACTTTCGGTTCGTGGAGGCCTTTCAGCTGTGCCTGCAGAGCTGCGACAGCTCGCAGCGCACTCTGAAGCTCTTCGAGTACTTCAGCAAGGACACGGGCTACGTGCCCCTGCACCGATCCGATCTCAAGCACCTTATCTACCATATGTGTGTGCACTTTCTAGAGCAGAAGTTCGACATGCTCGAGTGCGAGCGCTACTTCATGGCCGATCTGGACTACTATCTGCTGGAGCTGGCCTATGTATTCTACTTCAACAACAACAACTCGGCGCTCGAGCAGAATCTCAATCAGAAGTTCAAGTCGCTGATCGCGGCATCGGATAGCAATCAGGCAACGTCCACGTCGAGTTTGCTGCAGGATACGGATGCCATTTTCGACAGTTTTACGGTCAAGTTCAAGACGATCCTGTGCCAGCATCTGCTCAGCTATTGTGATCAGGACGCCAGCGGAGGCAGCAATTAGCACTGGGTTTGGCCATGTGGTCACTGGCGACGCTCGAAGGAATCGCGGTTCTTGCTTTGAATTTTGTTAACTCTTTGTTTTCCTACTCCTCAGATTCAACTTGGAATAAGTTGAAAGTTTATCGTGTGTATATTATCTATTTTATTTAAACAATTTTTTGTTCTATTTTTTTTTGTTTATTTTTTTTTGGTTATAATTATTAAAGTTTTTACGATTTGTTGTCAATTCGAGCAGGAAACCAAAGATCAACAATGGCGTCTCTAGCTGTGCCCGCCCAGACCCCAAATACACCCACACACACACACACACACATACATAAGTAACTATATATTATTGTCTATTACCCGCCCACACACACACACACACACACACACACATGTTTATACTTAATTACATATAATTGTTGTTTGCGGTTCTGCTGCGCATATTTATATAAATAGCTTTTACAGCGATGTTGTTTAAGTCAAATATTTAAGGCAAACAAATTGTTTAAAGAATTTAATTTTTTGTAGTGCTTTGTTTGCAAATTGGTTTAACGCGCTTTTTGTTTACTCAATAAAAAAAAAAGAAAACAAGAAACAAAATGTTTAAAGGACAGATCAGAACAGAAATACATTTTCAATTGATATTCAGCTTGTGATTTGCCAATTATTTAATACATATATAAAGTAACATTTTTAATAATTACAACTATGATAAAGGTAATAAAAACTACATTTATACAAAGTCTGTTGGGAGAGTCGTTAGAGCTTCAGTTTGATGTTCTCCGTGGTCCAGCGTTTGCTTTGCAGAGACTTGAGCGCATTCTCGCAGTAGAACTGCTCCTCGGATCGGTCGGGCAGCGTTTGCTTTAGCTGCTGCAATTCCTGTTGCTGCTTGAGACTGACCATGGCATCGATGACGGCCTTAATGCATTTGACCCGTTGCGCTAGCACCAGTTTCTCGGGGCTGTTGCTCATCTTGGACAGGAACAGCTGCAGCACTGTGGCGGGCGCCTGCAGCTCAAAGAGACGCTGCACGGCCAGGGTCAAGTCGAAGCTGATGTGGAACTGCTTCGACTTGAGCGGATGCCAGCCGGACACGCGCTCAAAGATGCACTCCAGGTCCGCATAGGCCTGTGCCTGGGCGCGTTCATTCAGGGCCGTCCATTCGTATTGGGCTGGCGAGATTTCCTGGTCGGCGGCAAAGCGCTGGGGTGAGCTAATCTTGAGCATGTCCTGTTCTTTCCAGTTCTTGTTCTGTGCACAGCACACATAGAGCAGCTCGATGGGCGTGGGCTGATCGCCGAACCGTTGGCTCAAATCACCTAGAGCATCCTTCTCCATGACCAGTTGCAGCTTTAATGCTGAATGAAAGACTTGCTCATATAACGGTATTATGCCCACTCCTGCGCTTGCGTATGCATCGATGAGTCGCTGCAGCTGCTGCTTGCGCGTGGCCAATTCACTGCAGGCCAAGGCCGCTTGAAATTGCCTAAGAGCGGCTTCCTGATGTCGCCCGAAGCGCTGCAGCATATCGATATAGTTGCTCACGTCCCCACTTTGACGCAGATAGCTGAGATAGTGCTCCAGCGCCTTGGGCCTCTGCTGCAGTATGCCATGGAACTGGGTGGCGTTCAGGGTACGCTTGAGGAACAGTAGTACTCCAATTATCGCATCGCCTCCGTTGGCCAGCACCGTATCCAATAGCTGGCGCTTCTCTAGCAGTGATTTAAACATTTCCAATGGCGCCACTTTACCATGGAGCAACTTCTGTGCAGTCAGCTCCAGATTGGGGCTGTACAGCGTGCTCTGTATTTGGCGGCGCAACAGCTTTAGCTCCTCCTCAGGTGTCACACCCTTGGGCATAACGTGATCGTCGACTGCCTGTTCCTGCAGCACTAGCTTAAGCGCTTCATCGCTTAGTATCGCCTTGATGGACAGATGATTCAGTGTACCCAGTGCAGCACTGTTATCAAAGCTGGCCTCAGAGATGGTGTCGTCATTAAAAATTGCATTATTATCCCATTTGCTGCTCTGACTGGACTGTCCCGTGCCTGTTCTGGCGGGCACATCGCCAAGATCAACATCATCTTCATCATCGAAGCTAAAGGCAGCTCTCGAGGAGCGGTTCCAATAGTTTTCGCTGTTAATAATATTAAATTTAGTTATGTTATTGTGATAATTTTGGTTTAATTACTCTGTGTTATCAAATTGAGATTCCATTGGTGTTTATTATTATTAAAAACAGCTGAGAGGGTGACCATCGTATCATATTCTTCAAATTTATATCGATAGTAGCACAGCCAATAAGTATCGTTTTGGTAAAATGAATTAATAATTAATAAAAATCAAATATCTGTCCGTTGGTAGCTAAAAGATTTATATTTGTAGTCAGGTCGATATGGCAAATGGCATTTGTCTTCTAACTGCGCCGTGCGTCCGTTCAAACTCGACTACAAATTCAAATTTATCGATAGTAATTTGTTCGATCATTTTTGAAACGATATGTTTTGTAATAAATAGGCGCGATTTGAAGTGTTGCAATTTTCTACAACGTTACAAATTTAAACAATTAAAAATACTTGGGATTCATATTAACATAAAGTCAACATCAACAATTTGGGGCATCTTTAATTACAAGTATGCTATGTTTATTTATGAATTTTTAAATATTTATTTACACTTTGCGAGTGATGTGATCTCATTCAAACATAAATAAAGAGTATTGCGTTGTACGACTTTGCTCTTTGTATTCTTTGTTATTCTTTCGCTTTGGTTATGCGTGCATACATATGTTCACGCACACATATATACATACATACAAATATACACACATGCATACATAATCTAAGCTGCTCCCAAAGGTGATATTTGATTGGCGTTGCTTGCGATCTCAGACTAATACAGCTTTAGCTTTTCTAGATTGAACATGTTATCGCTGCCGTTGCTGCTGTTCGGTTTGGTCTTCCGTCCTTACGTTGGGGCTGCCAGCTTCTGCACGAAGGCCGATCAATGCGCCTTGGGAGCCACTTCTCAGGCGCCTGCTGCCCAGGCCCGTTATGATCACACACGCATCTACAGCGTGGAGCTGGCGACCGCCACTCAAGTAGGCATCATGCAGGCGCTAGAGGATGCCAGCGATTCGTGCGGCTTTATGGGCCACGCGCGCATGCCCGGCCAGAAACTGACAATCATGGTGACGGGCCATAAGGTGGCCGACTTCGATGATCTGCTGCACAGCTACAACATCAGCCATCGCATATTGAACTACAACTTCCAGGAGCTGATCGATGCCAACTACCTGGACGTGGCACCAGAGAACACGCCTGCGGAGGAGTTCGATTGGAAGCGCTACTTCCAGCTGGACAACATCTATGGCTGGCTAGAGAAGCTAGCTCGGGATCAACCGGACGTAGTCACCGTGCTGGACATGGGCTTGAGCACCCAGGGCGTGCCCATCAAGGGAGTGAAGTTGGCCTTTGGCGGAGAGAACCTGACCAGTGTATTCATCGAGAGCGGCATCCATGCACGCGAGTGGATAGCCCCAGCCACTGCCACTTACTTTATTGATCAGCTGCTCCACTCCAAGGACTCCGCTGTGCGTGCTCTGGCTCGCTCGCAGAACTGGTTTATCTTTCCCTCTGTAAATCCCGACGGCTATCGCTTTAGCTTCACAGGGGATCGCATGTGGCGCAAGAATCGCCAGATCTTTGGCATTTGCCGTGGCGTCGATCTGAACCGCAATTTCCCACTGAGTTGGAATACCACAGGCGCCAGCGGCAATCCCTGTAAATACGATTTCTCTGGCCCAGCGGCAGCCAGCGAAGTGGAAACGCAGCGCATAATGCAATTTTTGGAAACCAATGTCGAATCCCAGCGTATTCGCACCTATATCTCGCTGCACAGCTACTCGCAGCTGATCATGTCCCCATATGGCCACACGGCCGAGCGGGTTGAGAACTATGCGGATCTGAAGGAGATTGGCGAGTTGGCTGCGGCACGCATCAAGGATTTGACTGGACGCGTTTACAAGAGTGGAAGCATCTATGAGACTATCTATCCATCGAGTGGAGGGTCCAAGGATTGGGCTCATAGCCAGCTCAAGGTGCCCATTACCTTCACGTTCGAGCTGCGCGGCCCGCCAGACAGCCAGGAGATGTTCATCCTGTCGGCCAAGGAGATTGAGCCGACGGCTCGCGAGGCATTCGCAGCGGTGCAGACCATCGTGGAGGAGGCGGCCAAGCGTGGTTATTATCAGTAAACTTCACGGAATTTGATTTCAAATGTTTATGAATTAAAAAGAACAATAATGAGAGATTATCGTATATCTTATAACATTGTAGGACTGTCCTTAGCCCTCGAAGGAGGAGATCAGAGGCGTCGTGGTTTCGACCATTACCAAGACGCTGTGAGCTAGTGGAAACACATCGTTCACCTGGACATAGTAGCCACGCTCACACTGCTCCTTGGACGAATATAGACTGCACAGGGAACGATTAATAAGGAAAGAGATCTTAAGCTTGCTCATCTTACGCCAATATGTCCACAGGCTCCATGATTAGCTCCGACTTGTAGACCGAAGCCAAGAAGTTGGTAAAGGCGGCTGTGCTGTTGCCCAACTCCAGGTCCCCATTGGGTGTGCAGACCTCCAGGCCCAGGCCGCTGCTGCTGGAGCCAATCTCGGGCAGGCCATTCCGTGTGCCCCACACAGTTATGATGTTGTCCTCGGAGGCCACAATGGTGCACTGATAATTGCAATTGGCCTTCTGCAAAGAAGGCAAGTTATTCGGATTGGATGAGCGGATTGGACGAGTTTCATCCATGCCCACCACAATGTAGCGCGCGCGTATGGATTCCACCAGCGTGGGCTGCTCCACAGCATTGCAGTGGCGGATGCCGCGCTGCCCCTCCTTGTTGCGCCCCATGGTGTAGACATAGCCGCCCTCGACCAGGAACACTGAGTGGCTGGACGAGAAGCAAGCGTTGGTCACCTTGTAAGGCAGCTGTAGCTTTTTCTGTAAGAGTAAATTCTTGAGGATGGGAGAGGCGCCACATGACTAGTTAATGCATACAAATGCTGTGATCCTGCCGGGACGATTGAAGCCCAGCTTGTTGTAGTCGTTGCTGCCACAGACGTGCATCTCTCCGTTGTTAAACAGCACGGCGGAGGTGTCCGGGCCGCAGTAAATCTTCGAGACTTTGCTCTTGACATGCGACAGCAATATCTTCTGTGGGTGTTTTCTGGGCAGGATTAGGGCAAGTTAAATGAAGGGATTGAGGTTTGAGTTCCATTCAACACTCACTGCTGCTGCTGGTAGTTGCCCAGAGCTAAGGCACCGGACACGCTGGTGCCCCAGACGTAGACGGCGCCCTCGCGACTCAGCGCCAGGACGTGATGCAAGCCCGCTGCAATCTGCTCGATGCGCACATCCGCCAGCTTGGCTATCAGCTTGGGCGTAAAGTAATTCTTCTGCTCCTCCTGGCCGAGCGCGAACTTCGTGTTGTTGCCACAGCTCAACAGATTGCCGGATTGGGTAAGGAAGATGGTGAAGCCGTCGCCGGCGCAAGCGCTAACCAAATGATAATTGCGCACGCTCTGCACCAGGCCGGGGTAGTGCTTCCAGGTCTCCAGCGAGCTCAGGCCCAGCTGGCCGTGAGTGCCCTCGCCCCAGGCATAGGCCGAGCCATCATCGTTGATGACCACAAAGTGGGTCTCGCTCATGGCCACGCAGGCAATCAACGCCTTCGGCGGCAGCTGGATGGGACTCATGCTGAAGCTGTTGCCAAACGCTTTCAGCTGGTACAGGACAGAGCTGGAAGTATATCTGGGTATATATGGGATTTCTAGAGATCCCTTAACTCACCGTCGCTCGATCACCTCATGTGGCGCCACTGTCTCGGCGCTCATCAGCTTCCGCGTTTGGGTTTGCGCCGTGGGCAACTCCATGGCCAAGTTGCTGCAGCTGGCGAAGAGAGATGTTGGAGCTGCCAACAAGCTGCCATTGCTGCTCAGATTGTCCTCATAGGTGTAGCTGTGGGAGGATGTGCACTGAGATATTCCTCAGCTATTAGCAACCCAGCAACTCACCCCTTGTTCTTGCCCAGACTGCGAAAGATAAGCGGTATCCAGTAGACAAGCACCTCGGATGCAGTGGGTCGACGTGCTGCGTCCACCTGCAGCAGATTGGCCATCAGACTGCGCAGACCCGACGTATAGCCAAGCGGCACAGCTGTGTAGGAGCCGGCCATGATTTTGCTGACCAGCTCGGAGAGATTGGAGGCAGCAAAGGTCTTCTTCAGGCAGCACAGCTCACCCAGAATGCAGCCCAAAGCCCAAATGTCGCTCTTGTTGTCATACTCCTTGCCCTCACACTGCAGGGAACATGGAAGTAAAGGCTTAACTAAATCTAGGCAACCTTGACCTAAACCCGCTCACCATCTCGGGACTGAAGTAGTAGGGCGTGCCCAGCACAGTCTGGGCATGGATCTTGGCATTCATAATCTTCGATATGCCAAAGTCGCCAATCTTCACAATGCCGCGTCTATTGAGGAACACATTGGCCGTCTTCAGGTCACTGTGAAGGAAGAATAAATACTATATCTATATCCCTATATATCCCCACTCCCTACCGATGCAGTATATTCTCCGAGTGCATGTAGTTGATGGCGCTGGAGATCTGTTCGAAGACCGCGATGATGTAGCGTTCGGGAAAATGCTGCTTGCCCTGGCGCTCGGCTATGATCTGGGCCAGGGTACCGCCGTCCGCGTACTCCATCTCGATGAGCAGCGTGTTGTCCTTGATGAAGCTGCCTAGGTAGCTAACAATGTTGGGATGGTGCAGCTTGGAGAACACCTCCACCTCGTTCATGGCCAGATCCCGGCCGGGCGGCGTCAACTCGCTCAGATTGATTTGCTTGAAGACGATGTGATGGCCATCGACCTTGCGCCTGTACAGTATGGCTATGCCGAACGAACCCTGACCCACCACGCGGACCTTCTCATAGTTGGCCAGCTCGGTGCCGGCTATGTGCAGCTGCTGCTGCTGCTCCTCCTCCTTGACCAGCGCCAGTTGCAAAGGCGCCACCTGATTGATGGCCATTGCCTCGGCCAGCGAGGTGCTGGCCACGTGGCCAATGTTGCCGTCGGTTATGGTAAAGACCGAGGCTGTGCCGCGCGAGGAGAGCTTCCGACTGGCAGCCGGCTGCAGCGAAGTGGTCGTCAATGTGGTGGCGTCCGTAATCCGTCCATTGAAAATCGGCAGCGAGCTAGCCTTGTTGCGGAACCCTTTCATGGCGAGCACGAAAATCGAACTGAATAACTGTGTCTATTCCAGGAGACTCGAAGGAAACGTCATCATCATCGTTGTGGACACTTTTCGGTTGCTAGGCGCCGCGGCTAGATAGAGTAGATAGCGGAAATGGAACCACTTAAATCCCTAATTGACACACGGCAATGAAAATTGAGCAATTGAGATTCGATTTTTTTTTTTTTTGTAATATGCATGTATAATTGATCAGATCCAAGCAAAACCAGTCCTCGAGGGACCTTACTAAGTTTTGTGTTTCACTTTAAAAGTTGGCGTAACAAATCGTTACAGGCTTACATTCAGATTTTGTATTCGCATAGATTTATACAATATATATATATATATATTCTTCGACTTATTTAGCTTAACGAGTACACGAGTGAGTTAATGTAAAAATGTTTATGTATTTGCACGAATATGCTAAAAATTATTATTATTATTATTATAATTATTATGCTATTCTTGGACTATCTTAAAAAAATGCACAATCTGTACGTTTTACACAGGCTTCGACCCGACTCGACTCGACTCTATTCGTGCATTTCAACTGAACTGTTCTTGAATTGTTTATAATTTTTAGCGTTATTGTTAATAACATGCACAAACTTGGCTACATGAATTGTTGCTGATGGCGCTGTACAATGGTTATATCGTGGACAACTTGTTCAGGTTGCAGCGGCTCAGGGCGTCTCGGCGTTACTAGAGGGAGTTTAGCAGGTGCAGCGATTCTCGCCCGACAAACTGCCCAAACTAAAGGTGCCCAAGCCGTTCGAACCGGGAGATTTCTTGTCCTGTTTCTCATCATTGTCGAAATTGTCGCCCTGAAAAGATTGTTAATGATTATATTGTATATATGTCTATATAGTTTCGAACTTACTCGTCTCTCGCGCTGTTCGCGTATCTTGCGAGCCAGCGATAGAAATGCATCCTCAATGTTGATATTCGACTTGCAAGAGACCTCGAAGAAGGGCATATCAAAGTTTTCGGCAATCTGTAAATGGAGAGATCGAATTAGTTGTTGAGAATTGCAAAGGAGCAGTTAATAAATATTTAAGTCTGATTGATTGATTTAGAGAGACTTCTACTTGGTTGTTAATATGATAGAGAATTATTATATTGAATACTTCACTTGTTTGTGTTCTTTTTATGCGTTCCTATATAGATCTATAATCATAATAATAATCATATATATCGTCTATTGACAAATATTTTGTAACTCTTTTGTAACTATATATATATAGGATATTTGTCAGATATTCTCTTTCTCTGCAATATAAATTTTCTTTCTTATACTCTAGAATAGTTGAGCTAAAAAGTTCTTTTTGATAATATATTTTATTTTTTATTATTTATGTATTTGCTTTTTTAATCTCTGACTATAGTTCTATAGTGCTAGTTTATATCTAGTCTCCTCATGACCTTCATCTATTATATTTGTATGAGCTATTTTTACCAAAAAGTAATACCTCCATTTAGCCTCACTTTATACTAATTCCTCTTTTCCCCAACACTTGTCTGTAATTTATTTGAGAAACAAAAACTTTTCTTTAATTATGCATATCTGATTGGCAAGTGACATTGTCGGTCGACTATGCTCATATATCTATTATTTATCCAAAAATACATCTTATGCATTCCCTCTCACACTAGTCCACCTTCTCGCTCACCTTTTCGCCTCTGTCCTTGTCCACCATGCGCTGTGTCGTTGAGCATTCGCATTTGTTGCCAGCGAGCACCTTGACCACGTCTGGCGAGGCGTTCTCCTGTATGTTGCGCAACCAGTAGGACAAGTTGTTGTAGCTCTCCAGATTGGTGACATCGTACATCAGCAGAATGCCCATGGCGCCCCGATAGTAGGCTGTCGTTAATGTGCGAAAGCGTTCCTGCCCGGCTGTGTCCCAGATTTGCAGCTTTATGGGCACGCCGTCCAGATTGATGAGCTTCTGTTTGAAGTCAATGCCTGTGCATAGGATAAAGGATGTTTGTTGTCACTGCAGCCAGACAAAAGAGTGCATGTGTGTGTGTGTGTGCGTGTGTATGTGTGTATCAGCTATTGCAACACTCACCGATGGTGGAGATGTATGTGTCGTAGTACTTCTCATCGCAATATCTGTGCACGATGCACGTCTTGCCCACGTTGGAGTCGCCGAGCACCAACACCTTGTAGGTGGCCACAAAGTCCAAAGCCATATTGCGAAATGCTTACGAGCGGGTTTACAGTTACAGATGAGCCTCTGTTGTTGTTGTCGTTGTTTTTGTCTTTTTGATGGTGGTATGAGTTGAGGTGGAAATGGCGGTGGTGGTGGGTTTGGCCGTGGGGGTTGAACGTCGTATCTAGTTTACTGTTTATGTATCTGTTTGTTGTTGTTGTTTGTGGAGCAAACGCAGCTGTTTACCTAGATGCTGCTGCTGCTGCTTCTGCTGTTGTTGAATTAATTATTGGCATTTGTCAATTTTCACAGTTTCCTATGCATTTTCGCAGCTGAGCTGCCACAATCACAACAACAACAACAATAATTCACACTGGAGCAACCCAGGGTTTAGGTGCAAATGAAATGGGAAACCCGAGAGAATTGGAAACGCGTTACGTTTTGCTTATTTATATGAATTTTTCTTTATTTATATTGATATATTTGAATAGTTTTCACTTAGGAAGAAATTAAATAACGCTGTTCGCTCGCTCCGCACAGCATGAATCAACATCGACAATACGGCCTCTGCCTCTGCTTCTACCTCTGCCGCTGCTGCTGCTGCTGTCGACTGCGCTGTCGGAAAAATCAATAGAGCTGCGACGGCGCAGCGACGAGAATCAAATCTGGTTGAAGATGAAGAACTAAGAACTAATCGTAATCGAAATTCAAATGCGCAGTTGTTGGAAAACGTTGGGCGCCACACTTAGATACATACATAATAGAAATATAGTTATACAAAATATATATATATATATAGTCGATTCTGGCTTAATGATAATGATAGTATATAGGGGGTTAAAGTTTAACAAAGTCAGACACTGAGACCGTTCGCTCGCCTTACATGATAAATACCTTGTCGATCTTGGGTTTTGTAAACTTAACTTTCGTCACCGGGCATGTGACGGTGCCATCCTCTTTGGTTATCTTCGGCAGCGCGAGCCGCCCGTAGATCTGTCCGTTGGGCAGCATCATCGGCTGGTTGTGCTCGTTCAGCGGCAAGCCGGTGACGCGACAAATGAGACGACTCTGCACACAGTGGGAGTATGGCAACTTGAGCGCAATCTGGTGGAAATCGTCCTGGCAGACGGGACAATTGAGATTGCGGCAGGTCTGAGAGTAGCATTGGGGCGTCTTCAACGCGGAGAGGCCAGCCTGTATGGCTGCCGAGAAGACTGACGTATTGGACAGCTGGAAGAGGCGGTAGTTCTCGTGGCGAAAGTCCAGCACGAGCTGATCCCAGCGCTTGGGATCCATGTACTTCTTGCAGTGCTCCATATCCGAGTCGGTCGGATAGGCCAACAGCGCCATTACGTGACAAATCTCATTCAACTGGGTCTTCTCGTAGGCTGGGAAATAGCGACGCGAGTGCTTGACAGCTTCCAAGCGTTGATTTTGACGCACAAGCTCGACGAACTCCTGCACGCGCAAGGTAAACTCAATGGTTGAATTGATCTTCCGTAGCTTGGACTTGTTGTCAATGCACCAGAGCACACATTTAGTGGTGCTGTGATTGGCCAGGTCCTCCTCCACCTCGCGCGATGTTTGAAAGATTTCCACGTTAGTTAAATGACGCACTTCGGTGCGTGTCGCCAGTTCTTCGGCCGTCTGGTAGTAGCCCATGCGCAACAGATGTTCGATAACCAGGCGATCGATACGTATACGTTTCCATTGATCGACAGTGCCGGGAAACATGTCTCCAGTGCAGCGAGGCATGATGCCCTTGAGATGGTGTAGCTTGCGTTTGCATATCTGGGTGACGCTCAGCTCATCGTTGATGCTCTCGTCGGCCTTGCGTTTGAGTACCTGCAGTTTCTGGGCCACATTGCCCATTAACTTGGCCACATCTGACAATATGGGCGGCTGCTCAGCGTCCAAGGCCTTTTCCACTTGTCGCGAAACATTCATTACTTGGTCAACTTCACGGTCGATAATCTTTTGAGCAGATCGAAAGCGTTTGTTTAGTATTTCGTATGGCACTTTAAGTGTGGCGTGCTCCAACGCCTTTATTTCCGACATTTTGTTGGTTTAGTTCTGCAGAATTTGTTATTTATTTTCGTTTTTAATTATGAGACGCAATTGGTTGCTGCTTTGTTCTACAGCTGTAAAATTATCGATGCAATTATTGATAAGTCAATATGAATTTGCATCGATTATAGCTGCAATGGTTGAGGTGGTTGTCGATAGTTTTGTGTATTCCCAATTCAACAGCTGGCAGCAACATCAGGGTTGATTTTAAGTAATCGGCAGTCGGTGCACAGCTGTAAAAGATTTATGGCACATTACACATTTGTTACAGTTTACTTAACTATATGAATAAAGTTCAGGATAGGATGAGGCTTGCTAAATTTAAAATGCTTCTAAATTAAGTACAAGATGCATATCGATATATAGACAACACATTTAACTTGCAACCCTGCGGATGGCAAAGCAGTGCACGCGACGGCCATGTTATCGGTAAAGCAGAGTGCCTTCTTTCTTTCTTTTTGACCACGTTCCGTGCGAGTCGTATGAAATGAACATGAACCTAAACATTTCAAAGAAACGTAAGGTAATTAAACGAAAATTGCATTGTAATACGTGCAAAAAAGTGCACTACCCCTGCGCACGTCTTGTGTGCATAAAGTTGTGTGAACAATCACCGCGGGAACCGCAAAAAACAAACGAAACCAAAGTTAACCTCAAATCGCGGGCGTCTGCGGCAGGCGTGGAGTACCCGTTCAGCATGACACTCGCTTGAACAACAACAACAATACCCAGCAATTATAATATTTGTTATATCTTTGAAATTGATGTGTGCTCGCCTAACAAATTGTAATTTATGATTTTTCTAGTTCGTCTCCGACGGTATCTTCAAGGCTGAGTTGAACGAGTTCCTGACTCGTGAGCTCGCCGAGGATGGTTACTCCGGTGTTGAGGTGCGTGTGACCCCATCCCGCACTGAGATCATCATCATGGCCACCAAGACCCAACAAGTGCTGGGCGAGAAGGGCCGTCGCATTCGTGAGCTCACCGCCATGGTTCAGAAGCGTTTCAACTTCGAAACCGGCCGCATCGAACTGTACGCCGAGAAGGTCGCCACTCGCGGTCTCTGCGCCATCGCTCAGGCTGAGTCTCTGCGCTACAAGCTGACCGGAGGTCTGGCTGTGCGTCGCGCCTGCTATGGTGTGCTGCGCTTCATCATGGAGTCCGGCGCCAAGGGCTGTGAAGTTGTTGTCTCTGGCAAGCTGCGTGGTCAGCGTGCCAAGTCGATGAAGTTCGTCGATGGACTCATGATCCACTCTGGTGATCCATGCAACGACTACGTCGAGACTGCCACACGCCACGTTCTGCTGCGCCAGGGCGTGCTTGGCATCAAGGTCAAGATCATGTTGCCCTACGATCCCAAGAACAAGATTGGACCCAAGAAGCCACTGCCCGACAATGTGTCTGTCGTTGAGCCCAAGGAGGAGAAGATCTACGAGACCCCCGAGACGGAATACAAGATTCCGCCACCCAGCAAGCCTCTGGACGATCTCTCCGAGGCTAAGGTTTTGTAAAATTAAGTTTTACTGTTTAACAAGAGCAACAGCAACAACAACAACAACCAGAGCAACAAGTGTGCAGAGTTTGAGATAAATACAACCAGAAAAAAAAAAACAACAAAAACCAAGCTAATTGAAATGTGTGTATTTTAATAAACAATGTAATATTTAGTAAACATTTAAAACGTAAACAACAATAACAACAACTGTGCCGCAGTTTTGTGCAGTGTACGAGGGCCGTCACATACAGTTCTGCATATACTACGCTCGTCCCCATTCCAAAATGGCAAACCAGTTTCAGGCTCCGTTTTCATTTCCAGTGAAGCGGAAATCAGCGATTAAAAAAGAGGAACGCAGCTGATTTATGCGCTTGTCCTTCGCTTTGCGTGTAGCCCGGACACTGTCCGATAACTGATGTTGCTTATGGGTCGCATATTTATCATGTTGATATGTTTATTTGGCTGTGACATGGCATGCGGTTGCAGCAAATGCAACGTTTGCCGCCGTCCCGCAATCAACGAAATCAACTAATTTATCAACATATTTGCTGGCAAATAGAGATGAGAGAATGCAAGGCAGTGCACATAGAGATGGAACAGCTTGAGATAGCTAATTCAACAAATTCACCTCAAATTCGTATTTGCTGGTCACTCACACTAGTAAGCGCGGAGCCTGAGTGCCATAAGCCCAGGGCGCGTAAGTGAGACGGGTGCTTTTTCTCGTTTATTTAGTCAGCTTTGCTCACACAAATGTAAGTGTACTTATGTATGTATGTAAGTATGCCAGAATGCGTATTCGTAAGAGTGAAGAGATTGCAGAGTAGTTAAAAGCTTTAGCTATGCTCATATTAACTTTGAAGTTTTCATGAGTTTTTTTTATGGTAAGGGTATCAATGTGTGTGTCTATTGCTAGTCAGTAAATAAAATTTGCTTTGTGTTTCCAGGCAGCAGCAGCAGCAGCTGGAGCACACGATCTGCCGCATGACAAATGTGCCACATGCAGCAGCTGCCCATTTGCGGCCTGCCTGCCTGGCTGCCTGGCTGCCTGCCTGTTGCACAACACATCAAGCTAGCTGCGATTTGAGCCATAAATCTAAATTAACGTTTCACAGCAATTGCTGAATAGAACCTGGATGCATTAGGATTAGCCCGCCAATCGGGCACAAAGCCCATCAATCGAATGAGGAGAAAGAAAAAAAAAGCCAAACTATCCAGAGTTTGTGTAGCTGGATGCCAATTGCTCATCACAACATCTACTTGGACGGCTGTGCTGCGCAATGATGTCCATCAATTGATCTCAAACTGTGAGAAGCTATTGCCACACACACACACACACAGACACATACACACACTCACCTCACACACATTCATGAGCTTTTCAACGCTCGCATAAATCATAAAGAACCTTTTAAACACGACTTCGAACGTTTGATTTCAACACAAAAATTTGTAAATAAATTAGATCGTGATTATGCTTACTTACATCCATATCATCATCAGCAACAAAGCATCAGCAGCAGCAGCAACATTATTAACTAGCCTAACAGGCTCGCTGACATGTGTTGTTGTTGTTGCTGTTTTTCTTCCCTCTCTTCTCGATCCACTGCCAAGCTCATATTGACAGCAATAACACTAACTATATATTTTAATGGCTTAAACAGCAAGGGGATCAACAACAACAACAATAACAACATACATTAGGCTAGTTGGCAGTTATTTATTGCTCGACTAGCAAATACCCTAGCTAGTTTTTGTGTGTGTATAACAGCAATCTTTGGTGTAGTTAGATTACAAAAGTAATTGAGGATGCATAATGAATGACGAATGAGTATAACAATAAGTGATTCATATTGACATATTGAAAATATATACTTCTCTATTATTTAGTTTGATATATTAAAGAGTTTATATATTTTTAAGAAGTATAATAATAGATCACTTATTCTTATATTCAGAGCATATATGCTCTTTGATATACTCTATTAATATAATCTGTTCTCATCCATGGTGCTAGTAACAGTTAAAAATGTTAGTTAAGCATTCGATTTCAGACTTCAAGATCATTTTTTATATGTAGTACAGGTACTGTATTTTTTTCTTCTATGCCATCATGTATTTCTCATTTATTGATAATACTTCGATATTCAAACTAAAATTATTTAAATGCACTGGTTAGTGTTCAATGTCAAATCTATGGTGAACATAATTTTATCTCTTTAATATTCTTCTGCTAATATTAACAGAAATATGTTAAGATGTTTGGCTGCGCTGCTAGCATAGCCGGAAAAGTGTTTATATTATTTCACAGAGCTGTAATAAATCTCTTATATAGAAGTATAATGTAGAAATATAATTTTTTTAATTTATACTTATTTTACACCTAATGTATCTACCCGCTTTATGATATGTGCCTGGTATAATCAGCCCGCCAAGACAAAAGCTGCCGTCAACAAGTCTGCTGCGGCGGCGGCGGCGGCTGGCAACATGTTGCTAAACATTGTTTTTGTTGCTGTTTCATATATGTACAAGCATGTGTCTATATTTCTTTTGGCTACGTGCCACATGCATGTGGCATATGGGGCTGCTTCTAGCAGATCAGCGCAGGTTCATAACTTTTGCGGTTCTGGCCATGTCAACACACGGGCAAGCAAAGGCAACCAAATCGTGCCGCACAGCGAATGCCCTATCGGAATGGAAGACATCAGAGCGCTTTATATGGCTGTCAATGTGGTTCCTGTTGGCTCCCAGCTATATACACATAGATACTATATTTATATGTATATCTATCGAGCACAGATTTATTTGCCTTGATTTATCAACATTATTGAGTGAGGCCTGTGTCATGATTTTTCCATCATTATTGTACATTAGGAAACGCTGGCGCGTAATGTGTTTTTCATGTGAACTGCCACAAAGCAAACGACACATTTATCATCATCATCAGATGCTGCTACGGCGGCGGTGGCTGCTGCTGCTGCTGGTGCTGCTGCTCTTGTTGATGATGCTGGAGCAGTTGCTGGGCCAAGTCATGATTGTTTGCAACAACTGCCCGCGCAATTGCCATAGATTGCCTTCAGCTTGGCAACATGAGCAACATTTGTCGATTTCTCGTGATTCGCACAGCTGACGCATAGCGTTAGCGCTAGCAAGTCCTTACCTGTTACACTAAATCACGAGGTTGGTCTGAGGAGTTTGTGAACTTAAGGTGAATATAATTTAGATTACAAAATAATAAAGTAGAGAAAATGTAATAAAAAAAATTTGTATTTAATTTGTAATCTATTTAAATTTAATGTTGTTTGATATTTTAAAATATTTTATTAAAATTTTATTTGTTTTTAATATTTTTTAAAATTTGAAGTAAGAACAATTTAAAAGAAAATTTTAATTCAATTTGCAGTCTTTTTAGATATTCCTATTGTTTAATATTTATTTAATTTTATTTATTAAAAAAAAAAAAATATTTTTCTTGCAGATTTCATACATATCTGATAGATGACGCACTGTTAACATGGGTATTTGCATAAACTAGTAATCAGTCAAACGAAGGACGCGCTTTAGTTGCTGGAGTACGAACGCTCTCTCGCTCTACAGTTGCATGTAGCTGATTGGTTGGACACCCAATGGGTAGTCTCATGCTCCACTTAGGTAAGCTCAGTTTGCAAGCCTGGAGCCTTAGAATTCCGAAGTGGTTTAATCACCGCAAGGGTGGCAAGGCGGCGCCGCTGCACTTTTGGGACATTTTTTTTTTTTTTTTTTTTTTTTTTAATATCGTATATTTGTTCCCTGATTCTTTTTTTTCCAAAACTTTTCAACGTACTCTCTTATATTAATAACATTTCCATGCCGTATATCTCTAATGTTATTTGAATTAGGCATTAGTTTTAACAGGTTTCAGTTTGCTTTGGGTTAGGCTTTACTTTTGACACCCGATCTTCAACTATTCTGCGCACATGCAATTCTTAGCTTAGCTGCTGCTGCTGCTGCTGTTGGCATCGGCAATGCACCGTGGGAAAGATCAACCAGTTTTTAGCTTATCAATAATAAATAAGTGGCTTTAGCAGGTGTCATGCTCTGTGAATAAACTAAGTTCTTGACTGCTTAATCCCATGTGCCAGTGGAAATGCCTCCATATGGATGCTTTCCATTTGAAAGTCTTCGTCTGCTGTCCATTGGCGGGGCGCCATTCACCCAGGCGCTGGCAGTTGTAGCTGCAGCGGATCACCGGGGTCGTCCAATATAATTGTTAGCTTCTGGCCGGGCACGCGCGACCATTCGATGAACCAACACGAGTCGCTGGACAGCAAAAACTTGCAACAACTGAGGCGCTCGCCTCCATGTGCTTCATGTGAGATATTCGCGTGTGTGATCGTAGCGTGCCTGGGCTAAAAGTCACTTATGGCCAGGACCTGATGTAGTAGCAAGCATTACGATTGGCCACCACCCACAATAGCTACATTTAAATGGATAAACATAGAGAGAGGAATGAGGGAGAGAGACAGAAAATATTTAAATGAGGTAAAGACTATAAATGTGTGGAGCAACGATTAGTGCAAGAAGGGAGGACAGAGATTACTCGTGAGAGATCGAGTAAGGCAGAGAAACAAAGAATGGGATAGAGAGATGGATGGAAAGACAGAGTCAGAAAGAGAGAGAGAAGATCCAAAGAGATAGCAAATAGAGCGAGAGAGAGAGAGAGAGAGAGAGAGAGAGAGAGGAAGTGAGAAAAAGGAAAAATAAGGGAAAAAGAGCGAGAGAGTGAGAGAGAAAGTAATGAGAGATGGAAGAACAACTGATAGAAAGAGTGAGTGGAACGAATTGAATATGGGAGATATAAAAATAAATAGAGGAAAATATAGACAAAATAGGCATACAGAGAAAAACAAAGCGAGTGAGAATGAGAGACAGAAAGAAAGACAGCTGCAGCGAGAAAAGTCATAGAGCTAAAGAGAGAAAGGCAGAGCTAAAAGTAGAAAGCAAGTGAAAGAGAGTGAGATTGAGAGCAAGGGTGTATGAGGAAGAAAGCAAACCAATGCGTGAGAAAGGGAGCGGAGAAAGGAAGGTAAAATAGAAGGAAAATAAAAGAAAGAGAGAAATATACAGACGTGTGTTATATGGAGATATGTTGATACTCCCTCCCGTCCGATAACTGAACTATAATTTGAGTAGGACACATATTCTCGTTTCCACACTTAGCTTCTTTTTTCCATACCTTTACATATAACCACAACAACTTTATCAACTACTTCCAGCTACTAACAAATGCCATAAGATGTGATCGATAAATTAATTGCTAGGTCTGCCCCCTTTGGCAAAATGTTGCAATGGAATCAAACGATTTATGAATGCCTTTCATAACACATCATTAGCAACATTTTGGTCAGAATTTATAGTGCAGTGGAATTCGAAAACGTTTAACGAGCTTGTTCTAAACATTTAGTGGCTGAGGCTAACCAAATTCGGATGAAGCCAAATGGCCAACAAGTGCGCAACGATGCGATGTGCAGTCGTTAGTTGGTTTGGCTTAAATGTTGCAGATGCAGAAACCAATTACAGTTGCACTTGCCTATATGCAAACGTGTGTGAGTGTGTGTGAGTGTGTGTGAGTGTCTGTGTGTGTATCTGTATTTGTGTCTGTGTGTGAGCATAAATTTGTCGCATGCCCGCTGGACATGGGACGACTCGGTTACGATGAGCTTTTAGTGTTAATTTATAGCAACACAGCTGGAAATCAAAATGGCGGCGTTTCTTTCCCATTCGACTGCTTGGCAGGCTGCACTGCTTAAACCTGCTTGTCAAACGAACAACAGCAACAACAGCAACAACAACAACAACAACAACAGTAACAGTAAGTGGCGTTATGCAATCGTCGCGTCACCCGCTCAAAATGCATTTCTTGTAATAGACTTAACGTGACTTTGTCTTGAGAAACCAATTACAGAGCCACATTAATATTGGCAACATTTTGCGGCTAGCATGCAACGAAATTTTAATTAAGGACACTTTGCCTGCGCAAACTCACACACACACACGTATTGGAGTGGGGGTGTTGCCAAAACTAATCTTATCAACATTTTGGCAATTAGTTTTGGCTTTTCATTTAAACAGAAGCTGCCTTTATGGCTGCCTACCTACCTGCCTGCCTGCCTGTCGGCCTGCCTACTTGAGTCTCCGTTTGTTGCCCATAAATGCATTTTAATTTCTTTATTTACAACAACTATAAATCATGGCCTAGGTGTTTTACCATAATTCAAAGCTACTCGCATTCGCACTATTTTTGCAAACATTTCGTTTCGTCTTCGGCTCGTAATGTCTTTTTTATACCCTGCATCCATTGAAAATGGAAAATCAGGGTATGATGCTTTTGATAAATGTATGTAACAGGCAGAAGGAGCAGGCCCCACACAGTATATATTCTGGATCAAGGCGACGAATTGAACTGATTTAGCCCTGTTAGATTGTGTGTCCCTCCGTTCGTCCGTCTGTCCATTTGTGCGTATGTTTCAACACGTCGATCTTCGAATCTATAAGTGCTAGAGACTTGAAATTGTTTCTTGTAGCTCCATGTATAGCACGCGCATATCAAGTTTGTTGTAATAATTTGAAAACTATTTTTGTTGTAATGTTATCGATTTTAAACCTTATCGGAAATACGTTTTAAAATTGTATCTTCTAAATCTTTAGAGGTGGCGTCTCAAAATTTGACATATAGATTTATGTGAATTTTATATAATTTGGATTTTTGTTATATATTGGCTACGAAATATATGTGAGCTAACAACGCAGTTCGTACGGGACTCTGGGGATCTCCTAGTCGGGCATTCCCGACTAGAGCTTTCTTACTTGTTTTTATTTGTTTTTCGTTGTTGTTGTTTTTCGTTATTGCTAATGGAAAATGGCAAGTGTGTAGCGCTGGAACGAACTGGCCAGCGGCCTCTGTTGGTGTTGTAAAAATTCCAAAAATACCGTCGCAGCGCGTTGATCACGTCTGCTAACCGCTAGCCGCTGTCCACTAGCTGCTGGCTTCGTTGGCTTCATTAGGTGGCGTACGTACATATTAATTTAAACGCAGCATTTATGGTCAACGGGCTGCTGTGACATTAAATCATCATCTCAATCCGAGTCCGGGGCGTCGTTTGATCTGCGTCCGTTTTCGATACGCCGGGGCGCATATGGAAATCGTTGCAACATTGCCACGCAATGCACGCGCAGCCTGCATTGCATGCGCCGCTTAATTGGCAACACTTCATTCATGTTGCCAACAGAGCACAGACGGAATGCGGCGGCATTTGGAAATTAAATTCAAATTAATAGCAAAGAGATAATTAAAATATATATGTATGCGGGCATTTGTGGACGAACAAAATCATAAGTAATTGGATTAATTGTCCAGATCGTTTACGCTCCTTTTTCTCGACTCGACTCGATGCGATTTGACATATAAATCAAGGAAATGTCAGAAATTTGCCATGACTTGTCGCCGTGGCATGTGTTTGTCAAATTAATGCAATTTTGTGTAAATTACTCATTAAAAACGAAATAAATTTAATGCTGGCCGGCATAAATCACGGCCCATAAACTGTAACAAGTCAGACTCCAAAGCAAATCTTCAAACAAAAGTCGAAAAAAAAAAAAAAAATCACTCGAAAACGTATTATGAAAATTTTCATTTCTTGACTTGACTTGACTTGAGTTGTTATTGTTGTTGTTGTTGTTGTTGCTTAAGAGACGCCAATTAGATATTTTATTGCTAATGCGCGCTTGTCAGCTGTGCTCGAGCCAATCGAGCTCCAGCGCTCAGTTCCAGCTCCAGCTCGCGCTCGAGTGTCCAGCTCGGCTGTCCAATATGTACGGGCGCTGTCTACATCAATTAAAAGCGCATTTGACAATGATATTCGCTTTGGCTCTGTGGCCCGCTCCGCTGCTGTTGCCATTTGCCGGGTGGGCAACCTGATCACTGATCACAACTGATCACTGCTGATCACTTGCGCAGAAATGCATCCAATTTGGCCACAAAAAAAAAAAAAAAGAAAAAACCCAACCGAAAAACTGACTCTTTGATTACACCAACTGGGGTGAGGCATACACTTGAAATAATCGGCGAACGTAAGCTAATACATTTAATATAAAGTTATTATAATATTAAAATGTCTAAAGATAAATAAAAAGGAAAACCCCAACCGAAAAGCTAAGTCTTTAATTAGACGAGCTCAAATGAGTCATACACTTGAAAAAATTGACGAAAGTCAGCTAATTAATTTAATATAATATTATTAAAATATTAAAATGTCTAAAATTACAGATGAAGCTAGATATTTGCTAAAATTTTTTATAAAATATTTTTATTGAAAAAATTCTAGAGAAAAGAAAAAGTGAGAACAGCGAGACCAAATTAAAGCAAGAGTAAAAGAAATTATATTGTACTTAATTCAAAATTTTAAGGATATTAAATTTTTTGAAAATATTTCTTTAATGTGTAATGTATGTCTTTTAAAAATTTGTATGATACATTATAAGTTTATATAAGTATTTATTTAATTTTCTCTGATATTTTTACAATAGTATTATGAATCTTGCAGTCGTATCGAAATATCTAGATAGTCTTTAATGCTGCTTACAATGCTGTCAAAATTTCTTTGGGTCATATCAATTTCGATTGGTATGTTGAGGAAGGATTTTATTATTATTGGTATTACCAACTTTGCCAGAAATTTTATATATCATAAAATTATTTTCATATTTATAGGAGTTGTAATATAATTTTTTATTAAATGGCAAATACTGCTGAATATTATAAAAATAAAATGTTATCGATAATTTCTAGAATTATCTTGTTGGGTCAGGTTGAGCTATAAAATAATCAAGAAAAATCTCTACAAATGAATTCATTTCTTTACAGTTTTTATCATGTTAGCTTATATAAACTAACTACACTTAGACCTGTTGTATTTGTTAATAATAATACCTATATATTAATTCAACTTATAAAGTGGAAGCTACTTAATTCATTCATATTCACATCATCTAGTCGCATCTGCCTATTAGCGCCTGTGCTTGAGCACTTGCATGTGGCTTTGGCACATTGATTAAGTTATACATATTGGCCACATTGGCAAGTTGGACAGCAACAAGCAGGCAACATTGGCAACGGCGACAGCAACAAAGTTGCTGCTTACAAATTATCAACAGCCAAGCAAGGCAAGCCAACGGGGCCCCCGGGCTGGGCAAACATGCAGGCTTGACTAAAACAAATGTTAAATGTTTGAAAATCGTAACAAAGTCGCATGCAATATGTGGCAATATGATACACACACATACACACACGAAGACAATGACCATATTTGTTTGGCAAAAAGCTAATGATGTGGTGGCTGTAGCTGTGGCTCGGGCTTTGGCCGTTGGCCGTTGGCTCGTGTTTTAATTGTGAAATTGAAATGCGCCGCAATAAATTGCAAGATGGCCAAAAAGCGCGACGATCTATTGCATGGTTTGCTTGAAACAATTTTGTTATATATATATTTGTGCTGTGCCGTGCCGTGTCCTGTGCGCCAATTCAATTACAGCTCAATTTCATGGCTGTGGCAGACGCAGGTCCATTTAGA